>JAESUZ010000230.1:1375000-2062500 GCA_017311185.1 Proteles cristata cristata | reverse complement strand
AAAAACTTAGGAAGTCTTTTTTTCTCAAGTCCCCCAGAATCATTTAAGTGTCAGGTTATGGGTAATAGTCCAAACTACAAATCAGAAACTGTAAGTTTATGTTGGTTCTAGTTAGTGTCAGAAATCCCAAGCCTTGCAGCTTGAGAAACATATTTCTAGTGACATCAAAAAATGCTTATAAAATTATCACATCATTTAGAGAAATAACATCAAAATTCCTTATTATCTGGCTTTAATTTTCCCTGAACATTTTCTGATTTCTTACACTTTTCTAGAGTAGGCATACTAAATCATGATTCAAATATTTTACCTTTAGTTATGTCCTTATAATATATGATGCTAATGTATAATCTTTGGTTTCTTATATTTCTCTCTCATATTGCTCAGGCAGTATTGACTCAGTTGCAGTATAGGAAAGCCTGCTTTCACCTTCATATTTGAAATATTCTTAATAAAGTCAGCAGGAAATTATGGAATGGGTGTTTTTATATTTTCTTCCTGACTTAGCCCCTGGGGAATTGACCCTTTTTCTTGTTATTTTGAAGAAAAGCACCCAGGTGGGTTTTCATAAGCTTCTTCAATATTTGCTGGCAGACCACAGACAAAGTACTATAGTGGAGCAAGATGAAATATGGACAGAGTCTATGAAAGATTAAGACTCACCTAACCAATTGCACCATCATACTTCTCAAAACTAGAATAAACTATCCTAAAATTTGTATGGAGCCACAAAAGACCCCGAATAGCCAAGGTAATATTGAAGAAGAAAACCAAAATGGGAGGCATCACCATCCCAGACTTTAGCCTCTACTACAAAGCTGTCATCATCAAGACAGTATGGTATTGGCACAAAAACAGACACATAGACCAATGGAATAAAATTGAGAACTCAGAATTGGACCCAAAAGTACACAGCCAACTAATCTTTGACAAAGCAAGAAAGAGTATCCAATGGAAAAAAGACAGCCTCTTTAAGAGATGGTGCTGAGAGAACTGGACAGCATCATGCAGAAGAATGAAACTAGATCATTTTGCCACACCATACACAAAAATAGACTCAAAATGGATAAAGGACCTGAATGTGAGACAGGAAACTATTAACACCCTAGAGGAGAAAACAGGAAACAACTTCCTTGACCTCCACCACAGCAACTTCTTACTTGACACATCCCCAAAAGCAAGGGAATCAAGAGCAAAAATAAATGATTGGGACCTCATCAAGATTAAAAGCTTCTGCACAGCAAAGGAAACAACCCACAAAATTAATAGGCAACCAAGGGAATGGGAAAAGATAGTTGCAAATGACATATCAGATAAAGGGTTGATATCCAGAATCTACAAGGAACTAACCAAACTCCACGCCCGAAAAACAAACAACCCAGTGAAGAAATGGGCAGAAGATATGAACAGACACTTCTCCAAAGAGGACATCCAGATGGCCAACAGACATGAAACAATGCTCAGTATCCCTCTTCATCAGGGAAATACAAATCAAAACCACACTGAGATACCACCTCACACCAGTCAGAGTGGATAAAATGAGCAAATCAGAGGACTCTAGATGCTGGCGAGGATGTGGAGAAACGGGCACCCTCCTACACTGTTGGTGGGAATGGAAACTGGAACAGCCCCTCTGGAAAACAGTGTGGAGGTTCCTCAAAAAATTAACAATAGAACTTACCTATGACCCAGCAATAGCACTGCTAGGAATTTACCCAAGGGATACAGAAATGCTGAGGCATAGGAGCACATGTACCCCAATGTTCATAGCAGCACTCTCAACAATAGCCAAAACATGGAAAGAGCCTCAGTGTCCATCAACGGATGAATGGATCAATAAGATGTGGTTTATCTATACCATGGAATACTACATGGCAATGAGAAACAATGAAATCTGGCCATGTTTAACAACATGGATGGACCTTGAGGATGTTATGCTGAGCGAAATCAGTCAGGCAGAGAAGGACAAATATGTTTGTCCATATGTTTGCACGTATAGGAGCGTTAGGAGGAACTTAATGGAGGACCGTGGGGGAGAAGAAGAGGGGAAATAGTGGGGGAGAGGGAGACAGGCAAACCATGAGAGATTCTTGAATGCTGAGAACAAACTGAGGACTGATGGGTATAGGGGGGAAGGGGCATGATGGGCATGGAGGAGGGCACTTGTGGGGATGAGCATTGGGTGTTATATGGAAACCAACTTGACGATAAACTATTTGTAAAAAAAAAAAAAAAAAAAAAAAAAGGACTCACCTAACCTAATGCATGATCAGTTGATGCTGAGTACCTTACTAGATGGCTCCTAACTCCTACTTAAATGAAGGAGGGTAAACTCCATGTTCTAGAGAATTTGTTTTTCGGGTCACAGGAGCCTGAAGTTGCAAAGGGGCTGTCAATTCTGGGTCCTGGTGTTGCCCTTAACTAGCAGGATAACATGGGGCAGGTCATATCCCTGTATCTTAGTGTACATAACATAATGATGGATTGTTAGACCACGAGGTGAAAGGATGAAGCACTGAGAAGACACTCCCCAAGATGAGGTGGCACCCTTCAATTCAGGTCCATTGCTGCCTTGTGGATGTGCCTGTCAGCCTCTTATGGGACCTTCAGAGAGCTGGCGAGTCAACACCAGTGCTGGTAAAAAGCTCATCTCACAGTGCCAGCAGTGTGTACCACTGCAGCATGAGTAGTTTGGACAGTCACCAAAGAGCACTGTCCTATCTCCCCCATGCAGGCAGCAGGTTCCATCACTTCTAGGGACAAATTCAGTAAAAGTACAGGTATCGGGAGTCCAGACTTTGGCTTCAGCTTCAAAAGAGGCATCCCAACGCAGCATGGTGACAACCGCTCAAAAAAATACATTTTTGGGGCAATATGGATGCCAGCCACCAATACTGGATGTTTGCAGGGCATGGTTTCTAAGGACTCTTCTGTAGCGATGCCCTCTATTATGAAATAATAAAAATATGAATGGCATATGTGAGCTAGAACTTCATCTAGATAGGTAAGTGCCAATTTCAATTGATGATTAAGTTCCCACCTGGAGTTTCAGAGGCCTCTGTTACTGGGTTTCCTGGTAAGAACTGGTCTGTTTATGGGTAGGATGGAGAATAAGAGTAGCCACATTGATCTACTCCTTGATCTACTGTCAGCCTATAATTTAGTTCTTAACCTGAGGTAAATGCTTTACAGTGTTTGCAGGATAATACATGAATGAGATGGACAACTTTTCACTGACCTGTAGACAGAAATATAATTGTCACAGGAGAGAACGAAGCAAACCCAATCTGTGTGAGAAGACATTGTGTCACCCTTGTCCCCTGGAGTCTGAAAAAGGCAGGAAACCCAATACATGTAATATATTTAGACTTGAAATAAAAGCCTTTATAACTTTCACCACCAGACACCTCTGACTCAAACAAGTGTAAGACACTATAAAATCAACATAAAACAATACATCCATGAGTAGTGAATTGGCTAATGGAAAAGAAAAAATGGGTACAAATAATGCTGTATGTCTCTGAATAAAGGCATGCAAATGAGAAGAGCTCTCTAGAGAGACATGAAGATTGCTGCTGACATTTTAATGTTTTTTTTAAATTTATTTCTGAGAGAGAGAGAGAGACACCATGAGCAGAGGAGGGTCAGAGAGAGAGGGAGACACAGAATCGGAAGCAGGCTCCAGGCTCTGAGCTAGCTGTCAGCACAGAGCCTGAAGCGGGGCTCGAACCCACGAACCGTGAGATCATGACCTGAGTCGAAGTCAGATGCTTAACCGACTGAGCTGCTCAAGTGTCCTGCTGCTGATATTTTAACTCACATAGGAGGAGAAGGGCACAAATCCATCTCTGAGTTTTCAGATGCCATTGTATTACTGTGGGGAGTAAAATGTCCAATTAGTAGCAATAACCACAGCAGAACTTTCAAAAGTGAGATTTAGGAAAGAGATGCTGTAAGTGATGCTTCAGTTTATGTATGTTTAAGTTAAAGTTATTTACCAAATAAATGGTTCCAAGTTCTTATTTTGCAACCCAGGAAAGGGAACTAGAAATAACCTCAGAGTGTCTTCTCAATTCCCTAATGTATCCTGCAGTCAGACACAGACACAAAAAAAGGCTCAATCCATCCATCAGCATGGATAACAGGACCAACTAGAGAATATGCTTACCTCACTTGGACCCACATCTGGACACTGAGTGATAGTCTGGTGGTCACGTGATAGCAAGAGGAAAATGCTGCTGGAGGCAGTGCAGGTGAGGAGGGAAAAAAATGACCAGAGTTATCAAGGAGATTTTCAAGTGTGGGAAGAAGACAAAAGCATGAGGACTCTGGTGTTCCAAATTTTCTTTGTGAAGTTGTCTTCCATTTGTCTATTTCTTTGCTGTCTCAATTTATTTAAGTTCACAGACCAAATGGTTTATCAACTGCTTTCCTTTCCTTTACCACCAATTTGCTTAAATGCCAGCCCTCATCATCTCTCTGCTGGACAACTAAACTAGCTTCTTCCTGATTTAACTCATCCTCCCTGTGCTTTGGATTTTTACCTAGGGTACATGACATTTTCCTGTATTAAAAAAAATGTAAATGGTCCCACATTTCCTACAGGAAACTACAAAAACCTTTGCTGGTATATTAGTCAGGGTTCTCCAGAAAGACAGAATCAACAGGAGATTATCTATCAGGAGATTATCTATTTAAATCTATATGTCTATATCCATCTATATATCAGTATATTATAAATAATTGGCTCATGCGATCATAGAGTTGGTGACCAAGATGAGTCGATGGTGTAATTTCAGTTGAAAGACCAACAGGATTGAGATCCAAAATGAGTCAATGTTGCAGCTCAAGTCCAAAGTCAAGCAGCCAGGCAGGAAGAATCCTCTCTTCTCACGAAAGGGCCAGCTTATTTTTTCTATTAAGAACTTTAACTGATTGGATGAGGCTGACCCACACTGGGGAGGGTGATCTGCTTTACTCAGTCTACTGATTCAAATGTTAATCTCATTAAAAAACATCCCCTTACAAATACATCCAGAATAATGTTTGACTAAATATCTTGGACCTCATGGCCCAGTCAAGTTGACTCACAAAATCAACCATCACAGTAAGATTTATAAGAACCTTTATAAACTATCTCAAACTTAATGTTCTTATGCAGAATCAGCTATGCAGCTCATGGCACCTAATGAAAACTGAAATGCAAGATCCCTTTTTTCCAAAGTTATGAAAAATTTCAAGATGGTGAGAGCATTAAACCAAGTCTGGAGCCTTTCCAAGCACAGGGTCCTGGATGACTGCCTTTGTCAAGAGCAAATGCCCTTGAAGCTGGTCGTTTTCTTTGGTCTTCCAAATTCACTGCTCTATGACAAAAACCTGTTGGTATTTTAATACATCATCTTTCCTATGTTTCCATATTTGTTCTGTAGTCTTTATGGCCCCATATATCTTTCCTCAGCCTGGCCAGGCTGCATGATCAGCCTTCTTTAGGAAACCTTAAATACCCTTCTTTTGTAGCCCAGGTCTAAATGAGACCCCCATTCCACACTCAAACACAATGCTGCATACCCTTCTTGTTTGTGTTCTTGCACTAACCACATTGGTTTCTTCACAGGCTTATCTCCCTACTAACTTATAAGCTTATTGAGCCCATGTGTTATCCATTGGGGTTATCCTAGGATCTATGGAGTGTTAGCTTATAGTTGGCATTTAGTAAATATGTACTGTCTTTAAAATAGCTATCATATAATTTCATAGTAAGTAATCATAATGGCTAGCAGATAACAAACATGTGCCAGGCCCTGGTTATTCAAAGCATTTCCCACATAATGATGCATTTATTCCTCACAACAACTTTACCAGAGCCAATTGTCAGTGCCTTACCCATATACTATGCATCCCCAATTTTCCTGGGTGGTGTAATGCCAACAGGTGTGTTTTACACGTTTTCCCGTGTTTCCCCCAGAAGTAAGCTACAGTTACTCTCAGTGGTAAGTGGATTAAAAGTGAGGTTTTTTTTGGCTGGTGTCCTCCTCTATATCATTCTATATCACTGCCCCCACTTCTCTGCCAACATTCAAGGCCCTTCCTAAATAAAACCACTAAAACTTGGATCTTAATCTCACGGTTTGCTTCCAGAGAAGTCAAACAAAAAACAGTTAATGTCATGGCAACCTGAGACATAGAGCACTTAACTAATTCTCCTATTAGATAACATTAGTGATGACAAAATGTATGTATGAATTATTATTGAATAGAAAGGTGGAAAATGAAAGTTTTGATCCAAGTCTATAAAGGCACAATTTATAAGAGAAAAGTGAAATGGGTTGATTTTCTATATTTCTAAAAATACTTGACTATGTGTTAACCCATATATGAGTTTAAAATACTATCTAATTTTTTATTTTATTATTTTATTTTTATTTTTTTAATGGTTTTTATTTATTTCTGAGAGAGAGAGAGAGAGAGAGAGAGAGACAGCATGAGCAGGGGAGGGTCAGAGAGAGAGGGACACACAGAATCGGAAGCAGGCTCCAGGCTGTGAGCTAGCTGTCAGCACAGAGCCCAATGTGGGGCTCGAACTCACGAACTGTGAGATCATGACCTGAGCCAAAGTCTGATGCTTAACCGACTGAGCCACCCAGGTGCCCCAATTATACTATATAATTTTTAAAAAATGATAGACAGTGTTAGGCAACACACAGGTGAAATCATCTCAAGAAGTAATTCAGAATTAAAAAAAATAATTATGTTTAATAATAGCTATAGTAAATTTATAAAATAACATCCAAAATAAATTGTTATTTTTTAAAAAAAAGTTTATTTATTTTGAGAGAGAGAGAGAGAGACAGAGAGTATGATTGGAGAGGGGCAGAAAGAGACAGAAAGAGAATCTCAAGCAGTCTACACACTGCTAATGCAGAGCCCCATAAGGGGCTTGAACCCACAAACCATGAGATCATGACTTCAGTCCAAGTCAAGAGTTGGATGCTTAACTGACTGAGTCACCCAGCCACCCCCAAAATAAATTATTAAAGAAAGGTGAAGATAGCAGGAATAGACTCTAACTTGTCAAGGTCACTGATAAGAAAAGCTCACAAATGTATGACTGCTGCCTAAGATATTGGACTGGATCCACCATTCCTCAGTAAGTATGGTGGTCCTCATGTTCCCAAAATATGAATGACTGCCACAATAAGGAACCATCAGCAGCTATTTTGAAAAAGGACACAATATAAAAATAGAAGGAGGTTTTCACAACAAGCAAGGATGGGATGTCATTGCAGTTTTCAGGGCATTCTCACCTTTATATTGTTGTTGATAATATTCCAGTACCCTGAGAAAAAGTATTTATATTGGTAAATAACAAAGGATAAAGTGCATTACAATATCTAAATCTCCAAAGAACATCCAGCTTCTGTTAGAAGGCATGAATAGATGTTGACAGCTCCAAAACATTTAAATGATCACACTTTGGCTTCAACAATTAGTGTGATAATAGCTGAACAGCTCATGAAAAATATCACACATAAAAGGTTTTCATAAAGTTGAGACAATATGTCAGCAATGTTGCTTTATATTGCACAGACAATGCCCTAGGAAAAGTGCTAAAGCAGCATGAGCTCCAGCATCGTTAGCGTGCTAACACATTTATGCTCCTGGACTGCAGGGCTGCTGTGCCTGGGACACCACTGAGGAGTTGCTGTGAATCACAAACTCGCACATGTCTACTCTGGAACGAATATGTTTAATAAAAGCTCTGCCTAGAGTGTTATACTTCTCCACTAAGTGGAAGTTCTTTTATCAATAGTAGCTGCATCTGGGAAAGTGCTGAGGTAGAACTGACTACCTCAGCAAAAGAGGCATAAATTTGATGATGCAGCTCGCTGAAGCTCTTGGGCACCACACAGCTTCATCTCTGAGAGGTGAAGCCTTGAGGGCATCCCCCCTGGGTAAGCTGAGTTCAGGCAGATTAAACCTCCCTGGGTATGTGTGTGGGGGGGGAGAGGGGGTCTTGCCCCAGCCACATTACTCCACTTTCTCCATCCCACAGTCAGCTCACTGACTCTCCATTCAGTTTTCACATGGTTCTAGATGATACATATTTAGCTTTATCTTCCAGCCTAACTTCCATCACTTATTTTGAGGATATTTCACAAGAAACTTACCAATGCCAGCTTTTGAAAGAATAAGATTATAGGTGTGCATTTAAGAGTTAGAATTCATTGAAGATGTAAAAATTTCAAAGTGCTTTATTTAAATGAGTTTATTCATATAAGTAACTAAATGATTATGGAAGCAACCTCCTATTTACTAAAAAAAAAAAAATGTTAACAAGAAAAGTTTAAGTACCATGTCCCAAAGGGAGTGCCCTGACACAACTTAACATCATTTTTTTCTTTTATATTTTTGTTTCTCCTTCAATGCTCCCTGCTTACCCCTCTCCTTCTCTCTTCTCTCTCCTTCCTTTCTTCCTCTCCCTCTCTTTCTCCTTCCCTCCTGTTTTTTCTTCCCAATTGTTTCTCAGAGTGATGGAAAGTTACATAATGTAAAGTATTTACAAACATGACATCCTAATTTTTTTGTTGTTGCTGTTTTGCACTTAGTTTAAAAGTCTGACAGAAAAGGGGCAGGCCTTGCATTTTTTCAGATTTGCTTCTCCTGTCCTGTAGCATGTCTGATCCTGTTTAATTTTATCTGCTGACTGAGAATTTTAATAAGTATTTCTTTTTTTTTTTTTTTTTTTTTACAAATAGTTTATTGTCAAATTAGTTTCCACATAACACCCAGTGCTCATCCCCACAAGTGCCCTCCTCCATGCCCACCCCTCCTCCCCCACATCCACCAGTCCTCAGTTTTTGTCAGCATTCAAGAGTCTCTCATGGTTTGCCTCTCCCCCTTTCCCCCACCATTTCCGCCCTTCTTCTCCCCCTTGGTCCTCTGTTAAGCTGCTCCTAATCCTCCTATACGTGCACACATATGATATTTGTCCTTCTCTGCCTGACTTATTTCGCTCAGCATAACACCCTCAAGGTCCATCCATGTTGCTACACATGGCCAGATTTCATTGTTTCTCATTGCCATGTAGTATTCCATGGTATAGATAAACCACATCTTCTTGATCCATTCATCTGTTGATGGACACTTAGGCTCTTTCCATGTTTTAGCTATTGTGGAGAGTGCTGCTATGAACATTGGGGTACATGTGCTCCTATGCATCAGCATTTCTGTATCCCTTGGGTAAATTCCTAGCAGTGCTATTGCTGGGTCATAGGGGAGTTCTATTGTTAGTTTCCTTAGGAACCTCCACACTGTTTTCCAGAGGGGCTGTACCAGTTTACATTCCCACCAACAGTGTAGGAGGGTGCCCGTTTCTCCACATCCTCGCCAGCATCTAGAGTTCTCTGATTGGCTCATTTTAGCCACTCTGACTGGCGTGAGGTGGTATCTCAGTGTGGTTTTGATTTGTATTTCCCTGATGAGGAGGGATGCTGAGCATCGTTTCATGTGTCTGTTGGCCATCTGGATGTCCTCTTGGAGAAGTGTCTGTTCATATCTTCTGCCCATTTCTTCACTGGGTTGTTTGCTTTTCGGGCGTGTAGTTTGGTGAGTTCCTTGTAGATTCTGGATATCAACCCTTTATCTGATATGTCATTTGCAACTATCTTTTCCCATTCGGTTGGTTGCCTTTTAATAAGTATTTCTATGATGAATGTTCTTTCCTATCATTAAATCTATTTAAAAAGAAGTCCTGCTTCAGACCAAATAATTACCTAACATAGACCTATCATTTTAATTTTTAGTAGGTTACAATTTACTGAATTTTAACAAATACTTTTACCTTTACACAACATACTTTTTGTGGCTAGTGTGAAATCCACTACTGAGGAAGACACACTGACTTTATGACATATTCTCTGTAGTCAAAAAATGAAAAAGCTATAATTGGAAATGAAATTTTCTCTATTATGTAATGACCATAAGATTGATAATTTGAGTGAAATACTCAAAATCTGTAATTAATTATCATAAACTAAAACAGACACATGGCATGGTTTAAAAGTATAGATAAATGAATACAATACATTTGTCCTGAAAATCTTGGTTTTTAGATTAATATGCTGGGCACTGGCAAACATCAGCCACACACTCAACTAGACAGGTGAAATGAATACCAACCACATGGACTACAGTTGCCAGAAATATATTCCATATCTGCCACACTACTCACTAGCTCTATAAACTCAAGCCAGTCATTCCTTCTCCAAACTTCAGTAGGTGTGTTTGTTTAAGGTGCTAAACTAGCACTGAAAAGATAGCCTTTTGTGAATTTAGCCTCCATGACTCCCTGCCAATGCTGATTTTGTTGTTGCTGTTTGTTCTGGATTTGTGTTTTCTTGGTGGAGGGGCATGAGGCAAGAAGAGAAGTGGAAGACTTTCTAAAGGAATCACTAGATTATGAGTTTCTGACTGTATGTCATGTATGTCAGTGATATCATTTATGGAGTTTTTGTAATAGATCTTCCAAGATACTGTTTATTTCAGTCCAGATTTTAGCCACATAGATTAAAATCTGTGGTGAGCTGTGTTTGAAGAGCCAAAAATTAAGTCCTCCATTAAGAGAATCCTCGGGCTGCACGTAGCCCCAGTCCCGGTCCCAGGAAAAGCCTCAGACTGTACAAGACTAACGCCATCCTCAGACTGCCCTCAGTTCAGTTAATCAAAAAGAAAAAAAAAAAGAAAAAGAAAAAGAAACATTCCTATGGTCTGAGTCAAGGCTGGAAACTGCAGATACAAACTAGCCCATTTCTCACCACTTGTCTGAACCTCACATGGGTCCTTTGAACTCACTTCATGATTGGTCATTTTCAAAGGATTCTCAAAAGTCATGATTGGATCCCACCAAAAGTAATGAACACCTCACAGACACTGAATGGTCAAAGCTGTAATTGTAATTGGTGCTTATGTGATGATGCTACATGTACTGTAACACCCCCATCCCTTACTCCTTAAAAACCCTGTTCACCATTGTTCTTTGCTTCACCTTGCTGCCATGACACTGGCAGGCTGGTGAGCCCCTGCTCGAGCTTGTAACAAAGACCCTTTTGTATTTGCATCGGTGCCGGCTCCTTGGAGGTCTCTGGGACTCGCGATTCGGGCACAACATGTTCACTGTATTTGTTCAATGGATGGGGAATTAGACCAATCACTCTCAAGTAGCTGAGAAAATTTGAAAGTATGTAAAACTAGCCACTGATATTTAGCTACAGATGCTGAACATTTTAATATTGAGAATTCTATAAAGGCATATACAGATAATTTAAACTGTCTTGATATTATGAGGACATTTCTATTACCTTACAATCTAGCTAGCTTTTGGTAAGACTTGAAAGCACAAATCTGTAACAAAACTTCAGCATTTTCTTCATTTTCAGGTTTAGTTAAGCCTCTTTTTCACATGCAAGTTCTAAATCAGGAATCACACATCTAGAATCCTTTCTTTATAAAAATTTGCAGAGATTTCAATTCATATTTGTTCTCACAACATTCCCATGGAAAATGAGAGAGTCTAAATGAAATTATTGTCCAAAAAGAGTTACAAAGACTTGTGGAAATTAATTGGAAGAAAGACCAACCATTTTCATTCTAGATAAATAAGTAAGAAATGGTTTCTTGAAGAGAAATAACGTTACATCTTGAGCCAAGTACAAATGATCCGTTGGCCCTGGCATTGGGCTGCTGGTCTCAACATAAACAGTGAGGCACAATGTTGACCAGGTAGCAACTTTCACAGGAGACAAGCAAAGAGAATAGATGAAGAGGATAAGCATTTTGATTCCTGATGTGAGAAATTATACAAAACCTTTCATTATCATGTGTATACACACACATCAGTAGTAAAACAAGAGTTCTGGCCAATCGTATTTGTCCTAAAGATTCTCTTGAACTCTAGCATCATTCAGCCTCTGTCTTCTCACCTTTACCTCTTCCTTTTCTCCAGGTATCTTTACCTTCTCTTTTCACTCCTTATCCTTCCTTCCTATTTCCCTCCCTTCCTTCTTTCTCCAGTTTTTTCCCCCCACTGTTTAGATAACAATTACCTCTCAGCAGGTACTGGGACTCTAAGATTCTGGCCTTAATCTCCTGGTTTGTCTCTCTTTTCTAAATTTTCACATATCCTTTGTTTCTCTTTTATTTGTTTTTCCCTATATTCTCCTTTGTCTTAGATATGAGCTTTGTATCAATACAAGGTTTAAAGATTATATAGTTATATGTTCCCAATAGGGAAGGAAAGAACATGGAGAAGGCAAAGGGGAGAAGGAATAAAGGAACCAGAACAATAGAAAATGAATGGGATTATGGGAATTCATAGAGCTGAATCCCCAAAAAGCAGTCTCAATGGCTCTGCCCTTAGGCAGCTGCCTCAGTTAGGTGGAGAGCCTTACAGAATGGAGAGGACAGAACTGAAGTAAATAACCCACAGTGCTTCAGGGGAAAGGATAAAGAAAGAAAATCTAATCACAAATTGTTTAGTAACCTAATCTTTATGAAAAAAGAATGACAAGGAATTAGGTTACTTACCTGCCCAGACTCATCTAATGGTCCATGTGGCTACAATTAGAATTTATTGATTCCTCCCAGTAGTTCATTGCAAATCAGTTCAAAGTAAATTGGATTAAAAGGACTAAAATTATAAAGAGAAGGGAGTGGAAATGACTAAGAGATCATTCTGTTCCATCCTTCATCCTCTGCCTGAATATCTCCTACACTGGCCAACTCAATATTGACTGGTCTCCAGTTCTAAGTATCTTCTTTGCCATCTCAAGATGGATTAATCTCTTAGAGATGATCTTTCTACTCTCAGATACAATCCTCTCTCTGGTTTACTGTAGTCTAGGTGAGAGAGTATCCAACTGAACTACACTTTAACATTAAAAAAAAATGAGAGGCCAAGTGGATGGACCTTGTGGGAGGAGCCTTATAACCAGCAATTAAATATTTTCTTGCTGGCTACTGTTACCAGTGATTTCTAGTCATAAGGCTATGAAGTTTTAAGGATTTTCTGTTCCTATCACAATGAATAAATGAAATCTAAGCACATTAACTAGTGACTGAGTATGCATTTTTTCATGAAAAATGAATAAACATGTCATAAAATGAAGCATATTTTATTAAGTATATGTAAAGTATACACTGCTTGATTTATTTCCATTTTTTAATTCTGCTTTTAATTTTAACAAAAGATTGCCATTTGGTCAATAGGTGTAATGGTAGGATACTGAACTGGGTCCCTCATCACTCCTCACTCCTCACGTAGGCCCTCGGTTGGGACTCTGTACATCACATAAGTTCATGCCTCATTTGAAAGAGCCAGCAATCATGTCCATTGCACTCATCAAAGCATGGGCTAGAACAAAGGGTCAGGTGATAGTGATATTGGCAAAAATCTTTTCAGATATAATAGTTTCTATCTTGAGCATAATAAATCTCTCCTATATATTTATGTGAAATCTTCAGGTAAAAGTATTTAGTGAAACAGTTCCTTATAATTCAAAAGTTATGTTTTAGCCCTCTAAGACTATAGTCAACTGATAAAAGCAAGTGTTTGATGTTAATTTAGAGTAGGATTACCTTAAATTATGACTATTAATTCTCTATCTTTTGAGCTTGAGTCGGTTGAAGGCTCATGTTCTGTACCACATGTGGCTGACAGTTACCTGGGGGTAGTTCATATGGACATAACTACTTTAGTCATATGTAATAACAGCAGTAACTTTTTTTTTTAATGTTTTATTTATTTCTGAGAGAGAGAGAGAGAGACAGCATGAGCAGGGGAGGGTCAGAGAGAGAGGGAAACACAGAATCTGAAGCAGGCTCCAGGCTCTGAGCGAGCTGTCAGCACAGAGCCTGATGCAGGGCTCGAACCCACGAACCGTGAGATCATGACCTGAGCTGAAGTCAGACGCTTAACCGACTGAGCCACCCAGGCGCCCCCAGCAGTAACTTTTTCAATGAAGGCAGAGAAAGAAGCTTTAATCTTTCCATATTATTTATATTCTTTTGATTACAGAAACATGTAAGTAGAAAACTGTAAATTAGTCTAAACTAATATGTTTATGAATCACAAAAATGCATGATCAAAGTAAGAAATTTCATTGCACTTAACCCATTTCTAACAGTTTCTAATTTTGAATAAAGTTCATTTATTTTTTTATTAGTTAAAATTGTTTTCCATGGAGCCAAGGAGTCAGATCCTAACTTTAAGAACTATTGGGTCAGACAAGAAATTGTAGGAGAATATATCCAACAAAAGGAAACCAAGAAAGCTAGGGCTGCACAAGAAGGCTTTGCTTCTCCCCAAGCTCACATACATTTCAAATGCTGAGTAGCTAATGCCATGATAGTTCCAGCTTGGAAAAAAAATTAGCACAGAGAAATCTATGGCCCAGGATCTCTCATTTTAAAGAGCATCAGTACATTGTATTTTTTGACCTTCATGCAATCAGGAGAAGGGCACAAGTGTCAGTAACTGTTCTTACAAGTGAGGAAACCTAAAGCACAGGTTGATTACTGAGTTGTCTCAATTCACTCAGCTGGTTAGTGACAGAAGGAAGCCTAAAATCCCAAGCTGGCCTAACATTTCCAGCACTATCTCCAGTGTGCTCCAGAAGACCAAAATAATAACAGGAGACACCCAAAAAGAAATGGAAGAGAACTCCTATTTGAATCATGCTAAATACAAAGGTAGTTCTGGTAATCTTGTTGGGTTAGAAAGAGAAGGCCTACTAGAGCTGCATTACTACAAAAGAAGGTAATATGTTCTGTCCCTTGGAGAAGATTAAAACCTGGAGAGAAGTTCTGGTTTGCATTCTGATATTCAAAGAGCTTGGGAATCATCACTCTTGTTTTTAAAGGAAGAAAAAAAAATCTGAATACACTAAAAATAAACAACTTTTCTTAGATACATCCAAGAACTGAGGTCACAGGGCAAACTATTGCTTCAAAAACTAGAGAGACCAATAGATAGGTACAGAGGATCACAGCTCTCTGGAAGTAGAAAATTCTGCAGTACCTAGCAACTGGGTAATTGACTATTTGCTGGAAATTGAACATAGACTGCCTTGAGAATTAAAAACTCCTGTGGGTACAGTCTTAGGATGGCTCCTACATTTTTGTGCATTTTTACCACCAGTATTCCCAGCAGGTTATCAAGGTGAAGAGTGCAGAAAAATCCTCTTGTGCTTCCAACAGGGGAAAAGGAACAGAAACCATTTAGAAATATCTTCAGAGTGCTCTCTTTACCTTAAGAAAGGCCTTCCTCGAGTAAAACTATTTTGCCAGAGCTTAACCAATGTGAGGGAAAGGGCACCCCCAACTCCAGCCCCTTCTAGACTTCTTGTCTCACTTAAAGGGGAGGAAAAAACAAGAAACACTTGTGAAAACCACAGCTACAGGAAATAGTAAATACGGCCTAACTTCTACCCAGATAACCATAAAACCTCACATTAAAGGCCAATTTGTCTTAGTTCTCTTTATCCAGTACATTATGTTTGGCTTTCAACAACAAAAATTATAAGACATGCTAAAAGGTAAAAAGAACAGTATGAAGAGACAAAGCAAACATAAGAACAAGAGTCAGATATAGCAGAAATTTTGGATTATCATAAAAGGAATTTAAAAATAACTATGATTAATAAGAGCTCTAATGGAAAAAGTGAACAACATGCAAGAACAAATGGGTAATGTAAGCAATGAGATGGACACTCTAAGAATCAAAAGGACATACTAGAAACCAAAAGCACTGAAACAGAATGAAAAAATGCCTTTGATGATTTGTCAATAGACCAGACATAGCTGAGAAATAAATTTATGAGCTTAAAGAAATGTCAAAGAGAAGTCTCAAACTGGAAAGCAAAGAGAAAAAAAGAATGAAAGAAACAGAGCAGAACATCCAGGGACTGCGAGAAATTTATAAAAGGTATAACATACATGTAGTGAGAATATCAGGAGAATAAAGAAAGGAATATAAGAAATATTTAAAGTAACAATGGTTGAGAACTTTCCAAAATTGATGATAGACACAGCACCACAGATACAAGAAGCTCAGAGACACCAAGTGGAATGAATAGAAAAAAAAAATTACACTAGGGTTGTCATATTCAAGCTGCAAAAAAAAAAACAACAACATAGAGATTAACAAGGATAAGAATTATATCAGATGTCTCTTCAGATACCATAAAAGCAAGACTAGAGAGGAATAAAATATTTATATTATTGAAAGAAGAAAATCACTAACTTAGAATTCTCTATCCAGCGCAAGTATGTTTCAAAAACAAAGAGAAATAGACTTTCTCAGACAAACATAGGTGCATAAAATTTGTCAGTAGACTTGCTTTGCAAGGAGCATTTGCAGTTATTCAGAGAGAAGAAAATTGACGTAAGTAAGAAGCTTGGATCTACACAAAGAATAAGTGATGGTAAAATAAAATCTTTTATTTTTCTTATTTTTAACTGATCTAGCAGATAATTGTTTATTAAAAATAATTATAGCAGCAACAGAATTGGAGACTACTACTTACAGATAAGTGAAATAAATAAAACTTCCTGAGTGTTCTTCCTGGATCTTGGAAACCTAATATAGTGCAGAGGTTGACACTGAGACAGCAAATCCAAGGGACCCATCTTCAGTTACTGAAAGGCAATTTGTCTTTTCATGGTGCTTATGAAAACTTTCTATAGCCTTTGCTTTCATGGTGGGTATAAGTAAGAAAATAAGAAGCAAATTCTACATGAATAACCACAAAAGAGAACAACAGCTACAACAACAACAAAACGAAAATGCAATGGTGTTTGAGTTTATATTATTTCTCCTCAAAGTGGAAATTTTATACTATTTGAGGTCTCTTCCATCATGAAACTTTTAGGAATCTAAATTAGGGACAGCCCTCCCTCCCTCAATCTTCAAAATCCTTTCCACAGGCACACACACATATATGGATAAATAAAATGGTACATTATTTGGCATTTTGCTACGGGCTCAGTCATGTCTGTCATGTCTAGTATGACATCATCTACTGGGTCAGATTGGACTTGCAAAGCAGCAAATGTATGCATGTTCTCACCTGATTTTCAATCAACAATTACCTGAATCTACACAGGGCAAGATTCTAGACAATTTGAGTCTCACCTCCCCAGCAACCAGCAGACCTCTGCTGCTTTGTGCCGAGTAAGCCCATTTATCACACTGGACATGAACCTTACAGAAGGTACTGTGGAGTTCAGAATATAATAAGAGGACCTGAATACCACTGAATGGTGGGAGAAAAAGACGTCAAACTGTTCTTAAGAAAAGCATGTACGTAGAGTATCTGAGTGTGGAGATCTTTGCTGAAGTTCTATTGGATTAAATCTGATAATGCGATGTTGCATCCCAGAAACTGGCCAAGATGTAATGAATTTGAGAGAATGTTGACATAAGTGATAAAATCAAATTTGGGGGATTAAAAAAAGAGATGACACAAGAAAACATGTGCTTAAAACACATTTATATCCAAGCCCACACACATTTTTAAGAATCCTTGTAACATATAAGGCTTTTCTGGAAGTAGGTGGCCTTGCAGCTTTCAGATCCCCATAGATTCTTTAAAGTGCTAACTGCACGGGAAGTATAATTCTAAAAACTCAATTATTTTTAAGCACAAGGTTGGGGAAAATGTTTCTGAAGAAATATATTATCCTACTTAAACAGGATAAAAAATGGCTTATTTTAAAAGTGTGTTTATTATTATTAAAATAATGTGATTTTCTTTTGAATTCTTTGGAAAAAAATACTATTTATATCTGCTTTTAAAAATCACATTATTGAACTTCTGTCTTAGATTTAAAGAGTTTTATAAAAACGTAAAGTCATGATCTGCTCAGTAACCAGCTATCTTTTCAACCCCTGAGCATGGGTCTCTGTTCCATGCTGAGAATGACCTGCTTCTTGTATTTCCACTTGGACCTAGCTGTCTAGAGCTTGCTCTCTCTCTCTCTCTCCCTCTCCCTCTCATACTTCTCAAATCCTCCAAAGTAAGACCTCAGATAAAATGGGAAACAGAGAGCATACATGTCAGCCTATACCCAGTTTCATCCTGGGACCCTCCACAACACACCACCCCCATCCAGAGTTCCAAGGATATACGGAAAGCGTGGCCTGTTCCTTTAGGCTCCAAAAAGAGGCTGCAATATCTAGTCCTACTCCCTTTGCAAACATTCTCCAAGTCAGTGACCTGAAAAATCATAACAACTCTAGCTAAATAAAATTGGTCTTACATGTAAGCACCTTAAGGAACAAGCAACAATGTTCTACTCACATTTGTATCCACTGTTTCTCCTGTCAGGTCAAGGTAGGTCCCATCAAATGCTTTGATTTCTCTATTGAAATTCAGATCTAGGAAAGGACTTAGAAACTATCTGGCATTTCAATTCACCCCACCTCCCTCATCACTTTAGAGCTTATAAAGAGTCCCAGTTCATCAGCTAAGCAAGCTCTATGAATCACACCCAGCAAAGGGGATGAGGATGAAACAGCCCCCGTGCAATCTGCAGAAAAGACAGATGCAAAGCAGACTGCCAGGTTAGCCTCTCTGCTGCCAAAGAAATGTCAACTGATTATACCCCAGAAGGAAAAGGGGACAGATGGATTGATGTGACTAATGTCATTAGCCTATTTGCCTCTGGGAATTAGAAACAGGGAGAAAACACAAGAGTACATACCCATATGCTTCATGAAGGTAAGGGCTAGGAATATTTTGTGTTGTTTCTTGGTAAAAGAAGTATTCAGTCTCTGTTATGTATTCTTCCATTTCTTTTGTAGCTTGGCTGGGAATGACAGAGTGAAATCTACTAGAATTCAATTGATTGGGGTGTGATCACACTCCGTTAATTAGTTATAATACATTTATAGGGGAGTGTTCTGTGAACATAAAAACATGGTGATGAGGGACCCACAACAAGAAAAAATAAGAGAGTCTTGTTCTAAATGATGAAAATGAAAAATATGTCCAAGAGAAGAGGTGAAATAAAAGGAGAATAAAGAGAGAGGGGACGAGAAAGTTGAGAAGAGGACCGAATGGGAGATAAGATTTATTTGTGGGGCTAATTCACCCTCTTTCAACCCCATCATTGCCTTTCTCCTACATCTCCTCACAGTCTTCAGTTTAGCTTGTGTAGAGCAGATGTATGTTTATTCTCCCTATGCTCAGCTGTCAGAAACTTCGTCTGTTAAAATGTTAGTTATGAGGACTGTGAAAAAGAAAGCTGATTTAGTAAATTTGATTCAACAACCATCACCACAACAATAATAAAACATTTATTTTTGAGTGAGCTCTATTGAACTTCCATAAGAGTAACATAATTACCAAATTTAGATTCAATAACCAAGTTTTAATAAAGCTAAGAAAAAAAAGTCATTCTTTATGCAAAACGGAACATACCCAGAATGTATAAAAAGTTTCTGAGTTTACACTAAGCTAATATATCAAAACAGTAGGAAAAGGAAAAACAAACTCAAAGGCCAATTGAGAGGCAGGAATACAAATACTCAGAGGAACATTTGTCAGGGATTAAAAATAAACAACCAGGGCTAGGAATGAATAGTGCCTACCCCCACCAGAATATATTCATGGAGCATGAGATGAAGTGTTCATACTGTTTTGCCTTGAAATGAGGAATAATTAAACCCTGACTGAGAAAGACTCCAGTCCTGCCTAATCAATATTGAAAGTAAGACTCAAAAGGATAAAATTGTTTCCAAGGAACTTAACTGTGTCCCAGGACATAGTACAAGAATATTTATAGGAAGACAAAAATATTGAGCACTTAGGAAGTTAAAATTCATAATGTCTAGAATCCAAACAATGATTACCAGGCATCTAAATAAACATAAAGATACAACCCATAATGAGGAAATATATCAATGAATCAAAATGGGACATACCCAGAATGTATAAAAATATTAGGATTAACATTTAAAAAGTTATTACAACTCTATTATATATATATATATATATGTATATATGTATTTTAAGAGTTAACTAAAGACATGAAGGATATAAAAAGAATTGAACTTCTAGAGATGAAAGTTACAATATTTGATATGAAAAATATATCAATGGGAATAACCACAGACTAGATCTTGCAGGAGAAAAATATTAGTGAATTTGAGGACAATAAAAACTACACAAAATAAAATACAGAGAGAAAAAGAGGAGAGTATAAGTGATATCTCTGAGCTAGATGAACATGAAAATATAAAAGCAAAATTGTGGGGGCTGCTAAAATGAAGTACTTTAGAAAATTTGTAACACTGAATCTTTACTTTTAGAAAATAAATTTTCAAAGCAATGACCTTAGCTTCCACCTTAAAAAACTAAAAACAGATCAAATTAAATCCAAATTAAGTAGAAAAAGAAATCAGTGAAACAGAAAGTAAAAACAATATAGAAAAAAATTAATGAAACTGAAAATTGATTCTTTAGGAAGAGTGATAAACCTTTACCATACTAAAAATGAAAAAGTTAAAAAAATAGAGAAATAAGGAAAAAATGACTTATAAGGAAAAATAGGTAAAATAGACTAATAAGGAAAAAAAGAAAAAATAAAGCAATAGAGATTATCAGTTTTAGGAATGAGAGAGGTAATATATCTTCAAGGTCTACATATGTTGAAAAAGAAAATAAAGGACTGTAATCAACAACTTTATGTTAATACATTGTACAACTCAGACGAAATGGACAGATTCTTCAAAGACACAGACTATCAAAGCTCACTCAAGAAACAACAGATAACGTGAATAACTCTATCTATTAAGGAAATTGACATTTTCATTTTAAAAACCTTGCCACAAAGATTACTTCAATGGTGAACTCTACCAAACATATGAGGAAGAACTAATATCAATTCTATGCAAACTCTTCTAGAAAATTGACATGGAGGGAATATTCCCAGCTTATTCTGTGAATTTATAATTACTGTAATACTCACATCTAACACAGAAATCATAAGAAAAGAAAACTACATATCGGTATCTGTCCTGAACATTCATGTAAAAAATTTAAATGAATTTCTAGGAAATCAAATCCAACTACATATAAAAGGAATAATATATCTTGATCAAGTTGAGTGTATACCAGTAATTCAAGGTAAGATTAACCGTAAAAAAATAATCAATGTAATTTAACATATGAACAAAAGGAAAACCATATTATCATCCTATTAGATTCAGAAGGAAAAGTTTTTGACAAAATTTAATACCCATCCTCATAGAAAAACTCATCAAACTAGCGATAGAAGAGAGCTTCTTTAGCTTGATAAAGAGCATCTATGAGATATGATAATGGTAAAATTACTTACCACGATAAAATGGTGAAATAATGCTTTCCTTCTAAAATCAGAAACAAACTGGGGCACCTGGGTGGCTCAGTCAGTTGAGTGTCCGACTTTGGCTCAGGTCATGATCTCACGACTTGTGGGTTCAAGCCCCGTGTTGAGCTCTATGCTGGCAGCTAGCTCAGAGCCTGGAGCCTGCTTCAGATTCTGTGTCTACCTCTCTCTCTGACCCTCCCCTGCTCACACTGTCTATCTCTCTCACAAAAAAATATTTTTAAAAAATTAAAATCAGGAATAAACCAATAATATTATTCCCACCATGTCTATAACATTAAATCAGAAATCTATCCAGTGTTAATAAGACCAGAAACAGAAATGAAAACATCCAGATTGCAAAGGATAAGGTGACACTGTCATCATTCACAGAAGTCATGAATGTCTATATCAAAATTCCAATGGAATCTACAAAAATCCTACTCAAACAAGTACATGAGATTAAAAAAATTACAAGATATAAGATCAATATACAAAAACCAATTTTATTTTGATATACTAGTAATAACCAATTGGAAATGGCAATCTAAAAAATCTTCATTAATGGTAGCATTAAAAAATAAAAAATAGATATGAATATGATAAAAGATGTAAAAGACCTGTACAGTTTAAACTATGAAACACTGTTGAAAGAAATTTTAAATGACCTAAATAAATGGATAGATATGCCAAGTTTATGAATTGGAAAACTCAATATTGTCAGGATATCAATTCTCTCCAAAGTGATCTATATATTCAAAGTACTTTGATCAAAATGTCAGCATTTTTGTGGAAACTGACAAATGTATTGTAAAATTCATATGGAAATGCAAAGGACCTAGAATACCAAAAACTTTTTTTAAATGTTTACTCATTTTTGAGAGACAGAGAGAGACAGAGTGTGAGTGCGGTAGGGACAGAGAGAGAAGAAGACACAGAATTTGAAGCAGACTCCAGACTGAGATGTCAGCACAGAGCCCAACACAGGGCTTGAACTCATGAATTGCGAGACCATGACCTGAACTGAAGTCAGGTGCTTCACCAGCTGAGCCATCCAGATTTCCCAAGAGTAGCCAAAACTTTAAAGAAAGGACAAAGTCATAGGACTAACACTACCTTATTTCAAGAACTACTATAAATCTGTAGTAATTGTCATTGTGTGCATTCACATGAAGATAAACAGATCAGTAAGACAAACCAGAGTGTCCAACTAATTTCAACAAAAGTGCAAGATAACTCAGTGGAGAAGGAGCTTTTTAATCAATGATTCTAGACCAATTAGACAAATATATATCCATATCCATTGACAAAAAGAAAAATCCATATGTAAAATAAGAACTTCAATCCATATCTGGAACTATATACAAAATTAAGTGAAAATGCATCATAGACTTTGATGTAAACCTGAAACTGTAGACTTCCAGATGCAAACTTATAAGAAAACCTCTGTGACCCTAGGTTAGGCAAAAATTTCTTAGACTCAACACTAAAAGTATAATCCATATAAGAAAAAACTGAGAAATAAGATTTCACCAAAGTGAAAAACTTGATTTTTGAAAGATATTGTGCTAGTAAGGTGAAAAGGACAGGTGAAAAGCTACAGAATGGGAGAAAACACTTGGAAAACATATATCTGAAACAGAACTTATATACAAAATATATAAGGAGCTCTCAAAACTCAACAATAAGATAAAAAAAATACCCAGTAAGATCATGGACAAAAGATTTGAACAGAGGCTTCACCAAAGAAAATATCCAGGTTTTACCCACAATCTGAAATTAGAGGGTTCCTATGAAAGCTTTCATAAACCCATAAAGCAAGGAAGCAGTTACCATCAATTTATATGGAAAAATTTTTGAGTAGTCCCAGGTCCAAAAAATTACCTGATTTAGGTTTTTCTATTATCTTAGGACCATCTTGCTAGCGAATACATAAAATAGATCAAGATAAACCAGAGATGCTCACTGACGTAGTTCAAAGCTCCAGTGACTGGATGCTGAGACACTGAGTGCAGTTCCTGGGGATGGAGCTTGGCAGGGCCACACTCTCTGCTCAGGCTATGCACTAATTCTATAAGAGCTCCCTGAAAAACCTCTGACTGCTATTTTCACTTTTTGCCTTTTTTGTTATTTTTGTAAACATGAAAACCTTCTTCGGTTTTATTTCAGTTAGTGAAAACCAATACAGTTCTTCCTCAACTTACAATGAAGTTACATCCAGATAAACATAAATTGAAAATAGCATAAATTTAAAAATCCATTAAATTAACCTAGCCTATACGGTATGTTAGCTTAGCTTACTTAGCCCACCTTAAATGTGCTCAGAACATTTACATTGGCCTACAGCTGGGTAAAATCGTCTACCACAAAGCCTATTTTATATAACGTATTGAATGTCTCATGTAATGTATTGAATACCGAAAGTGAAAAACACAATTGTGTGGGTACAGAATGGTTGTTAAGTGTATGATTGTTTACCCTCTGATCATACAGCTAACTGGGAGCTGTGTCTCACAGTCATTCCCAACATCACAAGAGAGGATAGTACTGAATATCACCAGCCCGAGAAAGATCAGAATTCAAAATTCAAAGTAGAGTTTCTACTGAATGAGTATTGCTTCCACACCATCATAAAATCAAAAAAATCTGAAGTCTAACCATTGTAAATCAGGGACTGTCTATATTCATGTAGGTCTTTCATAAAAGTGAACCATCATAAACCAAACTTTTGAAAAGTGGGGATACCTGTATATCCAGAAAATAACTGCATTAACAGGTGTTCAACATCATTTGTCATCAGGAACATACAAATTAAATGCTACAGCACATCTATTGGAATGACTAACATTAAAAACACTGACCATACCAAGTGTTGCCAGGGACAGGAAAAACTGAAATGCATTGGTGATGGAAATATAAAATGGTACTACCCTTATGGAAAAAATTTTGATTATTTCAGAAAAAGTTAAATATATACCTTCCATGTGTTCCAGTCAATAAGTTGCTAGGTATGTATCCATGAGATGTGAAAGCATATGTCCATGCAAAAACTTGTGCATGACCATTTTTTTTTACTTCATAGTCAAACCTTGGAACAATCCAAATGATCAGCAACAGGTAGATGGATAAGCAAACTCTGGTATAAACAATGGAACACTATTCACAAATAAAACAAAAGAAACTATTGATTTATACTCTAACATGGAAAAATCTAAGAATGCTATGATCCAGACAAACAATAGTACATACTATTTGATTTTATGTATGTTACATTCTAGGAAACGCTAATCAGTGTGGGAGGAAGAGATTACAAAGGAGCATAAGGAAACTGTTAGGGATGATGTTCATTTATTTGATTGTGGTGATAGTTCCATGAGTGTACAAAAATCAGAACTCATCCTATGATTCAAGTATATTCAGTTTATGTAGGTCAATTATATCTCAAAAGAGTTATTAAAAACATAGAGTGAAGCCAAATTTTTTTTTTTAAAAAGGAGAAAGAGAGAGAGAGAGAGAAAATACTTGGTTCTCCACACACAAAACAAAACAAAACAATGCACCACTCCACTCAATGATAGTGCATTTCAGTAAAAAAAGAAAGAAAAAAAGCTTCAGATGGCGCTTAGGCTCCATCCTCTTTCAAATCTCATGGAATCTCAGCTCAGAAATTGAGCAAGGCACCACCTGTGAAGAAACATCCATTGTGTGGGAAGAAGTAAGACATGACAAATCTACTTATTCATTAGATCTTCCTTCATAAGAAGTGTTACAAAAACCTAACAAACTTTCCTTGGAAATTCATACATAGCTGTTGTATGAATTTCCAAGAAGCAAGATAATATTCATTTAGGTCCTTTCCCCCACCATTTTATTTTTATTTTTTGGCACAGTATGGTTTGTAACCATGTCTGTTCCTTCACAATCATTCATTTAGCATCTATTGTATACAAAGAAATGTACTAAACTTCAGATAGAAGAAGAAAAGTTTGATTCCTTAACTAGTGACATTTGCATTAATTTTTTTGACAACCCAAATGAGAAACCCTGAAAAATAAGACCAAATTCATGAACGGTGCAAATATAGAGATAAAAATCAAGGACAAACAGAAAAAAATAAGCAGAAATGAAAGTAAGAGAAATGAGTGAAGTCATCAACAGGTTTTTTTGAGAGGAAGAGAGTATTGTGTTCATTCATTCATTTAACAAAGATTCATTAAACCAGTATCTTATAAATATGTGTCCACAGATCTCTGCATGAAATAAAAGGGATTCTGAGCCTCACACCCATCTTCCTTTGTCCTCAACGAGTCTTTGAGGAGGGTAGGTGGGGGTGAAAGTTTCAAGGGGAATGAGCATTGGTATTTGAGAAGCAGTGCTTAAGCGTCAACTTTGTGTGGACAATATGTTACATATTGGAAATGCCCAGGAAGAAAGAAATGTGGTCTGTGTCCTAGAATCACTCATAAAATAAAGGAGAAAGAAGCACAGAAATGCATGATTGTATTTGTGTGATAAATATTTTAACAGAAATGTACCAGATGATATGGGATCATCGAAGAAAGTATCTATGAAAGCCAGAAGGATTCATGGAAGAGGAGACATTTGTTGTTGTTGTTGTTGTTTTTAAATGTTTTATTTATTTCTAGGAGAGAGAGAGAGAGAGAGAATGAGGAGGGGAGGGTCAGAGAGAGAGGGAGTCACAGACTCTGAAACAGGCTCCAGGCTCTGAGCTAGCAGTCAGCATAGCGCCCAATGCAGGGCTCAAACCCATGAACCGCGAGATCATGACCTAAGTGAAAGTCGGACACTTAACCGACTAAGCCACCCAGGCGCCCCAAGAGGAGACATTTGTAATGAAAGTTATGGATTACAGGTGTCTTTCTAGCAAATATTTTGTTAAAAAGTTAGGAGATAGGATTTGTATTAAAGGAATATGACGTCGTCAGCATAGAAGATAGATGGCAAGGTAAAAAGCAGGGAAACCAGATGGGAAATGACCTCAAAAAATCAAGTAGGAAATGATGAGATGTTGAATTAAAACAGTGACATTTAGGATGGAAAAAAGGATAAAGAATTAATCACCTGGGATATTGAGTCGTTCAGAGTGACCATAATTAGAAGTAGAGGCTGAGGGATAGGATAGGGTTGAGGAAAAACTTGAGTTTCTGTCTTAGGTGATGGAAAGTGTGAGCACCTGGTTTCATTCATTTCAGAGGATGTATTCATTACTGGAAATGGTGAAATTGAGATGTTTCAGAGAGTCACGTGGAGCAAGACACATTTCCCTGCTGCAGGTGTGATTAGGGTCCACAGACATAGACAAAGGTGTCAAATGCTGAGAGGAAATCCAGTCTGATATGGTGTGAATACTGCTCCTTAGATTTGGTGGGTTTAGGCAATGTTAACATAGTTTAGGCAAAAGGGGGTTTATGCAATTTTAGCATGAGGGTTTTTAGCATGTTAAGGGTGGCAGACGTTACACTGATTGGGAGGATCACCGAAGAGAAGGAAAAAATATACCTGGAAAATAATACAATACACAACAAGATTATAACTCCCTCCCCCCAAAATCTTAAAATAATTTTAATTTTAATTTACCTGGGGATGTTCTATGAAAAAAGTGTTCATGTTCTTCTAGAGTTTTAATCTAGACAGAGTAAAGTTGACTGTTCTCCATGACAGTCATGTTCAGTAAGTATGTGCCATGCTCCAGTTAGCTTTCTAAAAAATGATGATGCAGAAACAGAATGGCACAGATCCACACACGGCATTTACCAACTATAAATAAGCTCATTTGTTCACTCACTCCTGCTGGACAGAGGTTCAGTGCCAGGAAAAGGGCATCTACCAGGTGCCAGGCACAGTGCTAGTCAGCAGGCACAGTGAGGAATGAGAGATTCCCACTGTGTGTGGGATCATTCTCTCCAGAGCTAGTGTCAAGAAAGACCTTTCTTTTCTCCTGACCACAGTGAGCAACATAAAGTACCTGACCTGGTGAATTTTATATTCTAAGGAGGAAGAGAAAAGAAAGAAATAAACAAATGACAAAATAATGCAGTCTTAATGCTGTCAATTTGAAAAGTAAGGGGAGAAAGTGAGGATAGAGGAGAGCAGCTGTTGTACATGCAGGAATGCACTCTGATGAGGATGTACTTGAATTTAAATTTGAATATTAAGGAGTTTGCCCCATGCAGAAGGGGGAAAGGGAAGCAAAAAGCACAAGTGCAAAGGCCCTGAGGTAGACACATTGGCACAATACCAAGATTTCCAGGAGGTTGACGTATGGGGCCAGAGGAGGAGGCAGGCAGAAGAGGGGGACAGAGAGTGAGTTTGGGAGGACATAAAGGATCAGAGGATTTTGCATATGGAATATAATGCATGATTTTCAGTGGTCACTTAATGTGAAAAGGAAGGACAAATAAGAGAAAAGCAAGGAGTCAGAAGGGGTCCAGATGGAGACGATGAAGTTGTGGGTATAGACAACATTGGTAGGAATAGTGATGAGAGGATGGAGCTCTACAGATGTGACAAGTGGAAGTCTACAGGATTCTCTAATGAGGGAGAAATAGTACGGGGAAGCCAGGAACCAATAATTCTAAAACTCTGTTTCAGACAGTTTATACTTGCAATGCTCAAATTTCCAAGTTGTTGTTGATGTGACTCTGGCCCCATGGAGAAGGGAGGGCTTGTGTTATTCATTAGTGGTGTTATCAGAATGCAATTGACATTGGAAGGAGAGGAGGTCAGGTAGAGGTTGGAGCACTGACCTTCGGTGTAGGAGGAGACTCTGTACACGGAGACCTATGCAGAGAGCATGGAGCAGACAGGCCGAATCAAAGGCAGAGAAGGGAAGCAGAAGGAAGGGTTAAGGGGTCAGAGGAAGCCCCTGGCCCTGCAGGCTATACTCCATGCACTGGCTGGGAAACAAAGAAAGTTGCAGCAGGGCAGTTCATTCACATAGTAGATACAAGAGAAGCCCAACATGGGAGATTCCAGTGAGCTGCTGAGTGGGGTAGGGATGAGAAAGGGCAGCTTTTCAAGTCTCTGTTGGTCAAAGTGAATAGGCCATGAGGGTAAGGGGAGCAAAGAAGCCAGGGGGACCCTGGTTTGGGTGACAGGGTGGCACTCCATATCCAAGAGCTGCCAAGGGAAATGCAGCAGAGAGAAATGTGTTGGGGTAAAGGCGTGTTCATAGAAGAAGGGCCCCAGCCCTGTGAGGACAACCAAGGAGATTTCCTCTTGAAAAACTGTTTATTATTTTTTCACAACATGGGACACAAGGCTGTCAGCTGAGAACCTGGAGGATGAAGTAAACGGCAAATGTCTTGAGTAGCAGAGGTGAAGAGTGGAAGGGAGAGCAAGTGCAAGCAGATCACAGCCGGGACTACTGACCAGTAACCCTGGTGGCTGTGACACTGTGTAAAACCACTCATCTCTGAGTTCCTGAGTGTGGAAGAAGAAAGTGGCCATGGGCATGGTCTGGACTGCAGATCTTTAGGGTGGAGGCTTCAGAGGGCAGTATGACAGGTGCTCTGATACAGTCACTCAGTGGGATGGTTGTGGGCTCTCAGCCACTTCAGGGAAGAACCAGTGCTGTGCTGACACAGGGAAAAGTTCCCATGCCCTTTGCTGATGCCATCAGATGTGTTGGGTAGAGAGTGAGTGCTCTGTTCTGGGAACTGGTGGCAGCTTATGCATGAGTGAGCATTTACCAGGCTACCTACCTCCCGAGTCCACTTCCCCCTCTTTACTTCAGGTATGCAACTTCAAAACCAAACCAAACCTCAGGCGAGTAAGCCAAGGAAGGGAGAGAACCACAGCAAATAAGCCCAAGTGTCAACTATTATCCCAAGGGTGGTTGTTGCTGTGGGCTGCTGAGGTGGCTATGCTGAAGGTGACCTCTGACCCAGAAGGAAACTAACACATGCTAGCAATATGAGCAGCAACATTGATAATGTATTTGTCATTCCATTTAAACACATGGGAACTCAGTCACAGAAGATGTGAGAAAATCTAGATGCATGCATTGGGGGCAACTTACATAACTCTTCAAGCCTCAGTTTACTCACTTGTAAAACAGGCTTTAGAACATTGTTCTATTGTCCTCAGGCCTCTTATTGGGAAAAATAAATAAGATATATGAAAACTGTGTCTGAAATATAATAATCCCCCAATAGCTATTTATTACCATAATCATCATCATTGTGATTAGTAATGATGACATGTGTGTTTGAAATCACCTGGGACTCTCTCTGGCTCACAAGAGAAGTTCAATCAACATTTGTCAAACACAAATCTGAACACTATGTAGAATATGACGTTTTTAGAGGACACAAAAAGAACAGAGAAAAGGAAACATCACCTGCATCAAGGGGAGATAAAACACATCCCAAAAAAAGGAGCAAGGGAAAAATTACAAAGCCCAAAAGCAGGTAAAAAACAGAGTGCTGGTTAATTATAGCTGAGCTAACAGTGCTCAGATGAGGAGCAGAAAGAGTAGGTGGAGACAAATAGCAAAGTTTGTAGAAGACCAGGTGTGGGCCAGAGGAACAGAGGAGGGGGATGTAGCCTGGGGAAAGAGTCACTCTCCAGGACCAGCAAATTTTGATAATCATGCCATTGATGGACAGAGGCAGCACAGAATATCAGGGACCTGGGCTGGTTAATAAAAGTCAGAAGTCTTAGGAAAGACAGAAAAAACAACTGTTTGAAGCCACCACTACTAGGTTGCAAAGTCAACTCTGAATGTGGAAAGATCTCAGAACCTCTCTCAAATGAAGCAGGGAACTGGGCAACAGATATGAAGGCTACAAAGAATTTTCCCTGCAGCTGTGTGTGGGATGTGCTGCAGCCCAGAAGATAGAGGCAAGAAAACCCACATGATAGAATAAGACTCTCACAAAGATGCCACATTATGACAATAAGTCCTTGAGTGCCAAGTCAGGAACTAGGAAGATATGACTAGGAAGAATGTGAATTGGTAATTATGTTGAACAAATTGTGAAACAATACCATTTATAAACTTAATTCCCTTACCAGTCCTGAGCATACAGAATATGTTCTTGAAATAAAAATTACAAATAGGGAAATGCTACAAAATGTTAATCTGCATAGGGCTGGTGTATTGTTCCTGTGATAATGTGTAATACACTAACAAGGAGTAGACTACTCTAATGTCTTCACTACCTGAAACTTCTTTGTTGTTTTATGTGCATAAGGGGTTCCTACGTGAACAAACCATTAGTAAAACATGTATATAGGCATGCTTTACTATAAATCATTAATAATCTATAGAATGTGACTTTGTGTCATTCCAAAGGTTGCTCTAAAATGTCCAGACTTGCTACATCTTCCAGATACAAAAAGCAAAACAGAGGGAATGAAAAAGCTATGCTAAAAATACAAACTTCCATGAAAATAGAGGGTGGTTTTCTTTCTTTTTTAATGTTTTATTTATTTCTAGGAGAGAGAGAGAAAGAGAGACAGCGTGATCAGGGGAGGGTCAGAGAGAGAGGGAGTCACAGACTGAAGCAGGCTCCAGGCTCAGAGCTGGCAGTCAGCACAGAGCCCGACACGGGGCCCGAACCCACGAACCGCGAGATCATGACCTAAGCAAAAGTCGGACGCTTAACCGAATAAGCCACCCAGATGGTTTTCAATTAGACTAGGTAACCGAGCTGTGAAGGAATTCTCCACATCTCCTAAAGCAAATCCACCCAACTCAGGCACATGAGCTGATCAATATCTCAACTTGGGAGAAGGAAACAGAAAAGTCTCATTTTCAAAATGTAAGATTATGATTGATTTTTTTTTTTTTGTGCTAGGGACCCAGAGGATACAAACTGCAAAACAGCTTTCAGAAAGGGAATGCCACACACTGACTCTCTTCCTCTTGACTGTGGTGGTGTGTGAGGGAGCACGTGCTAGGAGTGGAGTTGAAAAACTCACTCTGAGAAATAAAAAGGAAACACATCCAACAAAGCAGGTAAGATGATGATCACAATGCAGTTGGTAATGGTGTATTCCTATGACTATATAAAGTCACAGGCTCTTAGAATCCCCAACTCAGCCCTCTAGTGTACCCCAGGGCATCCAGGCCCCTCCTTCCATCTTACATGAACCAATCTTCCAGTGTGGCAGTTGGACCTTCATTCATGCTCCCTGCATGTACTACACTGGCTCTGGACCCACACACATCAATTTGGATTGTAGTTATTCTTGGCTCCACAAAAGCTCCATGATCTTTGCTCTGTATGCATGGCATTCAGCATAGATCTGGGCACATGGCAACCTCGGGGACTATTGGCTGCATGGGTGACCCTGTTTAGTGTGGACTATTCCAGGACTCCACACCCATACAGACATATATGTTGACCTTCCCAGGAACTCAGGTTGGCACCTCCCACAAACTGAATGTGCTTGGATTCCATTTTACACTTCTAATCAGGCATGAAATCACTATATGGAAATCTGTGGCATGGTGATTCAAGCAATTGTCAATAATTATTAAAACTGTTAATATATGAATTTCATTCACACTTTAATGTGCTCAATTTTGCAACACTGGTGTGTAAGAGCTAAGCCTTAAAATACTCTGCCTTGAATGACTGACAAGATTAGATAATGAATATTTGTTATCGTTCAAACGCAGTTTGTTTTAAATTGCCTCAAGGAGTGAACGTATTGATTCCCACACTGTGAATTGTTACTCCATACTGGCAGCTATTTCTGTCACAAAATATGTCATAACTGTCTGGACACAATTATTCTCAGGAAGGCTACCCCGATTACTAATGTTACCAACAGTTTCAAGAAATCAGGACGGTCAGATGAAAAGAGAAAGGGTTAAAGCAAAAACCAGCCCAACAGCTGATTCCATTACCAAAACCGACAATGCCCAAACCTCATCAGAATCTGTATTATTGTCCTCCCATTGGCCATTACTTGCCTCCTGGCTGTCAGATTGTCACTTCACTCATACAACTCAGTATAATTTCGGGTCTGTAATAAGCGTGATACAGACACAAGTCATTGTCGTTTAGGACACCACACCTGGACCATGACAAGCAGGCATTTATTTCAGAGCACGGAGGGACCCAGAGAGAAATATTTGTAAAAACTGGTAAGTGTCCAATCTCCTGCCCCTTCTCTCTTCAAAAGGTATCAGGTTTTACTTAAAGCACAAATATTTTGGGGCACCTGAGTGGCTTAGTCGGTTAAGCGTCTGACTTTCGCTTAGGTCATGATCTCGCAGTTCGTGGGTTCAAGCCCCGCATCGGGCTCTGTGCTGACTGCGGGCTCAGAGCCTGGAGCCTGTTTCAGTCTGTGACTCCCTCTCTCTCTGACCCTCCCCTGCTCTCTCTCTCTCTCTCCTAGAAATAAATAAAACATAAAAAAAAATTAAAAGAAAAATCACAAATATTTTTCTTAAGAATACTGAGAGTACTCTGATTCATAAATTTTTACATTATTTCTTTTTAAACTTTCTTTACACACATACAGACAGCTAAGTACACAGGCCTGGAGAATTTCCCAGTTACTTCAAAAGAAAGAAAGATCCCTCAAATCAAATTTGAAATAGAAGAAGTTGGAGGAAAAGCTGGGGAAGAAAGATAAAGCCTAAGGACTGCAACATGGAAACTATTAATTCAGTGACTCAAGTCATGGTGATATTTCAAAGACTCTATTTGTTTTCATTTATCAAAAAGTGCTCAAAAATTTCAATTTCATCAAGTCAAATAAAGTACTCAAAAGTGGGATTCAAACTATATCCCACCAGGAAGAAAAAAAAAAAATATTTCAAATGTGAGCAAACACTTCATTTTGCAAAGATTGCCTTCTCCTTCCATCGACCAAGAAGTCTCCCCAGCTGTTCTGAGGCTTTTAAAAATTGGATGCCGTCATTCAGAATTCCTCAAGCACTGCTGGGATTCAGCAGGTTGGGCCAGAACAGCTCATTCCCCTGAAATGGGTGCAAGAGCCCATGTTCCAAATGCCCACAACACTCCCTGCCAGGGTGTCAGCACTCTGATTATTCAAGACTCTGGTGAGTCAGCTGAGACACCAGAAAGAGCCAGAATGAGTAGATTTCTTCTGTGCCCTCTGTTTTCATGGAAGTTTTTGTAGAAATATCTTAGAATGCTGTAGGAAGGTCTGCACCCATAGCAATGGCTCAATTAGTGCTTGCTAACATAACCACAGTTATCTTTCCAACTATACCTCCACTCCAAGCTCAGTGCTCCACCTGTGCAACATTACTAGGAAGACTTCTACATTCTTTAAATTGGAACACAATCTTTCCTTTTAAATGAGTCCCCTGTGCTAATCCCATGCAATGAATCTTCCACAACATACATCACCTAATTTAACTTTCCCTTTGCTTAGTTTGCTCCATCTAGGAATGGAGCCCTCGATAGGAGTGAATCATTAGAATAACATGGCAGATTTTTAACCAGGCTAAAGTTCCAGCCCAGAGACTTTACTCAACTGAGTTGGGTGAGGAGATATTGGGGCTATTAGGATCAGCTTTAAGCCAGTTTGTGGAAATACAGAACCAGCCAACAAAATGAAGACTTAAGAGCTTCTTCACTGAAATCTCTGGGTCACTATTTGGATTACTTGTTTATGAGACAGACTAAATCACTTAACAAACACTGAGGACTTCTGGTTGGATATCTTTCTGGGCCACTTAGAGTCTTCGTGAAAATAGCACTCAGGTAATAAACAACGCTCAGGAAAATAAACCACATGATGAGTTGTGAAAATTAAAACTAGTTTCTCACCTTCAATTTTTATATGTGACTTGGTTGAAGGAAAAAATTCTAAGGCAATTTATTCACTGAACTTTACATTAACATTCAGCTCTCCTGTCTAACAGAATTTCAAGGTTGGCAGCATCTTTATAAATCACCTCACCAGCAATTTTGATTTTACAGATGAGGAAACTGAGACCCCAGGCAAAGGTGTTTGTTCAGAAATAGAATGGCTAACTAGAGAAAAAGTCACAGGATTCAGAGTTTATGACTCTTTCTTTTCATTCAAATGTGATTCTCCAGATCCAAAGGGCTTGCCTTTGATCCTCTCTGCCTCTCTGTCAAAACTGTCTTACCTACCCATTGGATTTCTCTACTCAGCTGTAATTGTTACAGCCTTTCGGCACCCACTGTTTTGCCTCAGGGACCTATCAACTTCACACTATTTTAGATTTTATCATACATTTCCCAGGAGAGTGCATTCATTTTAATAATAATACAAAGGGTGTCAACTTTAAGAGTAGTTTCCAAAATGTCATTCAGAAAGGCCTTTGTACTTTCATTGAGAACATCTCCAGTTCTCTGCCCATGATAAGCATATTAATAAAGGGAGGAAAGGGTCTTGAAGTTACACATATCAGAGAAAACTTGGAAAAATTCTACTCATTTTGCAGATGAAATTTGTCAAAGAAATATTAGCATCTTCACAAGGTCACAATATAAAATTTATGTGTGCTTTGGAACAGGTTGATAACACATCATTTACCTTTTGCTATGATAAAATAACTTAATTATTTTCAATGTTGTATTCTGCTTTACTGTTGACATTCTTTCTAACTCTACATCCGACAAGTATGTACTATCAAGTAAGTATATAATCCACCCCTCCCCCCAGAGTTGCTGTTCTCATACTAAGAAATCCCAAATTTTGTCATTCATCAGCTATAATTTTTCAAAGAATAAATTACTCCAGCTTAATTTAAGCAAATAACTATCTCTGTACATATGAAGATTGTATGTGCCTGTGCATGCAGACAAAAAGCTGAATACACAGCAGTGGGAACTGGAGGTAGGCAAATGTATGTACACATCTGGCCTCCAACCACTGTCTTTGTTCCCGTAAATTCTGGGGAATGAAGATATCATTGCCCACGATATCTTTCTCTGCCCACCCACTGCCCATAATTCCTAAACCTCCACTGATTATTTGCAAAGAAGAACAAAATTGATTAAATGGTTGATATCAAACAACTGTACTGGTATTCCCTAAATTTCTTTTCAATAAGAAAGAATGCCATAAACAAAATTGTTAGCCACAAGGAATGAGCATATTCCTTGTCAGAGCATCTCACAATCTAGGGACATCCCCTTTTTTCACATTTCATCTACTACCACAGTTCCCATGTTCATGACTCTGCTCTCTTAGCTACTTCCCAACAAATGAAACTTTTCATGTTTTTCTTTGTTGGAAATGTACTGAGAATTCCCTTCTCCAGGTAACATCCTGCCTATATTCCTGAAATGTCACTTGCTCTGCAACACTTTGTCTTCTCCTCCATGCAAAATGCATCTACTAGTATCAATGGCTCCTCCCCACTTGGGCTATCCCAGCATGTGGAGCACATAGCACAATGTGCTGAAGTTGGCCATGACCTGGCAAATGCAAGTGATAGAGTGTAATCTCTTTGAAGACAGCTGCCATTCCTTATTTGTCAGTGTCCCTTAAAATGCCTCATGCTGTGTCTGCGACAAATATACACCAGATATCTGTAGAATGAATTAGTTCTTTCCTTAGTTCTTAGGAAAAGTTGCCTTATTTCCTGGAGCACACAAAAACCAGTCTGGATTCTTACAGGCTTGCGTAGGGTTTCAACTGATTATATCTGTACCTGGGAAAGTTATAGGTGGCTGTAACATAAGGCATTTTTCTAGGCACTATGCAAGATGCTCAGATAAGTTCATGCTTCCAAATGAAAACGAGCTACCTCATAGCAAGCAACTGATAATGCTATTATGATAACATAACACATGAATGATTTCTAATTTATTTTTCTTTAATTCTTCTTTATTTTTTATGTTTTTATTTATTTCTGAGAAAGAGAGAGTGTGTGAGCAGGGGAGGTTCAGAGAGAGAGGAAGACACAGAATCTGAAACTGGCTCCAGGCTCTAAGCTGGCTGTCAGGACAGAGTCCGACGCAGGGCTCGAACCCACGAACCGCAAGATCATGACCTAAGTCGAAGTTGGATGCTTAACCGACTGAGCCACCCAGGCGCCCCTATTTTTCTTTAATTCTTTCGTTTGAAATAATTTTAAATTTATAAAATCATTGTAAAACTAGTACAAAAATTTCCCATATACCACCTGCCAAGCTTCCTCAATGATAACATCACACAAAACTTCGGTAAAATAATCAAAATCAGGAAATCAACAATGGTACTGTTATTAAGTAATTAACAGACCTTATTCAAATTTTATCTATGTTTTCACTAACATGCCTTTCTGGACCATGATCCAAACCAGGATCACACATTGCATGTAATTGTCACAACCCCTTACTCTTCCTGGATCTTGAATCCTTCCTCAATGTTTCTTTGCCTTTCATGGTTTTGACAGCCTGGAGGAGTACTGGTAGGGTATCTTATAGAATGTTTGTGATTTGGACTTGTCTGATTTTTCCTCATGATTTAGGTTATATGTTTCAGGGAAGAATATCACTGAAGCAATGTTGTGTTCTTCTCAGTGCATCACATCGGGAAGCATGGGATATATTTTTTGTGCCACTGTTGGCAAGATTTTGTCAGCAGCAACTTTCATTACTTGATTAAACTTGAGTTTGCTGAGTTTCTGCACTGTCAGTTCACTATCATTTCCTTTTATAATTAATAAGTATCTTGTGGAGAGAGACTTTGAGACTGTGTAAATGTTTCGTATTTCATCAAAATTTCACCCACTAAATTTAGCATACACTGGTCATTCTTGCCTGAAATAACTACTGCTACGATGCCTACCAAAGTTTTCTTAGTTTCCTGTCCCTTATAGTAAGGAAAGGATGTCCCTTCTCCCTTGTTTATTTAGTTATTTATGTATTTATTTACTAAATTTGTACCAATATGAACTCGTGGATTATTCAATGGGTTACTTTTATTTAAATTCCAGTTAGTGGGGCACCTGGGTGTCTCAACTGGCTAAGCATCTGACTTCCACTCAGGTCATGTTCTCCTTGGTTCACAAGTTCGAGCCCCATGTCGGGCTCTGTGCTGGCAGCTCTGAGCCTGGAGCCTGCTTCAGATTCTGTGTCTCCCTCTTTCTCTGCCTCTCCCCTATGTGTGTTCCCAATCTCTCTCTCTCTCTCTCTCTCAAAAATAAGTAAATAAACATTAAAAAATAAATTCCAGTTAGTTAACATATAGTGTAATGTTAGTTTCAGGTGTACAATTTAGTAGTGTTCAACACTTACATACAGCAATGGGTGCTCATCACTACAGGTGTACTCATTAATTGTCAATGGGTTACTTTAATTCTATAGGTTAGAGTCCATAACTGTCAATTTTTGTTGCTTGAATTGCTCCAGATTTGGCCAGTGGGAAATGCTTCAACTTGGTTTCCATGTTTATTTCAAAAGGTTCACATAATTTTTAAGCACTTTCTTTCTCTCTGATATGGGAAGATATACTAGCTTCATCTTGCACTTTCCCTGCCCAACCCTGAAATCGTTATTGCTCCAAGAAAGCCTCGTTTATTTCATTGGAAATGTTTAGAAACCAAGATCTGGAAGCTAGGTATGTTCATTGCTACTGATGTGTCACTGCTTCTCAGCCTTCTCAGTGGAAAAAGCTGGGACATTCATGTCTATACACACACACACACACACACACACACACACACAACTACATTCCATACATCTATGTCCATTTCTGTGTCTCTCTCTATATATATGTACATCAAAAATCCATGTGCTCATACACTGCATGGTTCATTCTATCTTTGTTCCTGTCCTTGTTTGTCTTTCCTTCCTCTGACAATGAGAAATATGGTTTTCATTACTCATAATATATTGACTTATATGCTCAAAATTATAAATATACATTGTTTCAAAAATTCTAACCCGTACACTTGTGAGAATAGAGTACAATATTTGAGTAGAATTATTGTCTTAGAGTCAATAGTCAGAATACTATTTAGTAAGTTACCTGGATTGATTCCTACTCCCCTCAAGCTTGTATCTAAATAAACATTTAAACAGGAAGGAGAGACATTCTTATAGGAAAAAATGAGGGATGCTCTGTCAAATGGCTTATCATTTACTGTGCATATTCAGTTATGCTAAATAATTAGGTTAGCTGTATCAATGAGACCAAGAATCCCAACACCATCAAAGCCTAATTCTTCCAGCAACATCACTGGCCAGGGGAAACAAATGGGCAAGTGGTTATCACACCACTCACTTGGGTTCCCAGCAGACTCTGTCATCTTCAGCACATGCTTTCCAGTTATTCTGAGAACTGTCTCCACCCCAGGATGCACATGAAGTCTTTATGGGCCATAGCTAGAAGACTACACATCATTTCCACTGGGACTCAAGCACAGGTCATACTTGCCTATAAGAGAGATTGAGAAATGTGGTCTACTGAATGTCTGAGGGAGAAAAGATGTGGATTTTTGTGAGTAGGTAATCACTTTGGCTACATTGACATACTGACAATGTGAGATATTCATGAAGAAAGGATAAGTTTACATTATCAAAAATTTTCAAAAAAGTTCTGATAGTACTATTCTATAAAAGCCACCATTAATTTATTTCAAATCTCATCATATATCTGTTTTAGGACTGATGTCAAACTTTCAAACACAAAGTATTCTCGTGTTTCCATTTGCATGTCATTTTCCAAAATATCTCTGATCCTTTCTAGATATATCAGCCCATACTCCACAGCTGACTTTTACTTAGACCTTAAATAGTCCAGGTTTTGTGCTAAGCAATTTAAATACATCTGGCTGTATAAGTTTGCATGCATAGCACTAAGATGTACAAGAAAAATATAGCTTCCTGTATGACATTCCTCAAGAAACTTCGACTTTTGGGGTATCAGAAAACACCCCTATCTACACAGAATATATATGAGTAAAATAAGTCTGATTCAACAATTAACTTGTAAAATACATACTCAGATTGTTTGTTTTTAAAATCTAGTATTTCAGATCTCACCTCCCTTTGCCAGTCTTCTCCAGAATGGTTATCTTTTGACCCAGCAGTGGGATGGAGGCAGTGAGAGGACAGCACAGATCCCTACATTTTCTGTGGTGTCAGCTGCAGGGATTGTTCTGACTTTTCTGGAGACTGCTAACTAAGCATGACTACCTCCAACCCCTAATTAGTCTTTAGGAGTGATACCTAGGCAACAAACCCTGGAGCCTCAGTCTTATAGCCCTGCCCACCACCCCTGCCCAGAGGCCTTCTCCTTTGTATTCCCCTCAATAGGACACACAGATTGGGGGAGGCCAGGGAGCACTATGGTCATATGGCCACCCAAGCATGGAGCCTCCCCTGATCCCTCTGCCTGACTTTGCCATACTTCACAGCAGGCTTTACAATCCAACTTTTAAGTCTTTTTGCATGTTTGTTATCTATTTCTTTCCCTACACTGTTACTCCAGTGGGGCAGGGACTTTATTCCCTGATGGAACCCTAGCTATGTACCTAGAACAGCGCCTGGCATGTAGAGGTACTCACTAAATATTGTAAAATAGATATTGAACACATAAATGACATGGCTATATGAAGCAAAAGGAGAAGCCCTTCTATTGTTATAGCAGGAACACTAAGATACAGAAAAGAATTTAGAAAATGGGTGGCTTTCAAATCTATTGAATTCCTGAGAAATCTAGCAAATATCTGCTTTGACAGTTCAGGCTGAGAAAATATACTGCTCTTCTGTTGGTTATGTCTCATTTCCTGAAACCCTAACACTACTGATTTAGTAATAAGAACATCTAGAACAGCGAGATTTACAGGATGAAAACTATAGTTTCCCAAGACCCTGTGGGTAAATACAGCCGAACCCCACTGCAGGAATGAAACTGAACTGAGACTACAGAGCACCTGGCCTGAGGCCACAGAGGTGCAAAGGGAAGGGGAGGAGCTGAGCCCACTTTTTTAAAAAATATTTTTATTTATTTTTGAGAAAGAGAGAGTGTGAGCATGGGAGAGGCAGACTGAGAGGAAGACAGAGGATCTGAAGCAGGCTCTGTGCTGACAGCAGAGAGCCCAATGAGGGGCTCAAACTCACAAACAGAACTGTGAGATGATGAACTCAGTGGAAGTTGGACATTTAACTGAATGAGTCACCAAGGCACCCCTGAGCCCACTTTTATTTTACTTAAAGTCTAAAGTCTAAACAGGACACTCGAGGCCATTTTTCATCTTTTACATTTTAAGACCCTCCCCCATTTTTTCAGTTTTTTTTTTTCTGGGTTTTGTGCATGTATTTATGAATGAATTATTGAGAAGTTGTATAATACAGAAGGTAAGAACAAAAATTCAGAGCCAGATGTCTGAACTTAAATTCTCCATCTATTCTTTTTTTAGAGTTTTTAAAAATGTTTTTTTTTTTTTAATTTATTTCTGAGGGAGAGAGAGACAGAGTAAGCAGGAGAGGGTCAGAGAAAGAGGGAGACACAGAATCCGAAGCAGGCTTCAGGCTCCAAGCTAGCTGTCAGCACAGAGCCCAACGCAGGGCTCGAACCCACGAACCGTGAGCCCAAGTCAGACACTCAACTGACTGAGCCATCCAGGTGCCCCAAATCCTCCATCTATTCTTTTCTGGCTATACCATATGACACAAATTACCCAGATTGGGCCTCAGCTTCCTCATTGATTAAGAAAAGACTTGATAATAAAACACTTTTTTCGTAGGACCATTGTAAGCAAAGAATGAACTCACACATACACAGCAGTTACAAAAGCAGCTTGAAAATAACTCCTATCAAACAATCATGAATAAAATTTAGGTTCAACATTTAGCCTCATTCGTGTGATCTTTGTAAATATTACTGCAAAGTTACTTTTATGTTCAGCAACACTAAAATGAAAGATACAATCTCTCTTTTTAAATCTTTTCGATAAATCAATGATACTATTTTCATCCAATAGTTATGTTGTAATCAACACTGATTTCACAGTTCTACTTGTTTTAAAAAGGGAAGTACTTGTAGGACATACATGACCTATTTAATAAAATAGTGAAAGAAATCACCAAACAGCAAAATAAAAAGAAACAGCAAGAAAACAAACCAGTAAACACAAATAACCACTGCTTGTTACAGCAAAATTTTCTTTTCAACTCAAGTTTGCAGAAAACTTCTTTCTACTAGTGAGAGAATGATTTTTCATTGTACCCAAATCTTACAGGAATAATATCCCTGTTGCATTCTCAAGTTGAATAAAAAACCTTTTCAGCCTTGCTGGCTCTCTGGGCTTCACTTTGGAATTTAGACAGAGGATTTCAATCTCATTAGTTCCTTCTGGGGACACACATGGGAAGCAGGGTAGATAGAAACCCACACTTGTATGCAAAGGGCTTGCGGGCCAACGCAGAGGCTTTTTTTGCACCCTCTTATGAAACTCAACTAAAACAGAAGAACTGAGCTTGTAGCATAATGTCCTTTTTCTTCCCATATTTGTATTCCTGACACTCTGCATTTCTATTTCTGCACGGACTATGACGATGACAATAATACCAGTTGGAAAGAGTCAATCCAAAATTCAGTAAACAGAGAGAGACAAGTGGGAGAGACGTCAACAAGAAAAAAGAGACCTTGCATACCACTTAGCACTGTAATGAAAAAAAAGATTACAATAGGGGCGCCAGGGTGGCTCAGTCTTTTAAGCATCTGACTCTTGATTTTGGCTCAGGTCATTATTTCATGGTTCCTGAGATTGAGCCTCCTCTCCTAGTGGGCTCCTTGCCGAGTGCTAACAGTGGGGAGCCTGCTTAGGGATTATTTCTGTCTTACTGTCTGTCCCTCCCTCCTCAAAACAAACAAACAAACAAACAAACAAATAGATTTCTTAAAAAATGATTAAAATAGTCTCTGCCTCCTGCATAAAGACCATGTGGCTGAAATGGGTAATAAATGATATTTATATATTGATTATGTTCATTTCCTAGGGAACAAGGCTAACAGTATTTTATAGATAAATAAATGTAATTACTCATTACTTCTATCATATTTGGAGACCCTTAATAAATAGAAGCTACTTCTATAAGCCAGTATCTAGTGGAATAGTACAATTATTTTCCCATCAGTATAAAGAAGAAAAGAAATATGCTATTTGGCAGCATGATAAAATTATATGGTAAAACCTATGCTTTGTTTTAAGCTGAGCTGTAAAGAATTTTCTTTACCAACAGTTTATAGGAAAATAAATAATAAAACATGACAGAAACTGTTGTCTTGAAGACTGATTCTGAAATTGTTAGCTAAATGTTCCTATTAGACATCTTCCATCCAGAATTTGATGAAAACATGTTGGCAACATCAGTCTGTGGGCCAAACCTCTACATGGGGGTGCCTTGGCCATCAGGGAAAGCCAATGTCCCCATGTAAAGGGCCACATTTGAGTTCTAAGGGGGAGTTGAGACACTCCAGGGTTCTGGATCAAAAGCATAAAGCAGCTTTGTGACCTAAAGCAAAGTAATTAATTAGTTAGTATGTGTTTCTATTTCAACTTCACACAATGGGGGTTTTTGTGAGGATTAGCAGGTCCCAAGTGCTCAGTGTATACTGATTGAAGGAATGGATAACTAAATGACAACAGGCCTTGACCCAGAGAAGGGAATAGCCTGAAGACACTGCATGCATGCCCTTAAATAAACAAACACGATCACCAGTGTTTTCCAGGTTAGATCTGGAAAGAGTTCATTTTCCATTAAAGAGGACAGCTGGCAAAATGCCACCTTTTCCCTCTGGGCTTGACCTTCTTGATTTTCCCACTTAGCCTCTTATATCACTGCCAGGTCTCCAGGGGCCACCAATGCCCTCTAATGTGCTGTCTCATTCCCAGACAAGGAGGGAAACCCTCTGCATTCATTCCTGTTAACACAGCTGAGGTCACCAGTGCTTGCTTCCTTCTTGGTTTGTGAAATATTTGACTATAAAAGTACTCTGTATATGTGTGATTTCTGTTCTGTGCATCAAAAGGCTGAAACCTCCAATACACTGACAACTTGATAGCTCAGGGGGGAAAGAACTCACTATACAAAATAGGATTGGATAAAGAAAATAGGAGTATGGAAAAATCAATCATTTCTCTGTTCTGAAATAAAGATAAATTTTACTTCTTTAGCTAGGTAAAATGTAAAAATTTTCATCAAGATAGAAATTGAAAACATAGATGAATTTTGCAGGCCAGTGGGAAGAGATTCGTCTGATCAGTTTTCACACACCTGTTAGTGCCAATATTTTGATTTGTTAAATATTTTATGCCATTTATTGCATATAATTTATTTAACATTATATGAACATTCTCCCATCAAAAAATAGTTTCAAAAGCAGTTTTATTGCTATGTAATATTCTACCATTTCAATTTACACCATCATTTATTTATACCTTACTCATTGGACATTTAGTATATGCATTTTTTGATATTAAAACTAGAATGTGGCATAAGTCTTTGTCTAAGTTTATGAGTATTTCTTTGGTATGGATTGCTGGAAGAGAAATCACCAGACAAAGATATAAACTTTTTTAGGGTCTTATACTTATTGGCAAACTGTATAGATTTGTCATTGTACCATTTGTGTCTTTGTCTATGCTCCCTTATCCTCAGTGATAATTATAATTTCTTTTTAGGCTTGAAAATTTTAAAATAATTTCAATAAATAATATAAAATATTGGCAGAGAAGGAGCACCACGTTTACAGTGAACACCCATGTCCACTGAGTTTATTGAGAATATTGACTCTTTAACAGGGACTGTTGCCTGTTAAAACCCCTCATATTACCTTCACTCCATGGCACCTTCCATACTCTGCTCCCATCCCTACCTTGGAATTCCTTCCCAGATAACATGCATCTGCATGGAAGCAATCAAAAGAGAGGCTGAGTTTCACTCTCTGGGAAGCCTAGTGCTTGACTGAACTCTTTCCTCATTTCCCAACTCCTTGAGCTACCACATCTTGAAGGATGGATGGGTTTACCTGTGAAAGATCTGCCATATATCTTAACAAAATTACAAAGGATTAAATGACAGAGTATGAGAGGGTGAGTTTTCATGTCTGACAGTGACAGAGAGAGGAACAAAGTGGGAAAGACCTGGGATATATTGAGAACACACAATGTTCTTTTTAAATGACAGGTCTTAATTGAATTTTTTTTTTTTTAATTTTAAAGAGAACACAAGTTGGGGAGAGGGACAGAGGGAGAGAGAGAGAGAGAGAGAGAAAGAGAGAGAGAATCTTAAGCAGGCTCCATGCTTACCATGGGGAGCCCGATGTGGGGGTCAATCACAGGACTCTGGGATCATGACCTGCGCTGAAATCAAGAGTTGGATGCTCAACCCACTGAGCAACCCAGGTGACTCTTACTTAACTTAGTTTTAACAACAAACATGCAAGGTCATTATCAAAGATGGGAGCTCAAATTGGGCTTAGTGATGTGACAAAGTGGACCCAGGTGGCCCAGGTCCTCAGTTGCCATGCGCTGGTTGCTTTGTCCAATTTTATGCAGCTGACACTAGGACTTGGGGCACTTTCGTCCAGCGTGGCCCACTCTCACCCAGTCATGCTCAACTCCACCTGGGCCATCATTTTGGTCGATGTTACATTCAATAAGAACAATGCTTATAGCCCATGATGATCTGCTTTCAAATGACAAAGACCCTTGACCAGATAAATACCATTCTGTGCATGATATTACATCCTGTTCATTGTGTCAGAAGTGACAATGAGACAGAAAAGTTAAAAGAAAATCAAGACAGCTTTATCCTTATTGACAGAAATTACTTGTTTACCATATTTGGTGGGTCCAATATTGTTGCTGGGAAATCAGTAGGTGTTGAAGAAATAGTTGAGTAATTAATGCATCAGTTCATTCACACTTCTATACCAACTAGATGGCCAGAATGCAATGAGAGGTCAAGACAGCAAGAAGGATAGAGTATGTCTTTTCTTCCTGACTAGGTATTTCTCAGTAATAAATGCTTGATAAGTTCAGACCATTAATTTGGAAAAGTGGAATATGGGGATATTTTCGGAAAAGATTAAGAGGAAAGTATTAAGTAAGAGTGGGAAAATGGAGTTACATTCTTTATCTCCAGAAATAAAAGGGAATGCATGCAAGAACTATCCCCCAGTTCTTATATCTATCTGAATATAGACCTTGCTGCCTCCTACTTTGACACCTATACAGGCTGCTCATTTGTATCTGTCTCCAGGACTCCCCTGCTTTTAACTGCCTCACCAAAAAAGTAATCTGCCTACAAATCAGTTTTGATGTCTGCATTCCCTCACTCAAACAATATTCAGGAGCTTCCCAACTGGTCAAGACTCTTGTCATGGTGCATTCATCATCTTTGAGGGTCCCACGCCCTGGGCTCAGGTTGACAGGCAAGGCTAGGCCTCAGCTCTCCAATAATAGGGAGTCTAGTAGACGACATGCTCCAGTGAGCCAAAACTGGTATGAACCAGGAAAGTGCAGTTGCAGTGTAGGCAGGGCTCAGCGGCCCATCAAGATAGAAGCCATCATCTGACCCTGGCTGAGTCAGGAAGTGAGCTGCCATGAATGGGGAAAGCACGTTAGCTCTTAAGGAACAAAACCATCTGCAGGCAGGTTATAGGGGCAGTACAATGGGACCTGAGGACTGGGCCATGTTCCTGGCAGGAGAAACATCTGATGTAAGGCTGAAGGAACCCCCTGCATCTGATATCCTCTCACTAGGTCATCTCTCCTCTGCAGCATCTAGGTTGGGCCTCCAGTTCTGTGTATCCTGCTCAGACAATCTTGCTGCTGCCAGTGCTGCTCCCTACAAAGACATTCCTTTTCCCATGATTGGGCTCTGCACTTCTGAACTCTCACAAGATATTACCTAATCTGTGCCATGAAACATCTTTGTTCTATATTAGATTATATGAGACACACCCAATTTGATGGCAGTTGTAGGTGGACCCACTTTTCCAAGGGCAGCCATGGCTCACTCCTGTTTGTCCCAGAATGGTTACCAATAATGCTCTTTCACTTTCAAAGTCTCCCAGTGGACTGAAAAGCTATAAAGAATCTTCCCAGATTCCCCAACACATATATGTGCATTCTTGGAGGTGCTTGGAGGATACAGTAGGAGGTGCAAACAGCCAAGGAATAGGGCAGAGACTCTGAGTCTGACTCCCAGCTGGCCGGAGCAATAGAATACTCCTAGAATACTCCTAGCTCTGTTTCTTCACCTGTAAAATGGCATGATGACAAAGGTACTTACCCACAGGGCTAAGGGAGGGGTCTCTGTGTGTGTGTGCACTGATACTGTATACAAGTACCTGGCACAAAGGAACCACTGAATAGTCTTCATCTCTTGCTACCTCTTATATTTTTCTTTTTTTTTTTCTTTTCAGTTCTAAGCTTAAGGTTAGAATGGAAGATGTTTAAGCCATGAGTGAATTTAACTGAATTCCCTGTAACACAATGAATACTTGCTTTTGGTGATTTCCACGAATCCTTAACAGAGAAGGAAGGAGAATTAATATTGCAGCTGTTCCACTGGGTATGAGTGCTAACGCCAAATACAGAGACATGAGACCCACCAAAGTCTGCTATCTAGTACTTATAATCTCCATTTAAAAAAATTCATTTTAGCTGTGAAATTAAAAAAAATATATAAAATGAAAGTACCTTGTAATCCCATCTCCTTCACACCCTTCAGAAGAGTTAAATAAAACACATGTGTAACTGGAGAATATCCTTTCTGGCCATGTCTAATGTATATACATTTTTTTCCAAATTTATGTTCATACCATGCATACTATTTTGTGAATATTTATGGACCATAACATGTGGATATGTACAGTAAATTTTTTTATTTTTTTAAAAATTTAAAAAATGTTTTTATTTATTCTTGAGAGAGAAAAAGAGAGAGAGACAGCGTGAACAGGGGAGGGTCAGAGAGAGAGGGAGACACAGAATCCGAAGACAGGCTCCAAGCACTGAGCTAGCCATCAGCACAGAGTCTAATGCAGAGCTCAAACCCATGAACCGTGAGATCATGACCTGAGCTGAAGCTGGATGTCTAACCGACTGAGCCACCCAAGCACCCCTGTACAGTAAATTTTTTGAAGAGTTTCACTGCATGCTATTGTCTGAAAATATCCACTCTTATTTAGCAAACTTCCCCTAGTATGGACATTTGCTGTAGCTACTTACCAGTTTCTCACTGTCTTAAACAATGATGCAATTATCTTTATAACAATTATGCAAATGTTTCCAAAGGAAAATTCTCATGATACAACTTCTCAGTTAAAAGCATGCAATTTTTAAAATGCACTGCATGGTGCCAAATGGCCCTTATCTATTGTATCCTCGCGCACTCTTATAAGCCATGTTTTAGAAACACAGTTCCCTATGGCCTTATTAATGCTAGATAAATAATTATTTGTCCTTATTGTCTTACTAGTGTTTCTCTAAGCACGTTACACATACTGGTGTCTCTCCATTACCACTGTTAACATTCATGCTTCTTCTATAGCTTTTCTGTTGGACCACTTACCAGAACCACAACACTCTGATGTTTTTAGGTCTAGGAGTCCTTTCACTACAATGGGCATTTAACTTCTGTTGTGGTATAGTCTATATTTCACCCAACTTTTAATTTTAACTCTGTTTTCTTCTTGGTGTCTTGCAAGAAAAAGGAAGAAAGAGGAAGGAAGGAAGGAAGGAAGGAAGGAAGGAAGGAAGGAAGGAAGGAAGGAAGGAAGGAAGAGAGAGGGAACACAACATTACCTAGACTTTTAACCTCATCCAAGATGTCATCCAAATATTCTCCTATATTTTCTCCTAGTTCCTCTTAATATGTGTAAGCCTTGGGTCCATCAGGAAAATACTTTACACTCAGCATAAGGTAGAAAACCAAGTAGCTAATGTTTTCACCCAAAACCTTAAATAGATTATCCTTTTGTCCCTGGTTTGAAACACCATTTTTGTTAACTGCCTAAACTCCCGTATATGAATATGTCTGCTACTGGACTTTTTCTTCTCTTCCACTGATTCACTATATCATCTTTGCTGCAATTATAAGCTCTCATTTTATGCTGCTTTTTAATTATCTAATAAGGAAAGTTCTCATAATAAATCTTTTTCTCCCAGACAATTATTATTATTCTTATCCATTTATTCTGCCATATGAACTTAACCAATTTATCAAGTTCTTGCCAAACATTTATATTGTAACTGGGATTTTATTTTAACTACATATTAATTTAAGAATGATTAACATCTATGATATATTAAGTCTTTTCACCCTGTCATTACATTGTCACTAGACTTTATTTTCCTAATGAAAATGGTATACATGAAATGGATGATACCCTTTGCTTTGGCCTCCTATCTCCACACCTCCCACAACCCCTATCCCAAAGTCCTGTACCCTAAAAGGGATTCACTTCTATAGTAGAAAGATTTCAGGCTGGTGTTGAATCCTTGCTTTATGCAAACTATGTGGCTTGGAGAAATTAACTCTTTCAGTTTCTGTCTGTGGCAGATAGCTATTAATGTTTAATTGTATAACCTTTTTACCTGCTGTAATTGTAGATGCTTGTATGTATTATTATAAACATTTTCTGATTCAGAATGATACCAGTGTATAACTAGGAGTTCCCATGAGATTTTTTAAAAAGTTTATTTATTTTGAGAGCGTGTGCAGAAGCGAGGGAGGGGCAGAGAGAAAGAGAGACAGAATCCCAAGTAGGCTCCACAACATCAGCACAGAGCCCAGTGCTGGACTCAAACTCAGGAATCTGTGACATCATGACCTGAGCTGAGATCAGGAGTCAGACACTTACCAAATGTGCCATCCACGTGCCCCCCCCATCAGATTTCATTAGATAAATGGACAGTCTATACCAGAGCAAAGAAAATCCAAATTTGTGGGAAAAGTGAACATCACATTAGTTTTTCTGTTTCATTACTAAGCAAAATGTAACACAACAGACTTAATAGGAAAAGACTATTTTCTGGCATCATAATGATTTCTTCCCCATCTGCCAATCTATTCCTCCTTGAGAACATTTACTTTGTACCATTTCCATTTCTACCATCTTAACGAATGACTAATTTGTTAAGATGATTGGATTGATCACCAGAGATTAATGAATATGTATACAACTATCAACAGCAATTTGTATGCATTGAGCACTCATCTCTAAGAAGTACATTTCAGGTTTCTTTGAAAAAAAATTCTTTTTCCTAGTCTTCTCACTAAGGACGAAGATTACATGAACAGATTAGGAAACTGGGGAAAAAGACTGATGACAGTCACCAAAAATAAAGTCCAGTGTACGTAATTCTCCTTCCAGTGTGGTTGAGATGCTGCCTTGTACCAAAATAATTGGCAAAGCTCAACACAACTTGAAGTGAAGGACTCTACACAGAGTGAGGTCTTCTGAATGAGGCATATAAAAATAGCACAATTGACATGTTCTTCTCCATGCTATTTAGTACAGATCAAGGCTAGCAGTTCAGTAATTGCAACTGATACTAGAATCAAGCATGAAAATTCTTAGTCCACTTAGAAAATCAGATAGGCTATATGGACCTTTAACTACTTTTGTAACTCCTACTTCTTTTGATTTTGTAATTTTTTAAAAATTTAAACTATGCTTCCTTCCTGGAATAAATACAGTTACCAGATACGGTGGAAATTTATATTCTCAAGAAAATAGTCATTGATCATATGTTTACATATGTATATTATATATATTCAGAATTTTTAACTTTTAATTTTGAAATAATTATCAATTAATGGAAAATTGTAAAAAAAAGTGTTTGAGGAGATTCCAGTATACTTCACCCAGTTTCCCCCAATGGTAACATCTGGCATAACTATAATTCAATATGAAAATCAGAAAGGTAACATTAATAAAATTCTCAGACATCATTCAGATTTCACCAGGTTCACATGCACTCGTGTGTGTGTGTGTGTGTGTGTGTATGTGTGTGTATGCATGGGCACGTAGATATTGGATGGGTGGGTGGGGGCATGGTGGTTAACATTCTATGCAATTTTACTACTTATGTGACTCAGGTAACCACAGTCAAGATACAGATGTGTTCTATCATCACAAGCTTCCCTCTACTCCCTGTTTATAACCACACTTAACTACCATTATTTCTCCTTCCATCTCCAACTACTAGCAACCACACATATGTCCTTTCTCTTTAATTTTGTTTTGAACTTGTTATGTAAATGAAACTATACAGTCTGTAACCTTTTGAGATTAGTTTTTTTTTCAAAAGCACAATTCCATGAGATCCATTAAAATTGTTGAATGTATCAATAATTCATTCCCTTTTATTGATGTGTAGTATTCTATGGTATGGATGTACCAGAGTTCCTTTAACCATTCACCCACTGCAGTACATTTGGTTTTTAGTTTTTGACTATTAAAAATAAGTATAAATATTTGTTTACAGGTTTTTGTGTAACCATTCCTCTGAGACCATTTCCATTTTCATTCCTCTGAGACCAAAGCCAAAGAGTACAATTTCTGGGATGTAACTGAATATATTTTTTAAATGTTTATTTATTTATTTTGAGAGAGACAGATTGAGAGTGAGCAGTGGAGGGGCAGAGAGAGAGGAAGACAGAAATTTCTGAAGCACGCTCTGCACTGTCAGCATGCAGCCCAATGTAGGGCTTAAACTCATCAACCATGAGAGCATGCCCTGAGCTGAAATCCAAGAGCGGGATGCTTAATTGACTGAGCCACCCAGGTGCCTCTGTAAATGCATATTTACTTTTATAATAAACTGTCAATGTATTTTCCAGAGTGTATGTACCATTTTATAATTCACATGAAGTGTATTAGTGTATCTAATTTCTCCACCCTTTTGGCTAGTATTGGATGTTGTTACAATTCTTTTATTATAGCTATCTAGATAGGTGTTTAGACTTTGAACATATTTTTATGTGCTTATTTCCCATCTATATATACCTTTTGATGAAATGCCTCCCCATATTTTTTGCCACTTTTCTACTTAGGTTGTTCATTTTGTTAATGCTAAATTTTGGGGATTCTTTATTCTAAATCCAATTCCTTTATCAAACATATGATTTGCAGATATTTTCTCTGACTATATATATTGTCGTTTCATCTTCCCAGGGTCTTCATGGAGAAAATATTTTAATATTGGTGAAGTCCTATATATCAAAATTTTCTTTTATGAACCATGCTTTTGTTTTAAGTCTAAGAGCTCTTCCCTTAATGCCAGGGCTGAGGGATGTTATCCTATGTTTTCTTACGAAGTTTTACACATTACATGAAAGTCCATATTGTGTGAATTTTTTTAATAAGTCTGAAGTTTAGGTCAAAGTAAATTTGTTCTGCTAAAAATGTTGTTTCTTCCAATGAATTTCTTTTGAACCTTTGTTTAAAATCAGTTGGGCATATTTGTATGGGTCTGCTTCCCGATTCACTATTCTATTCTACTCTTTTCTATGTCCATCCCTCTGCCAATACCCCAACTGATTTGATTACTGCAGCCATATAGTAAATGTAAACAGTAGAGAGTGTTCTCTCACTGTTTTCTTCTTTTTGAAGTTTATTTTAGCTCTTCTTGCCCCTTGCCTTTTCATATATGGTTTAGAACAAGTCTGTCTATGTCTGCAAAAAATCTTGCTAGCATTTTGATAGAAATTGCATATAGCCTATATACCAGTTTGAATCAATGTCTTGCTATAGCGAGTCTTCCAATTCATAAAACAAGTAGTTCTCACCATTTATTTAAGGTCTTTTATTATTTCTTTCATCAGCATTTTGCAATTTTTAGCATAAAGTTTCTATATCTGTTTTATTAAGTTTATATTTGGAATGCCTGGGTGGTTCAGTTGAGCATTGGACTTCATTTCAGGTCATGACCTTGCCATTCATGAGTTTGAGCCCCGGACTGGTCTCTCTGCTGAAAGCTCACAGCCTGGAGCCTGCTTCGGAGTCTGTGTATCCCTCTCTCTGCCCCTTTTCTGCTCATGCTCTGTCTCTCTTTCTCTCTCAAGAGTAAACATTAAAAAAAATTAAGTTTATATCTAAGTACTTCATTTTAAAAAGTTATTATGAATGTTATGTTTTTATTTTCCCTCAGTTTCCACATGCTTGTTATTATATATAGATATGTGATTGATTTTTGTATTGATCTCATATCTTGCAACCTCACTGAATTTAGTTTTAGGACTTTTTGTTTAGATTCCTTGGGATTTTCGACATAGATGATGGTGTCATCTGGTAAGAGAGGGAGAGAGATTTTTATTTCCGTCTTTCCAATCTGTCTGCTTTTTCTTTATCTTTCTTGTTTGACTGAAGTGGCTAGACTAAGAAAGGTGAGAACAGACATCCTTGCATCATACCTTATTTTAGGGAAAAGATATTCCGCTATTCAGCATTAAGCATAATGACAGCAATAAGATTTTTGTAGATTCTCTTTAATGGTTGAGAACATTCTCTATTGTTTGATGAGAATATTTATTAGGAATGAGTATGCTAGGGGTGCCTGGGTGGCTCAGTCAGTTAAGAATCCTACTTTGGCTCAGGTCATGATCTCACGGTTTGTGGATTCGAGCCCCACATGGGGCTCTGTGCTCACAGCTAGCTCAGAGCCTGGGGCGTGTCTTTGGATTCTGTATCTCCCTCTCTCTCTGACCCTCCCCTGCTCACGCTCTCTCTCTCTCCCCCCTTCTCTCTCTCTCTCTCCCTCCCTCTCTCAAAAAAAATAAAACATTAAATTTTTTTAAAAAAGGAATGAGTATTGTACTTTTCAAATGCATTTTCTGTGCCTATTGAAATATTTCTCATATGATTTTTTCTTCCTTAACTTATTGATATAGTAGACACAGATTGACATTTGATTACTGAAACAGGTTTGGATACCTAAAATAAATAACACTTGGTAATGGTGTAGAATTGCTTTTACACATTGCTGGACTTGATTTGTAAGTATTTTGTTCAAGATTTTTGTGTGGATATTCTTGAGAGATTTTGTTATTTCTCTCTTATGTGCTGTCTGTCCTTCTCTGGGTTGATGTCAGAGCAATACTGACTTTCAAAAATGAGTTAGGACCTGCTCTTTCCTCTTTTCCTCTCTATGGGAAATTATGTACCTCTGGTGTTAGTCCTTTTTAAATGCACTATAGAATTTTCCAGTGAAATTATGTGGCACCAAAGATTACTTATTTGGGAACTTTTAATTACAATTTCAATTTATTTAGTATTACTGGAGTATTCAGATTTCTTAATTCATCCTGGATATGTTTTAGTAATTTGTGATTTTTAAGGAATTGCAATTTTTTCTATGTCTAAATTGTTCATACTATTTTCTTGTCTTCCTTTAAATGAGTGCAGGATGTGTAATGGTAGATCCCATTTTATTTTTGACATTGGTGATTTGTGTTTTCTCTCTATGTATGTCTAAGGCTTGTCAACTTAATTTTTTCAGAGATCCCATTTTTTTTCCTCTAATTTTGTTATTTTCAATTCCATCCATTTCTGCTCTTTATAATGTCTTTATATCTCCTTGATTTGGGTTTAATGTTCCTTTTCTTGTTTATAAGGACTTAGATTTGAAAGGTCACCTTTCTTTGAAAGTAAGCATTTGGTATTATAACTTTCCTTCTCAGCACTGTTTTAAAAGTATCCCACAAATTTTGATACACTACATTTTCATTTTCTACAGCATTATGTATGTTTTCATTTCTTTTGAGACATCCATTTTGGTTCATGGATTACTTAAAAGTCTAATTTTTAATTTCCAATTATTTGGAGATTTTCTTGTCTTTTTGCATTGATTTCTAGTTTGGTTACCCTGTAATTAGGAAACATAAACTGTATGATGTGAATTCTTTTGAATACCCCTGTATACAATTAGGAATTAGGAAACATAAACTGTATGATGTGAATTTTTTTGTGTACCCCTATTTTTGGAAGTGAATTCTTTTAAATATGTTGAGATTTGCCTTATGACTCAAAACATAATTTATCTTGGGGAATTCTCTGTGGGCACTTGAAAAAAATGTATATTCTGCTATTGTTGGGTGAAGTATTCCTTAAATGTCAATCAGATCTTGTTGACCAAGATGCTATTCAATATATCCTGGGAGCATGTCCACCTGTTTCTGTTGGGCAATAGGTGGGAGATTAGCTTCCTATTTGGCCCTCCTAAAACCGTGAGGGGGGGAAGGCAAATAGGTTGTTTTTTGGCTTGGCTTGTTTGTTTGTGTGTGTGTTTATTTGTTTGTTTGTTTTGATGTTAGGTGAAAGTAGGGTAGGCATTATCAAAAAGTTTCTGTTCAGTTAGGCCATTCTTTTCCTGTGGGGGAAGGAGATGGGGCTTTTTTTTAGAGTTTATTTTCTTTCTCTCTGTTTGTTGGCAGTTCTATCTAGGCTGCAGGCTTTCTAGTACATGGTCTGAGACCTATGAAAGGAAGAAAGAATACCTAGGGAATTCACCACCAAGGCATTCCTCATGTTGGCATGAGATACTTAGGCAATCCCTTTTTCTTTCAACCTTCAGAATCTTCCTTAAGTAGCTGTGTTAAGTTCAGGGAATTTTAGTTATAAGAGGGAAGACTAAGAGAAATGTGCCTACTCCATCTTGGCTGTAATTAGAAATCTGTTTAAAGGTTTTTTAAAAACAGTTTCATTTAATTCTTCCCTTATGTTTCATGTCTTTTGATTGTATTCTTGCTTATTAGCACCACTATCAGAAAGAAGGCAGGGAAATATAAGGAGTTAGAATTCAAAATCAGTCCATTTTGCTACTCATTAGCAGCTCTGGAAGAGGTTCAGTGAAGGAAGAAGTTGAAACTACTTACTAAAATGAGGTTTTCAATAATCTGTGGGTGTTAATTATCCATTCAACCCAAGCTCTCAATTAGCAGTAGTGGAACCTAAGGCTTGGACCCCATTCACTGCCTAGATACTGTCCTTCAAATGCTTTCTAGATGGAACTGCTGAGAGAATGAGTAGATACTTCCAACCCAGACTGGAAAACTGCATGACAAAATGTAATGTCAACTTTTTGTGATAAAAAATATAAATTATCCTTCTAAAAATTGTTTTTTATACCAAGCAAAGGGACTAATTGGCATGATACCCATCCCTGCATCATGCTCAATTAAATAAGAGACAGACTGAATATATGAAGTGAACCAAGATTAAAAAACTAAAGGATTTATATCTGATTTGTAAAAATTTTTTTATATATTTTTATTTATTTCTAGGAGAGAGAGAGAGAGAGAGACAGCGTGAGCAGGGGAGGGTCAGAGAGAGAGGGAGATACAGACTCTGAAATAGGCTCCAGGCTCTGAGCTGGCAGTCAGCACAGAGCCCGATGCGGGGCTCAAACCCACGAATGGCGAGATCATGACCTAAGCGAAAGTCGGACGCTTAACCGACTAAGCCACCCAGGCGCCCCGATTTATATCTGATTTAAATAAGCTATTATTAATTATAAAAACAGAGTTAACTCAAAGAGCTATTTCATTGTAAATGGATCCATTAAATTAAAGAAATAACATTTCATGAAATGTTTAACTTATGAATGACAGAAAACTGCCAGAAATATGATAACCTATGAAAGTTTGTGAGGTAGGCTAGGAAAGTGAAGAGGTAGAGTAATGCTGTTTAGACTGGGTGAATAAGAAAAGTTTTGCTAATAAATTATTGAAACTCAGAAATATCATAAATTATAAAAATTTTCCAAAGCTAACTTATTTTCAGATTTCATTATGACAGAATCACTTTTTTCCTGTAAGTCCCCCACTTAACAGTGCAACATTTGGCTCTGTTTTTTCCTCTAAAATAGTGTGTTATAAAATGCAACTAGCATCTAGGAATAGAGGAATCTCTAGATTTTTATAATCTTTTAGATTATGGAAGATTCATGAACTGCTAATATTAAAACTTAAGTAGTGCATTTTTATAAGATTTCTCCAAAATCTAAATGTTTGTATTTTTTATTTAAGCCAGCCTGAAAAATTTTTTGATGATACAGCTATTTAGAATTCACGGGATTCCTTCCTTTCTTTCCTTAACAAAGCATATTTTACAATTCATGTTAATCAAATATTTAAAATATAATAATAACCTTTTAAATAACTGGCAACACTGGCAACAAATTCATTGTGGAAATTCAGACCAGAAATATACCGGAATGTATCCAGAATATTTGCAGATGGAAAGCTGCATTGTTCCACAGTCTTTGGTTTCCAACTCCTGGATCAGGCCCAGTGGTAAAAACAGAGCAGTGATCAGATTTCCTTCAGTTTGAAAAGAGCTCTCTAGACATAAAAGGTCATGGGATTAAGGATCTTGCACTAACCATCTCTCACTTCTTCCTCCTGATTTGGAGTTTAACGTATGGCTCTTCATTTTCATCATATCCCAATATTCTCAAAGCACCTTAGGAAAAAAAAACAATGGTATATCTAACTCCTCATTCAGGTGACTTGTGTTGTTGGCTCAGTATCCCAGTAAATGAAATTTGGTCAGTGCACAAATCTTGCCACCACTTCTCCAGTTTTCATATATGTCAAATTTGTTCCTTTTCTAACTAATTTCAGATTTTTATTATTGTAGGAATGAAAGCTATGCTTTTGCACCACACTCAGTAAGCCTTATCCCTAATTTTCTGATACAATATATAACTTGACTTGTAATAGGCACTTGGCAAGGACGGAGGATACATATTAAAAATAGGCATTTAGCTGAGACAGCATGCCTGCCCCTCCCAAAAAATGTATTTTTCTATCCAACAAAAGCATGCTTTCAAATATTTTTTAATAGTGTTACTTAACTAGCAAACCAAGAGCTTTTATCACACCCACTCCTTACCGTCTCTTCTTTCTGATTCTCCTTTTTAATAGTGTAGTTACACAGGGTAAAGGTGATGGTTTGGGGTAGAAGAGCCTATAGCACACATCCTGCTGACTCTCACAATTTCATAATTACTTCCTTAACATTAATTGCTTGCTCTCTTTGATGAATACCTTTAATAGTTCTGTTTGCCTCACTGCACTCTGTATCAGGTTGATAGCTTCCTTGAAGAATAGGTCCTTTTCTGCTTCTGGACAACTGGACAATCAAAATATTGTCACTATTAATATCTATTTTTAAAGTCTCTGCTTATGGCTGATAGTTGGAATATATGGAAGTAAAGGGATACATTATATGGGAAAGGGAAGAAATGTACAAGGGAAGCCACTTGAAGCCAATAGAAAAATAACAAAAAAATAAATACATTAAAGGTATACTGCATATTAGAATGAATTGAAATTGGGTAATCACAGGGCAAGTTGGCCATATTAAGATAAAAGCTGCCCTATTAACCTAGCCTTCAGATTCTGAGTCCTCTCTCAAAACCCAATGTGTATAGTCAACACCATCATCCAGAGCTATCACTTCTTTTGTTCTTGCATTTTCTCAGGAAGAGCCCTCAATCTCACCCCTTGTATGAACCAAATGGGTAAGGCTATGATATCAGCTTAGAACCTTAAAGCATCCAGCTCCACTTTCTTCCTTTATGATCAACCCAATGTGTACAGACATAGCCCAAAGGCACTTTTCTCCAAATCCTGGAGCTGGTTCTTAATCTTGGCACTGTGGGTATTCCTGACAATCATCTATTTTACCACACATCCATCAGGCACTCTGGAGCCAATTAGGTGCTCCCATCTTGGAAATGGCAGGAAGAATAGAGTGACAATATTCTACAAGTGGAACCAAAATACAGGAGAATCACAATATTTCATACAGATCATGATTATAGCATTTGAGGGCTCCAAAGTGGAGTCATGGGGTAAAAAAGTGTGAATCTTCAATATATTACCAAAATTATGGGGCAAGACATGGTAAACAATTGGATATTAGAACAAAAGGGAAGGCAAAATTATCTATAAGACTGAGTGGCAAGGTAGAGAAGTACTACTTAGGAAGCCTAACCAACAATAATATTGCAGAACAATAATCCTTGACCACAACATTTATACACATACACATACTCCTCAGCAGCCTGCAGTGAGGGAATGGGAAAGGGCTACAGGTTGATACTTGTCTCAGAAATAGTGTCCAAAAATATGTAGTCAGGGAAGGTAGTACAGTCAAGAGAAGAGCTTGGCTTATCTCTTTTATATCCAGTTTGTTCTTTTTCCCATATCAAGACTAAATGACAGAATCTAATGGAGAGGAAGATTGTTGAAAAGGTGTAGTGAATGTGAGTACAGGCAAAGCCAAGTACACATAGCAAGATGGATTTCAGACATAAGGAAAAACATCTTTGTCTGAGTAAGACATCAGGAGCAGGAGCCCCTGCATTCTACTGGTACAGGACATTCTAGTGTGCTCTTAATCTTCTGAGGGCAACAAAATTTAAGTACAACACCGCCAGGAAAGATGTGAAGGTAGAATGGAGACCTTTTGGAAACAGAATCTTCTGGGTGATGAAGACAATGAAGATTAAATAGTAAAATTATAGGAGAGCTTGGGTGGCTCAGCCAGTTAAGCACCAGACTCTTGGTTTTGGCTCAGGTCATGATCTCACTGTCATGACATCAAACCTTGCATCAGGCTCTGTACTGGGTCTGGGGCCTGCTTAAGATTCTCTCTCTCCCTCTGCCCCTCCCTTACACTCAAACATGCATACACACACACTCTCTCTCTCCTTCTATCAAACAATAAATAAAGAAAAAAAATTTAATAAAATTATATATTGGTAGACTTCTTGTAATCAAACTATTTCCTACTAATGGGTATGCTTGCTTGTGTCACTTGAACCATTATGTTTTTGAAGGCTGGGCAAAAGCTGAGCACAACCACAAGGACTAGAGAAGCCTGAAATAGATTTTTTTGGTGTCTTATGAGAGGGAGAGCAAGGTGCTTAAGGAATCAAACTTAAATTTCTGACAGGGCAGAAGTTTGGAAGAAAGAGACAGGAGGACCAGCAGAAAGGGTCTTCTCAAAAGCAGAATGTCACCTTTAGTCAAAAGTGTGACTTTGATGTAAAAAAGATAAAAACAGAAGTCGGGGTAGTCAACTAATTGTGGAAATATGTGATTGTTTCTGATTGGCTTTCACTGCCATTTTTGGGCATGATGGAATCAGGGTAGTGAGGAAGATTGGTTACCCACTAATCTCATAATCGATGTGGAAAAATCCAAATTCCCTTTTCAATTAAATGGTAATGACCACTTAATATTTTTTTTCCCTCTGCATTAGTAGACCAAACTTCGGATCACATTAAATGATGTCTGGTTTTTTGCTCATTAACTCTACAGAAAATAGTCTCCTAAAGTGTTACTCAAGTAGGCCAAGTAAGCTTCATTAAACAATACCTGAGATTAATCAGGAGGGCCCTTCAAATCAGCCTCACTGTGTTCCTGAAGGCAGTGATCCACATGAGGACCCTCCCTTTAGAGGCACAGTTAGTGGTGATGCGTTCCTGAAGGTTCCAGGCTTTCCTCCTTAGAGTTTCCTCATGTTTGCTTCACCAACTGTCCCACATATTCAAACACCCAAAGGATCAAGCTCAGCTCACTTATTGACATTAAATATGAGATTCAATTCAGATTAAAATATCTTGGTAAATTCTGAAAATGTGCACTTTCAGATAAAAATGACCAATTGTGACCTCAGAATCCCTAACAGTAAATATTTTTCCCAAATGCTTAGATCTGATTTATGAGACTATTTCTAATTTTTGGTGGAAAATTTATTTGGAGGATAAGAATTATTTCTAATTCATTTAAAACAATGACCTGAGCTTGCATACTTTGTTTCTTATACATATTGGCATGACAAAAATAAAACTAAGAGAAAGTCAATTTTAATATAAGGCCAAATTATTCATATATTTTCCTGTTCAATGAGATTATGTTGGAAAAATGGCAAAATTAAGAATAGTTTTGGAGTTTAATTCAATTTTAGTTTTAAATTCTGCTCTTTTGTAAGCTATAATTCTCTTTCCATTTGCCAACAGAAGTTTATTCTAGAGTTATAAATATTGAATATTTTTAAGCAATTCAATGGGAGCCCAAATTGAAAGATCCTTTCTTGAAAGCTACTTGGTTGCATGTATCAAATACCTTAAAAATGTTTATACTATTTGATTAAGTAATCTTACTTAATGAAATATCACCCAAGGAAATAATTCATAATCCATACATTAATTTATGCACAAGGATATTTTCACCAAACAGTAGTCTAGCAAATCAGAGCAAGTAACCTAAATATTCAACAACAGAAAATATCAAGTAAACTATATTATTCAGCCATTAACAGGAATACTATACAGCACATAAATATCTGTGAAATATATTCAATATCATGGAAGTAAAATAATATAAATTACATGGAAAAGCATTATAATAAGTTACATAAAATAGTGCATACATATGTAATATGTATAAAAACAACTTAAAAATACATCAAGTATATTTTTCTAAAAATTCTAAACTTTCTTAGTGGATAAATATATATTTTTAAATTTTTATAAAATAATAGTGCTGTTTTGTGAAAGTAGTAGAGCTGTAACCAAAGTTCCCAATACATGATGCTTGTGCCTGCTCCAGCCAAAATATTCATTTTATAATGAATATACAGAACATTCATTCCTCCGTGGAAAAAAGTTCCTGTCTGACACAACTGTATATAAAACAATCCATAAGTGTTTGCCGATTACTTAGAGAGTTCATAGATAAGAAAGAACCCTGCCTTCTTTTTCACTTAACTATTCTCCTTCCTGCTCTTCTCCTCCCATCATATCTAAAAGAAACATATATCAAGCATCTGGTAAGTTTTGTTGCTCTGGAAACACCTAGGAATTTCTGCACAGGTTCCTTGTAGGTTGTAAATCTACTTAGAGACTTGCACCTGAAGTGGCTGCCACCAGGAGGATGATGGGCCCCATTTCAGGGAGTCAACATCCCCTGAAGTAGTTCAACTTTTATCATGGATAGATGTAAGAAGAGCAGAAATAAACAGTTTAATATTTTGCATAGTACAAATTGATATTTATCTACTTTCTAATAACACATGACAAGCTACCTCAGCATCTCAAGTATTTAAAGAATAAAAAATCCTGTTTTTTGCAACAATTTTACCCATTTTTGCCATCTGTATCCCTTAAAGTCTTTCCCACACCTAGGGAAATAAGGCATGGGAATAAGATTAGTCCTATTCCTATTTCTCAAAACTGCTTTTTAGAATACCAACAGTAATGGTTGATTGTATATCTCTCAGCTTCCCAGGCCCAACTGTCTGTTAGCCCTTCCTTCATTCTTACCATTGCTGCAACCATGGAGTTCATAATTATTCACACTTTACACATTTATTGTCCATCTCACTTAATAGATTACTCACTCCTGGCTCTAGTCAAGCACCCTCTTCATGAGTTTCTTCAATAACTTCATGTGTCCCTGAGGGCCTGCCAGTGTTTCAAGTCTGAAGTGATATAGGCAGTTTGAACAGGTATGTTTAACTGAAGAAATGTGGAAAATCCCAAATTATCATTATGTGGATTTCTGATGCTACACATTCTATTTGTTACGACAGTGGTTTCATATGAGTTAAGCTACCTCTTAAATCTAGATATTTAAAATGGAAGAGGCAGCACAAGAATCTGCTAATCAACACAGAGCAGTGGAACTAAAAAGTCAAGTCAACAAACACAATACAAGAAGTAATTAATGAGTGGTATTAATTATTTTGAAAATTAAAAAAAGTAAAGTTTGTTGCTTTGCCTCTTTCTAGCAAGTTCTAATGTTGAACTATAAATACAAGGTGCTTTGATAAATCTGGGATTTTAAAATTTATACATATAGCTTATTCCTGGACTGTTAGAACAAGTGTAACTTAAGTATATCACTTCACACTGAAGCATCAAAAATAGCATTCTGTCATACATATTCACAAAATAAGTCCCCACACACCTCTTCTGTACCATCTAACAGGCTCTATTCTCAGTATAATGGAATTCCACCATGTTTTATTTTATATTTTAGAGTTTTGTTGTGATTGTTGTAATTTTCACATTTCCATTATAATGTTGACAGTCATACAAAAAAAAGTATCCACAGAAGTGAGATCTAGAAACACTCACATTTATCTGGTAATAGACACAGATAATAGTTCAGTGATATATGAGACTGATTTGTGAGTCTTTCTTCCTCTGGTGTGCTGACAATTTCTATTAATATTGTATCATGAACGGGTTCTGATCTTTCTGTTTGCATATATTGCATAATCAAGCACAGTCTTGGACAAAGGTTGGCATATCAGGAAATTGGATGTTAATTAATAGATACTTGCTTTCCTGTCAACCTTTGTTCCACAAATTTCATTGTCCTTTCCTCCAAAAAATGTTGGAGAAGAAAAAAGGATTTTCCTAAATTGTTTTTGAAACTGAGAGATATGATATTAGGAGAAACATTTCTGAGCCAAACTGGCTCTTGGGATATCCAAATTTTGCATTAAAAACCCCAGAAAGATAAATGGTGAAAAAGACTGGCAGGTATAACCCTCATTTCTTATCTGGTAACGGGAGATAAATGTCACTCAGATAAGTGGCAGAGAAACAATAGAGAACATCTACCCCTTTATTTGGCCTTTTCTCCTTAATCTCAATAAAACAGCCATTGCTCATGATCCTCAGAGTTGGCTCTACTTTCAGAGAGCTAATTTGGTTACACCTGGAACAAACGGTCTTCCCCTTTTAATATCTAGAATTTGCCAGAGCCTTCATATCCCTGTTGTCTGTGGAGGAAAGGGAAAGTGAAAGAGAAAGAGCAAGTACAAGAGAGAAAACCTTTGAGGAACGTGCGTACATGCAGCTATCCATGTAGGCAAGTTATTTCAAAATGGTAAATTAGGAAATCACTTATTTACTCTGTTTAGACTATGCTACAATTCCCCTTAACTAGACACTACAAATTGGAAGGATTTCACCTATAGTGGAAAAATATAAGCTAAATGCTTTGAAAATTACTACTGCTACTACTACTACTACTATTTATTATTATTATTATTATTATTATTAATTATTATGGTTACTGATTGGCTATATCTAAGATTGGGTCACACTATGCATTTTAATTTATATCATACTAAATAGGTAATTTCTTAATAATGTAATAATTGTTGCACCCATATTTTTCCTTTTATGGAATAAAATTAGAAAATTTTACGAATTTCTTTTTGCAATCTCTAATAAGGCAAGCCATATCATCATCCCTGTATCCACACAGATTTAGTTTCTTGGATTTTATGTATGAAAAGTTAGATTTTAAATGAAACTAGGAATCAAGAAAAAGGTAGAGAATGGTAAAACTTTACTTATTGTAGAGGCATCACAGTATATAAATTATATCTTTGAGGTCTAAGTTTAAAATTTACGTCACTGTATGCTGGCTTATCATCCCAACCTGACTGAATGTGGCAGTATAGATGACACAGACCGAATCTATACCCTCCTCCCTTTGTACTGAATTATGAATTCAAAAATATTAAAATGATGCTATGCTATTAAAATTATACAGAAGATTACAAAATATTCCATGAATTAGATTTATATAGATTTTTTTTTTAAAAAACCTGAATATAGATAATTTGGAGCCCAACAGCAGCTAAGACATTTCCATGCTATTTTCATTTTCTTTCTTTCTTTACTTAATTACTTACTTATTTTAATATAATTTAGTGCCAGATTGGTTTCCATACAACACCCAATGTTCATTCCAACAAGTGCCCTCCTCAATGCCCATCACCTACTTTCCCCTCTTGTCCACCCCCATCCATGCTATTTTTCTTAGGTTATACTGTAAAGGTTATACTTTGAATACAAAAAACAAAAAATAAAAACCATTTTAACAGTCCACTGCAATTTTTGCTCATAAATTAGTAATTCTACATTTAGACCTAAAAAGCAAATACCACTGTTTGAGACTCAAAATTGATGAGCATGGATGCAAATGTTAAAATCCCAGCTCTTCATGTACAAAATGTCTGAAGTTCATAGCACAAAAAGTAGGTAGGCTGAAAAAATAACTTTCAGTTTCACACTGCCCATGCTTAGAACACAAGGTTAGAGGCTGCTAGATCACCACCACTCAGATAACCAATTAAACCACATGCAGTATTGTCACCCGAAACACAAACTCTCCGGCAAACCTCACGCCAGTCAGAGTGGCTAAAATGAGCAAATCAGAGAACGCTAGATGCTGGCGAGGATGTGGAGAAACGGGCACTCTCCTACACTGTTGGTGGGAATGGAAACTGGTACAGCCCCTCTGGAAAACAGTGTGGAGGTTCCTCAGGAAACTAACAATAGAACTCCCCTATGACCCAGCAACAGCACTGCTAGGAATTTACCCAAGGGATACAGAAATGCTGATGCATAGGATCACATGTACCCCAATGTTCATAGCAGCACTCTCAACAATAGCCAAAATATGGAAAGAGCCTAAGTGTCCATCAACAGACGAATGGATCAAGAAGATGTGGTTTATCTATACCATGGAATACTACATGGCAATGAGAAAGAATGAAACCTGGCCATGTGTAGCAACATGGATGGACCTTGAGGGTGTTATGCTGAGCGAAATAAGTCAGGCAGAGAAGGACAAATATCATATGTTTGCATGTATAGGAGGATTAGGAGGAACTTAATGGAGGACCGTGGGGGAGAAGAAGGGGGAAATAGTTGGGGAAAGGGAGAGAGGCAAACCATGAGAGACTCTTGAATGCTGAGAACAAACTGAGGACTGATGGATATTGGGGGAGGATGGGGGAGATGGGCATGGAGGGGGGCACTTGTGGGGATGAGCACTGGGTGTTATATGGAAGCCAACTTAACAATAAACTATTTGTAAAAAAAAAAAAAAACACATGCAGTATCAAATGACAACAAGTAGTAATCTGTGTAAGACAAATAGAAGAATCCCTTATGTTTCTAACTGTTCACAGACTCTAAGACACACAGAAACCAGAGCTAGAAGGCAATTTAGAGAATCCTATTAACACACTCTTTAAAAAGATCAAATTGAAGACTATTGAGTCTGAATGACTTGCTAAAGTTTCAACAAACCCTTGCATTGAATCTAAGTGTTCTGACAAGTAACTCTTTCCACTGCAGAGGGCAATCTTGCAAGTCAGACCCCCTATGGTCTCTAAAGGCAAAACAGCCTGGAGTATTGAGGAAATCACCTAGATAATTAAATTCCAAACCATTTACAATAATAAAGTAAAATCTGAAGCTTTGAGAGTGGCTTTTCAATCTTAAAATTAAAATAAAATTTTGATGAAATATAGCATTATGCTAAATGAAGCATATCATGGGAGAAAAAAGACATATATATTTGTATTTCTTATACACACGTCTATTTTTCTTATAAATATTTATATTTTATATTTATAAATATTTCTTATAAATCTATTTTATACATTATACTTTTTATATTTATATATATATATACATATATAAATATATATGAAGAGAGAGAGAGACTATGTTTCCAAAATAAGAATCATCCTTTTTTAAAACCAGCTTTCTATACTTGTAAATATTAAAAACAAGCAAACAAATAAACAAAACCCCATTTACTATTATAATCAATTAACATTCTGAGTCTTTTTATACTTTCTGGATCTACTTAGATTTAACTGCTCATTACCACCAGTCTTTTTACAACCTCTGAGCCCATCAGAGATACCCAGTGGGGCCTCCACAGTGGTGGAGGCAATATTAAGCAATATTGCCCCCTTATGACATTACTGTGGTTTAAGGAAAAATCTAGAAAATGCATCTGCCCTCGAGGCTTTTGTCACTGACTATTCATAAACATGTATAAAATCTTCTTATAACTACAGATAATTAGTCATAGGGAAATTTTAGAAATAATCTAGGAGATGTTAAATATGTTTATCACAAGAATCCTTCATCCAAAGAGAATCTTATTTTACATATAAATATGAATAACATAGAGACCACCATCTAAAAACCACCAGCGAAACCCAAAAGTCTCAATGAGCCATATTTTGCTTTCAATATTAATCTGCTGGCTTTGGCCCAAGAGCTTTTTGCATCTCCTCTAACACATATATGTCTGCCTCTGTATCATGTACTTATACTCTCATAATATAAGAAAGCAAGGAAAGTAAAAACACACAGACTTCCCTCAATATGACAGACTGTTATCGTAGAACAAAGTCTTTGTGATTTTTATTAGTCAATTATAACAGGTGCTTAATCTTCATTTCTAGAAAATATACCTATATGTACTGGTAGATTCTTTTTTTTTTTTTTTTTTAATTTCTAGGAGAGAGAGAGAGACAGCGTGAACAGAGGTCAGAGAGGGAGACACAGACTCTGAAACAGGCTCCAGGCTCTGAGCTAGCTGTCAGCACAGAGCCTGACGCGGGGCTCGAACCCATGAACCACGAGATCATGACCTAAGTGAAAGTCGGACGTTTAACCGACTAAGCCACCCAGGCGCCCCTGTACTGGTAGATTCTTGATCAAAGTTGTACATTCCATGCTGTGGACACAGTTACCAGAAAAAGTTTTATTAATCTAGTAATCTTAGTTATCATTCACAGGAACTGGCCTTGAAAACCACTATGATTCACTGGATTAGTCCCATATTATCTAAACTGTGTTGTACAAAAAAACTTCTTGAAGAAATGTTTATTGGGTCATCCATTTCCCCACAAAGAAAAATGCCCAATGAAACATAATTTTTAAAATATTGAATTTTTCACTCCCTCAGGAAGATTTACAAAATCATTAGCGTATTACAGGCCTGACAATTCCTGCAGCAAAGAAACCTATTTTCCATCTTTAACACAATTTCCAATGTGATTTGAGCAGAAATATGTTGATTACAGGGCCCACATTTACATTCTACAGAACAGTGTTCTCTTCAGCAACTATTATTTTATCCCACACCACATGAAATGACATTCTCACAGCAAATTTTGGTGCCCAGGGCCAAAACAAAAGAAAGATTCAGAAATAAAAACTCATTCAACAGCACAATTAAATATGCCTTCATACTAATGAATTATCTGCAGAATGTTTAATAGCATTAAAAGGAATATAACACAATCAATCCTGGTCCTCATACACTCAGTTCTTCCCATTCTTTTTTTTTTTTTTTTTTTTTCTAGTATGTGTAGTCACCAATGGTGAGAAATCATGCTAGAGAAGAACACTTAGCTATGTCCACTCCTGCAATAACTCTAGCACCACACAAAGATTCTTGATCTATAGTTTTGGAATCACTGGTATAGATCACAGAAATGGCACTGTTTTCTATAACTTAGATGTTTTGTTTAGTTTTGTTTCATTTTTTTTTTCTGTGACAAGTCCACAGGAATCCTCACATATTATTCATTTTATGTACAAATCAAGGAATCTCTGCAATAAACAACTCCCAAATAAAGGAATCCCTGCAATAAAACAAATAGAAGATACAGCTTTACCACAAGGGTCATTTGCTACACAAATTCATTAACTAAAACAATTTCTACAGAATAGGCCTTGGGCTCTGTAACCATTCTAGTCTACTTGCCACCTGATATTTGGACTTAACTCTTGGATGGATTTTTAGAGTCACCATGATTGGAAAATCAGTAGTATTACATTAAATTGCCCAAGTTGTTAATTCTTTTAATAGAAATTTTGGTTTGCATAAACTGACACAGGCACACACACAGAGACATGTAGCAGTGGGTGACACAGAAAATTTTGTTTCTACTACTCATTAAAGTTACCAGCTGGTAAGTCTTATTCAAAAAGTTAAAGTTAAAAAGAACAGGGATGTTTATGCTGAACTAAGTAACAAGTATTTTATATACAAACACATATATATTGTGGCACCTGGGTGGCTCAGTCGGTTAAGTGTCTGACTTCGGCTTAGGTCATGATCTCACCGATCATATGTTTGAGCCCCACATCAGGCTCTGTGCTGACAGCCAGCTCAGAGCCTGGAGCCTGTTTCAGATTCTGTACCTCCCTCTCTCTCTTTGACCTTCTCCTGCTCATGCTGTCTCTCTCTCTCAGAAATAAATAAAAAAAACATTAAAAATTTTTAAAAAAATTAAAAATAAAACTAAATTAAAAAACAAACACATATATATCATATATACATATATATCAAACATGAACAGGATTATATAGCTTTAAATCAGTAGATATTCTTATCCTTTAAAGTCAATCCAAAATAAAATAAATATTTTTCATGTCATGAATCATAGCGTGTGGATTTAGCAAATATTTAACATAAAAGCAATTATTTCATTGTAAAATTAGGGTAACTGGGATAAAATACAATAATGTTGGATTCAATAAAATCCACTTCCTCTTTCTGATTGACTGCAGTGCACAAATTAGGGCACTTAAAGAGCTGTGACATTCTCACATGTTAATTTTGTTCCCCTTCACCTGAAATGTCAGATCTATGCACTCTAAAATTTTTGTTAGTTGTATTAATGTTTCCTTGTGATGCTTAAGTTTGACTGAAAAATGTTCTAAAGTTTCTCTTTAGAAACGGGTGCCTGGGTGGCTCAGTGGGTTAAGTGTCTGACTTTGGCTCAGGTCATGATTTCACAATTTATGAGTTTGGCCCCACCTCAGGCTCTGTGCTGACAGCTCAGAGCCTGAACCCTGTTTAGACTCTGTGTCTCCCTCTCTCTCTGTCCCTCTACCCCTACCTCAAAAATAAAATAAACACTAAAAAAAAAAAAAAAGAAAAATGAAAAGAGGGATATATGAATTTATGCTTGCAAATGACTTCTACTACTTGATGTGGTCTCCTGATAAGGAATAAAAGAATTCTACATCACCAGCCAGAGAAATCAAAAGCTTGACTCTCCATTGAACTGATGGAACTGAGGAATTGCCAAGAGGTGAGACCTACTTCAGTCTTAGTGCTCCAAATTTTGCAGCTAAAGAATCTTTTTAATGGCTGGCATAAATGGCCCAGAAGTAAACTGCTGGAAAGCTAGCAAACAATAACCACTGCAGCCTCACTGCACTACTGAGTGGCCATCAGGAAGGAAAGGCAAAGCTCAATGAATCCTACATAAAAACAATCAAATTTTCTGTGGCATATAGAAAACTGAATCCACATATACTTGACTAGTAGACATGAAACTCTGAGTGCAAAAAAGACAACAATGATTGGTGTTTAGATTATCCACACCAACACTTACAATACTTTACTCTCTTTTCTACTTTGAAATCAGCATAAAATCTCTTAAGTAAAAAGGGTAACAGCTATATAATAGCAGCTGACAGTATTGTGTTGTGTACAATTATACAAATTCTGATCAAATTAAGTCTCCTAAGGTAAAATCTCCACATCACATTTAGCCAGTAGAAGCTTCTTCTTGGCCATAAGCCCAAATGCTGAGTTACAAAATTATTTCATGGAACGCTACATATCTATTTACTTATGTACTTATATATTCATTCATTCATTCATTCATTCATTCTTCATTCTTCCTTCATTCATATACTTTCTTTCAACAAATGTCTAATGGGTGCCTCTCAAGTGTCAGGCCATGCATGGACTGTCCATAGACACAATTATGCTTTATGGAACTTATAGTCTAATGGAAAAGAAATGAAGGAGAAAGACTTTAAACAAATAAATATACCCTAATCATATGTGACACTGTAATAAGTGTTATAAGTAAAGAATAAGATTTTTTGGAAAACTAGAATGGGAAGTTTGAATTTAGACAACAATGAAAGTCACAGAAGAAGCTAAAATCACATATGCTCCAAACAGATCATATTTTGCTGCTCCGTAGCATAAGGTAGAAACACCAAAGAAGCAGGACCAAGTGCCAGCTTTGCCATGTATTAAGTTAATGCTATTCCTAAGATTGTTTTCTCTTCTGAAAAGTGGGGATGAGGTTAACACCTGTATTATCTACTTTACCAAGTTCATCACTAGGTTTGAGGATCAAATACACCAAAATACTTGAAGTATGTCATAAACTGCAAAATGGTATAAAGCTTTTAGTTATTTCCCTAAGTTACATCTCAACATGTACTATACAATTATTTAAAGGATTCCAAATGGTTGATAGGCTTCTTATGCAATAACAGTATGTATGATACAATACAGAACCCATATGAGAAAGAAAGATTCTGCTACCAACAGAAGAAAACAAGAGTCATAATAGTAAAGTCAAAATTTGAATCCATATTGCTTTACTCACAAAAATCGGAAAAATCTTTATATGTAAATAAGCATATTTTCATTATCAATTCAAGCCAAATACTTCTATGTGCAACACGTTATACAAACCCTGAACCAGGCACACACTCAAACAATAGGTGGTTCACAACAGGATAATATGTATAGGATACATCTTTTAAGAGTTGTAACAACATAAGCTTTACAACCTCCCTGAGGGAAAACACAGAAAGCATTCTCTTTGCATTCTCAATTCCTTCCAATATTAAACACAAACCTCCCTTCATAAAAAGCATGTTATGTAAGGTATTATTTTCATCCATCTCTGAAGTATGTTTTCTTATCAGTGCCCCAGCATTGATGTATGATCATAACTTATGCATGAAACATACTGTCAGTGAAAAGTAATGTCCTCAATAAACAGCCTTACCTCCAAAATGCAGCAACCTGGAATCAAATGCCAACACACTCTGTGGACCTTACTCCTGGAGTGCCTTCCATATAAGCAGTTTTCTAATCCCAACTGGGTCAGAGAAATACTTTTTCCTTTCTGCTGAGTCATTCCCCAGCTTACTTTGTAATAAGAACATTAGCACATTTCCAACCTTTAAATGCTAATAACAATTAATATGCAAACTCTAAATATGGCCCAGGCCTCTAGAAAAAATCAGTTAATGATAGCTTTCCACCATGTGTTTGTATAGCTGTGATTGTCTTTACCATGATTTTCTCTGTAGAGCTAAGCCCTTTGTGACAACACTTTGCAATCAATTCTGTAGGCATGCTATGGGCATCTGGAAAGCCTGGAACTAATTTACTGAGTGTTAAGTGACTTGCCTAAGGTTAGATGTTCCCACAGGCCCAAAAACAGAACCCAAACTCCAATCCATTAGGCTTTTTTCTGCACACTACCTGGACTCCTGGGATTCAGTTCTTCCACCTGAGATTCTAGCAAGGTGGTGAACACTGGACTCAAGTTCACCATTCACTACTGGCAAAGAAACCTCTAGACTCTGAAAGGTAGGAGGGGGAATTGATTAACATAAATTGGATCAAAAAGGCCTAAAAGCTGAATTCTCCAGACCTTGGATCCCACTCTTTCTGGAAAGGAGAAAGACAAAGTGATAGTGCAAACGTTTGTGTGCAAGTGTGTGTATGCATGGTTTTGTACTTGAAAGAGACTGTATGCATTTTATAGGGAGGCAGCTCCAAAGCTCCTTTTTGAGATGTACCAAAACTACGTCACCTAAAGTACTTATTTCACACTTAAACATAAAAAGAAAATGCAGCAAACAAGGAATACAATAGAACTAGAATAATGGATGAATATGCATCTCATAAAAGCTAAAGATACAGATTATATGTTACTTAAAAGAAACTCATGACCAAAAAAATTAAATTTACATGTATGATATCAGAAAAAAACTAATCCTGTGGTTACATTTTCATTAGGAATAAGTTATTTTTTAATGCATTGATTAAGTTTAAAGTAATAACAAAATACAAGATAAATCATGAAAATTACTATTTATACTACTAGAGTCTGAATCTAGTGTTACATACTCAATACTTTAAAGTTAATTAATTAAAAATTAAGTATGTGTAGTTTCTCCTCTAAATTAATAATTCTAATAATGGCTTATTCTGATAAAAAAGAGCTCATGACTATTTTAAAATACTGTTTCCATTTTTAAATTTATTTTTAAGAGTTATAGAACTACTTAATTCTCTGAGTAAAAACACTGTTTTGAAAATAAAATTTTCTAGTTATTCTATGTCTTTAATATTTCTTTATGTTTCTTATACTTTTGTTCATTCATATATCATTATTCATACTCCATTTATTCATCGCTCCATCTACCTATTCAACACATATTTATTATACACTAGGACCAATGCTTAGGTATCAGAATTATAACAAATACATATAAAAATTTTCAGTAAACAGTGTTCTTTCACATATGCAGTGTCACTTACAGAAATATGTAGGCTAAATCTAAATAATTACTTAACCATACATAATCTTTAAAAAATATAAGAAATTTTAAAACAAAGGGTAAGAAAAACAAATGAAGTCATATAAGGCAAAATGGTATTCATTTGACTGCTGTCGAATCAGCTAATTTTTTTTTTTTAAGTGCATGAGAAGAAGAATTGGAAGACTAGGAAAAATGGAAATGTAGAATCCATGAAACAAGTTACGGCAATATTGTTAAATAGTAAAATACTCAAATTCATTCTTAGAAGGTTTCTACAAAATACCAAAAAGCATGATGATGTACATGTGTATATATACAAAAAGTCTATTTATTTGTTTATTTGAGTACAGAGTCACCTCTGCTCTTTGGAGGTACCATCTATAGGCACTCCCAGTAAATAAAGAGTGTGCTTTGCAACTGTTAAAATGTAACAATATTACTATTATGTAGTGTATGGTATTATTCTTTACAATCACTCCCAAAAGCTCATGAACAGGCACTTATTTGTCCCAACTTGAGATACACAAGTTTTATATATTCTTATTTGAAACATCAGTAACAATTTTATTTCACTAAATATATGTTTTCAAAAATATGTTGAAATCCCAAGAAAAAATATTCAAGAATATATGAAAAATATATTTCAAAAATATATGAAAACCCAAGAAAAAATATTAAAGGAATAAAACTTCCATGATCATTTATCCTTAATTTCCCTCTAAATTTTTCTTTTGCTGCAACATTCTCACTCTTCTATCTAAATTTATATTTCAGCCAAAAGATTAATCTGAAACCACATCTCAAATCATGTCAATCACCTGTTTAAAACACTTATGGGGCTACTTGACAATCAGCATTTGAAATCGGCAGGGCAGACCAGAAGGTAAGTGAACAGAGCTTTGTATTACTTTTCCAATTTTATTTTCTGAATCTCCACTTCACATCTCTATCTTGCTTATCTATCCATCCATACCTTTGCCATTTTTCTTCCCTAATCTAGAACACCCTCCTCCAACCATGCCAGTTGCAATTCTACTCCCCCTACCTATCCAAGAAACTTTCTGTGTCAGAAATAATATCTCTCCCTCTTCCCCAATATTTCCCTCCTTCTCTCCTCCTCCTACCCTCTCTCTCTTCTGTATGTTCCTTTCTTTTGTTTCTCTAATGAGACTGTCTTACTTTTTTGTATGAGCATTTGACGTATCTCCTCTAATAGCTACAAAACCTTTAAAACAGACCATTTCTTATTTAGTTTCATTACCTCACAAAACCTACTCTTGTGTGGCTAGTAACGTGATTAAGGAAGCTCATAAATATAATTCATATTTTTAAATAACATGATTGAATGATATTTCTAATCTTATGCTGGCATTTCTCTGCTCTTTTATTATAAAATGTAACCTCCAAAATGATAATTAACCATTTCTGTATTTGAAGTTTCTTTAATAATAGATCAAATATCATAACTGTAACCATGAGTAAACATGTTAAGGTAAATCATAATTTTCCAGAATATGATTTTACTCAGTCCACTTGTTGAAGATATTTCAAATGTGAAGCAGTCCCATCTGACCAATAGCCTTAAATCTTCCATCCTATCAATTCCCAATATTCAGTTACTATAAACTTGTTTAGAGAGCCACAAAAATTTCCATCATGAAAATGCAAAAAAAAAAAAAAAAACACACAAGTGTACTATGGCTATGTTACGCAAAATTATTGGTTTTGGTATATAAACTAAATTAAAGATTATTCAGCATAATGGCTTATATCTTCAATTTGTCTTTCTATTACTGGATCCAGAGAAAATTGGAACACTTCAATTCATGGTGCATGAATTAGGCAACTATTGATGAAGATTTTACGGGTGCCAAGTATCAGCATGATGACAACTGGATAACTAAGTTTAAAAATTAACTCAAAGAAAATGTGCAATGGTCTGCAAGAACAGTCTCCTTATTCATCTGGTTGTTTTAATATTGTATAGAGTTTTTAAAGGGCCACATCAAGGGTGCTTGGGTGGCTCAGTTGGTTAGGTTAAGCATCTGACTTCAGCTTAGGTCATGATCTCATGGTTGGTGGGTTCCAGCAGGTCAGCACGGAGCCTGGAACCTGCTTAGGGTTCTCTGTCTCCCTCTCTCTCTGCCCCTCCCCCACTCATGCTTTGTTTCCCTCTGTCTCAATAATAAATAAACAAAAAAATTTTAAAAAGCGCCACATCAATGTATCTTCTCTTTCATTTGACATCCACTATAATGATTTTGATATAATAATCCACTAATTATTTAATTATTTTGTGTAAAGAATTGTCTCTAGAGTATGTCAAATTCTCAATTGAGAACGTCACAGGTTATATCAGCTTGTTCCTTTAAGATCATAAAGCATACCTTATGGACAGGAATATTTTTACAAAATTATAAAAAAAGTAAAAGATATGTAATGTTAAATTGTAATATTAGATATGTTTTACTTAAAATCATATTACTTCCGTGTTTTTGCTAACATTTCATTATTATGACGCCTTGTCCAAAAAATGTCCTTACTGGTATACATTGAAAGAAAAGTACATTCCTTTAAAATCACATATGATAACTTATAAACTTTAGGTTAGGGAGTGAAAATTTGATGAAATTAATTTTGTATGGTCAAAGATTTCTTCCTACAAAATACACAGTAGTATATATTTTTAAACATATCTTGCTAAACAGTCTATGTAGTTTATTTTTAAATAAACTAATCCATTATGATGCTTCCCAAAATACTGTTCACAAAATAGTTGCTTCCACTCAATGGTTGGATCAGAATCTCTTGGAGTGAGGAACCTGGAAGTACGCATTTAAAACAAGTTTTCTCAGGTACACCGGACTTGAGAAACCTACTGGGTCTATCTGAAACCATGCCTCATTATATTCTTAATGTTATGTTAGAAAGAAGAGTCGCCAAATGGTTTTTCCCAAAAAATATTCCTTTCAAAAGCTCATTCTTAGAATTTCTAAAGTGCCACTAAATAGAAAATTAAATATGTTTCCAAATCCCAGAATATTTCAGCTCAATTAACAAATGAAATGGGTCCTTTTTCTCCTTATTTCCTGCTGTCCTAAAGTGTCCTGAGCAAAAAAGCCTGTGACATCCCCTTGGCACCTCAGGACACGGACCTCCGCTTTCCACAGGTTACAATACTGAATCCCGACCACATTAACATAGCTCGAAGTGACACTGGGCTCACTAGCCTTTGACTCTCCGGGCAGAGCTGCCCCTTCGAGAGACCGCCTGCTGCCTGGGCCCTCCAGTTTTCAGAGCCACCCGGGCTCTGTCAGCACCTCCGACAGCGACTGGCGGAGCGGGATTCCGGGTTTCACTGTCCAGGAGCCTGTCTTTAGATAAAAGCCACTGAGACCAAGGAAACTGACCTGAGACACCCTAGAATACACACACCCCTGCCCCTCGTTCTCTCCAGCTGCCAGCATCTCTTTTAAAAAACAACAAAGGAAACCTTAAGTACCTCTTACCTAGAATATGAGCCACCCCCACAACTCGCCTCTCTTCCCCGGCTCCCCAGCGCCTGTTGCTAAGGAGGCGAGACTTGGGAAGCCTTAGGACCAGGTGACAGACTGTTGGAGGAGCTGGGAGCACGAGGGCTGCGGTGAAAGCCAAGCGCTAGGCCGGTCCAGGACCCCTTCCTTCCGCAGGAAGGGTGCGCCCTCCGCACGGCACCGACGCCAACTGCGCCCCCCGCGCACACCATGCGGGTGGAGGGAGCCGCACGAACGAGAGGCTGGCTCCGGGAGAGCCGCTCCCTCTGCGGGCCAGGGAAGCTCGGCCCCGGCAGAGAAGGCCTCTGGCCCAGTTCTGTGGGCCCAGGCAGTGGGACAGGGGCTCCGGGACAGCCCTGGGGAGGGCAGGCACTCACCATGTTGACTTCGGAAACCATGTCAATGCTGGCGATATCGATGTTCATCCCCACGCAGACAGGGGGACCTGCGGAAAGAGCACGACACAGTCATCAAGAAAGCTCGGGCACGGGGTGCGGGTGTCACTGAGGAAAGAGGTGCCCACCCGAGGAGGGGCAGCAGGTGAAATGCCTCCCACCCCCCACTCCGCCGTGGCTCGGCTTCAGAGCCCCCACCCCCCCGCCTCCCTCTTTCATCCAGGCCGCCAGCTCGGTGGGTCGCGCATCCCGCAGCGGCCGCGCACACCCCACTTACCCCCGAAGTCGGGTCTCAGGCGAATGTCGTAGCCTTTCAACAGCTTGTCTACCGTCTCCTTCACAAAGGACATGTTCCCGGGATCGTTCACGCTGGGGGGGGGGGGGCAAGGGGCACAGAGAGCAGGGTCAGGCGGCGGCTCACCCGCCAGCGCCCGGCGCGTACACCCGCGCTTCCTGCCCGCTGCCCGGCCCGCTTCCCATCAGCCCACCCGCGACCCTACCTCTGGGCGCAGCACACCACCGCCACCAGCACTGGGGCCGAGAAAATGCCGAAAAGCCTTCCTCCCGCAAAGCCCCACATCCCTCCGCCGCGCCCCGGCACGGGGGAGGGGGCGCCCCGCCGCCGTCGCGACCCGCAGCCGGGGCTGCTCCTGCTGCTGCCGCTGCCGCCGCCGCCGCCGCCGCCGCCGCGCTGGCCCCAAGCGGAGGAGGGCGGAGGGGGAGGGGGAGGGAAGGAGGGGGAGGAGCGGGCCCGAGGGGAGGAGGAGCAGCGGGCTGGGGAGAGGAGGGAGGGGGAGGAGGCAAGGCGAGTCGGAGGAGGAGCCAGCTACGCCGCGCGCCCTGGCCTCCCCCGCGCTCGCCGCGGCCAGGGGCCCCGGCCCTTGGCGCTCCCTCCCGCCTCCGCGGCTGCGGAGCAGGACCTGGAGCCCGGCCGGGAACAGCAAGTAGTAGCCGCGGCTGCGCGGCTCTGAACAGGGCCGGGCTTGGCCGCGAAGCCAACTCCGCGGTTCTCCCCGAGACCGGGCGAAAGAGGGGACCGAAGGAGACACGGGCAGCGGCGGTGAGGGAAACGCCATCCGCTTCCCCCCGCCCTTTTCCTGGTCCGACCCCCTCAACGACCCCCGCCCAGCTGCGACGCAGGCCGAGAAACAGTGGGTGCTGTACAGTGCCTGAGCCCGCTGGTCTGAGTGCTACAGAGTCTGGAAGGAGGCTGCGAGTCAGGGGAAAACCCCCACCTCACCTGCGAGGCTCAGACCCTCGAATCCCCAGAGTCCAGGAGAGCCAGATGGGCAGCAGGAGAGCCGGGAACCTGGAGCACATGGCGTTGCTCCTCCGACCGAATCTGGGTGGGATCCGCTCTCCCGCACAGCCACGGAGCATTCAAAGAGCGACGCGGGGATCCCCGCCCCTGCCCCCACCCACGGGCTTTCCCTTCTGACCCATCATCCAGCCCCTTGCATGGCGGCCGGATTAATTATTTATGCACCATAAGAGCGTTTAAAAAAAAATCGGTACGTTAAACTATTTCTCTCACTTCATCCCTGAACATTTCATATGAGCAATGGCCCCTCCCTGCTCATATAAATACATTTATAATGAATGGTAAAAAGAGGCCTGATTATGTACACCTTATTAGCAGTAAAGTAATAAGTAAATTGGAGTCTGAATCAGACCTGGAGACCCTGGACTGTGTTATTCCAGGGTTGGGAAAATAACTTGCCTTTTCTGGTGCAAGCTGGAGCTGTCCGTGGTTCTTAACATAAAACCTGGTTTTCCCTGTGACAGGCTTCCATCCTTTGGTTCTCATTAGCTAAGAAAGAGACCAATGTACACCACAGTCCACCCTGCCTTATGTGTCATCATCGTGTGATGTCTGTTCATCATGACCACAGGTTGCAAAATTTTCTTTAGTGAATAATCGTCAATAAAGTTTCCCTGTGCCTCAGACTTAAAATATTGAGGAAGATGGTTACACAATCCTACTTGTGGTTAACCAACAAAACCTACAATCAAGTTCACTTTTGTGCTTGATAGGCTTTCATGAGCCATTTCAGGACTTAATGAATGGCTAATAATAGATACCTGCTTTTCTGTATTGACTTTTTTTCTATAAAGATTAAGATTTTCTTTTCTACTGTCAAGACTTTATGTAGATAAATAGCTAAATCTAGGCCTTTATTCTCAAGTTGGCATGTTTCTGTGCATTAATTTTAAATATCATTGCTTTTTTAAAAATCAGCAATTTTATTTTTGGAACAGAAAATGTGACTGCAGTACCTGAAAGGTTGATGTTAAGACAGGATAAGAGATAAATATAGCTCCCTAATTGTTTTCTGGAAAAGTCTGTTCACAACTACTTTTGTATTCTGTGTCCTGTTAATGTACAATGGAATCATAAGGGAGATGAGTTCTACGTTATCATACCTTCCTCTCTGCATTCATGTTTCAAGCTATGTCTCTTATTTGCATATACTTCTTAGAGAAATGCCCTGCCAGGGATCACAGCTATATAAAGTAAACAATGAGAATAATGTGTTTGAGTAAAGCCAATAACATAGTAAGTATTATCCCCCTTTCTACTATTTTTATGTTCTAAAATTTGTAAAACCACATTACAGATGTTAACTGTGTACCACTTCAGATCTTGGCTTCAAGTAGTCTCTGAGGTTTTTGGCCTTATTTTTCACCCCAGTTGCTACTTTAGCACTCAGATCCACAAGAGCTCTGATCAGCTTTACATGAGAACACATTTGCATCCATCACCTCGTGTCCACATTTCCTTGTCTCTCACCTACCACTTTCAAGTATCTCACTTGACAGTGAGGTCCAAGATGCTACAGGACTTTCTCAATTCTTACATATGTGCAATCTGAAGTTGCAGGAGAGTTAGCCATTCATGGGTGGAACTATGATGAAAGGGAAGTGGGAGCCCGGTAGGTACATAATTTTCCCATAAGTGCACCTAAGAAATATCTTGAGATACAGCAGGAGCTCCTATGCGATCTCTCTTCTTCCATGTCTTCACTCTTGTTTCCATCAGTATTACATGCTCTTGTAAACTGTGGCATTTAAATTTTGCCCCAATAGGTTTTCTGGGGAACCCAGGCTAAGTCATTACCAATTGGCAAATTACTAAAAATATCACCTAAAATGATATGAAGGCAAAATCAAAGAGAAATATTGTGGTGAGTGCATACAGGTGTAATAATGTACAGGGGTTATAAGATGCATCATAATTGCTCCCCAGCTTGCACTAACATAAGCAGCAAAAGCCGGACATGCAGCCCCTGGACCCACCCTCCTGCATCAGCTCCCTCTCACAGAGCGATTTTGGAGGATTGGATGATCACTGAACCCCAACCACCTCCATCCTTTGACTCTTCTTGCCAGGATTCCTGAACCCAAGAATAGTTCCATATCTTTACTAGATGGTGTTAGTGTATTAGCCAAACCAGCAGGAAGTTATTGATTCACTTTTCACCTTATTTGCTACTGAAAGAGAGAAAGGAGATGGGGTTGCACAATGGGTAAATTTTCATGTCAGAAGAAAAAGGAGAGGAATGACATCTTTTTTTCCATAGTAAAGTTGTTATAAACAGGCTGGAATAATATTTAGGGGGTCTGTAATGTAGGAGCATCACATGATTACTTTACCTCCTCCATATTTGTGCCTTTTGACTGACCCATATGCCTTTCACCAAACTGTCTTTTGTTCAGTCATATTTGCCTTTTACTTATAATCAATTTGGTTTTTTAAACAGTATAAAATCTTCTGATGGCATATTTTAAAGCTCTATGAAAAGTTACTCAAATAATTGGACATATAACTTATGAAATAAGGTGTTAAATGTATAGTTATATGAGTCTTGACAAATGTATAAACCAGTGTTCATTCTCATCACCCCCAAAATACTTAAACCTACATGTCATTCCTAGGGCTTATTGACAAGCACTGACCTAAGTTCCATCATTACAGATTATTATTTTTTTTTTTTTTGCCTAGCATTCCATATAAGTAGAGTTATGTGATATGTGTTATTTTACATTTGGATTCTTTCTTTTACTACACTGTTTCTGATATCTATAAGTGCTGTTGCAGACCCATAGTTTCTTTCCCTCTTTTTTTAAAAGTTTATTTATTTATTTTGAGATACAGCAAGAGAGAGGGGCAAAGAGAGGAGAGACAATTGAGGAGCTTGATCCCATGAATCATGAGATCATGACCTGGGCTGAAATCAAGAGGTAGATGCTCAAATGACTGAGCCACTCAGGCACCGCTATAGTTTGTTTCTCTTGGCTCCTGAGTATGTCCCATTGTATAGCTATTCCACAACTTACATATCTATTCATCTTTATTGAACCTTTCTAGTTTGGACTATTATAGCTAAAAGGTCATATACAGGTCTTTGTATGGATATATGGTTTAATTTCTCTAGGGCAAATACCAGGGGTATAATATTTAAATTGTAGATAAGCTAATGTTTAGCTTTATAAGGACTACCAAAATATTTTCCAAAATAATTGAGCATTTTACATTTCAACAGCAATGCATGCAAATTGAAGCTGTTCCACATCTTTTCCATCTATTTTAGTAGGTGTATAGTTGTGTGTCATTGTGATTTTAATTTGCATTTGCCTGATTACATGTAAGTACACAAACAAGCATACTTAATTTCATAGTGACAACTCATATCTTCTTTTTGAATATGTCAGATTTTTTCCACTTTTAAATTATATTCCTTGTCTTTTTTAATTGAGATGTAAGAGTTCTTTACAGATACAAGTCGTTTGTCAGATATATGTAATATGAATATTTTCTCCCAGTCCATGGTCTTGCTGTTACATTTCTTTGATAGTATTTTTCAAAGAAAAGAAGAATATATTTTAGATGAAGTTCAATTTATAAACTTTCTCCCTTTTGGTTCACATTTTTGGTATTCTACCTAAGGAATATTTGCCTACTCAAAAGTTATGATTTTGGGGGTACCTGTGTGGCTAATTTGGTTAAGTGTCCAACTTTGGCTTAGATAGTGATCTTGTGGTTGGTAAGTTGGTTGGTAAGTTGGTAAGTGTTGTCAGCTCAGAGTCTACTGCAGATCTTATCTCCCTCTCTCTGCCTCTACCCCACTCAAGCACACTTTCTCTTTCAAAAATAAACATTTTTTTAAAAAGGTAAGGTGTTTTTCTGTGCTTTCTTTAAGAAGTTAGCAATAATGTTTACATCTGTAATATACTTATAACTATTTTCTATGGATGATGTGGATAAGGGTCAAGTTTCTTTCATTCTATATGGCTGTCTAGTTGTTTCAGCATGATTTGTTGAAAATATGATTATTTCCTCCACTGAGTTTGTCTTATATTTATATTGCACATCAACTGATCTTATATGTGTGGACATATTTTTGAATTCTAGTTTATTTAGCTACTTCATTGACCTGTATGCATATCCTTTCACCACTTCCATACTGCTTTGATTAATGTAGCTATAAAGTAAATATAGAAATCAGGTATCACAATTCATACAATTTTGTTTTTCTTCCTCAAAATTGCTTTTGACTACCTAAGATATTTGCATTTTTATAGACATTTTAGAATTATCTTATTTATTTCCAAAGAGAAGACTCATGGAATTTTAATTTGTGTTCTATAAAATCTACAGAGGAATTTAGGAGAAAATATTGACAATATTGAAACTTCCAATCTATGAAAATTCTATATCTTTCAATTTATTTAGACAATCTTCAGTTTTTCACAAAAATATTTTGTAATTTTCTGTGCAAAGGTATTCATTTGATTCACTAGACTTATCTCTACGTATTTCATACTTTATGCTATTATAAATGCTATTTTTAGTACTTCATTTTTCCATTGTTTATTGATAATAATAGAAATATAATTGATTTTTATATATTGAAATTGCACCCTAAAACTTTGCTCAATGCACTCATTATTTTAATAAAATTAATTTTTGTAAATTCTTCTTTCTTTTTTTTCATCTTTGTGAAAGTTAAGTCTTAAGAGTAGGAGAGTACAAAGTATGCATCTATCATAGAGTAGAATACTTTTACGACTCTGGCCTGGGTTCCAGAGCTCAGGCAATATGAAGAGGGCATGAGGTTTCAAGGCTGGAGTGGGTGAGAAAGGTGTGTTTTTAGGTCAAAGCTTAGTTTGGAAGTCATAGCCAAAACAAAGTAAGGAGAGTATCTCTGAGCTGGGATACCCTACCATGGGTGTCAAGGCCCATGGAAGATAAGGAGGGCAAAGATGTGGACAAAGCAGCTCATGTTTGAAATCAGAGGCAAAGCAAAGTAAAGTCATATCTCAATGGAGTTTGATCTACTGTGGTAGTCTGGGTCTCAGAGGGTGAGAATAGTGTCCAGGAATTGGATCTGAGGCTCTAACCCCAAGCAGAATGAGGAGTGCATCCATAAAAGGTGGGTTAGCCTAGAACAAAGAGAGCCCAAGAAGTGTTAGGAAAGCATTCCCTACATGGGCATGTGAAAGGTGAAAAAATGATGTGGGCAACTATGTGCTGGGGAGACCTGTCATGGAAACTCAGAGCTTCAGAAAAGTGAGGAGGACTGCTGTGCACCGAGATAGCCCAAAATAGGATTCAGAAAATGAACAGGGAAAATGAACAGGGAAAGGAGAATGAATTGCAGGAAATTTGGATAGGGGCACCAATGGGAGATTGGCTACATAGTTGGGACATTGATCAAATGAGTAACGATATTTAGGGTAATGGAAGCTAGGTTTCTCTTTGTTGGAAATGGGAGTTACAAACACTAAGAAGGGAGAAACATCCCTATGATGTGAGACTGCAAATGAAAGCATTAGTGTGAACTAACAATTTTCAAAATATATAGATAAATACAAATATAAACACACATATATATTTGTTTACTGTATACATACATATATTCTTTAGTTATATCCATCAAGAAGACCTGGGAACAGTGACAGTACAATAGCAATCAGCATCCCCTGTTCCTAGATATTGGCTTATAATGATTTTCTACTGAAAGAAATTCCATGGTTCTTTGGAAAAATGGATAGTTCTTGAGTTGGACAGGGAAAGTATAAGGAGATACTGGAAATAGCTTCTGCCAGAAAATCAGAAAGTATTCAGAGAATGATAGATGTTAGAGACACAGAATTTAGCTTGAATGTGTTTGTGTTTCCAATTCTGGGAAAATTTTGAATAATGAACTACAACCCACAGAAGAAAATAGAAAAAATTGATTTGATACACATTGTCCGATCACATTGGTATATTTACATAGCTTTTATGTATGCCCCCAATAAAATACTAATGTTAAGTAGAAACTTGATACTACAGCTTGCAGATAGAACATTGATTAAGTGATTAATATGAATAAAGAATGGAATAAACCAAAATAATTTCCTCACAATAAATTAAGAATAATATTGTATCCATAAAATACCTAGAAATAAACCTAACCAAAGATATGAGATCTGTATGATGAAAACTATAGAAAACTTATGAAAGAAATTGAAGAAGACACAAAAAAATGGAAAAACATTCCATGCTCATAGGTCGGAAGAATAAGTATAGTTAAAATGTCATTACTACCCAAAGCAATCTACACCTTCAATACAATCCCAATCAAAATTGCACCAACATTCTTCTCAAAACTAGAACAAACTATCCTAAAATTTGTTTGGAGCCAAAAAAGACCCCGAATAACCAAAGTAATCTTGAAGAAGAAAACCAAAATGGGAGGCATCACCATCCCAGACTTTAGCCTCTACTACAAAGCTGTCATCATCAAGACAGTATGGTATTGGCACAGAAACAGACACATAGACCAATGGAATAAAATGGAGAACTCAGATTTGGACCCAAAAAGTACAGCCAATTAATCTTTGACAAAGCAGAAAAGAGTATCCAATGGAAAAAGGACAGCCTCTTTAACAGATGGTGCTGGGAGAACTGGACAGCAACATGCAGAAGAATTAAACTAGATTATTTTCTCACAACATACACAAAAATAAACTCAAAATGGATAAAGGACCTGAATGTGAGACAGGAGACCATGAAAATCCTAGAGGAGAAAGCAGGAAACAACGTCCTGGACATCATCTGCAGCAACCTCTTACTTGACACATCCCCAAAGACTAGGGAATCAACAGCAAACATGAACTATTGGGACCTCAAGATTAAAAGCTTCTACACAGCAAAGGAAACAATCCATAAAACTAATAGGCAACTGATGGAATGGAAGAAGGTAGTTGCAAATGACATATGAGATAAAGAGCTAGAATTCAAAATCTATAAGGAACTCACCAAACTCCACACCCGAAAAACAAATAGTCCAGTGAAGAAATGGGTAGAAGATATGAACAGACACTTCTTCAACAAGGACATCCAGATGGCCAACAGACACATGAAATGATGCTCAGCATCCCTCCTCATCAGGAAAATACAAATGAAAAGCACGCTGAGATATCACCTCACTCCAGTCAGAATGGTTAAAATGAGCAAATGAGAGGACTCCAGACCCTGGCACCCTCCTACACTGTTGGTGGGAATGTAAACTGGTGCAACCCCTCTGGAAAACAGTGTGGAGATTCCTCAAAAAATGAACAATAGGACTCCCCCATGACCCAGCAATAGCACTGCTAGAAATTTACCCGAGGAATACAGGAGTGCTGATACATAGGGGCACATGTAACCCAATGTTCATAGCAGCACTCTAAACAATAGCCAAAACATGGAAAGAGCCTGAGTGCCCATCAACTGTCGAATGGATCAAGAAGATGTGGTTTATCTATACAATGGAATACTACATGGCAATGAGAAAAAATGAAATCTGGCCACATGGATAGAATTCAAGGGTGTTATGCTGAGGGAAATAAGTCAGGCAGAGAAAGACAGATACCATATGTTTGCACATATAGGAGGATTAGGAGGAACTTAATGGAGGACCATGGGGGAGAAGAAGGAGAAAAATAGTGGGGGAGAGGCAGGGAGGCAAACCATGAGAGACTCTTGAATATTGAGAACAAACTGAGGGCAGATGGGGGGGAGGTGGAGGGGTGATGGGCATGGAGGAGGGCATTTTTTGGGATGAGCACTGGGTGTTATATGGAAACCAACTTGACAATAAACTATTAAAATTTTTACAAGAATAATATTGTATTAGTTCTGTAACATTTCAAATAAAGACGTATAAACTGAATATAATCAAGATGAAACATCAGACAATTCCAAGTTAAAAGACTCCAATTACAACTTCAGTTACAATGACCCTGTAGTCTTCAGAAGTGCCAAAGTTAAAAATTCCAAATAGTGAGAAACTGTCCTCAAACTGAAGAAAACTAGAGAATCAGGGAAGTTTATAGCATGTATAATTCTGAACTTGATCATTTTCTTATAAAAGATATTAATGGAACAATTGGTTGATCTTGAATGAGGTATAAAGATTGCATGGTAGTAATTTAATATGTATTTCCTGCTTTTGATTATTGCATTGCAGTAACAGGAAATTTTCATATGAAAAACACTCAGATATTTGAGGATGATAGTCCTCAGCTTGGCTTCTTATGCATAAATCGTTCAGGGAAAAGTTTGCTGTGAAGTACTTCATAATTTTCTGTAAGTTTTTAAAAACTTTTTACATGTTTGTTTTTGAAAAAGAGAGATAGAGAGAGAGAGACAGAGAGAGACAGAACATGAGTGGGGGAGGGTCAGAGAGGGAGAAAGATACAGAAACTGAAGGTGGCTCCAGGCTCAGCTGTCAGCACAGAGCTAGTCGCAGGGCTCAAACCCAAGAACCATGAGATCAAGACCTGAGCTGAAGTCGGAGGCTTAATGGGCTGAGCCCCTCAGGCGCCCCAGGTTGTTTTTGTTTCCAAGATAAAGAAAAAAGTTTTCTGTAAATATCCTTTATCAGATTAAGAAAATTACCTTCCATTTCTGGTTGTGGAAAGTTGCATCAATTAGGAGTGGAATTTGTCAGATTCTTTTGTTGTTGTTCTTATAAGGTTTTCATATGAATTTTCTTCTATCTTCTTTTAATGTGTTAAATGGCATTGATTTTCAAATGTTAACCAATCTTTCCATTCCCAGGATAAATATTATTTGGGCATATGGCTAACATTCTTAATATATCAATTAACTTGACCTCCTACATTTTTTAAATGTTTATTTATTTATATTTTGAAGCAGGAGGGGCAGAAAGAGAGGGAGAAAGAATATTAAACAGGCTATGCACTGTCAGCACAGAGCCGGAGTGGGGTTCAATCTCACAACTGCGAAATCATGAACTGAGCCAAATCAAGAGTCAGATGTTGAATGGATGGAGACACTTACACATCCAGACTTCCTAATATTTTTGTTAAAGATTTCTGTGTTTATATTCATGAGTGTTTTCATGTATAATTCTTTTCTTGTCTGGTTTTTGTTCCAGTGCAAAATGAGGCTACAACATGCTCTCTCTTTCTCTAACTATTGAAAGATGTTTTGTAAGATTGTTACCATTTATTTCTGTAATGTTTTCTAGAATTCATCAATGAAGTTATATACATTTGAAATTTTCCTTAATTTTTAAGTATAAATATAATTTAACAGGCATAAGGCTATTTGTATTTCTACTTCTTTGGGTGAGAGTTTTGAGAATTTATATATGCTAAGAAACTTGCCCATTTCATGTTAAGATGTCAAATTTATTAACAAAAATGTTTATAATATTTTGTTTCTATAATTTTATAATCTGTAGATACACACTTATTCTCCTTCTTTCTTTCTTGATATTGATAATTTGTTGTGTCTTTTTTTGATAAATCTAACTTAAGGTTTATTGTTTTCATTAATCTTTTCAAAACATTTGCTTTGGGTTTGATTGATTTCTTCAGGTATGACATTTTTCTGTTTAAGTCTAGCACCACTTTATTTGTTTTCTGTTTTATATGTTGACATTTCCCCCTTTTTCCTGCCTTCTTAAAAATCAATTAATTATTTTTTAGCATTCAATTCTATATTTACTGTAGGCTTATTAAATATGCCTTTCTATTTTATTGTTAAAGGTTTAGAGCATTCATCTTTTTTTAATGTTTTTTTTTAAATTTTATTTATTTCTAGTAGAGAGAGAGAGACAGCGTAAGCAGGGGAGGGTCAAAGAGAGAGGGAGTCACAGACTGAAATAGGCTCCAGGCTCTGAGCTGGCAGTCAGCACAGAGCCCGACGCGGGGCTTGAACCCATGAACCGCGAGATCATGACCTAAGCGAAAGTCAGACGCTTAACCGACTAAGCCACCCAGGCGCCCCTAGAACATTCATCTTTATGTAGCCAGTCCATCATCAAATGTAATATTACCACTTAATATTTGATGTAAGAACCTTATCCCAGTGCAATTCTACCAAGCGTGTGTGCTATTTTCCTATATTTTACTTTTACATATGTTATAAATACTAAAAGACATTGTTATTGCTATAAATATCTTTTAAGAAATGTTTTATTTTTTTAAAGTTTTATTACTTATGAGAGAGAAAGAGAGAGAGAGAGAGACAGCATGAGCAGGGGAGAGCCAGAGAGAGAGGGAGACAGAATCCGAAGACAGGCTCCAGGCCCTGAGCTGTTAGCTCAGAGCCCAATGTGGGGCTTGAACTCACAGACTGCAAGATCATGACTTGAGTCTAAGTCAGACACTTAACTGACTGAGCTACCCAGGCGCCCCAGTATGCTATTAATTCTTATTGGAACTCTGAACATTTTGAATTTTATGTTGTTCTTTGATGGATTTTGTTATCTTCTTTTAAAGAGTGTTGGACTCTGTTCTAGCAGTTCAGTTACTTGTTGATCAGTTTGATCGTTTCAAGAGTAGTTTAACAGTTTTGTTTACAGCAGGTCTAAGTTAGTCTTTAAAGTTAGTTTGATCATAAGCAGGAAAGAATATCCAATGGAAAAAAGACACCTTTTTAACAGATAATGTTGGGAGAACTGGACAGCAACATGCAGAAGAATGGAACTAGATCATTTTCTCACACCATGCACAAAATGAAACTCAAAATGGATAAAGGACCTGAACGCGAGACAGGAAACTATCAACACCCTAGAGGAGAAAGCAGGAAACAACCTCCTTGACCTCCACCGCAGCAACTTCTTACTTGACACATCCTCAAAAGCAAGGGAATCAAGAGCAAACATAAACTGTTGGGACCTCATCAAGATTAAAAGCTTCTGCACAGCAAAGGAAACAACCCAGAAAATTAATAGGCAACCAACGGAATGGGAAAAGATAGTTGCAAATGACATATCAGATAAAGGGTTGATATCCAGAATCTACAAGGAACTCACCAAACTACACGCCCGAAAAACAAACAACCTAGTGAAGAAATGGGCAGAAGATATGAACAGACACTTCTCCAAAGAGGACATCCAGATGGCCAACAGACACATGAAACGATGCTCAGCATCCCTCCTCATCAGGGAAATACAAATCAAAACCACACTGAGATACCACCTCATGCCAGTCAGAGTGGCTCAAATGAGCAAATCAGAGAACTCTAGATGCTGGGAGGATGTGGAGAAACGGGCACTCTCCTACACTGTTGGTGGGAATGCAAACTGGTACAGCCCCTCTGGAAAACAGTGTGGAGGTTCCTCAGGAAACAAACAATAGAACTCCCCTATGACCCAGCAATAGCACTGCTAGGAATTTACCCAAGGGATACAGAAATGCTGATGCATAGGAGCACATGTACCCCAATGTGCATAGCAGCACTCTCCACAATAGCTAAAACATGGAAAGAGCCTAAGTGTCCATCAACAGATGAATGGATCAAGAAGATGTGGTTTATTTATACCATGGAATACTACATGGCAATGAGAAACAATGAAATCTGGCCATGTGTAGCAACATGGATGGACCTTGAGGGTGTTATGCTGAGCGAAATAAGTCAGGCAGAGAAGGACAAATATCATATGTTTGCATGTATAGGAGGATTAGGAGGAACTTAACTGAGGACCATGGGGGAGAAGAAGGGAGAAAATGGTGGGGGAAAGGGAGAGAGGCAAACCATGAGAGACTCTTGAATGCTGACAAAAACTGAGGACTGATGGATGTGAGGGGGATGGGGGATGGGCATGGAGGAGGAAACTTTTGGGGAAGAGCACTGGGTGTTATGTGGAAACTAATTTGACAATAAACTATTTGTAAAAATAAATAGATAAAAGAAAAGAAAAGAAAAGAAAAAAGAAAAAAGAAAATTAGTTTGATCATACTACTAAAGCATTATCATCTGGAATACCTCTAAATGTCCCAAGTGTTTAATAATGACTTTCCATTCTGGCTGGTTAGAACTTGAATATCTCTGTGTAATATATGAGATGTTAGGTCTTTGCTCATTTTCTGCCATTGGGGATACACACCCTATGATGTACAGCTTAGTACTCATCAACACATTGCAAGAGGACACATGTGTCTGGAACTCTTTGTTTGCATAGCATTCTTCTTTCCTATTCTATATTTTGCAAGTATAAGTTCCTGCAATCTCTCAGAACTCTGATCTTTGACTTCTCAACCCACTGAATTTGTCATATCCTGCTTGAGTTTTGCCTTACTACATTATGTTCCATAACATCTCAAGACAAAAAGCTCAATTATAGGGCCCTTATTTCCCTTCTGTAAGGGAATGGATCAAAGTACTATAGGGCCTATTGTTCAATGTTTAAATATAGTTGCTTCATATATTTTGCTCAGCATTCATAGTTGCTTATGGTAGGAGACAAGTCACATTTACGTCATTATTGCCAGAAGAATTATTCAGCTTATTTTGATTTTAAGAAAATCACAATGAAATTAAATGTCATTACTCTCAGCCCAGGTCTAGTTATCTGAAAGTAGTAAATACTCTTATTAGTGATAAGAACACTTATCTACAAAATATCCACTATGCAGTCAATTAAATACATAATAAATTTACTAGCAAAAAAAGGTTTATATATTCTACCAAGTACACTTACTTTAGTACGTTTAGTGCATTTACTAAGTACATTGTACTATGGTAAAATTCCAATCATAAATGTTATTTAAAAAATTTATTTTGTACTCGGGGAGTAGTTCTTTAAACTCCAATGGGAAGAGGACAATAAGCACTTGCAGCATTTTAAACTGAGGAAATAGAAGACAAGACTCCCTGAAGAAATAATCACCAGTGATAACACAAAAATTTGGGGGCAATAAATAATACAGTTTATTGTTGTTCTTGTGCCCCTGAAACCTTTTACCACCAAAGTTTACCAGTGGTATTGTACTTATACTAGAAATGCCAACTAGAAAGATTTTAAACTATACTTATCAGATGGATCATTTAAGTGAACTTGAGTTGTCTTATACCTGTTACTAAAGAGTCACTTATCTGCCAGGGAAAGTCATAAGGCAGTGAAGGGGAAAAGATATATAAACTATTCAGGCATATCAGCTCAGCTGCATTTAACCTACAAAGTACCAGAATAGCAAACATGACAGCCATTCCACCCTTCATTTGTGTTCCTACCCATCGGAGGAATTCATAGAGTCACAAAAAATATCTTTGTTAGATATTAGCTTCAGTTTATCAGGTGAAGATTTAAGGACAATATGCTAGTTAAATAATAACATCAAAGAGAGAGAGGTAAGTGGAAGAGAGAAAAACATATTCTTCTTATACAAAAGACTTCTACACTTGACATAGTAATGTGTATAGGAATGGATCCTAGACAACCAGCTATTAAACCTCATATTCAGTGTTACTTGTTTTTAGCTCTTATGATTACGGATTTCAGATTCATCACTATTACTAAATGTGATTTTGGTGCATTTATATAAGCACATACATACAGTGTGTCATATCAAAGGTATATGTATCTTCACATTTACTAAATATTGGCAAATCATTTTCAAAGTGACTATCAATTTACAAGCACAATATCAGGGATTAAAAGTTTTCTTTGACCTATATACTCAAGACTTGCATTGTCTCTGCAATACAAGACTTACATTTTTGCCATTTGATATAAAATGAAATATTGTGATAATAATTTGCAATTTTCTGTTTATATATGCATCTTTTCATATTTACTGGTCATTTATATCTGTTTGCATTCTCAAACAAGGACAAACATATTCTTCTTCTTATTAGACTGTAAAAGATTATGGATTATCCTGTTCTAATTTTTTGTTAGAATGTTTTATATTCTAAGAATGCCTACCTCCTGCGTTTTCTGTTATTCTTCTGCTTTAATTCTACTTTTAATTTTGCTTCGACAGGGTTTTGCAACCAATAACACAATTCAAACTTTTCTATAGGTTTCTTTTTTAATTATTTATTTATTTTTTAATTTTTAAATTTTTTTCTATATTTTTTAATAGTTTATGGTCAAGTTGGTTTCCATATAACACCCAGTCTCATCCCAACAAGTGCCCTCCTCCATGCCCATCACCCCCTCCCCCCTCCCACCTCCATCAGACCTCAGTTTGTTTTCAGCATTCAAGAGTCTCTCATGGTTTGCCTCCCTCCCTCTCCTCCATGTGCCCCTATGCATCAGTACTCCTGTATTTCTTGGGTAAATTCCTAGAAGTGCTATTGACTATTGGAGGTTTTCCTTGCTTTGGGGGACATATAAAGATTATATGATTATCTCTACTGCTTAAAAGTTTATAGATTTTAACATATTAAACAATAATAGTGGTGTTTCTATATGCAACTTCATGTATGTTTTTTAATTTTTTAAATTAGATTACAGATTTTATTTTTTCACTTTTTTCAAAAAGAGATACTGAATTTAATGTCATTTCTATTTTTATTTTGATTTCCAAATATTAATTTTAATTTGTATTAATTTTCTTCTATTTGTGTGTATTTATTTTTATCTTTCCTTTCACTTCCTTATTTAAATGCTAAAATTATTAAACTATTTATTTTGCATTTTAGTCTATGACTACCCTTCTGATTAAGCTTTGACTATGTTATTGGTTTTCTGTATGAAATCGTACTCCAGATTTCCAGTTTTGTTTTATTTTTGTCCAAAATGCCATTTTTTACCTTTTTGTATGTGTGTGACCAGAAAATGTGTTCAGTATTTTCCCATTTGCAGTTTGTTGGTTTGTTGCCATATATCAACAGTTTTAAATGCCTCATAAAATGTGAAAAGTTTTAAATGTTTCTAGATTATCAGTGTTGATAAATTCAGGAAAAACCATAAATGATATTATTTGAATATTTATTTTAAATATTTATTTTTGTCTATTTCTTTTGTAAATATCTGAGAAAGATTTGTTACACTTTCTTGTTGCTATTTTATAATATATTATCTCTTTCATCTTGAAGATTTTTAATGTTGTGTCTTTCTATGTTAAGTATATATCACTTACTAATCTACAGTGATTTTCTTTCATTACTCATTGATACCCTTTATCAACAAAAATGAATTGCTCCACTTATTGCTGTTTGCACTAACTTTTTTGATATTACAATGAAATTTTCCTCATATCTTTGACCATTGTTTTTCACTGTAATCTTGCATAGTTACTGCTATGTTTCTTTTGAATATTATAATTGGAATCAGTTTTCTGTTCTTACTGATCATTTTTGTGTACTCTAGTATAACTCAATCAATTTACATTTTTATGAATTAAAATTTTCTGGACTTTATATCTGTGTGCCTTTCTTGTGCATCATTTATTTTTATGAGATTTCCCTTGTGCTGCTTTATGAACTACTTTCCTTTGATTCTCAAAAAAAATGTTTGAATATGTATTTCTCAAATGCACAACATCCATAATGGAATTATATTTATTTGTTCTTTATGTAACATGAAAAATTGTGATATTTTCACTTTTCTCTTTCACATTTGTATCCTTCACTGTTATCATATTTATATGTTAAGGAATTTACAGTCTTATTTCAAACATGTATGTAGATTTTATTCTTACATTGGAGTGATTTCAATGATTATCTCTATTTACTATTGTTCTCTTTTTGGATCTCATCAGTTCAGAAAGAAATTTCAGTTTTTGTTTGTTTATTTGTTTGTTTTAAATTCCACTATTGTTAACATACAGTGTTAGATTAGTTTCAGGCGTACAGTATAGTGACTGAACAATTCCATTCCTCACCCAGTGCTCATCAAGACAAGTGCACTCCTAATCCCCATTATCTATTTGACTCATCTCCCCATCTGTCTCCTCTCTGATAACCATCAGTTTGTTTTGTACAAGTTAGATCCTGTTCTTAGATTCTCTCTCTTTTCTCTCTCAATCTCTTTCTCTCTCTTTCCTCTTTGCTTTTTTTTTTTTTTTTCAATTCACTGTGCAGGAAGGAAATTTCCTTTGATCTAGTCCCAATAGTGTACTTTTGCCTTTGTTTTCCTTGCCTCAGGAGACGTATCTAGAAAAATGTTTCTATGACCAATGTCAGAGGCATGAGAGCTTCTGTTATCTTCTAGGATTTTTATAGTTTCAGGTCTCACATTTAGGTCTTTAATATATTTTGAGTTTATTTTTGTGTGTGGGTCAAGAAAGTGGTCCAGCCTCATTCTTTTGCATGTTGTTGACCAGTTTTCCCAACTGCATTTGTTGAAGAGAGTGTATTTTTCCCAATGGATATTCTTTCCAGCCTTGTCAAAAGTTAATTGACTATATAGTTGTGGATTCATTTCTGGGTTTTATGTCCTGTTCTATTGATCTATGTGTCTTTATTTGTACCAGTACCATACTATTTTGATTACCATAGTTTGCTAATATAACTTGAAGTCCAGAATTGTGATGCCTCTGGCTTTGCTTTTCTAATTCAAGACTTATTTGACTATTCAGTGTCTTTTGTAGTTCCATATACATTTTAGAATTTTTCTAGTTCTATGAAAAGGCTGTTAGTATTTTGATAAGGATTGCATTACATGTGTAGTTTGCTTTAGGTAGTATGGAAATTTTAACAATATTTGTTCTTCCAATGTGTTAACATGTCTTTCCATGTCTTTGTGTCATTTTCAATTTCTTTCATCAGTGTTTTATAGTTTTCAGGGTACAGGACTTTCATTTCTTTGGATAGGTTTATAGAAAGGTATCTTATTATTTTATCTTATTTGTAAATGAAATTGTGTTTTTAGAGAGAAAGAGAGAGGGGAGAGAGAGAGAGAGAGAGAGAGAGACCACACAATGGGGGAGAGGCAGAGAAAGAGAGAGAATAATAAGTAGGTTCCACACTCAGGGCTGAGATAAGTCAGGGCTCAGTCCCATGACCCTGGGATCATGACCAGAATAAAAATCAAGTATTGAATGCTCAACTGCCTGAGCAATGCAGGTACCCCAAAATTGTATTCTTAATTTCTCTTTCTGGTGCTTCATCATTGATATATAGAAATGCAACAAATTTCTGCACATTGATTTTTTTATCCTGTGACCTCATTGAATTCATTTGTCACTTCTAGTAGTTTTCTTGGTGGAGTGATTAGGGTTCCATATATAATTTCAGACATCCACAAATAGTGCAAAATTTACTTTTTTTTTTTTAACAGTTTTGATGCCTCTTGCTTCTTTTTGTCTTCTCATGGCTATGGCTAGGACTTCCAGTACTATGCTGAGTAAAAGTCGTGACAGTGGACATCTTTCTCTTGCCCTGACCTTAGGGGAAAAGCTCTCAATTTTTCTCCATTGGGTATGATATTCACTGTGGGATTCTCATATACGACCATTTTATTTTGAGGTATGTTCCTTCTAAACTTAATTTGTTGAGAGCAACTATCAGAAATGGATGTTTTATCCATTTCCTGTTGATTGTTTAATTTGTTGGCATATTGTAAGAGAATATTATGAAGTTTATTTCTGCTATCATCTTTATGATTTCCTTCCCTCTGCTGGTTTTGGATTTTGTTTATTGTTCTTTTTCTAGCTCCTTTAAGTGTATGGTTGGCTTGTTTATTTGACATTTTCTTGCTTCTTTATGTAGCCTTGTATTGCTATGACTTTCTGCCTTAGAACAGCGTTTCTGCATCCCAATAGGCTTTGGATTTTGTGTTTTCATTTTCATTTGTTTCCATGTACTTTTTTACTTCTTTTTTATTTTTTTGATTGACCCATTCATTGTATAGTAACATGTTATTGAACTTCCATGTATTTGTGGTCTTTCTAAATTATTTTCTTGTGGTTGATTTCTAGTTTCATAGCATTTTTTTCAGAAAAGGTGCATGGTGGGGTGCCTGGGTGGCTCAGTCAGTTGAGCCAGATCTGAGTCTTGATTTGGGCTCAGGTCATGACTTCATGGTTCTGAGCTGGAGCCCCACATCAGGCTCCATGCTGGGTATGGAGCTTGCTTAAGATTTTCTCTCCCTCTCCTTCTGCCCCTACCGTGCAGAAGAAAAGAAACAAAAGGGGCATGACATGACTTTGATCTTTTTGAATTTGTTGAGTCTTGTTTTGTGGCCTAATATGTTATCTGTTTTGGAAAATATTCCATATGCACTTGAACAGAATGTGTATTCTGCTATTTTAGAATGAAATATTTTGAATATAGCTGTTAAATCCATCTGGCACAATGTGTCATTCAAAACCACTGTTTTCTTATTTATTTTCTTTTTGGATTATCTATCCATTGATCTAAGGCAGTGTTAATGTCCTCTAGTATTATTTTATTACCATGAATTACCTCATTTATATTTTTTATTATATTAGCTGTTTTACATATGTGAATGTTTTCATGTTGTGTGCATAAATATTTACAATTGTTATATCTTTTTACTAGAGTGTCCCTTTATTATTATATAGTGTCCTTATCTGTCTCTTTTTACAGACTTTTTTTAAAGTCTATTTTTTTCTGTTATAAGTGTTGCTACTCTGGCTTTCTTTTGACATCCATTTGTGTGATAAATATTTCTCCATCACCTCACTTTCAATCTACTAGTGTCTTTAGGTCTGAAATGTGTATATTTGTAGCAGCATATGGATTAATCTTGGATTTTTTATCCATTTATGTCATTTGATTGGAACATTTAGTCCATTTACATTCAAAGTAATTATTGTTAGAAATGTATTTATTGTCATTTTGTTATCAGTTTTGTGTTTATTTTTGAAAATTTTTTCTGTTCCTTTCTTCTCTTTCTCTCTTTCATGGTTTGCTGGTTTTCTTTAATGATATACTTGGGTTCCGACTCTTTATTTTTTACATACTATCTGTTTTTTGATTTGTGGTTACTATTCTGTGTATATATAACAATTTCTGTGTATAGCAGTCTATATTATGCTTTTGGTCACTTAATGTTGAACTCCTTCTTTACTCCTTTCCAAGTTTCAGATATTTCATATCACATCCTTTATTTTATGAATCCCTTGACTGATTTTTATAGAAATACTCATTATTACTGCTTTGAGATTGTTTGTTTGTTTACTTTTTGTACTCTCACTTATGGTCTTTCCTTCTATTCTAAATGACAGCTTTGCTGAATAGAATCTTCCTAGTTGTAGATTTTTCCCTTTTAGCACTTTGAATATATTGTGCTACTCCTTTCTACCTTGAAATTTTTTTGTTGAAAAATCAGCTGATAGCCTTATGATGTTTCTTTTGTATGTTACTGTCCTCTTTTCTCTTGCAATCTTTAAAATTCTTTCTTTAACACTATTTTCTTTTTGACACTTGTGACTTGGTGTGGACCTTTTTGGTTTAATTTGTTGGGGAATCTCTGTGCTTCTTGAGTCTGGATCTCTGTTGTCCTCCCTGGATTGTGGAAATTTTCAGCTCTTACTTTTTAAAACACATTTTATGTCCTCCTTTCTCCCTTCTCTTTATCAGATCCCTATAATGTGAATGTTATTAAGCTTGATGGAGTCACTGAGTTCTCTTAAGTCTATTCTCATTATATAGTATTTGTCTTTCACCTGTTCAGCTTGAATGTTTTCCATTACTCTATCCCCCAGGACACTGATACATTTTTCTGCTTCCCATAGCCTACTGTTTATTCCATGTATTATATTTTTAATTTCATTTATTGAGTTATCATCTCTTATATGTTATTTTTATATTTTTTCAGGGTCTCGTTAATGTGCTGCATCCTTTTCTAAAGTTCATTGAATATCTTTGTGATCATTATTTTAAACTCATTATCAGGCATACTACTTATTTCTGTTTTTTTAGATCTCCTGCTATAATTGCATAATGTTCTTTCACTTGTGACATATTCTGTCTCCTCGTTTTGTCTGCCTCTCTGTGTCAGTTTCTCTGTGTTAAAAATGTCAGTTGTGTCTTCTGCCCTTGCAAGTAGTGGCTTTGTTAAGAAGAAATCCTGGTGTGCCCTGTAGTGCAGTATTTCCTGTTGACCAGAACCTGGCACTTCAAGGGAATTTCCTGTATGTGTTGCTTATGTCCTGCTATAGTGTCTGAGGAGCTTTCCCTTTCTGTCCAAACTTCTGCACTGACCCTCTGTCTATTGTATAAGTTAATGCTGGTGAGGCCCAGACATGCCTAAGGGGCCATCACTGCAGGAGGGCTTGGTGGCAGTGTGGTGGTGTTAGGAAAATTTGCACTGAGCCAATAGTGGTAGGAGGAATCCCTGAAGTGCAATGGCTCCTGGGAGAGTGCAATGTGTGGAGGCAGCAGTGAAGGGGGTTCACTAGGCATTAAAAAAAAATTATACTGAGCTCAGGGTTGAGGCTAGCAGGATTGGAGTGAGAGTCCTTAGGATAACTCATGGGTGGGATGCAGTGCCAGCAGGCTAGGTAGCAAGTGTCTGTGCTGTGTAGCCTCCCACAGGTGGCTCTGTGTTTTTGCTAGGGAGTGGGTTAAGAAAATGGTATCTGCCAGCTCCTTTGTCCCAGGAGAAGTCTCCCAATAGGCTCTGAAATTCTTATAAACAGATCTCCCTCTCATTTGCCCCAGGAGTTGTGAATTCTGTATTGCCTCTCCTTGGGCTGTTGTCTGTTTAAGGGCGGGAATCCACCTATCACTTGCCTTTCCAGCTGCCCAGTGCAGGGTCACCTGACTTTAAAAGCATTAGTCTGTCTCTAAGTTTGCTGTTTATAAAAACTTGGGGTATCAATCCCTCTGTTTTTCTTCTTCTTAATTTTTAAAAATGTTTTATTTATTTCTGAGAGACAGAGACAGTGTGAGCAGGGGAGTCTCAGAGAAAGGGAGACACAGAATCTGAAACAGGTTCCAGGCTCTGAGCTGTCATTCTATGGTGAGGATATACCACAGTTTACTTATTTTTTTATGTTTTACGTTTATTTATTTATTTTGAGAGAGAGAGCGAGAATGCACATGTGCACACATGGGGGCGTGGCAGAGAAAGAAGGGGAGAAAGAATCCCAAGCAGGCTCCACGCTACCAGCACAGAGCTTAACTTGCGGCTTGAACCTAAACCATGAGAGCATGACCTGAGCTGAATTCAGGAGCTGAAGGCTTAACTGACTGAGCCACCGAGGTATCCCAGATGTACCACAGTTTAATCATTTATCTATTGAGGGAGATTTTTATTTCTCCTGGACTTCTTTTTCTTTTCTTTTCTTTTTATTCTACGGCAAATAATGTCACTGTGAACATTCCTGTACAAGTTTTGTGTGAACATAAGTTTTCATTTCTTAGATATCAATGCTCAGGTGTGAAATTGCTAGATCATTTGTATATGTTTAGCTTTTTTATTTTTAATATATTTTTAAAAATCTATTTCTAGGAGAGAGAGAGACAGCGTGAGCAGGGGAGGGTCAGAGAGAGAGAGAGATACAGACTCTGAAATTGGCTCCAGGCTCTGAGCTGGCAGTCAGCACAGAGCCCGAAGCGGGGCTCGAACCCACGAATCGCGAGATCATGACCTAAGCGAAAGTCGGACGCTTAACCAACTAAGCCACCCAGGCGCCCCAAGTGTATATTTAGCTTTAAAAGAAACTGCCAAACTTCTTTCCAGGTGGCTGTGCTATTGAACCATGTGTGAGAGAAAAAGGTCTGCCAGATCCTCCACATCATTTAGTATTATTAATTTTTATTTCAGTTGTTCTAATAAGTAAGTAGAGATATTTCATTGTGTTCCTAGTTTGCATTTCTCTAATGAATAATGGTGTTGAATATCTTTTCATGTATTTGTTTGTCATTCATATATATCCATTGAGTAAACATTTCTTCATGTCTTTTGCACTTTTTCTAATTGAGCTGGGGTTTTTTTTCTTAATTTTGAGTTTTCACAGTTTTTGGTATTACAGATAATAGTTTTTTGTGAGACATATGATTTGCAAATATATTCTCCCGGTACTTAACTATCCTTTTGTCAACAAAAAAAAATTTTTTTTTAAATTTCTATTTAGTTTTTTTCAATGAATTAATGGATTAATCAATATTCTTTTTTTTTAATTTTTTTTCGTGTTTTTTATTTATTTCTAAGAGAGAGAGAGAGACAGCGTGAGCAGGGGAGGGTCAGAGAGAGAGGGAGTCACAGACTGAAATAGGCTCCAGGCTCTGAGCTGGCAGTCAGCACAGAGCCCGACGCGGGGCTCGAACCCACGAAACGCGAGATCATGACCTAAGCGAAAGTCGGACGCTTAACCGACTAAGCCACCCAGGCACCCCGGATTAATCAATATTCTTTAATGGAACATGCTATTGTTGTTATGTCATCAAATGCAACTTTCTGAAGATTTTTCTCCAATGTTACCTCCTATTGTTCCAGCACCATTTGCTAAAAATATGATTATTTCTCCATTGACTTGTTTTTGTAATTTTGTCAAATATAAGTTGAGCACATTGGTGTGTGTTTCTAAATTCTCTATTATGTTTTATTGATATATGTATTTAAAGATTTATTTTTATTTTTATTTTTTGAGAGTGTGAGCGAGGGAGAGGGGCAAAGGGAGGCAGAAAGAAATTAATCAGGCTCCTTATTCACCAGATAGCCCAACACACGGATGGATCCCATGAACCTGAGATCATGAATGAGCTGAAATCAAGAGACAAGTGCCCAAACTACTGAGCCACCCAGGCACAGCTCATTGATCTATGTCTTGATTACTGTAGCCATAAAATAAGTCTTGAAGTTGAGTAAAATGAATCTTCCCACTGTATTCTTTTTCTGAGTTGTTTTAGCTAATCTCATTCCTTTGCCTTTCCACATAAATTTTAGAATAATCATGTCTATATCTACAAATAATCTTGCATTGGTTTTGATAAGAATTGCATTAAATCTGTACATTAATTTGGGGAATGGACATTTTTGCTATGCTGAGTTTGCCAATCCGTAAACAACATATCTTTCCATTTATTTAGATCTTTAAAATTTTTGTTAATCAGTGTTTTGTGATTTCCAGATAGAAGTCCTGAATAATGTTTGTGAGAGTTCTACTTCAATGTTAAAATTTTTAGGAGCAATTGTAAATGGTAGTATATTTTTAATTTGGGTTTCAATGTGTTCATTATTTTTATGTAGAAATGAAATCAAGTTTTGTTTATTAATCTTCTGATCTGAGGCCTTCTGGCTTAAAGAATTCTTTGTTATTGATTACTTGTGATTCTTTACAGTTATATAATCTGTAAACAAGGACAATTTTATTACTTATTTTTTGATCTGTATGTCTTTTATTTCCTTTTCTTGCCTATTGCCCTAGTTAGAACTAGAACAATATTGAAAGAAGTGGTGAGTGTTGATATCCTTTGCATTGTTCCTGATCTAAGGGGGCCATTTTATCCTTTCAGCATTTTACTGTTATATGTTTGGTCTAGATTTTTGGTTAATGTTCTTTATCAGGTTGATGAAGTTCCCCTATATTACTTGTGTTTGAAAAGATTTTATTAAAAGAGATGTTGAATATTTTCAAATGGTTTTCTGCATCTATTCATATTTATGTAAATTATCTCCTTGATCACATTGATTGATTTTCAAGTACTGAACCAGATTTCTGTCTTTGGAATAAAACCTACCCTGTCATGGTGTATAACTCTTTTATATATTGTTAAATTCCATCTGTTAAGATTTGTTAATTTTTGCATCTCCATTAATTAGGGGTATTGAGGGCTAATTATTTTGTTTTGTTTGCTTTTTGTACGTCTTTTTCTCTTTTAAGCATCAATGTATTACTGACCTCATAAAATGAGGTATGAATTCTTCCTCTTCTACATTTTTCACAACAGATTGTACAGAATAATTTTTTTTCGTCATTCCTTTTTCTTTATGTTTGGTGAAATTCTCCACTGAAATCATCTAGGTCTGGATTTTTTTAATGCTTTTATTTATTTCTGAGAGAGAGAGAGAGAGACAGCATGAACAGGGGAGGGTCAGAGAGAGAGGGAGACACAGAATCTGAAACAGGCTCCAGGCTCTGAGCTGGCTGTCAGCACAAAGCCCGATTTGGGGCTTAAACCCATGAACCGTGAGATCATGACCTGAGCTGAGGTTGGACGCTTAACTGACTGAGCCACCCAGGCGCCCCTGGATTTTTTTTTTTTTTAGAAATGTTAAGATCATGAATTCAGTTCCTTTGATGGTTATAAGGCTATTCAAATTACCTATTCTATGTTGCATGTATTGTGTTTGTGTGTTTTTTAAATGGGTCCATTTCATCTAAGATCTCAAATTTTATGTAGAGTTGTTCATAGCATTCCATTTTTAACCTTTTGCTGTACACACAATATGCAGTGATATCCTCTCTTCCACTCTGCAGATTGTCAATTTGTGTCTTCTCTCTTCATTTTTGTCAGTATCGTTAGAGGTTTGTCAGTTTATTTTTCTAAAGAATTGACATTTTGTTTTATTTATTTTTCTCTGTATTTTTTTTTCTGGTTTCAATTTAATTGATATCAGCTCTTTTTATTATTTCCTTCCTTCTGTTCTTTTGGATATTTTTTCCCTTATCTTAACATCTGGAAGTAGGAATTTAGATTTTTCTTTTGAGATTTTTCCTCTTTTATCACGTAAGCATTTGGTGTTACAAACTTTGTCATTATGTGATATTCCTCTCTGTCCCTGGCAATTCTATTTTTTTTTCTGACATCTATCTTATGCATATTTTCTTTTGATTTGTGTTTGCATGGTATATCTTTTGTACATTCAAACTTTCAATCTGTCTGTATCATTATAATTGAAATTTCTTATTGGTGGCATATAGTTGGATAATAGTTTTTTTTTTTAATCTACTCTACCAATCTTTGACTTAATTCATGCATTTATTTTTTTTTAATATTTTTATTTATTTCTAGGAGAGAGAAAGAGACAGCGTGAGGAGGGGACGGTCAGAGAGAGGGAGGTACAGACTCTGAAATAGGCTCCAGGCTCTGAGCTGGCAGTCAGCACAGAGCCCGACGCGGGGCTCGAACCCACGAACCGCGAGATCATGACCTAAGCGAAAGTAGGACGATTAACCGACTAAGCCACCCAGGCACCCCTAATTCATGCATTTAAATTATTGTATAGTTAATGTAATCAGTGATCTATTAGGGCTTAAGTCTACCATTCTATTATTTGTTTTCTTTTTTTCTGCCTGACTTTTATTTCTCTGTTTTTCCTTGATGGTTCTTGAACATTTTTTAGAATTCCATGTTGATTTATCCATTATGTTTTTGGTGTATCTCTTTTTATAGCTCTTTTAGTTATTGCTATAAATATTACATTATACATACACAACTTATCAAAGAATACTGTATCAGCATTTGTCAGTTCAAGTGAAGTATAGAAAACTTCTCTTTATGTCCTTTTAATTTCTTTCATTTATGATTATCTTAAATTACATGTATTACATGTGTTACAATTTTTGCTTAAACTATAAACATAAATTAAAACACTCAATTAGAGGATAGTACTTATCTGCATTTTTGCTTTCTGATTTTTTCTGTCTCTTTCTGATGCTTTAATTTTCCTTCTTTTAAGGAGAATTTTCTTTAGCCATTTTTTAGAGGAAATTTACTGGTAACAAATTCTCTTCATTGTCCTTCACCTGAAGTTGTCTTAATTATCTTTTCATCCTTTAATGATATTTTCTCCAGATATAGTATTCACAGTTGATAGTTCTTTCAGCACTTAAAAAGTACAGTGCCATTTTCTTCTGCCTTCCATCATTTCTGATGAGAAATTTGCTATCATTTAAATAGTTTTTCCTTTATTTATAATGTGCAATTTCTTACTTGGTGCTTTCAAAATTTTTTTCTTTGTCTTTCATTTTCAGCACTTGAATATAAGGCATCTTTCCATGGATTTCCTTGTGTTTATCTTATTTGGAATTTGCTCAGATTCATGAATCTGTCAGTTCATGTGTTTTTTCAAGTTTGGGGCTTTGAATACTTTTTTTAGACCCAACTTTTTCTCTTCTTCTGGAATCATAATAGTGTGAATGCTAAGTTGTTTTTTGCATTTTTTTTTAAATATAGACCCACAGGTCCCTGACATGGTGTTTATTACTTTCTTCTAGTTTATTTGCTCTCTGTTGTTTAGACTGAGTAATTTCCATTCTGCTTAGGAGTCTATCCAGTGAGTATTTTATTTTTGTTAATGTATTTTTCAGTTCTAAAATTTCTGTTTAGTTTTTCTCTACATCTTCTGTTTCTTTGCTGAGACTCTGTATTTTTCATACACATTAAGTGTATTCATAATTCTTGTTGAAGTATTTTTATAGTGACTGCTTTAAAACATTTGTCAGATAATTCTAACATCTCTCGTTTTAGTCCTGACTTCTATTTATTGTTGTCTTTTGTTTTAATTCTGTTTGAAATCATTCTTGTTCTTGGTATGATGAATTATCTTCTGTTGAAACCTGGATATTTTGTGTTACAATGCTTGGATTCATTGAACTCTTGTTTCATCTAACATCTTTCAATTTCACTCTGGAATCCAGAGGACATATTGCCTCATTACTGTCAGATAGGAGTGGGGGTCTAGATTGTTCACTCTGTCCTCAATGACACCCAGCCAGAGAGGGAATCATCTGGGTGAAAGTGGCATTTGGGCTTCCCAGTAGGCCTCCCTATAGTATACCTGGAAGGACAAGGAGGACTGTCTCATCACTGATCCTCATGTGACCTCCACTGACATTGCAGGGTGATGGCCTCATTGGCTCTGAATCATGGTAAAACTCCTTCTCCAACAAGCCTTCTCTGGCAACACCCCCGTGGGGGAGTAGAATGTGCCCTATTACTACTGACTGGAAAGAAGTCCATGCTCTGCTCATGGTCTCAAATGCAACCATAGAGTCTAGGGAGCTTTTGTTACCACCTGACAGGAATGAAAGTCCTACCTTCCCATTCAGCTTTCTTTGGCACCACCACCTGTGGGGGTTGGGGACATTAGGTTTCTTGTATAGTCCCCATGGGAGTGTTTAGTCTAGACAGTACTCAGCCTTTAAAGGCAAGAGTGGATGGGGCTTGATGATGTTTGACTACAGTAAAAATGTTATTGTCTAAAAGTTTTCTGTCTTGCTATGTTACCCTTTTCTGGCCATTTGGCTAGGAAGGGAAGAGTTTTCTTAAGGTGTCTTTTCTTTTCTTTTGTCTTTACCTGCTGACATTTCCAGATAGCTGGCTTATACAGTACTCAGTCTGAGATATGTGAGACAAAAAGAAAACATGGGTAAATCACTGCTGTATCAATCTTGAGTTCTCTGGGCCATTTATATTTTTCTCTCTACCTTTTAATATATTTTTGTGTTTGCTGCTGCTGCTTCTCCTCCTCCTCCTCCTCCTCCTTCTCCTCCTCCCCCTCCTCCTCCTCCTGCTGCTGCTGCTGTTTCTTCTTCTTCTTCTTCTTCTTCTTCTTCTTCTTCTTCTTCTTCTTCTTCTTCCTTCTTCTTCTTCTTCTTCTCCTCCTTCTCTTCTTCTTCTCTTCTCCTTCTTCTTCTTCTCTTCTTCTTCTTCTTCTTCTTCTTCTTCTTCTTCTTCTTCTTCTTCTCCCTCCTCCTCCTTCTTCTTCTTTCTTCTTCTTCTTCTCATTTTGGAGCTCCATGCCAGAAATGGGAATGAAGACCAAATGCATGCTTATTATAAATCAGAATATCACAACTGGGCATTACATTGGATTAGAAACAGTGGTTTCCTTCTCCAGTGTCCAGCACCTATATTTTGTTGGGAGGATGCAAGAATACTTTTAGAGATTCTAAAAGGCGTGCTCATATTGTGTTGACACTGTCAGGTCAGTTGCAAGTGATGGCAACAGCTGAAATGACCATTCTGTTTGCTTCTGTAAAAAATATAATAGGTAGTGGTTTTATTTATACTTATTGGGAAGAATAGGAGATACTACATTAGTCCATTTTAAAGAGTACTTTTACTCTCTTTATTCTTTTTGTACAACATGTTAAATTTTTTCTGTCATTTCAACTAGTGAAAAAAAAGACTAAAGAGGGAAGATAAATGATTGTAATCTGACATGTTTAACCCTAAGTGTCATTAATAAATTCCCTAGTGTTATACTGTTCTTACATTCATGAAATAAAATAATTGTTCAGAGTGTATAATTTATTTTAATTTAGGCCTCATGTATCAACATAATTTTCATTATGTTTAATTATGAAGGCAATATTAGTTGTGAATGACCATTATGTTTGACCATCTCATTGTCAGGGTATTTTTTTTGCATTCTCATACTTTTCTTCTTATTAAACTTCCTGATTTCTTCTTTTATTCATGAGATCCTGTTCTTTGGTTTCTATTTATTTGAAGAATTAATTTCTTTTGTCCTTATTCTGGAATGTTATTTAGCTAAACATAGAATTCTATTATATTAGGCTGTCAAAATGGAAATAAAGTTTTATGTTCCAAGGTGTAAGACATGGAACTTACAATATTGAGTATTAAATATGACAGGGTTTGTCAAATATCTGAGCAGCTAAAATTTTCTATCAGTAGCTTGATAATAGCAGCTCATTGCCTTCAGGTCTCTTTTGTTTTTTGTAAAAACTTAAATAAACTTTATTGTTTTTCCTTTTTGTGTCTTTGATGGATTTCTTTGAAATTATCTAACTATTTGGAATTTGCTCAGATTCATGGAAATTGTGATATTCTACATACTTACTAATGAAAGTCTGGCTGTGGATTTCTTTTTATCCTACTTACTTTTGTGAGTATTCAACCTGAGAAGTCATGGCATATAATAAATTCCAGAAAAATTTCTTATTATGTTTACCTTCTTGCCCTCCTCATCTCTCTAGCATATCTTTTTGGAATTCTTAAAGTTTGACATCAGGGTTTACCTCAATAGTTTGCTGTAACACTGACTATGAAACTCTGATATTTTCTATCTCATTTTATCTTTGTGCTGAATTAGAAGTAATTTTCTAGATCTAATCTCTAGTTGATCAATTGTTTGGATATAAAATAATGTTTCATCTTTTGACCTAACAGCCATTCAGTAATAGTCATTGAATGAATCCTGGAGTTAAGTAATTCTCCTTATAATCCATAGAGAGGCATCTCCCACTTTAGGTCAGTAACCTGTTCTTGAATTTTAGATATTTGGCTAGAACATAAACAATTGAACAAACTCTCAATTAATTTCCTAATCATCTGTATATAAGTGACAAACTCTCATGTCAGGACATAAAATGCTTATAACGTTGCTTCCTGCAACTCAAACAACTGTGTTTTTTAACAGTTGCTTTGCACTCAGTATCATGACGTCTCTCTGACGCCCACCCCTTTTGATTTTTGACACTCTTTTCAAAACATCTCTATATGATGTTAGTGTTCTGTGCATTGTGACTGAATGTCACTTAACAATTTTACCACATGTCATTTTGTTGAAAAACATACTGCACTTGGGAACATAAATATATTTTGCCCTGTGCAAACAGCAACAGAAAAGCATTTTTAAAGATATAAGCATTTTGAGGACTCCAGCCCCAGGCTAAAACCCATGTGAAATTTTCTTTCAGGCCCAACCACAGGTAATTACAAAGTTCTACCTGACATGCCTTCTCCTGTCTACTGCTTCCTCCAGGCTTGTGGCAGCTTCTCATCGGAGTTACAGTCAAGGATTCAGGCCACCACCATCCTGCTCTTACATATATCTGCATTTCTCACCCAAACACCTTGATTTGGAGGCTAAAACCTTCCTTATGTGCCTCCCCTTTTAATCAGGATCAATAACCTTGACTTTTCTCCAATGTGGCTCAGGGCTCAGTACTTTCCACTCCTAGCTTTTCCTCCTCTCCTCTGCCTGGCCTCTGGGTACAAAAAAAAATGTCAGGAACCTTTTGTTTGGGGTTCCTTAGGCAGAAAGATGATCCCCACATCAGGGCTGATTCACTGGGCCTTGATGGCACTGCTACAGGAAAAATGAAACATGGGGGGTGCTGTCTCTTTTCCTGTTTAGCCTCTGGCATCTGCTAACATTGCAGTTTGTGGTTCAAGGATTAACGTTCCTTTCACTTTGGCTTGTCTTAATCAACTACTCCCCAAAATAGCAACCAGCTCTGCCTGACTCTTGACATATGTCTTATAAAGATAAGGCATTAAAAACCAAGTGGACTTCTACTAAGAAAATGTTAGCTGTTGAGACATTATGCAAGGCATGTCATATTTAATATTCAATATTTTAGTAAGTCTCGTTTCTGACATCTTGTGACCAAAACTTTTTTTTCATTTTGACACTTTCCTTCTGAAATATTTCAAGGAATAAAATTACTTAGTCAAATGTATGGACATTGTAAAAAAAAAAAAAAGCTCTGTAAATATTGCCAATTATTTTTTTCCAAAGGTTGTAACAGTTTCCTTCAAATGAGCAGAGTATGCAGTGACCAATTCAGAACACCCACATACATGTTGATTTAATTTTCTCATCTGTGAGCATTTGATGCATGAAAGAATAGTAACTCGGGTTTTCTTTCTAACGCAAATAAGGCAAATGTTCCACAAATGTCATTGAAGACATTTTTACTTTTTCTTAAAATATTTTGTAATGTGCTTCCCCTAGGGGATACACACACACTATGTATACACACACACACACAGACACACACACACAATGTATATATGTGTGTACGTACGTACATGTGTATGTAGGCTTTATGCCCAGAGTGGAGCCCAATGCAGGACTTGAGCTCACAACTTTCAGATCAAGACCTGAGCTGAGATTAAGAGTCAGACAAATGCTTAACCAACTGAGATGCTTAGGTACGTCTCACCAAATATTGTTTTAAAGCAATTTTAGATTAACAGAAAAGTTGTGTAAAAAGTACAGAAACTCCCAATGTAAACCATATTCATCTTTCCCTATTATTTACTTCCTAATGATAGGTATATTTTCACAATTAATGAACCAATATTAATACAGTAGATAAAGTCCATTCTTCACTCAGATTCTCTTAGTTTTATCTAATTTATTCTTCCTGTTCCAGAATCCCATTCAGAATACCACATTATATTTAGTTACCATTTCTCTATAGACTAATCTTGGAGCTGATGGTGGAGAATGTTACCTCTTGGAAAATTGACCCCTTTATCCCTCACTTTGTCTGAAATTACTATAACTACTCCAGCTTATTCTGATGAATGTTAGCACATGGGGTAGTCTCTTAAGGGCTGCTGTAACAAGTTATCACTAACCGGTGTTTTAAAACAACAGAAATTTATTCTGTTTCAGTTCTGGAGGCCAGAAGGAGATCAAGGTTATCAGCAGGGCCATGTTCCTTCAGGGGAAGAATCCTTCCTTGCCTCTTTCAGCTTCTGGTGCTTGCCAGCCATCCTTGGTGCTCCTCAGCTTGCAGCGGCATTTCTCCTATGACTTCTGCCTCCATTACTGCATGTTCTCCCCATGTGTCTCTGTGTCCTGTGTTTTCATGTGTGCTTCTTAAAAGGACACCAGGTTTTTTATTTAGAGCCCATCCTAATCCAGTATAGCCTTATCTTAATTAATTGTACCTGCAAACACTCATTTCTGAGCAAGGTCATATTACCAGGTTCTATGTGGACATGAATTTGAGGTAGACACTATTCATCAGTACAGAATAATTTTCTCCATCTTTTAACCTGTAACTTTATTTTTATGTGAACTTTTTAATGGAGAACATACAGTTCAGCATTGTTTTTTTAATCCAGTCTTTTTATCTCTGCATTTTAATTGGTATATTTATGCTATTTCCTTTTAAAGTGATTATTTATGTAGCAGGATTTATATCTACAATCTTTGTAATCATTTACTATCTATTGCAGTTGTTTTTTGTGTCTCTTTTATCCCTTCCGCTTTTTGTGCTTTAATTGAACATTTTATATCGTTCCTTTTGTTTCCTTTTTCAGGGTATCAATAATATTTATTTTAAAATATTTTAAGGGTTTTCTTAAATATATGTTCTTCTTAAGTGTATACATTTTTACAACATATATTTTTACTCACTTTAATCTATCTTCAAATGACAATATACCACTTCACATACAATGCAGTTATCTTACAACTGAATATTCCTGATTTCTGTCTGATCTTACTGTCATTTATTTCAATTATTCATGTGCTGTAATCATTTAGTACATTGCTATTATTACCACTTCAAAGAAATGGGTTGTCGTTTAGGGGCATCTGGGTGACTCAGGCAGTTAAGTGTCCAACTCTTGATTTTGGCTCCGGTAATGATCTCACAGTTTGTGAGTTCAAGTAGGGCTCTATGCTGGCAGTACAATGCCCACTTGGGATTCTCTCTCCCTCTCTCTCTGCCACTACCTTTTTCTCTCTTTTTCACTCTCTTTATCACACACACACACACTCTCTCTCTCTCTCTCTCTCATCTATCTATCTATCTATCTATCTATCTATCTATCTATCATCTATCTATCTATCATTCCATCTTTCTATTTATCTATCTCTTTCTCTCAAAATAAATAAACTAAAAAACAGAAATAGGTATTTTTTAAATCATTAAGGGTAAGAAAAATAAAATATTTTACCTTAATTTATAACTTCATCTGTGCTCTTCCTTTTTTGTTGTCATTCCAAGTTTCTGACTTATGTAATCTTCCTACTTCCTGAAGAAATTCTTTTAACTTTTCTTGTATGGCCAGTCTGTTGGTGATGAATTCCCTCAGTTTTTGTGTATCTAAAAAAGTATTTATTTCTCCTTCCCATTTGAAGGATAATCTTACTGGATATGGAACTCTAGGTTGATTTTTTTTTTCTCTCAGCACATTAAACATTTCATTTCACTCTTTTCTTGCTTGCATGATTTCTGACTAAAAGTTCATTGTAATTATCCTTGTTCTACTATAGAAAAAAAATTTTCCCATCCTCAGGCAAATTTCAAGCCTTTGGTTTTACTAAAGTTTGAATGTCATATGCTTAGGTACAGTTTGTCTTTAGTGTGTGTCTGTGTGTCTGTGTCTATGTGTGTGTTTATCTTTCTTGGTGTTCTCTGATCTTCCAGGATCTGTTGTTTGGTGTGTCTGTCATCCATTTTTGAATTTAGAAATTCTCACATCAAATATTTCTTGTACTCTATGTTTTCTTTCTTGTCTTTCTGGTGTTTCAATAATGTATGTTATTCTTTTTAAAAATGGTAACACTTTTGAAGTGCCTGGGTGGCTCAGTCGGTTGGGCGTCCAACTTCGGCTCAGGTCATGATCTCACAGTTGGTGGGTTCAAGCCCCGGGTTGGGCTCTGTGCTGACAGACAGCTCAGAGCCTGGAGCCTGCTTTGGATTCTGTATCTCCCTCTCTTTCTGACCTTCCCCTGCTCATGCTGCCTCTCTCTCTCTCTCTCAGAAATAAATAAAACATTAAAAAAGTTTTTTAAAAATGAAATGGTACCACTTTTTATTTTCATTCTCATTGCATTTCAATTACATCATTTTCTCTTTCTCCCTGGGGTCACTCATCCTTCCCTTGACCATGCCCAGGGTAATAAACCCATTAAAAACTATCTTCAATAGTTTTGCTCCTGTTTTTAGATTTCTAGCATTTTGTTTTGACTCTTTCTTGGAACTTTCATCTTTCTGCTTGCACTATATACCTGTATTTGCATATTTGCACTTTTCTCATTCGTTCCATTAACATATAATCATAGCTATTTAAATGCATTTTCTGTTTCATATCTGGACCTGGATCCATTGCTTGCTTCTTGCTGTCATTAGCTTGTGCTTTATTCTTGCCTTTTACCATTTCTTGTACTTTTGTTGAAAGTTGGACTTGTGTCAGGTAATAAAAACTGAGGTAACTATGCCTTGAGTGTGAGCATTTATGTTACTCTGGATAGAGGTTGGCATGTATTTAATGTGTACTCTCACTGGGGTAGCCAGCGACTTCAAATTCCTCTGTGCCCTTGGTTTTGTCTCACTTTTGAATGTTGGCCTCCTGTTTACTCTTCCTTAGAGACAGTCTGTGTCTTTCACATTTTCCCACTGTAATTCACTGTTATTCTGTTGAAACCCTATTGGTGTGGTGGTCAGGTATGGGGGAAGGGGGGCATTTCATAATATTATCATTGAATCTCAGGGTGATAAGGGTGGTATAAGGCTCAGGTAAAATTGTCCTTGGAAACTAGGCCTTTCTTAGAGTGAAGGATCTAGGAGTAATTCATCAAAGTTAATTTTCTCTTCCTCATGGCAGGATCACTAGGGAATGTATCTCAGATCTTCACTGTGAGAACCAGGTAGCGTTTGGGAGGTAATATCCTCAAAAGAGTGAGTCACTCCAAGACTGTGTCTTCATCAGCAGGTTTTCAGTCTCACCAGCAATTGATACTAATTACCCTTAGAGTATTTCTGCCAGATTATGGCTTCAGCTGCTTCTGCTCCAGCCTGCGTGTCTCAGCTCTTTCTCTTCATAGACTCCTGTATCTCCACATTTCTGGGTACTTGCTTTCCCTATGATTTCAGTTCACCGATCCTTCCAAAAGAAACTTAACTTTCTCATTGTTCAGATTTTTCTTGTTTGGAAAAATGAGAGTAACTACTTCCAATATCCTGTACATGTGAGGGCTGAAATTGGAAGTCATATTTTTCTATTAAAAGCAATCTACAAATTTTCTTATACTATCTAAAGATATCCTTCTCATATTTTTATATCTCAGTATAATTTCAAGTGAGATCCTTAGCTTGTATTTTTTAACATAAAGTATTGATCTGATACTGTTATATTTTGAGAAATGATAAACAAGAATGAATAATCAAAATATTTGACGACAAAATGACCATTTGTTGTCACTGTAGTAGTCATCATGCATTTTATCCAAGTGACCTAGGCATGATCAAACGTTAAAGTATGTATTATATTGCCAGTAATTGGAAGACAAGAAATAAATGCAAATGTATATTAAGACCAATAATTAACAATGTATATAGTCCCTTTATCTTTTAATGTATTCTTTCCCTTATTTAATCTTTTAAAAATCATGCAAATGATAACTATTACTGTAGAAAAATAATACAGAATATAAAATTGCCTCATTCCTAACAAAAACTAATATTGCTACCATTTTAGTGTATATTCTTGATTTTTTTCAAGCTATACTTCAGTATACAAATTATTCTTGGAGAATGGGATTTTGTAATTGGTTTCATAACAAACTAAATAATATAACTTCAAAAATATACTTCCAAAAATTAGTATACTTCAAAATCATTAGTTCCATAAATTGTAATTTTTATACAATAATCTATTTAGCTAATTCCCTATGATTAGATATATAATAGTTTCCAATTTTTACCTGTAACAAAACCATGATGTAGCAACTTCTAAAACATCATTTTCATCTTGTCTACTTGTTTCCTTGGGATGAAGTTTTAACAGCAGAACTGTCAGTTCAAGTGGCATGACTCTTGCTAAGTTCCCAGAAAGTATTGACTCTGTGCCCCAGAAAGCAGCTAGCAGCTTTCTCTCCCTCAAGCATTGAGTGTGTCTTTTGTTCATATTTGCACCAAAGAGATTACATTCTTGTCAGTGGATATTCTATATGTTGCTATATGTAATATTTAGATTTTAATGATAGTTTTAACTTTATTTATTACATTATTTTTTATTTCACTAACTCATTTATTATTATGTATTTATTGCATACATATTTATCCATATGCTTATATTCTTATTTATTCTTCATTTGTGAATTGATAGTCATTTGCTCATTTTTCTGTTGATATCTTTGATCTGAAAAATAAGCAATAAATAGATATCCTGGAAATGAGTCATTTGCAACATAATCTTGTAAAATAGGTTTTGTTTCCTCATTTATTTATCTAATGGTGTTATGTAGTGTGTACATAAAGTAAATAATAAAATCAATAATGATGCAAGAAAAGTTGATGAATCCACAAAATTTGTGGGAGATATTAATAGAGTTCTTTCAGAATAAATATGATATAGGAGACTTGACAATAAATTTAAGTACCTTGGTGAAAATACAAATAATACAATCATATATGTATACAAAACCAGTATAATCTTTGCAAACACATACAGACTGCTCACAGAAATTTACTGTGGGTTATGCATAAGAAAATTTTCAAGAAATTTTTAAAAGTAGAAATCAACATAGAGTAAACAATGTAATAAAATTCCAAATTAACACTTAAAGGATAGTCAAAATATCTCTTTACCTAAATATTAAGTCACTAAGAGAAATTAAAACTAAAATAATCATGTATTTAGAAACAAGTGATAATCATAAAATTATGCTCCAAAACTCACTTATATAAAAGTTATTGCCTTAAATATCTTTATCAGAAAATTAAAAAATAATAAAATTTGGGAACTAAATATTCAAGTGAATAAATTTTTAAGAGGACAATAAAATTAAACTAAATGAGATAGAAGAAAGGAGGGAAAGAAGGAATGAAGGAAAGTAGCTACATTATATTTCTTATATATCATTAAAGATATAATAAAAATGTCACTAAGAACTATGAAAATTATAAAATTGCTTGGAATAAGCCTAATTACAATGTTTAAGCTTATATAAGGGGAAAGTAAATAAAATTATATATACTAATCCTTCCTAGGAGGATTCAATACTAACTATAGATACTAATTTTCCCTCATAGTTCATTTATTCATTTCCTCACAGAAGAAAGCTTCATTTTTGAAAGTTTTACACTATAACATACCGCTAAAATAAGTATCTTACTGCATAAAAAATTTAGTGGGTGAAATTTTCTTTAGAAATGAAATCACTGATATGAATATTTCCAAATACTAATATTGACAAATTGCTTTCCAAATTGATTGCACTGATTTATACTCTCACTAGCTCTAGATTAAATTTCTTATTTCCCTACATCATTATCATTATTGGCATCTAAAAGTTATTAACCTCTACAAATATAATGTGCATGAACTTGTAATACATTACTGTTTAACTTGCAATTTATTTTAGTGAAATTTAATAATTCTTATTTGCTTATTTGCTATCAGGATATTCTTAGACATTTGTGGTCTCATCATTCATATCCATTGCTCATTATAACACAATAACACAGCACAAGTCTTTTTTTTTTTTTTAATTTGAGAGAGACCATGAGCAGGGGAGGTGGGCAAAGGGGAAGAGAGAGAAAGACTCTTGTTTTTTTTTTTTTTAATAGCTTATTTAGAGAGAAAAAGACTTTTAAGCAGGCTCCACACTTAGTGAAGAGCCCAATGCGTGGCTTGATTCCATGACCCTGGGATCCGAAATGAAAAGTCAGATGCTCAACAGATTGAGCCATCCAGGCAGCCCCAGAAGATATTAATAAATGTATTCTGGATATTATTTGTTATGTCTTGCTAAAAGTTGTACATATCTTCTTCCAATTTGGAGTTTGTCTTTTCAAAGGCTTTATGATGTTTACACGTATGTGTTAATTTTTGACATTAGCTTTAAATTAATAGTAAATAATTAGAATTAAGCTAAATTAATTAAATATTTCAATTCAAATTTATCCATCTTCTCTTCTATGATGCGATTTTTTTGTGTTTTAGGAAAGCATATCTTCCACCGTTGTCATCAAGATATTCTCTCTTTTGTTTGTTCTGTTTAAGATTTAAACAGACTTTTTCCATCATTTTTATGTCTTAGGTCCACCTGGTACTGATTTTGAGCAAGATGTAAGATAAACATGTCTCCAAATGTATAGCCAGTTGTCCAAGCATCATCTTTTATTGAGTGCAGACTTTCTTCTATGACTTATAATACCACTTCTCTCATGTTTCATATTCATATTCTTGTTGCCCTATTAAAAATATGTTTTTTATCCATCCAGTGAAAATAGATTATGAACAAACAACAAAACAAATGTTCTTTTCACTACACCATTCCAGCCATCTTGCAGCCTAATTCTCATTATAAGGAACAACCTTATCAAATTTCAAGCTTTGGTTGAATTTGTTTCGCCATTTTTGTTCAAAGAATCAAATCAATACATATATAAAATACATTTCTATTCATATCTCCCAATTTCTTCAACATATATATATGTATATATGCATATGTATATATTTCTCCAATATTTTATCTGGGTTGAATTCATGCAGAAGAATTGGGCTTCAACTATAAACCTTTCCACATTGTTCCGTTTTACTAAAATTGGAATTTCTGTAGGATTTCTGGCCTGGTCCATTGGCTTATACACCTCCCGTGTGTCACAGTTTTATTTACCATACCTTTGTTTTGACACTTGAAAAGGAATAAGATGGGTCCTTACTTACTTCTCATCTTCTTCAATTGTCGTTTATTGGTTCTAAACTTCTCCATATAAATTTTAGGATTGTCAGCTCAAGTTTCACAAAAAGCTCTGTTAATAGTTTAGAACTGTATTACTTTACAGAACATTTTGAGGAGAAACACAACTTTATTTCACTGTCTATGAACATAATATATCCCACCCATTCATTTATGTCTTTGTTTATGCATTTCAATAAAATTTTTATCTTCCTCCAAGGTCTTCATATTTACTTAGTAAAAATGTGTTTTTCAATACCTTTATAACAAGGTTCTCCTCAGCATAAACATGAGAGGTTTTTGTTGCTCTTGTTGTTGCTATAAATTGTAGCATTTAAAAATTTTTTATTTCCTAATTAATTGTTGTTGAGGAATTCAAATAATCTAGAATGAAGCTAAGTTTGAATCCTTGCTTTGTTATTATTAATATGTGACTCTATATGTACACAATGATTATGTCTGAAAAGTTAGAGGTTTAATTCTTTGCCTTCTTTAATTTCTTTCTATTATCTTATCGTTCTGGTTAGAAACTCTAGCATCTTATTAAATACAAGTGCTGACAGCAGATATTAATTACTTAGTGAGAATGTGTCTATTGCTTCCTTATTAACTGTAATGTTAGTAGAGATGTATGATCCACTATCAAGTTTAAGAATCTATCTCATACCAGATTGCTACATTTTAAGAAACTGAGATAGTATTAAATTTTACCAACTTCATTATCTGTTGAGATAAAGATATTTTTCTTTAAATTCATTTTTATTGAGATATAATTTACCATGCCCACTGTCAGATCATAATGCTTTGAAACTTGAAATCAATTACAGGAAGAAGTCTGGAAAACCTCCAAAAACATGGAGGTTAAAGACCACCCTTCTAAAGAATGAATGGGCCAATTAGGCAATTAGAGACAAAATTAAAAAATATATGGAAACAAATGAAAATGAAAACACAACAATTCAAAATCTATGGGATGCGGCAAAGGCAGTCCTAAGAAGAAAGTACATTGCTCTCCAGGCCTATTTCAAGAGATTAGAAAAAGTGCAAGTCCAAAATCTAACAGCTCACCTAAAGGAACTAGAGGCAGAGCAACAAGAACGCCCTAAACCCAGTAGAAGAAGAGAAATAGTAAAAATTAGAGCAGAAATAAACAACATAGAGACCAAAGAAACAATTGAACAGATCCATGAAACCAAGAGTTGGTTTTTGGAAAAAGTAAACAAAATTGACAAACCTCTAGCCAGACTTATCCAAAAGAAAAGAAAGAGCACCCAAATAGACAAAATTATGAATGAAAATGGACTTATTACAACCAACCCCTCAGAAATACAAGCAATTATCAGGGAATACTATGAAAAATTATATGCCAAAAAATTGGACAACTTAGAAGAAATGGACACATTCCTAAACAAACACTCACTACCAAAATTCACACGGGAAGAAATAGAAAACCTGAACAGACCCATAACGAGTGAAGAAATTGAATCAGTGATCAAAAATCTCCCAACAAATAAGAGCCCTGGACCTGATGGTTTCCCTGGGGAATTCTACCAGACATTTAAAACAGAATTAATTCCAATTCTTCTCAAGCTATTCCAAAAAATAGAAATCGAAGGAAAACTCCCGGACTCATTTTATGAAGGCAGCATCACTCTGATTCCCAAGCCAGACAGAGATCCAGCAAAAAAAGGGAACTATAGGCCAATATCCTTGATGAATACGGATGCAAAAATTCTCAACAAGATCCTTGCCAATCGAATCCAGCAACATATAAAAAGAATCATCCACCAAGATCAAGTGGGATTCATTCCTGGGTTACAGGGCTGGTTCAACATTTGCAAATCAATCAATGTGATACATCATATCAATAAAAGAAAAGATAAAAACCATATGATCCTGTCAATAGATGCAGAAAAAGCATTTGACAAAATACAGCATCCCTTCTTAATAAAGACTCTCGAGAAAGTTGGGATAGAAGGAACCTACTTAAATATCATCAAAGCCATCTATGAGAAGCCTTCAGCTAACATCATCCTCAACGGGGAAAAACTGAGAGCTTTCCCCCTGAGATCAGGAACACGACAGGGATGTCCACTCTCACCACTGTTGTTTAACATAGTGCTGGAAGTCCTAGCATCAGCCATCAGCCAACAAACCGAAATCAAAGGCATCAGAATCGGCAAAGAGGAAGTCAAACTTTCCATCTTCGCAGATGACATGATACTCTACATCGAAAACCCGACAGACTCCACCAGAAGCCTACTAGAACTGATCCAAGAATTCAGCCAAGTTGCAGGGTACAAAATCAACATACAGAAATCTGTTGCATTTTTATACACCAACAATGAAGCAACAGAAAGAGAAATCAAGAAACTGATCCCATTCACAATTGCACAAAAAGCCATAAAATACCTCAGAATAAACCTAACCAAGGATACAAGAGAGCTGTATGATGAAAACTATAGAAAACTTATGAAGGACATTGAAGAAGACACAAAGAAATGGAAAAACATTCCATGCTCATGGATAGGAAGAATAAATATAGTTAAGATGCCATTACTACCTAAAGCACTCTACACATTCAATGCCATTCCAATCAAAATTGCACCAGCATACTTCTCAAAACTAGAACGAACTATCCAAAAATGTGTATGGAACAACAAAAGACCCCGGATAGCCAAAGTAATACTAAAAAATAAAACCAAAACGGGAGGTATCACTATCCCAGACATTAGCCTCTACTACAAAGCTGTCATCATCAAGACAGTATGGTATTGGCACAAAAACAGACACGTAGACCAATGGAACAGAATTGAGAACTCAGAAGTGGACCCAAAAGTATACAGCCAACTGATCTTTGACAAAGCAGGAAAGAATATCCAATGGAAAAAAGACAGCCTTTTTAAACAGATGGTGTTGGGAGAACTGGACAGCAACATGCAGAAGAATGAAACTAGATCATTTTCTCACACCATGCACAAAAATAAACTCAAAATGGATAAAGGGCCTGAACGTGAGACAGGAAACTATCAACACCCTAGAGGAGAAAGCAGGAAACAACCTCCTTGACCTCCACCGCAGCAACTTCTTACTTGACACATCCCCAAAAGCAAGGGAATCAAGAGCAAAAATAAACGATTGGGACCTCCTCAAGATTAAAAGCTTCTGCACAGCCAAGGAAACAACCCAGAAAATTAATAGGCAACCAACGGAATGGGAAAAGATAGTTGCAAATGACATATCAGATAAAGGGTTGATATCCAGAATCTATAAGGAACTCACCAAACTACACTCCCGAAACACAAACAACCCAGTGAAGAAATGGGCAGAAGATATGAACAGACACTTCTCCAAAGAGGACATCCAGATGGCCAACAGACACATGAAACGATGCTCAGCATCGCTCCTCATCAGGGAAATACAAATCAAAACCACACTGAGATACCACCTCACGCCAGTCAGAGTGGCTAAAATGAGCCAATCAGAGAACTCTAGATGCTGGCGAGGATGTGGAGAAACGGGCACCCTCTTACACTGTTGGTGGGAATGTAAACTGGTACAGCCCCTCTGGAAAACAGTGTGGAGGTTCCTAAGGAAACTAGCAATAGAACTCCCCTATGACCCAGCAATAGCACTGCTAGGAATTTACCCAAGGGATACAGAAATGCTGATGCATAGGAGCACATGTACCCCAATGTTCATAGCAACACTCTCCACAATAGCTAAAACATGGAAAGAGCCTAAGTGTCCATCAACAGATGAATGGATCAAGAAGATGTGGTTTATCTATGCCATGGAATACTACATGGCAATGAGAAACAATGAAATCTGGCCATGTGTAGCAACACGGATGGACCTTGAGGGTGTTATGCTGAGCGAAATAAGTCAGGCAGAGAAGGACAAATATCATATGTTTGCACGTATAGGAGGATTAGGAGGAACTTGACGGAGGACCAAGGGGGAGAAGAAGGGCGGAAATGGTGGGGGAGAGGGAGAGAGGCAAACCATGAAAGACTCTTGAATGCTGACAAAAACTGAGGACTGACAGATGTGGGGAGGAGGGGGGTATGGGCATTTAGGAGGACACTTGTGGGGATGAGCACTGGGTGTTATGTGGAAACTAATTTGACAATAAACTATTTGTAAAAGAAAAATTCATTTTTATTGAGATATAATTTACCCACAGTTAAATACCACACTATGAATTTTACATTTTTGAGTTCTAGTGTTGTGATTTAAAAAAATATTTATTTATTTATTTTGAGAGAGATAGAGCATGCACACATTTCATGTGTGTGAGAGATGGCAGAGAGAGAGAGAGAGAGAATCCCAAGCTCCCAAGAAAGCTCCACACTGTCAGTGCAAAACCAGATGAGGGGGAATCTCATAAACCTTGAGATCATGACTTAAGCTGAAATCAAAAGTCATACATGCTTAGCTGACTGAGCCATCCAGGCACCCCTAGCTTTGTTATATTCTAACAAAGACTACGTACTTTGTTCTGGCTGCCTTCCATAGATATATTTGACACTTTCAAGATTTGCTTTTAAGCTTTTTTAATAATGGATCTAGGGTATATTTTCCTCTAGGTCTAGTTTAGCTCCATTATTAAGACATTATCTTTCTAGAGTCTCCTGAATATCTCATGTATTTCACCAGTTTTCTCCGCTCTGGATACTAGGAATTCAAATAAGTCTTGCTTGTGTGTGATCTCTGAGAATTGATTCTTTTCTACAAATTTTTCTTTGCCTGGACGTATGGAGTTTTACTGTATGCATATACAGAATGATGTTGAAGCAAAGACTCAGTGTACCCTTATCCATATCTCTAAAGGTCTTTTTCTGTGTATCTGCTTCAGCTCTAGGACTCTTGTCTCCAATTTATGGTAACCTTAGTCTCTCAGAACTCCAATTCTTGCTTATCAACTCAGCTAGGCTGCCATATTCTCTTTGGATTATGTTTTTCTGCACCAAAGTCTGGAAATTACTTTAAGTGGACATTTGAGTGACCATAAAAAACACATTTGGTTTTTCTCTCTGAGGGTTCTCAGTTCTGAGACTATTAAAGCCTCTAGGGGGAATATACTGACAATTTGCTTCTCAGCACAACCCTTAGTGCTGCTGTATGAAGACACTTTCTCCATAGTTCTTTTACATTTCTTGAGACGATCTAGAACAGGTAATGTAGGGAGAGTCACAGTGGGGACCACAGAACACCTTACATTTTTGTGACTGATTTTTAATGTGCTTAAGTATATGATCTACACAGAACTCTTATTTTTAAATTTTTTGGGTGCAAAATTATAGGTGGATAGGTAGTGGGAAAAGCCAGATAGGAGGGACACCTAGATAGCTCAGTTGGTTAAGCATCTGACTTGCCTTAGGTCATGATTTTGCAGTTCACTGTTCAAGCCCTGCATTGGACTCTGTGTTGACAGCTCAGAGCCTGAAGCTTGTTTCAGATTCTGTGTCTCCTTCTCTCTCTTCCCCCTATCCCGCCTTCATGCTTGCTCTCTCTCAAAAATAAATAAACTTTAAAAATCCAGATAGGAAAATTAAGATAATCATGATTTTCTTAAAATAACTTGACAACACACACAAGCCAGCTTTCAAATTAGAGCTAAACAAATACTGTTTAGGATAAAACACAACCCTCTAAGGCTGAGATTAGACATTAATCCAAATCTTATCATGGTTTGTCAGATTCACACAGTCCATAAGAAGAGCTAAAGCTACTGTTTGGTAGTGATACATAAGCAGCAATAATAAAGATAAATAAGTCAGGAGCTACTTGATGTTCTCCATTTCATTTAGTAAGAAGAGTTAGGTGGTAGAATATAATATACTGTGTTTCTTATCTTCATGGACATTTACAAGTAGGCTTAATAAATACAGAAAACCCTGCATTAGCTTCTGCTGGAGGTTAAAAGGAACACAAATGGTGGCACTTTCATGGTATTAGTAATGTTATTATTGCTGCCAAGCATGGATAATGCAAGGAAACACTGCATGAGAGAAACTTGAACACAAACATCTCTTGGAAATCTGAGGTACTTATAACTAGCATCCATATCTTTGTCTCCCAAAGCAATATTAAATGCAAAATCCAATATCAGATTTTGACTCATCCAATCTAAATAATGTAATCTTTAGTCATATTATACTTCATTTCTTCTCTAAGTAAAATTAGATTGAATTGCATCACAATAGATAGGAAATTCACCCTTATGGTTTTGGTGTTGTACAGCAGATACAAGCATGACTGCAAAGCCAAAGACATATTGCACTGAACATGAGATTTTGAAGGCAAAGAAACTATCTCAGTATAAATAAACTCAGGATTTATTTGGATTTGCTCACAGGAAACTACCCTAATTCTCTAAATATCCCACTTCAGTTTGAAGCTGCTTACAAGGTTTAGTTCAGCTCCTCTGATTGGATTTTGTCCTGGGTGGGGGCACTAGTTCAGTGATCACATCCTATGGAACTTGGCAGACAGTTGTTTCTCTACCCATTGCCACTTTTATTCCAAGGACTTACCTGGGCTACTCTTGCAATGACACTCTTGTAGTTGAAGTGCCTTTGGACTTCCTGGTACCCCGTTTTTTTCTCATCTATATTAGTGGTTTCCTCAGGAAGTTGGTAAAATGCTCCACTTTCAGGGAGGGGATTAGAGGATTTTTTGACTTTAAAAAGTCTCATATATATTCATGTACTTTATAAAGAATATGATGTATATGGGATGTATTTCATTATTTTTACTATTAATATGTGCCATCAAAAATACTTGGTAACTGAACTATTGAATACTGTCCTTGATCCACATCCCCAAACTTACCAGGAAGACTGCTCATCTACTGTATAGTGGCCGATGACAGTTCATGGGATCTCTCAGTTCTGAGTCCCTGATTGGTAACTTAATTTAATTCTGGGGCATGTTCTGTGCTGATAGAATTGTGCCAGGTGATGAGCAGCCTTCCTGGGGATCAGGGAAATAGCTGAGTAGTGAGTTTCAGGGACAAGGGGAGAAGTGCATTGACACTTGTCATTAACTAGCAAAACTCAGCCACTGTGAAGAAATGCTTCAGGGAACATGAGAATTGACACCAGCAGCAGTACCAGAATGGAAAAGTTAGCTCTCAGCAAGTTAGAGGCCAGAATCGTTCAACAGGGCACTACTGTGGTCTGGAATCAAGCCCGGGAATGTTAAAATTCTGCAAGCATAAACAATAAGATTAGGGAGAAACCTTCCTCTTATTTTGCATTTTCCCATTTTCTTTTCAAAGTAGTTCTATCAATGAATTGTGTGTGAAGATATTGAAGAATAATTTTACTTTTTTAAATCTTTCATATATAGTCATATGAAAAAATAAATATACAACAAGAATATTTTAACTGGAAAGAACATACATTCAGTATATCACTCAAATAAGGAAAGGTGTTACCAGCGAATACATGTTTTTTGCTTGTTGGTCTTAAAAATATCTCAGTTTAACTGGTACAAAATGGGTAACAGTTATCCAACTTTCAAATCAGTAAAAAGATATTTTGATACCCAGACCCATAAATCATTCAGTAAAATACATTGTAGTGTCCAAAATGTAACAACCCTAACATTCCACTCTCTGCTATGACTGACTAGCTTTTAGGAAGACCAATCCTCCCACTTAGAACAAGCAGGGGGAAAAAAAGGAATAAAAATGAAAAAAAAAAAATATGAGAGAGTATTATAAGGCTCTTAAGGTACCCAGGGTTTGTGAGGCCACCCTCCTCCACCGCAGCAATTTCTTACTTGACACATCCCAAAAGCAAAAGAATCAAGAGCAAAAATAAACTATTGGGACCTCATCAAGATTAAAAGTTTCTGCATGGCAGAGGAAACAACCCACAAGATTAATAGACAACCGACAGAATGGGAAAAGATAGTTGCAAATGACATATCAGATAAAGGGTTAATATCCTAAATCTATAAGGAACTCACCAAACTCCACACCTGAAAAACAAACAACCCAGTGAAGAAATGGGCAGAAGATATGAACAGACACTTCTCCAAAGAGGACATCCAGATGGCCAACAGACACGTGAAACGATGCTCAGCATCCCTCTTCATCAGGGAAATAGAAATCAAAACCACACTGAGATACCACCTCACTCCAGTCAGAGTGGCTAAAATGAGCAAATCAGAGAACTCTAGATGCTGGCGAGGATGTGGAGAAACGGGCACCCTCCTACACTGTTGGTGGGAATGCAAACGGGTGCAACCCCTCTGGAAAACAGTGTGGAGGTTCTTCAAAAAATGAACAATAGAACTCCCCTATGACCCAGCAATAGCACTGCTAGGAATTTACCCAAGGGATACAGGAGTGCCGATGCATAGGAGCACATGGACCCCAATGTTCATAGCAGCCCTCTTAACAGTAGCCAAAACATGGAAAGAGCCTAAATGTCCATCAACGGATGAATGGATCAAGAAGATGTGGTTTATCTATACAATGGAATACTACATGGCAATGAGAAAGAATGAAATCTGGCCATGTGTAGCAACATGGATGGACCTTGAGGGTGTTAATGCTGAGCGAAATAAGTCAGGCAGAGAAGGACAAATACCATATGTTTGCACGTATAGGAGTATTAGGAGGAACTTAACGAAGGACCATGGGGGAGAAGAAGGGGAAAAATAGTGGGGGAGAAGGAGGGAGGCAAACCATGAGACTCTTGAATGCTGAGAACAAACTGAGGGCAGATGGGGTGGGGGAGGGGGAGGTGGGTGATGGGCATGGAGGAAGGCATTTGTGGGGATGAGCACTGAGTTTTATATGGAGACCAACTTGACAATAAACTATTTACAATTAAAAAGAAAGACAACAATGAGATACCACTATATACATATTAAAATGGATACAATCCAAAACAGGGACATGACCAAAAACTATCAAGAATATGGATCAACAGGAAATTTTACTTGTTGCTGTTTGGAGTGCAAAGTGGTACAGCCACTTTTGTAGAGAGTTTGGTGGTTTCTCACAAAACTAAACATACTTTTACCATATAATTTTTCCCATTCCATAGGTTTCCTTTTAATTTTGTTGCTGATATCCTTTTGCTTGCAATTTTAGTTTAATGTGGTCCCCCCTTGTGTTTTTTGTTTGTTTGTTTTGTATTGTTTTGGTTTTGGAGTCATAACCAAGCTTTTTATGTTTTCTTCCTGGAGTTTTATGGTTTCAGGTCTTAAATTCTGGTCTTTTGTCCATTTTGAGTTAATTTGTGTGTATGGTATAAGACAGTGTTCCAGTTTCATCTTCTGTATGTGGCTGTCCAGTTTTGCAACACTAGTTATCAAAAAGACTTTCCCCCAATGTATTCTTTTCTCCTTTGTCATAAATTAATTGACTATACATGTGTGGGCTTTTTATGGGCTCTCTATTCTGTTTCTATGTGTTAATTTTAATGCCAACACCATATTGTTTTGACTACTGTAGCTTTCTTTCTTTTTTTTTTTAATGTTTTATTTATTTCTAGGAGAGAGAGAGAGAGACAGCGTGAGCAGGGGAGGGTCTGAGAGAGAGGGAGTCACAGACTGAAACAGGCTCCAGGCTCTGAGCTGGCAGTCAGCACAGAGCCCGACGCGGGGCTCGAACCCATGAACCGTGAGATCATGACCTAAGCGAAAGTCGGAGGCTTAACTGACTAAGCCACCCAGGCGCCCCTGTAGCTTTGTAATAAAGTCAGAAATCAGGGAGAATGATGTGTCTAGCTTTGTTTATCTTTCTGGAGATTGCTTTAGCTATTTGAGGTCTTTTGTGGTTCCGTACAAATTTGAGGATAATTCTGTTTCTATGAAAAAATGTCTATTTCTATGAAAAACTCATTGGAGTTTTAATAGGGATTGCATTGAATCTGTACCCAAGATTGCTTTGAGTAGCATGAATAGTTTAATAATATTGTTTCTTCTGAATCATTAGCATGGACTATCTTTGCATTTTTTTGTATTTAAAAAAATTTTAATTAATTCATTTATTTTGAGAGAGAGAGAATGAGTGGGGAGAGGCAGAGAAAGAAGGAGAGAGAGAGAGAGAGAGAGAGTGCGAGAGAAAGAGAGAATGCCAAGCAGGCTCTGTGCTGTCAGCATGGATCCAGACATGGGGCTCAAACTCATGAACCACAATATCATGACCTAAGTCAAAATCAAGAGTCAGATGCTTAACCAACTGAGCCATCCAGACAGCTGAGCCCCTTTCCATTTATTTTATCTTCTGCAATTATTTTAATTAATGTTTTATAGTTTTCAGTGTACAGTTCTTTCACTCAATTTGTTAAATTTATTCCTAGTTATTTTACTCTTTTTAAGGTAATTAGTGAACAGAATTGTTTTCTTAATTTCTCTCTCTGGTAGTTTATTAATATATAGAAATGCAATAATTTCTTGTATATTGATTTTGTATCTGCAACTTTATTAAACTTATTAGTTCCAATGTTTTTCTCTTTCCATGGAGTCTTTAAAGTTGCCTACATATAGTATCATGTCATCTGCAAAGAGAGACATTTTTTTCCCTTCCTTTCAAATTTGGATGCGTTTAATTCTCTTTCTTGCCTAGTTGCTCCAACTAAGATTTACAATGCCATATTGAATTAAAAGTGGTGAAAGTGGGCTTCCTTGTCATGTTCCTGATCTTAGAGGAAAAGCTTTCAGCTTTTCAATGGAATTATTCTTGATACTCATATGCCAAGTCTCAACAGTCAGTTGGGAGGGGTGCATTAACAATTGCCTGAAAGGGTCTTAACAAAGGGAGATTCAGTGGTAATTGTCTTGGTCATTCCACTAGGCAAGCCAGCTGGCCCAGAAGAGGTGGTATGGTAGGGTGGGGCCTGGAGGCAATTAATATCTATCATGGCTTCTTGAAGTACTGTAGAAGTGTTGTAAGCTGTGGGGGTTTTTTTGTTTGTTTGTTTTTTGTTTGTTTATTTTGCCAGAAAACTTTTCCGGTAAGTTTTCCATGAAATTGTGACCAATTAGCATCCTTAAAAACCTGTAGTATAAACTTAATGTGAGAATAGAATGAATCTTCATCGTGCAAAGCATGGTTTGCACCATATGCTGTTGGTACCAGACATCCATTTTTAGTTCTTAGATATAGTGTTGGCTACAAATCACTCAAACCTCCACCTTTTTTTTTTTCCAAAACATTGCTTATATGCTTGTGCTTGAGATCCCTGGGAAATTATGTTCCTCCCCCAGAGACAGTGCTTTGTTAAAGTGTTTTGGTTCTGGCATATAACCACCAGACTTCTAGGTGGACAGATTTTGTTCTATAATTGATGTTACAGAGTGCCCAGGGATGTGGTACAGCTAGTTGTCTCAAAAACATTCTTTTTGTATTTTTCTACTTCTCATACCATACTTGTTGATCATTCTCACAAGTTTTTTCTGATAGTATTTCTCCTATACATCATTGGAAAAAGAATTCTCATCTTGGAAAGAATTTACCTCTGGGAAATCCAAACCAAGGCAGTTGGTGAAAGAAGTAATGGCACTGGTTATCTTTGGTGAAGAGGAGAAGGGAGTGCCTGGCATTCTGAATGAAGCTTCTGAAGCGACTAAATGTGCTATTTCCCAATCTGATTAGTGATTAATGGTTATGTTTATTTGTAAATACTAATGCTCTATACTTACAATTTTTGCAAAATTATGTATAAACATATATAAATTTAAAAGGTTTTAAATGTGTATACTCTTTTCCCATATAATACTGCCTTAAAGAATTTATCCTAAGGAAATATTTGATTAAGTAAATAAAATTATAGGTACATAATAAATAATAAACTAAAATAATTTATTCTCACAAATTATTACTTCTACCAAAAATAATGAATAACACTGTATTACAGTACTTATAATTTGGATATGTGGAAGGAAGGAAGAAAGAAAAGAATTATTGGCGCTTTACATAGAAAAGCTTTAAACATTAACAAATGTGGGCCCAGAGAAGAATGAACTTTGCTTGAGGTGCTGATTGAGTTTAGAGGTTGGGGGTGGTTGGTATCTAGAGAAATTTTAATGTAAATTATAGTGTGGTTGAATTTTTAAAGGTAAACAAGAATTTATCAGATGCTTCAGTTTCTGTTAACTACATGTTTCCAATGTAGCAGTATGATTGGTTGCTTAATCTTGTTGTTGTAGCCCATTTCTTTGCAAAAGAACATCAGCTGGAAAACATGCTTTTATACATACAAAATTCTGGGCTACCTTTCCAGATATGTGAAATTTCAAATGATGTTTGAAGTTTCTTCCAATACTAAAAGTTTTTATTTTAACTTTGGATGCACTTAGTCCTAGAATAAATGCCCTGCTAGAATTTATTTTATTTTTAAATTATTTATTTAAAATCTTAATTAAAATTATGGAAAGTTACATATGATACGTCAAGGTGATATTATTATTATTTAGTTTCTATGTATACTTTCCAATAATTTTGGTTTCAAACACAAAATATATAGAGTAAGATAAGTCATAAGCTTATGTAATAATGACTAATAATACTTGTATCATTAGTGAAAAGCAGAAGATGACTTTAGTAGATAAATTAAAGATAGGGACTCACCTGGTTTCATAAATGGTGTAAAGTTTTTTGTGTTCTTTGACTGCATTCCTGAAAAAACAGTAAAAGAGGATAAGAGATAAGCTTTAAAATGTTGCTAAGATCTGAAATTCCTTCAATAAGCATATTGTAAAATTGTGTCTATTTGGTGAAATTCAATGAATAATACTTAAAGAAATATGCACACAATTTAAAAGCAATACACATCACACCACATTAGATAAGCTTAGGTTTTGGTTTCTGCTCTGATAGTAGTTGGAATAGTTACAGTCCCACTATTTACATTTTAGTGATAAGGAAAAAAACAATAAATATAAGATAATTTCAAATAGAAGTATGTACAGTGATAATAATAAAACAAAAGTAATATAATATAAAATGACTTGAAAGGAGCCATATTAAATGGGATAACAAAAAATCTTCTCTGAGTAAATGAGTTTTTAATTGAAATCTGAATCATGAAAGAGATGAGAAAACAGAAGCAAGACAAAGTTCAAAGTTTCTAAGGTAATAATGAGCCAGATGTATTTGAAAAATACATCTTCAACTTTATCATTATTATCATACAATGATGGCAATAAAAATAGTAGCTAACTATTGATTGTACAAGTCACTGTATCTCACATGCTGAAAGAGTAATTTGAAATAAGATAATTGAAGTAAACCAATGGAAGTGAAATCCATAATTCAAAGCAGTAAAACCATAATTGACAATGAAAAACTATGTCAGTGATGTGGAACAATGAAACCTAAGGCCTGGTCTGTAACCTTTCTGCAACACCTATCATCAACCTGGTTAGCTGCTACCTCAACAGAACATGAGCTCACAGTAAAAAACAAAAACAAAAACTACTGGACATTTGGGAAGTACATCCAGAACTAAGAAGAACAAGCTAGTCAACTTTTTTCAACATGAGGCAAAACTATTGAAAAAGATGGAGTGAGAAAATAAAATAAGTAAAATAAATATCTCAAAGAGGCAAGAGAGCAGTAGTATCATGGAAAAAAAACCAAAATATAAAAAAGGGTCTGGTAATTTTCCAGTTATGGAATATATAATTGTTTTCAGAAGGAACATGTTTAGAGGGATAAATAAAATTTAAATGACTGAAGAAAAAATAGGAGAGCTGGAATATCATGTTGAAGGACTCACAAAGGCAGGATTAAAGTATAAGGAGATAATAATGTAAAGAATTGGAAAAGAGAAATGAAATATATAAGTACAGATGCCAAACTCTGGATAATAGGAGGTACCAGAAATGGAGAAAAATATCAGGAAAGAAATTATTTGACAAAATAAAAATAAATCTCCCCAAATTAAATAAGAAATATTTTAGGTTAAATAGAAGAAATTCCACTGTATTTTTGGAATTACCATAAAGCTGTAATAATCTAATCTAGACAGTATGGCATTGATGAAGGGATAGATACATAGATCAGTTGAACAGAATAGGAAGTCCAGAAATATATCCCCAAAATATGTTCAAATCATTCCTGGCCAAGGATGAGCCTTTCAGCAAATAGTGTCTAAACAACTGAACATTCATATGCAAAATTAATTTTTGACCTAAACCTCATAAATTACACAAAAAAGACTGCAAAATTAATTATTATCTGAATTATCATATATCTAAAATTTTTCATTTTAGACACTTGTGGAGAAAAAAAAAAGAACACATCTTTATGACTGGAGATTAGAAAGACTTACACATGGCACCAAAAGCACAATATAATAAAGTGACAAACTGTGTTTAATAAAAACTTAAAACATTAAGTTAAGAAATGAAATATATAAGGAAGTGAAATGATAAGCTACATATTGGCAGAAAATATTTAGAAATTGCATATACAACAAAGGACTTCTATCTAGGTTATATAAAGAACTCTCAAATGTCAGTAATAAGAAATCAAACAATTCAATTAAAAACTGAGTGAAAGATATGAACAGATGCTTTAGCAAATAAGATATACAGATGGCACCCAAAAACATGTGCAACAAAATTAGCCATTAGAGAAATGCAAATTAAAATCATATTATGAAGCCACTATACAACAGTTAGAAACTTTAGGATTAAAAAAAACTAGTGAGGATTAAGGGCAACTAGAACTATCACACATAGCAGATACTGAAAATGCAAAATACTACAGCCATGGTGCAAAAGAGTTAGGCAGTTACTTACGAAGTTAAAGATGTATTTACCATATACTCAGCAATATCACTTTTTCAGTATTTACTCTAGAGAAATAAAATATATTTTCACACAAAGTCCATTGAAAATAGCTCTGTTCATAATCAACTAAACCTACTAACAACCTATTTTCTTCAATAGGTAAATAAGTGAACTTACCAGGCTGCATTCATTCAATGGAATACAACTCAGCAATAAAAAAAAAAAAGGGGGGCTACTGATACACAAAACAACTTGGATGGGTCCGAAAGGCATTGTGCTGAGTAAAAGATGCAAGCCTAAAAAGTTTCTGCAATTCATGGCTTCATTTATATGACATTCTCAAAAAGACAGAACTATAATAATTGAGGTAAAACAGTGGTTTAGGGAGATTAGAGATGAAGGAGAGCACAAAGGAATTTGGGTAGTGTATTAGTCTGCTTGGGGTGCCAAAACAAAATACCACAAACAATGTAGCATACACAGATAAACCTATTTTCTTGTAGTTCTGGAGGATAGAGTCATAGACCAACGTCCAACAAGGTCAGTTTCTTTCTGGCTTGTAGACATTCACCTTCTTACTAGGTCTTCATATGCCCTTTCTCTGTGGCATTTCTTCTTATAAAGACAATAATCCTATCAGATTAAAGTTCTACCTTTCTGAATGCACTTGACATTAATTTTTTCCTTAAGGGACCCATCTTCAAATACAGTCATTTTGGGGAATGGGACCTCCATATGTGAATTTTGGGAAGACATAAATATTCAATCCATAAATTCCACCCTTTACACCTCCAAATTCATTGCATGTCATCTCACATGCAAAATATATTAATTCCATTCCTGAAGTCTTAACTCATTCCGGCATGGACTCTAAAATCAAAAGTCTCATCTAAATCATATGTGATGTAATTTATCCTGAGGAAAACTTTATCTTCAGTTGTGAGCCTGTGTAACCTTGACAGACTATGTGCTTCCAAAACAATGGTGGAACAGGCTTAGAATAGACATTGTCATTTTAAAAGAAGAAAACAGAAGGAAGGAAGGGGTACTGGGTCCCAAGCAAATCCAAAAGGTAGCAAGGCAAATTCCACTAGGTATTAATGTTTGAGAATAATCCTCTTTGGTTTGATGTTCTGCCTTCTAGGCTTGCTTGGGTAGCAGCAGTACTTCTATTGCTCTATGGGGTAGTCTTGACCCTTTGACTCTGTGCAAAGGCCCCATTCCCATGGCATTCTGTGAAAGCCCTGCCAATGCAGTACTCTGTGGGGACCCCAGTGAAATTGAAGAGAGGTCCTACCTCTGAAACTGAGAAAGAATCAGCCTTGTCCCTGAGCCTGTGGTAGGATTGGCAGCCCTGATGATCTATAAATTATTAGATCATTCTATCATTTTCTTGAAGGATAACACATGTTTGCAACCTTCCTCTATTCCACCGTTTTTTTCTATTTCCTTTAGTCCTGGCTGGCAGTGTCTCTGCTGGCATAATCCTATCTTTATTAGTGACTTCTGCTGAGATTGCTGATTAGATCTGTGGTACATATCCATAATAATCTCCTTACCAACTGGTTGTTAAGGCACAGTCTTATTTCTTTTTTTTCAAAACATGCTTTCTCTCTCTCTCTCTTTTTTTTTTTTTTTTTTTTTGCAATACAGATAGGCTGAGAATTTCACACATCTTCAAGTTCTGATTCCTTTTTACTTAACAATCCTTCTTTAATTCATCTTTCTCCTTTCATTTTATTATAAGCAGTCAGTAGAACATGAGGTGCAACTGCAACATTTTCCTTAGAAATTTCATTGGCAAATATCCAATTTCATTATCTATAATTTCTATCTTCCACAAACACTAGATTATAATTCAGCCAAGTTCTTTGCCTCTTTATAACAAGGATTGCCTTTCTTCCAATTTCCAATAATTTATTCCTCATTTCTATCTGAATCTTACCCTTAATGATCTTACAACACCAACAATCTGCTTATAATTATTTATGGATTCTTTAAGAAGATGGAGACTTTCTCTCCAGCTCTCCTTTTTCCCCTCTTAAAATATTTCAACAGAATCACCTTTAACATCCATACTTCTACCAACAGTCCTTTTATGATAATGCCTTTTCTAGCATGTAGTTCTAAAGTCTTCCAGCTTCTACCTATTACCCAGTCCCAAAGCCACTTTAACATTTTTAGTTATTTGTTACATCAGTATCCACTTCTCAGTACCAAAATCTATATTAGTCTGCTCTAGGTTCCATAACAAAATATCATAGACTGTATGGCTTAAATAACAGATTTATTTTATCACAGTTTGGATGCTCTAAGTCAATGGTCAAGGTCTGGCAGGGTCAGTTTCTAGTAAAAGCTCTCTTCTTGGCTTGATGTCAGCCACCTTTTGCATGTATTCACATGATCTTTCCTTGGTGCATGTACACAGGAAGAAAATAGAATGATGTTTCTGATGTTTCTTCTTATAAGGACACTAATTCTATCAAATCAGAGCCCTACACTTCTGATCTCATTTAACCTTAATTACTTCCTTAGGGGCCCAATATTTAAATATAATCACAGGGCAGGATAGGGTTTCACTTCAATATAAGAATTTTGAGGTAAGCACAAACATTCAGTCTATAGCAGGTGGTGATGGAATTATAGTGTACCCTAATTTTGGTGGTGGTTACATGAATTTATAAGTATATGAAAATTCATAGAATTTTATATCAAAGTCATGTTTAGTCAGTGAAAAATTTTTAAATGTTATGGTAGATCCAAATGGATTGGAAACAAGAACTCAGAGGCAAAAATTTTTGGATTCAATTTATTTTTTAATATCCAAAAATATTCTGTTTACAGAAAACACAACTTGAAACAAAAAGTTGAAAATAAAATAGGGAAAATTTGTATCAAGTAAGGTAATGATTTTAATAGGCAAAATAAAATTTGTGTCAAATATTTCCGTAGACAATGGGGGTTCCTGGTGGCTCAGTCAGTTAAGCGGCTGACTTCAGCTCAGGTCATAATCTCACATCACTGGGCTCTGGGCTGACAGCTCAGAACCTGAAGACTGCTTCGGATTCTGTGTCTCCCTCTCTCTCTCTGACCTTCCCCTGCTCACATTCTGTGTCTCTCTCTCAAAACTAAAAAACATTAAAAATATATCTATTTCCATAGATAATGAGAAATGTCACCTACTCATAAAAAGAACACTAGAAAAAATGACATTACTATTTTGAACATATACGTATCTAACAATATAAGCTTTTAATATGCATAGCCATGGGTGATTGAATTTTAAGAGAAATTATAAATAAATAAATAATTTAACTCATCCCTTTCAGAGCTTATAAATTGAGAAAACAAAAACTGAGAAATATATGAATCATACAATTAACAAACTTTAGTCAATGACCATAACTTGAATATCATATTTGACATAGAGAATACATGATCTTATCAAGTATTCATTATTTTGGCCATAAAGGATCCAAACAAGTTCCAAAGGATCAGTATCATTCAGATTGTTTTTGAATATTATTAAATGGAATCTTGAAAACATTTCCTATATTTTTGAGAAATAAATGATCTTTAGTTTAACAAAATCCTATGAGGATTAGAAAACACTTAGAATTGGATAGCAATTAATATGTTACATGACAAATTCTGATTTAATCAAGAAATGCATGGAAAATTCAACATTTGAAAATCTGTCAGCAATTTGTAATTTACCAAATTGGTAGGCAGAAAAAAATTTAAATGCTTCTCTCAATAGATTCAGTGATAGATTTCCATTAAGTTCAACACCTATTTACTTATGATGTTAAAAAATAAAATGTAGAAGAAATGATCCTTATTTGGAAGTTACACTCTCAAAATCTACAGCATACATTATACTAATAGGAATTCTTCAGATGTCTTTTCTTTAAGATCAGAATGGGATAAAAATGTTCACTAGTGTCATGACTTTTTAATGTAGTTTTAGAAGTCCTAGACAATATTCTATCAAAAGAACAAAAATTGTGGAGTGTCAGGATTTGAAAGAAAGAGATTGAAATTTTGTTACATATAAATTACATGACAATTTAAATAGAAAGTCCATGAGAATTAAGTCACAAACTATTAAATAAATAAGAGAATTTGGCAAAGCTTCAGCTATATGGCCAAATTTCAAAGACAAATATCTCTACAAAAGTGAAATTGTTGGAAAATATAAGTTTTACAAAATGTAAAACTATAATAAAATAAAATACCATTATCCACAATGTTGCTGTCATCCTCCAGAAAGAAATTGGATCCCTCACCCAAAATATGGCCCAAACTTTGTCACACTCACACATGGAAAAGGTATAAGAAAGATTATTACTCACATAATGAGGTTTTTGGGGGATAATAGGACAGGCTTACCTAGCTGATCGGAAAATAGCTTGAGAGTGGGGAAAGGAGATCATGTTGGATTATTGTGGCCGGTGGGGGTGGGGATCCTAGGTGAGTATTCTTGTACACAGACAAAGGTTTGTACAGCTTCAAATTTCAACAGGTGCCAAAAGAGGGAGCAGTGGGTTTCTTATCAGCTTGCCCAGATGTGAGGTATAAGGGTAAGAGGAATGGATGAGGCATTAAAGCTGTCAGCAGTCAAATATCAAATAAAGCAATCATACACTTTACTTCAAATAGCAAGAAAAAAAATGACATACAATTCCTATTGAAAAAAATTGGCTCTTTTAGGTGACATTTAAAAATGTCAAAAATGAAAGACATTCCATGTACATAAATAGGAAGATTTAATCATATAAACATGTTAATTTTCCTAAATTAATCTATGTAATCAATGCAATCCAATCAAACTACTATTGAAGTTTGAACAAATTAAGAATTCAACCATTTATTTAAACATTTATACTAGAATGTATTTGACAACTATGATTTTTTGAAAAGGGAATAGTAAAAGCAATCATTAATCATATCAGATGCTGATATTTAAAAGTTTTAATAATAATAGTATGGAGCTGCATAAAAAGATGCAAAAAGTTTAATGAAACATAGTAAAGACTACAATTACTCATGGAAGTATATATGGACAAAGGTATCTGGAAAGTCTACACTAAAAATCAATGACCAAAGGGCACTTCAGCATGAGGTTGTAGAAAAACTGAGTCACTATCTGAAGAAAAATATAAGTAGATCTCTGTTATAAACATAGAGCAGTTGCCCCTAGTCAAATTAAAAGCCTAATTGTTAAGGGGAAAATATTGTCTATTTCTTCTTGAGTTAGTTTTGTTTTTATCATTATATATATTTGTTGAATTCATCTCAACTAACTTACAATTGTACTTAGAATTCTCTTATATATATTTTTCTTTTAGATTAGTACTAATATCTGTTCTTCCATTTCTGATTTTTGTAATTCTAATCTTGTCTCTTTTTATTTTTTCTTGGTTGGTCTGGATTAAAGTTCATATATTGTTGATCGTTTTTAAAAAATATATTTTGGTTTCATTGTTTTTTTTCCTATAACTTTTTATTACTTTTTTACTTATTTCTGCTCTAACCTTTATTATTTCCTCCCATCTGTTTCCCTACCTTTGTTTTCTTTCTATTTTTATAAGGTATAGGTAAGGTTATTGATTAAAATCTTCTTTTTTTTTAAAGCATGTATAGCTTTAAATTTTCCTCTAAGTACTGTGTTAGGTGTATCCCATAGTCCTAGAAGGTTGTGTTTTCATTTACATTTACTTAAAGTATTTTCTATTTTCCTTTGTAATTTCTTCTTCAACGAGCTTACTATTTCTAAGTACGGCTAATTTTCACAAATATCCTTCTCCTTTTTTCATTTTTATTTTATTTTTCTTTAATTTTTTAAATGTTTATTTATTTTTGAGAGAGAGAGAGACAGACAGACAAACAAAACATAAGCAGGGGAAGGGCAGAGAGAGAGGGAGACGCAGATTCCGAAGCATGCTCCAGGCTCTGAGCTGTCAGTACAGGCGCCCCACTTTTTTCATTTCTAATATTATTCCATTTTTGTTGGATTTGTATATTTTGAATACTTTCAAATTTGTTGTCTTGGTTTCTGGCTCAACATTATTGTTTATCCTGCAGAATGTTCCATGTGTAAAAATCTTCATCAAAGTATTAGCAAATTGAGTCCAGTGATGCACAAAAAGAATTTTATGCTATGATCAAGTGGGATTTGTCCCAGGTAAGCAAGACTGGTTCCACATTTGAGGCAAGATGGCGGAGAAGTAAGGAGCTCCGTACTTGCACTCGCGCCCATACATCACACAGAAAAGATCTGAAGCCATTGGAAACCATACAAAACCTGAGAGACTCGGAGAAAAAGGACGCAGAATCCACTGAGAAAGCCTTCTAACGTGAGTGCGAACCGGGGAAGGTAAAATCGGGCCGGGATCGGAGCCTCCAGGGTGGGAGGCGATCCCCCTCTACCCTCTACGGGGAGTGAGAGGGGAAAAGGAGAGAGTCCGAGACAGAAAAATCTCCGCTCGGTGCATAGAAAGACCGTACTTGCCAAATATCTGCACACCAGGTCCCCTCACGACAACTGGTCCTGGGGGAGGCTGAGCACACAAACTGCTTCTTTGTGCCGCTCCTGGAGGTTGGTTTTTAAAGCGGCGCGGGCGCGCCTGCCGCCATTGTAGCTCCAGGGCGGCTGGGACCCCTGAAAGAGACGCGCAGACACCAGGCATCCGCGCTCCTGGCTGGCTGGAACTCGAGAGGGAAGGCAAAGAGCTAAAAACTGGGAAATTTGCTTGTGAGTTCGTACTTTGGGTGACGAGCCATAGAGACCCGGTTTTCCTCACTCCAGCGGCGGCGCGCCTGTCGCCATTGTAGCTCCAGGGCAGCTGGGACCCCTGAAGAAGACGCGCAGACACCGGGCGTCCGCGCTCCTGGCTGGCTGGAACTCGAGAGGGAAGGCAAAGAGCTAAAAACTGGAAAATTTGCCTGTGAGTTCGTGTTTCGGGTGACGAGCCATAGAGAGACCCGGTTTTCCTCACTCCAGCGGGCTCAGGCTACGCGGACCCGGCAGGCAAGCCCCCGCGCATGCGCACCAGCCCGACCCAGAGAACGAAGCAGCGATCCTGACTCCGCCCCCAGAGCTCAGCAGGGAGCCTGGAATAGCCCGAGGGGGTTGTCTGGGAAGCTGTGTCTAAGGCAACTTCAGCGGGGCGCGGACTGGGATTTGGAGATTGGAACTGGACTGGGTTGAAGAGTGCAACCAACTTCGGCTGCGTCCCCGGAACGGGGAGTTGACACGCCAAAAAAAAAAAAAGCGAGCTGCAGCGCGGGGTTCAAGAAGGGACTGGAGCACCGTCACTCTCCTCCCCACAATCGCCAAGGCAGAACCCCCGCCTGAGGCATCGGATCACGCCACGCCCATCCCTGCCTGAGAGGTGCCCTCCTCCCTTTTTTTTTTTCTTTTTCCCTTTTTTTTCTTTTTTCTTTTTTTTTCTCTTCTTTCTTTTTTTTCCCCTTTCTTTTCTCTTTTTTTCTTCTTCTTTCTCTTTTCTCGCTTTTTTCCCCAAAACACTGACCTGATTAACTCTGGTCGCCAGCTTGCTTAAACAATCACAAGTCCATTCTGTAAATGTAAATTCTACACCTACCGACTTTTTCAGCTATTTCTCTCAGGAGTAATTAGACTATATAGTTTCTCTGGATAATTCCAGCATCCTTCTCTCACCTATCCAACCATATTCTACCCTTTACCTCTTTGAAAAAAGTTTCTTATCCCTTCTGCCTGTTCATTCTATTTCCAAATCTGCCTTGTCTCACCCTGCCTTCTCTCTTTTTCTCTATGCTCTTCAACCAGCACTGCATACACACGGCTATTTAACTGTAGCTGGGAAATCCAGGTATATGCTTTAAACCGTTCTTTGTCCATCGGTTTTCTTCTTTTTTCCTTTTCTTTTCCCCTTTTTGACCCTTTTATGTATTTTATGCTCCCTATTCGCCCTCCCTCTTCCGTCTTTTCTATTAACTTTTTCGTTTTCCCTCTCACTTTGCATGTTAGTTGAATTAGCCTGTGCGTTTGTGTGCTCCTGCTCCCTGTGTGTTTGTCTGTCTGTTTTCTTTTCCAGGGCTACCTCAAGAAACAAGCTAGAGTACACAAGGTGAAGAGTCCCAAATATCACTACGAATAGGAAAATAAAATAACTAAGGTCCCAACAAGAGTGACCGAGGGATACTATTCAAAAAACAATCTCTGAAAGGATAGGCCCTGGAAAGTCAAAGAGTTTCTTGGATATAGCAGTGCTCATAGAAACAGAGAGCATAACAGGTCTTTAAAACCAACAAGAGCCGGAAAGCTAACTAAAATGACGAAACGAAAGAACTCTCCTCCAAAGAAACTCCAAGAAGAAATGACAGCTAATGAACTGCTCAAAACAGATATCAGCAGCATAAGTGAACAAGATTTTAGAATAATAATGGTGAAATTAATAGCAGGGTTTGAAAAAAACATAGGGGACATCAAAGAAACTATGGCTACAGACAGAATGGAAAATAAAAATAGGCATGAAGAATTAAAAATGCGATAAATGAGATACATAATAAATTAGAGGCCTCCAATGCACGGATTGAAGAGGCAGAAAGGAGAATAAGTGATTTAGAAGACACCGTTCTAGAAAAACAAGAAGCTGACAAAAAAAGAGACAAACTGATCCAGGAACAGGAAAGAAGAATTCGAGAGCTCAGCGACACAGTCAAACGCAACAATATCCGTATCATAGGAATCCCAGAAGAGGAAGAGAGAGGGAAAGGTGCTGAAGGAGTCCTGGAACAAATTATAGCAGAGAACTTCCCCGACCTGGGGAAGGAAGTCAATGTGGAAATACAAGAGGCTCAGAGGACTCCTCTCAGACGTAACTTGAATCGATCTTCTGCACGACATATCATCATAAAAATGGCAAAATACAAGGACAAAGAGAGAATTTTGAAAGCAGCTAGGGAGAAAAGGGCCCTCACATACAAAGGGAAACCCATCAGAGTGGTGACAGACCTATCTACTGAAACGTGGCAGGCTAGAAAGGAATGGCAAGAGATCTTCAATGTGATGAACAGTAAAAATATGCAGCCAAGAATCCTCTATCCAGCAAGCCTGTCATTCAAAATAGAAGGAGAGATAAAAACCTTTCCAAACAAACAGAAATTGAAAGAATTTGTCACCACGAAGCCAGCCCTACAAGAAATCCTGAGGGGGATGCTCTGAAGGAAAGGTTGCAAGGAACAAAGATTCCAGAGACACCACCACAAACATGAACCCTACAAAAGATACAAAGACTCTAAACCCACATATTTCAATAATAACACTGAATGTAAATGGGCTGAATGCTCCAATCAAAAGACATAGGGTAGCAGAATGGATTAAAAAACAAAATCCATCTATATGCTGTCTACAAGAAACTCATTTTAGACGGGAAGATACCTTCAGATTAAAAGTAAGGGGATGGAGAAATATATATCATGCTACAGGAAATCAAAAGAAAGCCGGAGTAGCGATACTTATATCAGACAAACTGGACTTTAAATTAAAGACAATCACAAGAGATGAAGAAGGGCACTACATAATAATTACAGGGTCCGTCCATCAGGAAGAACTAACAATCATAAATGTCTACGCACCGAATATGGGAGCACCTAAATATCTAAAACAATTAATCACAAACAGAAACAAGCTTATAGATAAGAATGTGCTAATAGCAGGGGACTTTAATACTCCGCTTACAGCAATGGATAGGTCAACCAGACAGAAAATCACTAAAGAAACAATGGACTTGAAAGATACATTGGACCAGATGGACCTGACGGATATATTTAGAACTTTACATCCTGAGGCCAGGGAATTTACTTTCTTCTCAAGTGCGCATGGCACATTCTCCAAGATAGATCACATACTGGGACATAAAGCAGCCCTCAATAAATATAAAAGAATAGAGATCATACCATGCACACTGTCAGATCACAATGCTTTGAAACTTGAAATCAATTACAGGAAGAAGTCTGGAAAACTTCCAAAAACATGGAGGTTAAAGAACACCCTTCTAAAGAATGAATGGGCCAATCAGGCAATTAGAGATGAAATTAAAAAATATATGGAAACAAATGAAAATGAAAACACAACAATTCAAAATCTATGGGATGCGGCAAAGGCAGTCCTAAGAGGAAAGTACATTGCTCTCCAGGCCTATTTCAAGAGATTAGAAAAAGCACAAGTCCAAAATCTAACAGCTCACCTAAAGGAACTAGAGGCAGAGCAACAAGAACGCCCTAAACCCAGTAGAAGAAGAGAAATAGTAAAAATTAGAGCAGAAATAAACAACATAGAGACCAAAGAAACAATTGAACAGATCAATGAAACCAAGAGTTGGTTTTTTGAAAAGGTAAACAAAATTGACAAACCTCTAGCCAGACTTATCCAAAAGAAAAGACAGAGCACCCAAATAGACAAAATTATGAATGAAAATGGACTTATTACAACCAACCCCTCAGAAATACAAGCAATTATCAGGGAATACTATGAAAAATTATATGCCAACAAATTGGACAACTTAGAAGAAATGGACACATTCCTAAACAAACACTCACTACCAAAATTCACACGGGAAGAAATAGAAAACCTGAACAGACCCATAACGAGTGAAGAAATTGAATCAGTGATCAAAAATCTCCCAACAAATAAGAGCCCTGGACCTGATGGCTTCCCTGGGGAATTCTACCAGACATTTAAAACAGAATTAATCCCAATTCTTCTCAAGTTATTCCAAAAAATAGAAAGTGAAGGAAAACTCCCGGATTCATTTTATGAAGCCAGCATCACACTGATTCCCAAGCCAGGCAGAGATCCAGCAAAAAAAGAGAACTACAGGCCAATATCCTTGATGAATACGGATGCAAAAATTCTCAACAAGATCCTTGCAAATCGAATCCAGCAGCATATCAAAAGAATCATCCACCAAGATCAAGTGGGATTCATTCCTGGGTTACAGGGCTGGTTCAACATTCGCAAATCAATCAATGTGATACATCATATCAATAAAAGAAAAGATACAAACCATATGATCCTGTCAATAGATGCAGAAAAAGCATTTGACAAAATACAGCATCCCTTCTTAATAAAGACTCTCGAGAAAGTTGGGATAGAAGGAACCTACTTAAACATCATCAAAGCCATCTATGAGAAGCCTTCAGCTAACATCATCCTCAACGGGGAAAAACTCAGAGCTTTCCCCCTGAGATCAGGAACACGACAGGGATGCCCACTCTCACCACTGCTGTTTAACATAGTGCTGGAAGTCCTAGCATCAGCCATCAGACACCAAAAGGAAATCAAAGGCATCAGAATTGGCAAAGAGGAAGTCAAACTTTCACTCTTCGCAGATGACATGATACTCTACATAGAAAACCCAACAGACTCCACCAGAAGCCTACTAGAACTGATCCAAGAATTCAGCCAAGTTGCAGGGTACAAAATCAACGTACAGAAATCGGTTGCATTTTTATACACCAACAATGAAGCAACAGAAAGAGAAATCAAGAAACTGATCCCATTCACAATTGCACAAAAAGCCATAAAATACCTCAGAATAAACCTAACCAAGGATACAAGAGATCTGTATGAGGAAAACTATAGAAAACTTATGAAGGAAATTGAAGAAGACACAAAGAAATGGAAAAACATTCCATGCTCATGGATAGGAAGAATAAATATAGTTAAGATGTCATTACTACCTAAGGCACTCTACACATTCAATGCAATTCCAATCAAAATTGCACCAGCATACTTCTCAAAACTAGAACAAACTATCCAAAAATTTGTATGGAACCACAAAAGACCCCGAATAGCCAAAGTAATCCTGAAAAATAAAACCAAAACGGGAGGGATCACCATCCCAGACTTTAGCCTCTACTACAAAGCTGTCATCATCAAGACAGTATGGTATTGGCACAAAAACAGACACATAGACCAATGGAACAGAATTGAGAACTCAGAAGTGGACCCAAAAGTATACAGCCAACTAATCTTTGACAAAGCAGGAAAGAATATCCGATGGAAAAAAGACAGCCTTTTTAACAGATGGTGTTGGGAGAACTGGACAGCAACATGGAGAAGAATGAAACTAGATCATTTTCTCACACCATGCACAAAAATAAACTCAAAATGGATAAAGGACCTGAACGTGAGACAGGAAACTATCAACACCCTAGAGGAGAAAGCAGGAAACAACCTCCTTGACCTCCACCGCAGCAACTTCTTACTTGACACATCCCCAAAAGGAAGGGAATTAAGAGCAAAAATAAACTGTTGGGACCTCCTCAAGATTAAAAGCTTCTGCACAGCCAAGGAAACAACCGAGAAAATTAATAGGCAACCAACGGAATGGGAAAAGATAGTTGCAAATGACATATCAGATAAAGGGTTGATATCCAGAATCTACAAGGAACTCACCAAACTACACGCCCGAAAAGCAAACAACCCAGTGAAGAAATGGGCAGAAGATATGAACAGACACTTCTCCAAAGAGGACATCCAGATGGCCAACAGACACATGAAACGATGCTCAGCATCGCTCCTCATCAGGGAAATACAAATCAAAACCACACTGAGATACCACCTCACGCCAGTCAGAGTGGCTAAAATGAGCCAATCAGAGAACACTAGATGCTGGCGAGGATGTGGAGAAACGGGCACCCTCCTACACTGTTGGTGGGAATGTAAACTGGTACAGCCCCTCTGGAAAACAGTGTGGAGGTTCCTAAGGAAACTAGCAATAGAACTCCCCTATGACCCAGCAATAGCACTGCTAGGAATTTACCCAAGGGATACAGAAATGTTAATGCATAGGAGCACATGTACCCCAATGTTCATAGCAGCACTCTCCACAGTAGCTAAAACCTGGAAAGAGCCTAAGTGTCCATCAACAGATGAATGGATCAAGAAGATGTGGTTTATCTATACCATGGAATACTACATGGCAATGAGAAACAATGAAATCTGGCCATGTGTAGCAACATGGATGGACCTTGAGGGTGTTATGCTGAGCGAAATAAGTCAGGCAGAGAAGGACAAATATCATATGTGTGCACGTATAGGAGGATTAGGAGGAGCTTAACAGAGGACCAAGGGGGAGAAGAAGGGCGGAAATGGTGGGGGAAAGGGGAGAGGCAAACCATGAGAGACTCTTGAATGCTGACAAAAACTGAGGACTGGTGGATGTGGGGGGGAGGAGGGGTGGGCATGGAGGAGGGCACTTGTGGGGATGAGCACTGGGTGTTATGTGGAAACTAATTTGACAATAAACTATTTGTAAAAATAAATAAATAAATAAATAAATAAATAAATAAATAAATAAATAAAATGCCAAAAAAAAAAGAAAAAAAAAAAAGAAAAATGCAAAAAAAAAAAAAAAAAGACTGGTTCCACATTTGAAAATAAATTAACATAGAGGCACCTGGTGACTCTGTAGTTGAGCATCGACTTCTGCTGAAGTCATGATTTCACTTGTTTGTGGGTTTGAGCCCCACATCTGGCTCTGTGCTGACAACTCAGAACCTGGAGCCTTCTTCAGATTCTGTGTCTCCTCTTCTCTCTGCCCCTCCCCCACTTATGCTCTCTCTCTGTCTCTCAAAAATAAAATTTAAATTTAAAAAAAGAAAAGAAATTAACATAATCCATTATAACTAGCTGAAACAGGAAAATCACATGATCAGATTAATAGATGAATAAAAGGCATTTGGGAAAATACAACATCCATTCATGACAAAACTCTTAGGAGAAATAGAAGGGAACTTCCTCAGCTTGATAAAGAGTATTAACAAAAGGAGCACCTAGGTGACTCAGTTGATTAAACTTTCCACCTCAGCTCAGGTCATTATCTCAGTTTAATGAGTTTGAGCCCTATGTAATAATGAAATAAATAGCTTTCTCAATAAGATCAGAAAAAGGCAAAGATGTCATCTCTTAACATTACATTTCAACAGCCTACTGGAAGTTATAGCTAGTGCAAAAAGACAAGAAAAAGAATTGAAATTTATGTAGAATGAGAAGGAAAAATAAAATTGTTTTTGTCCCCAGAAGATAAGATTGTTTATATGGAAAAATCCAAAAGAACTGACTAAAAAATTTCAGAACTAATGAATGATTATAGCAAGATTGTAAGATAAAAGAATAATATATAAGTCTGTCAATTTTATATATATTAACAATGAACACATGAATTTTGAAATTAAAAACACATTGCCATTTATATTAGTACTCCCCCAAATGAAATATTACGTACAAATATTATGTACAAACAATATATATATAATCTATATGAGGAAAACTATAAAACACTGATAAATAAAATTAAAGAACTAAATAAGTGAAGAAATATTCCATGTTCATGGATAGGAAGACTGATTATTGTTAAAATCACAGTTCTTTCCAAGTTAATCAATAGAGTCAGCACAATCCTAATAAAAATGCCAGAAAATTATTTTGTAGATTTTGAGAAACTGATCCAAAGTTTTATATGGAAAAAGAAAAGATCCACAATAACACCACAACATTAAAGGAGAATAAACATGGAAGACTACTGGACTTCATGACTTAGTATAAGTCTACAATAATCAAGACACCATAGTACTGGTGAAGAGTAGACAAATTGACAGAATGGAATAAAGAGTCTGGAAACATAAATAAAACCAACTAATCTGATAAAGGAGAAAAGGCAATACAGTGGAGAAAGTATAGTATTTTAAACAAATAATGCTGGAACAACTGAACATCTGCATGCAAAAATAAATAAATAAATAAATAAATAAATAAATAAATAAATAAATAAATAAATAAATAAATAAATCTAGATACAGGCTTTATACCCTTCACAAAAATTAACTCAAAATGAGGTGCCTGGGTGGCTCAGTAGGTTAATCTTCCAATTTCGGCTCAGGCCGTGACCTCACTGTTGAATTTGAGCCCTGTATCAGGCTCTCTGCTATAAACACAGAGCCTATCTCAGATCTTCTGTTTCTCTCTGCCTCTGCCCTGCTTATCCTCTCTCTCAGAAAGAAATAAACATTGGGGCGCGTGGGTGGCTCAGTCGGTTAGGCGGCTGACTTCCGCTCAGGTCATGATCTCACTGTTGGTGGGTTCAAGCCCCACATCAGGCTCTTTGCTGACAGTTCAGAGCCTGGAGCTTGTTTCAGATTCTGTGTCTCCCTCTGACCCTCCCCTGCTCACACTCTCACACTGTCTCTCTCTCTCTCAGAAATAAATAAAAACATTAAAAAAATAAAAAATAAATAAACATTAAAAAATTAAGTCAATATGAATAAAGGACTTAAATGTAAAACTAAAACTAGTAGGAGAAAATCTAGATGATCCTGTATTTGACAATGACATATTAGATACAATATGAAAGTCTTGATCCCCAAAGAAAATAGTTGACAAACTGTGCTTAATTAAAATTAGAAACTTTTGCTTGAAAGACACTGTAAAGAGAATGAAAGACAAACCATAGACTGGGAGAAAATATTTGAAAAGACAATGTGATTAAGGACTGTTATCTACAATATACAAATCCCCTTAAAAATCAACAATAAGAAAACAACCCAATTCAAAAATGGACCAAAAACCTGAATAGACACCTCACTGAAAAAAGATATAAAGATGACAAATAGATATAAAGATGAGAAATTCAAATTAAAAAGACAAGATACCAATACATACCTATTAGGATAGCCAAAATACAGAACCTTGCTAACACCAAATAATAGTAAACATGTGGAGCAAGAGGAATTATCATTTACTGCTGGTGGGAATGCAAAATGGTACAGCCATTTTGGAAGACATTTTAGAAGTTTCTTACAAGACTAAACAAACTCTTTGCATACAATTCAACAGTTGTTCTTTTCCATACATACCCAAATGAATTGAAAACTTACATCCATGCAAAAACTTGCACACTGATGTTTATAGCAGCTTTATTCATAATTACCAGAACTTGGAAGCAACCAAGATGTCCTTCAATAGGTGAGTAGATAAATGCACTGTGATACATCACTGCAATGGAAGATTATCCCAAGATAAAAAGGAATGAATTATCAAGGCATAAAAAGACATGTAGGAATCTTAAATACATATTATTAAGTTATAGAAGCCAATCTGAGAAGGCTACATACTCTACAATTCCAACTATGTGATATTCTGGAAAAGGCAAACTACGGAAATAGTAAAAAAAATCCATGACTGCCAGGTGTTGAGAAGGAGGAAGAAATGAATAGGTGGAACACAGAGGATTTTTAGTGCAACGAAACTGTTTTATGAGCTACAGTAATAGTGGATACGTGTCATTACACATTTGTGCAAACTCATAGAATGTACAGCACCAGGAGTGAACTCTAATATAAACTATAGACTTTGGTTAATAATGTGTTAATGTAGGCTCATTACTTGTAACAAATATACCACTTTGAGGGGTAGTGATAATAAACGAGGCTATGCATGCATGGAGTCAGAGAGTATATGGAAAATCTCTGTACTTTCTACTAAATTTTACTGTGAACCTTGAATTGTTCTAAAAAATAGTGGCTGTTTAAAAAATCAAATAAGGGTGGAATATTGACTTAACTTAAAATACATAGATTATAAAATTTTTGAAAAAGAACAACAACAACAACAACAACAACAACAACAACTTTGAGAAGAACCTTTGGGATCCAGTGCTGGGCATAGAGTTCTTGAACATGACAACAAAGGCACATTCATATCAGGGAAGTTTGCTGAGTTGAACTACGTCAAAATTGAAATTCTTAGTTCTGTGAAGGTCCTACTTGGGGGCATAAAGAGACAGGTTATAGAGTGGGTGAAAATGTTTGCAAACTATATATCCACACACTATTATTTATTGTGTATGGAGAACTTGCAAAACACAATAGAAAAAAAGTCCAATAACCCAATTAGAATGTGGAGAAAGCCATTAAAAGACATGTCACTAAAAAGGCTGTAAAAATGGCAAGTAAGTATGTGACAACATGTTCAACATCATTAACTATTGGGTAGGTTCAAATTGAAATAACAAGATATCACTGCATACCTATCACAATCGCTAAAGCAAAACAAAACAAAACAAACTAACAACATCAATTGATGGCAAGGATGCAGAGAAACCCAATCACTTATGAACTGCTAATTAAAATATAGTAAAACATCACCACACTAGACACAGTCTCTAAGAAAAATAATTCTAAACATGCAAATACCATACAAATTGCCAGTGCACTCCTGACACTTATTTCAGAAAAAAAAATGAATATTTATGTTCACAGAGGAACCTGTGCACAACTATTTGTAGCAGTTTGTTACTGGGCCAAAAGGTAATGGCCCAGATATCCTTCAATATGTGAACTTTTAAATAAACTTTAGTTAATCCACACTGTGGAATAGTGTTCCTCCTTGGAAAAGGGCAAATTATATTTTATTGATACATGCCAACTGATGAAACTCTGGAGATATATGCTGGGTGAAAAGAGCTAATATTCAAATGTTATTATTGGATTATTCCATATATATAACATTGTTGCAGTGATTATATATTGTTGCAAAATTATACACATGGAAAACGGATTGGTGATAGCCAGAGTTTAAAGAGAAGTGGAGTAGGGAGACTGGCTCTGGGACATCTGGGTTCAAGCAGGCAACAAAAGAGTTGTGTTTTGACTCTGTCAATGTCACTATCCTGGTTGTGATATTATAGTATAACTTTGAATGTTTATTTACTTACTTTTGAGAGAGAGAGAGAGAGAGAGAGAGAGAGAGAGAGAGAGGGTGAGCAGGGGAGAGGCAGAGAGAGTGAGACAGAATCCCAAGCAGGTTCCATGCTGCCAGCACAGAATCTGACAAGAGGCTTGAATTAATAAACTGTGAGATCATGACCTGAGCGGAAGCCAAGAGTTGGTTGCTCAACTGAGTGAGCCACCCAGGTGCCCCATAATTTTCAAGATATTACCTTTGAGGGCACATGGGTAAAGGGCATATGAGATCTCCCTGTATTACTTCTTACAACCATGTGTGAATCTAAAGTTACCTCAAATAAAAAGTTTCCAGTTATGGAAAAAATATGTCATGGGAATAAAAGGTACAGCATAGGGAATGTAGTCAATGGTATTGTAATAGTGTTGTTTGGAGACAGATGGTAGTTACACTTGTGGTGAGCATAACATAATGTCAAATCTCTATGTTGTACACTTAATGTAAAATGTACATCTAATGTACAACTAATGTAAGATTGTGTGTCAGCTATACTTCAACTAAAATAATAATAATATTTTAAAGGTAAAATATAAAAAGTTAAGCCATAAACATTTTAGAAAAAAATAATTATTGAGTTTTAAAGTAGGAAAAGATACTTTGAGAAAAAAGTGACAAAAAATAAGCAAATAATAAATGTTTTATAATGTTTTAAAAGTTGAATATGACAAAAATGTTACAAGCAAATTTTGATGCAATGTGAATTAATATGATACCATTTTCATGAACCAATTTGAAAAACATTAATTAATGTTGCTAAGTGTTCTGTAACAAAAGCATTCTAATGCATTCTGGCAATAAGTGCTATTAATTTTCATATGTCTGTTCTACTTGAGCCTCAAGAAATTTCGTGTGCTTTGACCATTAATTACAAGTCTGGTTTGTAAAACTGGGAATCTGTTCTTTGGAAATATGAGCTAATTTCTGATTAAAAAAAAAAAAGGCCAGTTGGCAGCTATATTGATTTAAGTACCTTTATTGGTAAAATATTGAAAACAGATTAAGTGTATAATAGTACAGAAATTCTTAAATATGTTAACAGCCTTAAAATAGAATTTTAACTAGGCATAATATCTATTTGAATAATCTCTAATGACATAGAAAATGTTCATAATATAATAGTAAGTGACATCATAATACAAGATCTTGCATGTGTTTATTTAGCAAATAGATCAAAATAATATATGACACTGACTTGGAACAATAAGTTAATTTTTTTAGTTCTCTGTAGTTTCCAAGTACATATACCATTTTATAATAATAAAGTGACTAGAAAATATTTATTTTTATTTTTTGAAGTAATCCCTGTACCCATTGTGGGGCTCAAATTCAGGACCCCAAGAGTAAGAGTCACATATATGTTCTACCAGCTGAGCCATACAGGCACCCCAAAGTGCCTGTAACTATAAATTACAGATAAACTGAAAAAAATTAAATTTATTACCGAAGAAACGTCTTAGAGATTTTAAAAAATCTGCCTTTTTTAAAAAATGTAAATTCAGAAAAATTAAAGCAATTAGGAAGATATATAACAATTATATAAAAAATAAGTGTATCTTAAAGCAAGTATGTTAGCAGTCATGCTGTTATTTGTTTTTGTCAGGACCTTTGGAGTTTCTAACAATGTGAGACAATAAACAATGATTAGGAAAAGAAAATGCCTCAATAACTAGTAGAGTTGCTTTCCAATGATGCAGTTTTTGATTCTTTGTCCAGTCTCATTTTATATTTTCACCTGAGGACCTGAAACTCCTAAAACTTTCTTAATCTTTTCAATGAGGAGAAACTTTTTGTTTCCTATGAAAAACATCTTTGGAATAAATGGCTAGCAAATTGAATTTTTCTGTATATGAAGCCTTTTTAATGCAATCAATTCCAATGTAGTGGAAGCTGCATTGAAAGTCTAGCACATCAAGTAATCCTTGCACTACAAAAAAGCTACAGAATCAATTTTGATATGGAAGTATTTGATGTAAAATTAAACTAGACCTTATTGTTGAGGAAATTTCTATGACTGCTCAGATATGTGTAACCTTTCTCACAACATATTTAATAGAAACACAACATTGCTCTCTATCTTCTTGTGTGAAAAGTAATCATCTGTCTACATTTCCATCACTGGTTCTACCTTTTATTCCATTTGTCATATGAAGTTTACAATATCCAGCAAAGTCATCCAGTCTGCCATATGCAATTTATAGTATCCATGTAATCCCTTAGTCACTTTTGTAACTTTTAATTCAGAATGTAAATACATTTGGGCTTCCTTACTCTCTTGGCTGAGATTTCGGGGTGTCCTTTGTCTTGACACTGTGGGAGGGTGAGACTCTTAGTCCAAAGTTAGTGTTCTTTTTCATGGACTGACAAAATACTCCCACAGCAAGTGCTGACTGATCACAAAACACTGCTTCTTCTGCTTACTTTTTTAATGGCAGAAGCTAGGTGCATTAAGATGTTCCAACTCTTATAAGTTCAAAAAAGGGTGACTTCTTTTTAAGAATTGTATCCCTTTGCCTATGGCTGGTTTAGGTGAAGGCAAATGACCCAGTCTTTGCAAATGGGAAAGTTTTTGGGTGTCTTCTGCAAAATATTTGGCTACTATTAATATAATCATTTTCTTATTCTGTATTTTTTCTTTGCCATTCTGAAAACCCAATAGGTATAATATCTAATCCATAACATCCCACCTTGCCAGACAGCTCCAGTCTAGATCAGTTGTTTTATATGCCTGTTACAAAGCTGTGATCACAGGACTTCCTGTTGTTGCATTACTGTGTTAGATACAGTTTTGTGAATCTGAGATTTCTTTTTTCCTGATTTACTAATTTTACAGAAGCACATGCTTGAGTAAATTCCTCAAAGTGTCATATGTAAGGTGTATCTGGTAGAATGGTTTGATTACTGGTAGCAAATTTTGAGGAAAATGGGAGAATTTAATAATTATTTACCTAAAGAGTGTGTAAATGGGTAGGTGGAAGACACATTTGATCAGGATCATGGTATAGTTGCTCTGGGATTCTCTCTATCTTACCCTCATTGAGATGTTTCTATTCTCAGGCTAGCTATCCTTATGAAAGCAAACTGAATGAAGCACTCCAGGCTTCACATATGTACCCCTTCCCATCCTGAAAGAGAATAAGAAATTTTCGTTTATGCTGAGGTTTCTCACACCAGAATCCATCAGCGCAATAAGGTGAGGAAACACACTATTTTCTTTCCCACACTTTCAATGTAATTATGTCATTTATTTGTAATAGAGTGAGATTTGTTTGTCACAGTCTGTATTCAATTAATATGCTGGTTGTTAAATCTTTGGATGAAATAAAAATTCACTCTTTGTGGTTTTTGCAGATGCATCAATTTATATATCCATCAGCAAAGAACATATAGAACAGATAAATCACCCCCAAAAAATTTGTTGTCAACCCCTCCTTCGCCTCTAGCCCCAGGCAACTACTGATCTGTTCTCTGATGGTTTAGTATTGCCTCTTCCAAAATGTCATATAAATTGAAACACACATTATATAGTATTTTGGATTTTGTTTCTTTCCCTTAGTAAAGTTCACTAAAGATTCATCCATGTCTTATGAATCAATGCATTGCTTCTTTTTAAAACTGAGTAGTGTTCCCTTTTATGATATATCACAGAGTATTTATTCTTCCTTGGGGGACATTTGGGTTGTTTCCATCTTTGGCAATCATGAATAAAGCTACAAATCAACACTCATATACAGGGTTTTGTATGAATATAAGTTCATTCCACTTCATGAATACTTAAAAATGAGATTCCTAAATTATATGGTAAATGTGTGTTTAATTTTATAAGACTTCCAAACTGTTCTCCAATATGGCTTCCAAATTTCCTTTCCAAATAGTAAAGTGTGAGAAATCCATTTTCTATGCATCCTCATTAGGACTTGTTATTTCTAGTTTTTGTTTGTAAATTTTAGCCAATTTAATACACATGTATTTTATCACATGGTAGTTTACTGTGTATTTTTTAAATGACTAATAATGTTGAGCATTTTTTCAGAGTTTTATTGATCTGTCTTCTTTGGTAAAACATCTAATCAGGTCATTTGTTCATTTTTTAAAAGTTTGTTTTCCTATTGTTAAGGTATGAGAGTTCTTTATATATTCTGGATATATTCTGGATCAGATGAAGCCTGTTATCAAATGTGTAATTTAAAAATATTTTCTTTCACCTTGTGGCTTGTCTATTTATTGTGACAGAGTTTTTCAAAGAGTATAAATTTATATTTTTGCTGAAGTCTATTTATCAATTTTTTCCTTTTATAAATTATGCCTTCAATGCCATATCTAAACTTATTTTTAAAATAGCACAGATTTCCTTTTTTTCTAGAAAATTTATCATTTTATGTTTTATATTCAGATCCATGAAACATTTTAAATTAATTTTGTACAAGATATGAAATATGTGTAAAAGTTTAGGGGTTTTTTATATTTGTCCCATGACCATTTTGTGAAAAGATTTTTTTGTCACTAAATTCTCTTGGCACTCCTGTAAAAAAACTAAAATGGCCACGTGGGAGACCCTCAGCTTCTCTTCTTCCACAAAAATCAACATTTAGACAGTTACTTATTTAAAAAAAAAACAACAAAAAACAGCTCTTGGAGGGCTCTAGTGTCTCCTTACACTGAAGTGTAATCTGTTGCTGAACAACAGATTAGAACAACAAAGCAAAGATTAACTGTACAAGAAGGAAGGACTTCTTCCTGTAAGAAGGAAGAACACCTTAATTATTTTGTTTTGTTTTGTTTTTTGTTTTGCCTGCATCATCCCATTCCCCAGGCCAGCATTGGTCAATGCCAGGAGAGAACTCTTAAGCTGGAAAGAATTCCCCTTGCCAGAAGAAGAGGAAATGATAAAGCAACCAGCTTCCCCAAACTTTTGGGGCACTACATGAAGGACATACTTCAGTTTTATCCCACCCAGCCACTAACAGAGCTCAGACATACATAGACAACTATGAACAAAAAAAGAAGAGCAAGAGTTACCAGTATGAGACATGCAGCACAGGGCAACCATATGACCTGCTCTGCAGATGACCCCAGCTGCTTTCACCAGTGAAGAAACCAAGGGCCAGCACAGCCAACGTGGACCCCCCACAGATACCATTTTTGCCTAACAGGTATTCTTTTTTTTTTTTTTTATGTTTTATTTATTTCAGAGAGAGAGACAGCGTGAACAGGGGAGGGTCAGAGAGTGGGGGAGACACAGAATCTGAAACAGGCTCCAGGCTCTGAGCTGTCAGCATAGAGCCCGACGCGGGGCTCGAACTCATGAACTGTGAGATCATGACCTGAGCCGAAGTCGGACGCTTAACAGACTGGGCCACTCAGGTGCCCCACAGGTATTCTTTTTTTTTTTTTTTTTTAAATTTATTTCTAGGAGAGAGAGAAACAGCGTGAGCAGGGGAGGGTCAGAGAGAGAGGGAGTCACAGACTGAAATAGGCTCCAGGCTCTGAGCTGGCAGTCAGCACAGAGCCCGATGCGTGGCTCGAACCGACGAACCGCGAGATCATGACCCAAGCGAAAGTCGGATGCTTAACCGACTAAGCCACCCAGGCGCCCCATCCCCACAGGTATTCTTGATCATAGATAGCATCCGCTTGACTCTCTTCAAGCTTCCTCTCCTCACCACTGTCGGATCTGTGAACCACATTAGGAGTCAGCTTAGGCCTCTGCAGCTGTGTGAATGTAAGACATCAGCCTAGATTCCAGCAACTATTCCTCGCCAAGATGCATACATTGGAGGCTAATCTCTCCAGCTGTGTACCTACATGACTAACCTCCACTGCTATGCACCCATGGAGAGACCACATAACCAAAAGTGTAAATGCTCATATCCAGGACCTTCACAGCCCAGATCCAGCCTTTTCTTCTGTCACTATCATACATCATAGTGACTGATCTGCACTTGTCTCTCCAGCCACACATCTGCATAGTCTCAGCCTGACTCTAGATGCTGGCATCCCCTGCTGTGCACCTATGGTGACACCCAGCAACCACAATGGAGTATACCATACCCAGAGCACCCACAGTTGCTAGTATACTACCACAGACTAGCATTCCTGGCCTTTGCTGTTTGCCTTAACTTCTACTACTATGTGTGTGTCTACCAATACACAGAAACCTGAAGCTCACTCTTGAAGCTGAATGTGTACATAGTATTTGTTCTGGCCACAACTGATGCTTGCCCTCTTCCCTGGACACTGGGCCTAGAGGCTCAGGAGGACCCCAATAGCCCTTTAGCCAGGTTTGGACTCCTCACAGCTGCAACTAAAGGCCATACAGTTGTCAACACTGTGGATCTTAGAGGTGTGAGCTGATGAGACCTCATGCCCTCCTGGGTCCAGAACTGCCATATGTCCCTGGACTTGGTGCCATGCACCACTGGACCCAGGATCACAGTATGCTCCAGAGTGTTTCCACTTACAGGTGAAAGTCTTTACCAAAGCTAGTCCATAAAATTTAGAAAAATAACTTTTTCAAGTGCACAGCCTATGCAAGGCTACATTAATCATGACAAATCAGGAAAATATAATACTACCAAAGGAATACAGTAAACCTTCAGTAACTAATTCCAAAGAAATAAAGATACATGAATAGTTTGATAATGAATTCAAAGTAATTGTTTTAAAGATGCTCAGAGAGCTACAAAAGAGCAAATAAATAATTTAGTGATACCAAGCAAACTACAAAAACAAAGTGAGAAGTTCAACGAAAACATAGGAAAGAATCAAACAAATTTTGGAGTTGAAGAATTCTCTAGAGAGCTTTAGCATCAGACTTGACCAAGAAGAAAAATCAGTGAACTTGAAGAAAGATCAACTGAAATTATACAATCAGAGGAGAAAAAAGAAAAAAAAAAAACAAAGAAATGAAGATTCAGTGCAATCCTTATAAAAATTCCAAAAACATTTTCATGTAAAAAGAAAAAAACAATTCTAAAATTCAAATGGGACCATAAAAAAATCCTAAACAAAGTAGAGAAAAAACAAAGTTGAAAACATCATATTTCATGATTCAAACTATATTTCAAAGTTATAATTATCAAAGAATATGATACTGACATAAAAATAGATACATAGACCAATGAAATAGGATCCAGAGCACAAAAATAAAGCTATGTCTGTATGACCAACTAATTTTTTTGCATATGTAATATATTTTATTTTATTTTTTACAAAAAGTTTATTATCAAGTTGGTTTCCATATAACACCCAGTGCTCATCCCCACAAGTGTCTCCCTACATGCCCATCTCACCCCTCCCTCCCCACACCCATCAGTTCTCAGTTTGTTCTCAGTATTCAAGTCTCTTATGGTTTGCCTCTCTCCCTCTCCCCCACTATTTTCCCCCTTCTTCTCCCCCATGGTCCTCTGTTAAGTTCCTCCTAATCCTCCTATATATGCAAACATATGGTATTTGTCCTTCTTTGCCTGACTTATTTCGCTCAGCATAACACCCTCAAGGTCCATCCATGTTGCTACACATGGCCAGATTTCATGCTTTCTCATTGCCATGTAGTCTTCCATCATATAGATAAACCACATCTTCTTGATTCATTCTTCTGTTGATGGACACTTAGGCTCTTTCCATGTTTTGGCTATTGTTGAGAGTGGTGCTATGACCATTGGGGTGCATGTGCTCCTATGCATCAGCACTCCTATATCCCTTGGGTAAATTCCTAGCAGTGCTATTACTGACCAACTTATATTTAACAAGGAAGCCAAGAATACTCAATGAAGAAATGATAGTTTCTTTAATAAGGGAGTCAGGACAACTGGATAGCCACATGAAAAATAATGAAATTGAATGTCTGTCTTACACCACTCACAGAAATTAACTCAAGTTGGAATTAAGACTTAAACATAAGACCTGAAGCCACAAAATTTCTAGAGAAAAAAAAATTCCTTGACATCAGTCTTGGCACCAGACTTTTTTGGATATGACATCCAAAGTACATGCAGCTAAAGCAAAAATAAACAAGTGAGACTACATCAAAAATGTTCTGTATATCAAGAGAAATAATCAATAAAATACAAAGACAACCTAGAATGGGAGAACATATTTTTAAAGGATGTATCAGATAACGGATTAATATCCAAAATCTATAAAGAACTCATACAATTCAATAACAGAAAAATAAACAATCCAATTAAAATTAGACAGAGGAACTGAATAGACATTTTTCCAATGGAAAATGGCTGACAATTACATGAAAATCTGTTCAACATACTCAACATAATTATCACAAGGGGAATGCAAGTCAAAATTATAATGAGACAGCACTCACATCTCTTAAAATAACTTATCAAAAATATAAGAGCACATGCTGGAGGGGATGTGAGGAAAGGGAACACATGTGCACTATTGGTGCAAATATGAATTGGTGCAGCCATTATTGAAAACAGTGTAAAGTTTCCACAAAAAAATTAAAGATAGAACTATCATATCACCTAGCAATTCCACTTTTGGGTATTTATCTGAAGAAAGCAAAATCACTATGTTGGTAAGATATCTGTACTCTCATGTTCAATGAAGCATTATTTGTAATATTCAAGACATGGAAACAACCTAAGTATCCATTGATGGATGACTCAAATAAAAATATTATATATATATGTGTGTGTGTGTGTGTGTGTGTGTGTGTGTGTGTGTGTATATTGTACATACATACCGTAGCCTTTCCAGCTGTATACCTGCATGACCGTAGCCTCCATTGCTATGCACCCATAGGAAGACTTTGCAGACATAAGAATAAATGCTCACAGCCAGGACCTTCACAGCCCAGATCCAGCCTTATCTCTTGCTCCTAAGTTGACACTATGGATCTGATTAGACTTCTCTCTCTCTCTCTCTCCTTATATATGTATAAAATCCTACCATTTGAAACAGTGTTTTGTCTTGCTTGCACGTATATTTCATACATTTTGTTTTTCACTGCTGGATGTATTGCCTGTTATTATGTTAGCAGACTCTTAAATATGAAAAAAATAGATTTCATTCCTAGAAATGAGTATGCCTTTTCTTCATCTAAGGCTTTCTGATGGGGTTTCTGCTAAACTAGTTAGAAGTTGAACTCTGGTTAAGGTTTGTTGTTCTTAACAGATTCTTTCAGTTGCCACAGGCTTCAGACTCTTCTAGAGATACCTTATGTTTAGGGTAGAGGTCGGCTTGGCAGAGGTGTGTTTTCTACACTCCAATGCCTCTTATGACTCCTCCATCCTTGGCTTTAAATTTCTTTTGCACTGTGCCTCAGAGAGTGTCAGCCTTTGCAGAACTTGTTAAAGAATGCTTATTTTCCTGGTTTTGATGGTGAAGAGTATTGTTTATTGTCTTAGGCTTCAGTCTTCGTGTATATTTATGAATCTGTATTTAATGGTTTTCAAAGTATTATAAGGAGTTTCTTCTTTCATTTTTTTCTCAGTTGTTGGTATAAAACCATTATTATTTACTTTTCTATACTGAACTGTTATCTAGTTTGATAAATTAACTTATTAATTTTAATAATATATCACTCCATTATTTCTTTGATTGTTCTATGTGCATAATTATGGCATTTCTTCCTTTATATTCATTTATACTCTTTATATTTTTTGCTCTCACCTTATTGCTTATAGTCATAACTTACAGTAGAGTGTTGAATAGAAATAGTGATAATGACTATTTTTGCCTTATTCTAAAAGATGGATAATATGGCTAGAAAGTACACTTAATTCTGTAAGAAATTGGTGTAATCTGTAATAAAATTATTGTATAATTTTATATTTCTAACAGTAATAAATGAAAGTCCCATATCTTCTGCAATCTCACTAACACTTGATATAGTGAGTCTTTTTAATGTTAGCTGTTCTAAAAGGGGTGTAGTGGTTTCTTACGGTATTGATTTTTATTTTTCTAATAAGCTATAATTTTGAGTATCTTTTCAGGTGTTTACATGCTATCTGTGTACATTCTTTGGTGATGTAACTGTTTAAAGACTTTGTTAATTATTTTGACTGATTTCTTATTGTTGAATTTTAAGCTTTTTATATATTCTTGCTAAGGTTTTATTTTTATAAAATATGCACTTTGAAAATATTTTCTCCAATTCTGAGGATTTCTTTTAATGATCTTAAAAGTGTCTTTCAAAGAGAAGCTTTTGATTTTTTATGAAATCCAATTGATCAATATTTTTCTATGAGAAAACATGCTTTTAGTGTCATATCAGAGATATCTTTGCCTAACCCAAGGTCACTACAAAAGTTCTCTCCTGTTTTCTTGTGGAAGTCATATAGTTTTAGGTTTCACATTTGATTAATCTATGATTAATTCTATGATTAATTCTGAGTTAACTTACATATATAACATGAATTATGGATCATAGTTTCATTCTTTCTGCACTTGTATTCAATTGTTCTGCAGTATTTTTTAAAATGTTTTATTTATTTCTAGGAGAGAGAGAGAGAGAGACAGCGTGAGCAGGGGAGGGTCAGAGAGAGAGGGAGTCACAGACTGAAACAGGCTCCAGGCTCTGAGCTGGCAGTCAGCACAGAGCCCGACGCGGGGCTCGAACCCACGAACCGCGAGATCATGACCTAAGCGAAAGTCGGACGCTTAACCGACTAAGCCACCCAGGCGCCCCTGTTCTGCAGTATTTTTAAAAAGATAACCCTGTTTCTTCTGATTTGCCTTTGGGCTTTCATGAAGAATCATTTTTCCATGTGTGCATGGGTCTATCTGTGGACTTCCTGGACTATTCCTTTGATGTAGCTTTCTCTCTCTACATAAATACTACATTGTCTTGATTATTAAAGTTTTACAAGTCTTGAAATCAAGTAATATTATTCTTCAAACTTCTATTTTTCAGAATTATTGGCTTTGGATTCCATAGCAACTTTAGTACTACTTTGTCAATTTCTACAAAAAGCATGAGGATATTTTCTTTTTTCCCCTTTTATTTATTTATTTATTTTACAAATAGTTTATTGTCAAGTTGGTTTCCATATAACACCCAGTGCTCATCCCCACAAGTGCCCTCCTCCAAAGCATGAGGAGATTTTCATTGTGATTGCATTCATTCTAAGATCAATTTCAGGAGTCTTTTGACCCATTTATTTAGTCCCTCTAAGATTTCTATCAACAAGATCTGTAGTTTTCAGTGTACATTGTTTTATATTGTCAGATTTAGCCTTAAGTATTTCATAATTTTGATATTATTTAAAACTTAATTTAATTCAATTTAACTAATTTAATTTTAAAGTTCATTTGTTTATTTTGAGAGAGAGACAGAAAGAGAGAGCGTATGCAAGTTGGGGAGGGGCAGAGAGAGAGAGAGGGAGAGAGAGAATCCTAAGGAGGCTCAGTGCAGAGCCTGACATGGGACTCCAACTCATGAACCATGAGATCATGACCTGAGCCGAAATCAAGAGTCTGTTGCTTAATAAATAGAGCCATCCAGGCACCCAACATTTTATTTTATTTTATTAAAATTTTTTAAATGTTTTCGATTGGGGGAAGGGCAGAGAGAGAGGGAAATGCAGAATCAATCCAAATCAGGCTCCAGCCTCTGAGCTGTGAGCAGAGAGCTCTGTGTGAGGCTCAAACCCATGAAGGTGAGATCATGACCTGAGTGGAAGTCAGATTCTCAAGCAACTGAGCTACCCAGGTTCCCCCAAATTTTTTTATTAATATCAATTTTAATCAGTCATTATTGTTATATAGAAACAAAATTTTTTTTTTCACATTGTCCATACATCTTTCACCCTCATTAAACTCTCTTAATATGTCTAGGAGCTTTTTGAGCATCATATTATTTCATATAAATACTCCTGTGTCTGTAATGATGATTTTACTTCTTCCTTTCAAATTTTGGTGCCTTGTATTTCATTTTTTAGCCCAATTGTAAGTGACTAGAAACTTTATTATAGTGTTTAACAGAAGTGGTAAGAGTGAATAGGCTTGAATTTATATTAATTTTAGGTGGCAAACATTCAGTCTTTCACCATTAAGTATGATGTGAGCTCTGTGGCTTTTTGATACATGTGTTTTTTCAAAAGAAGGAAATTCCCTTAAATTATTTTTGTTTTGCTGAAATTTTTAGCAGGAGCAGATGCTGCTATTGTTCAGATGCTTTTTCTCCATCTATTAAGTTGATCAGATAGGTTTTCTCTTTTCATTTGTTAAAATGATTATTTAAATAGAATGATTTAGAATAGTGGTCAGCAAACTATAGCCCAAGGTCCAGCAGCTTGTTTTTGTGAATGAAGTTTCCTTAGAGGCACAGACATGCCATCCAATTATGTATTATTTGATAGCTTTGTTCATGCTACAATGCAAGTGTTAAATAGTTGTGACAAAGACTACATACCATAACCTAAAATATTTATTAGTTGTCTTTTAAAGAAACAATTAGCTGATCCCTTCTTTAGAATGTTAAATCAACCTTGCATTTCTGGGATAAACTCTACTTGGTAATGATGTATTATCCTTTTTATATATTGCTAAATATAATCTAAAATTTAGTTTGGGACATTTGCATCTATATGAATGAGGAATATTTGTTTATAATTTTCTTGTTGTAATGTATTTTTCTGGTTTTCATAATAAAACTGACCTTGTAATTTGATTTGACAAACATTCCCTCCTCCTCAATTTTTAAAAGATTTTGTGTAGGAGTGCCTGGGTGGCTCAGTTGGTTAAGCATCCAAATTCGGCTCAGGTCATGATCTCACGGTTCGTGGGTTCAAGCCCCACGTGGGGCTCTGTGCTGACAGCTCAGAGCCTGGAGCCTGTTTCGAATTCTGTGTCTCCCTCTCTCTCAGACCCTCCCTTCTCATTCTATCTCTCTCTCAGAAACAAAGAAAACATTAAGAAATTAAAAAAAATATTTTGTTTAGAATTTGTAACATTTCTTTTTAAAGTTATTGGTTAAATTCATGAGTGAAGCTATCTGAACCTGCAATGTTTTTGTTCGTTTATTTGCTTGTTTTTTGAAGGGGAAGGTTTTTAACTAGTAACCCCGTTTCTTTAATAGATATAAGGCTATACATATTATCTATTTCATCCTGCTTTAGCCTTGTTAGTGTGTGTCTTCCAAGGGATTTAAAATGCCAAATTTGTTGATATGAAGTTGTTCAATATGTTCTTACTATCCTTTAATATATATAGACTGTAGTGTTATTTTCTCCTCCTTGGTCCCTCCAGATATTGGCTTCCATCTCCTCGACTCAAAATTTTCCAAGTTCTACCTGGATACTTAACTTTGTCAAGGCATTGACATCGCGCAATTATAAGCTTACCTGTTTTCTGTCTCTTAGAAATTCCTTCATTATTCAATTTCATTGTCCAAAAAGTCATTGTTTTATACTTTTCTGTCTGATTTTCCTTTGGTTTAGATAAGAGGTTAGTTAGATCCAGTCTCTAAAACTCTGTCTTGCCTGGAAGCACATGTTACTGATTAGATTATTGATCTTTAACTTTTCTTGTTTATTATAATTTCAGATGATCTGTTTCTCTATCAACATAGCTTCCATTACATATCGAAATTTGATACCCTTTATTTATATATCATTTAGTTCATATTTTTAAAAACCCAATATTATTTTTTTTCCTTCATGCGTTATTTAAAAGCACTGTGTTAATTCCCAAATGGGTAACTATTTTCTAGTCATTTGTGAGCAGAGGGAAGGTGGGAGGAGGATTGCTGATACCTAAATTTAATTGCAGTGAGGTAGAAAAAAATACAAGAGATGTGGTCTCAATTCTTCTAAATATATTAATACTCTCCTTATCTTCTATTATATGGTCAATTTTAGTAAATTTTCTATGTATATCTAAAAATACTGTATATTCTAGAATTGTTACATGCAGTGTTTTAAATGTTTTTTTATTTATTTTTAGGAGAGAGAGAGAGACAGCGTGAGCAGGGGAGGGTCAGAGAGAGAGGGAGTCACAGACTGAAACAGGCTCCAGGCTCTGAGCTGGCAGTCAGCACAGAGCCCGACGCGGGGCTCGAACCCACGAACCGCGAGATCATGACCCAAGCGAAAGTCGGATGCTTAACCGACTAAGCCACCCAGGCGCCCCACATGCAGTGTTTTATATAGGTGAATGTGGTCATTCTTTTTCAAATATGACATATTTTTTCTGACCTTTTTGTGTGCTGCTTCTATCAATTACTGTGTTTATATGATCTGTGTAGCATTCTACACAGATTACATACTATATATGTTATGCTACTGTGTAACATATGATCAATTTTAGGAAACGCTCATTCATTCTTTCAACAAAGATTTACTGTATGTCTATTTGTGTCTATTTGTTCATTTCCCACAGTAATAGATCCTCCTAGTTTATGCTTCTATGAAAATGTCTAGCGGTGGGTAACTGTACATGGAGGATGATAGAAAAGAGGGTAGGGTTTACTTTCTCATATACATAATTCAACAAATCTCCCAATTTCTGCCCTAGTTCTCACTCTTGACTTTGTTACATCTGCTTCCTTTAAGCCTGGAGTATCTCCTGCATCTGCCAGACATTTGGCTCCCTTGCCACTGCACCTTCTCAGTACCCAGTCTAGGTAGCTGCTTCTTTTGTTTTATTATTCAAAAATCTACATCTATTTTATTTTATACATTTTTTCCCTTTGATGAATGTTTTCTGATGCCTAAGTGTTTTCTGGGTAAGCTCTTTTGGCTCATAAAGTCAAGAGTTATTATTTTACATAACAAGAACATTGGAGCAAGGATTGCTCCAGGGTTGGCTTGTTAACAGTTCTTGCATCTTTCCATCTGCCAGACTGTGGTCTCCTCAGGACCACAAGATGGCTCTAGCAGATTCCACTGTTACTTCATGGGAAGGCCCAGGACATCTCTCCTGTGCTTCATTAGCTAGCATTGTATCTGTTACTTATGGAACAATGGTGATTGATATGGAGAAGAATAGGTGTTGAGGGAGGAGGAAAGGTGGGGCTAGATCATGTAGGCTGTATGAGGGTTGTATTTTTATTTTGATTTTATTCTAACTGAAAAAGGAAGTCATAAAGAATGATAGGAATCATATAGGGAATGGTGTGATTTCTTTTTATTGAGCTTTAAAATATCACACTGGATTTTACATGGAGGAGAGATTGATTATGGGGTGGAATATAAGAAAGATAATAGGGAAATTTGTTAAGAATAATAATCTACATGAGCTAAAACGAAGATTAAATAACGTATTTCCTTTTTTTTTAAAGTGCATTTATTTATTTATGTTTGTTGGTTGGTTGGTTGGTTTTTTTTGGGTACCAAATTGCTTTATTTGAAGGAATACTACGAATAAAGAAGTTAAGTAGATGTTTGGTACAACTTATAGAAAAGGAAACAGTAACCCCAACATCCATGCACTACTTCGATGACCAGGGGAGTCACCCTTGTGGCTATGCGAATACAGCCTAAGGCTTAATTCTCATTATCACTGTTTCCCAAGGTATTCTTGTCAAAGAGGTAGTCTGCCATGCCAGATTCAGGAGCCCCCATCTTGTGCAGGCTGGTTACCTTGTCACCCAATTCTTTGATGGATTTCACCTGTTCATTCAGATAATAAGTCTAAATGAAGTCACATAAACGGGGTCATTTTTATCAGTGGCCAGTTTTTACAGTTCCAGTAGTGACTGATTCACACTCTTTTCCAAGTGTAACACACACTCCATTGCATTCAGCCTGTTCTCCCAGTCATCACGGTCTGGTTTCGTGATATCCTGGAGGAAGATTCCATCACCTGGTTTGTTCTGAAGATTCATCAACTTCTCAGCATGTTCCCTCTCCTCATGAGACTGGTGAGGAAAATATTTGGCAAAGTTCTTCAAAGCCATATCATCAATGCCAAAGTAGTAAGACATGTACAAAAAGACATAAGAGGCATATAACTCCAGGTTGTTCTGGCCATTGATGCAGCCGCAAGGCCTGCTGATAGTTCTGGCACATCTGCGAGGGGTACTGGTCCTTATGGCAGTGGTTAAAGGGAGGATGCAGAGATTTGGGAGCTCACTGGCACTGGAGCACTCGCTGGGGCCTTGGGCCAGTCAGAGGGCTCTGTGAGGAGATGGTGAAGTGTTGGCTTTGAGGGTACCCCTCCCCCATGCCATTGAGGGGATTCAACACCGGTTAAGTCCAAGCATTATTGAGGGAGGAAACTGCAGTGACTCTCTGAGCAGAGAAAGAGAGAGAGATAGAGAGAATCCCAAGAATGTTTTGCACTGCCAACACACAGCATGTTGTGGGGCTTGAACCTATGAAACCCCAACATCATAACCTGAGCCTAAACAAAGAATGGGGTCACTTAACCTACTGAGCCACCCAGGTGTCCCATAAATAATATATATCTATCCCGTGCATGTCAGTTAATTAAAACCAACAGAAGGTAAAATTTGAAACTTGAATTCATTCTCCAAAAAGAACATTTTTTTTCCCTTTGTGCCTGTAAGCATTTTCTCCTTCACCTTTCTTCTTATGTTTTGTTACAATAAAGGTCAAAATCATAGCAAAGTATTAAAACACAAATATATGAAAACTCCAATATTAATGCCTCAGTAAGGGCTTGCAAGTGCACCAAATTAAAAGTAGAACTTCCTCCTCTTTTTTAAATTACTGTGCTGTCTAATATGTGCTACAACTTATTGTAGAGTGTGTCATATATTATAGATGAAAGCAGAAATGTTATGAAGTACCTTAACACTCTAGTGCTTGCTCATCTATTTAGACATAGTAAATACTAAATACAACCTCTGAAATTTGACATAGTTTCAATGTGTTTTTCCATCCAGATGTATGTATTCTCTCTATTTTAATTCAAGCTTTCTCATTCAATGATATTTTATGATTATCTTCATTAAGATCCTACTCAAATGTCCTTTTCAAATGGAAAAAAGTCCTTACTCAATTGTATTTTGTTAGTTGAGTGTCTAATGTGAAGATTATTCTCTTCGCATGTTTATATTTTTCTTGATGATTTAAATAGCTTTAATTAGAACGTGTGTTAAGTAGGTAGGTAGGTATCTTGGTAAACTGTTAAAAATAATTTCTAATATATGCTTCAGTTTACTCAAGTTTCTATGTATATATTACAATACTTAAAAAGAATATTTTTGTCTTTACTTTCTTTCCTTGCCATATTTCTTTGAGAAAGCATTCAAAGTAATACTAATGGGGCTATTTTTAATGCGACTACATAAAAAGGGCAATTCCATATGGTTAAAATTTAAATATTAAGAATTTCATTATATATGGCTAGAATAAATAATCCACTTAAAAGATAATGATTATCAGATTTACTAGATTTATTTTTATGATATTGAATATTTTTACTCCAAAAAAGAAATTTCAAGTATGATGTGTTTGCAGAAAGATTAAAAATAAAAAATGAAGAAAGATATATCTGAAACGGCACCCCAAAAGGAATATGATATAGCTATACTTTAATCTTACAAAATAGGCTGGACTTTAATAAACTTTAAGGCAAAATTATTACTTGGGATCAAACGGATACTAGAGAATGAAAAATTTTCCAATCACTAAAAAAAGACTCTTGGAAATACTTATTTGTAAAATCAAACAAGCAAGCAAACAGACAAAATACCAGTGAGGTTGTAGAAAATTTGAGCAGCACTATTAACAAAACTGACTTTATGTACATTAATTGAATATTTCACTTAGTAAATACAGATTACATGTTCTTTGAATGATCTTGTAAAGTATTTACAAATGTAACATTGTCTTAAAGCCCATCTCAATAAATTTCAGAAGAATGAAATACAAAACATGTTTCTTAAATAAAAGGCAATTAATTTAGAAATCAGTGACAAAAGATAAATACAAAATTACTAATTTTTTGGATATTAGCTCATGGATCACAGAAGAAATATAAGGATTTTAAAATATTTGAAGTGAAATAAGAAAATCTGAATATCAAATTTGTGAGATACAGCTAAAAATTAGTAGGACAAAAGTTGTAGCCATAAATACATATATTTGAAAAGAAAGAAGATTGAAAATTTACTAGCTAAATGTACTTTACACGAAGGGGAAGAAAGAAAATCAAATTAAAAAATAGAAGGCAAGAATAATGAATTATTATAGCAGATCTCAAAGAAGTAGAAAACGAACATCAAATAAAGGTAATTATTAATTACTCTATAATCACAATGGGTGATGAGCATAAGGAGGCCACTTTTTGGGATGAGCACTGAATGTGATATGTAAGAGATTAATCGCTGGGTTTTACTCCTAAAGCCAAGACTACACTGTATGTTAACTAACTTGAATTTAAATAGAAGAATAATACATAAAATAAAATCCTGACTTTAATATTCTAAGAAATTTAGTAAAAATACAGGTCACTGACATTACTGAAAACATATTTTCTTCCTCTTAAATAGCAAATATTAAATTAAACTAAGAAGACCTCAGTAAAAAATTAAATAAATAAATGAAAAGCAAACAAACAAAAAAAGATAGTTACTAGCAAGTCCAAAGTTGATAATTTGAAAATACAAACAAAAAATAATGACATCCTTGGTGAGATTTCAATAAGAATAAAAAGACACTACACAATATTTAGAAATAAAACATGAAGATTTACTACAAATACTGTAGAAGGATATTATAAACAAATTTGTCTTAATTCTGTGATAATTGAGGTATAATTTTATTTATTTAATTTACACTTACTTGAAAAAAATCTTACCAAAATAGATCCTAGAATAAATAGAGAAATGCGGGCAACAAGAGTGTGGTAACATTATAGGGTTTCTGTCTGTGCTTTTGATATCCCCAACTACATTCATGAAAACCAAACAAAGCAGCTTAGATAGCAAAGGTGAGAGGTAGGAGTGTAGAAAATATGCAACATTTTATTTTTTTTTAATTTTTAAAAAATGTTTTATTTATTTCTATCAGAGAGAGAGAGAGAGAGAGACAGCATGAGCAGGGGAGGGTCAGAGAGAGAGGGAGTCACAGACTGAAACAGGCTCCAGGCTCTGAGCTGGCAGTCAGCACAGAGCCCGACGCGGGGCTTGAACCCATGAACCGTGAGATCATGACCTAAGTGAAAGTCAAACGCTTTACCGACTAAGCCACCCAGGCGCAACATTTTAAATCAAACTAGGCGAGAAGGAATCTTTATGGAATCCAGAATAAAGGAAGGCATGACCAAACACAAAAGAGTCAAAGGCCATACATGGGACCAGTTATTGCTCAGTAATGGCACAGAAAATTGAAGTATAGAATGACCCAAGAACACAAAATCACAAAATCTATCACCACCCCCACCATAAGAAGACTACAAACTAAGCAATAAACTGATGAGCAAGTCTGAGATAAACTAGTATTATTCAGAAATGTTCTCACAGGCTTTTCATTGCAAATAAGCATGAATTTTATGGGGAAATATTAAATGGGAAGCAGTACTGAAACAGACCAAATCACTTAAGATCCCAGAAAGAATAAACATTTCCTTTCCAAAGGACAAAAGTCTACCCCAAAGAATAATTTGTGGTAACAAAACATAAAGTGAGCCAGATCACAGGAAAAAGATGGTTCAGAGATTGGAAAAATGTGGGGGAAAAAAGAGTATGACATAGGGAGACCTTAAAGACTATTGCAAAAGGAAAATACAGTGATGTAGAACTCTGACCACACAGAGACAAAAATTAGAAGTATCTGGAATCATAGTTAATCCTGAGGAACATAGAAATTGATACACAGTTATTTTTTTAATTTTTTTTATGTTTTATTTATTTCTAGGAGAGAGCCAGAGAGACAGCATGAGCAGGGGAGGGTCAGAGAGAGAGGGAGTCACAGACTGAAACAGGCTCCTGGCTCTGAGCTGTCAGCACAGAGCCCGACGTGGGGCTCGAACCCACGAACCGCGAGATCATGACCTAAGCGAAAGTCGGTCGCTTAACCGACTAAGCCACCCAGGCGCCCCATTACACAGTTATTTTTAAGAGTATGCCTTCAACCATGAAGTTGAGAGCGACCTGGACAATTGCTGCTCTCACACAGGTTGTCTTAATAGAATAAAAAGGTTCAAATCAAAGCCAAGACTTGGGAACGTGTTTTTATTAACTGAATAATATGACAACAAATAAAAAACCTACCAGAAAAAAGTGACGAAAGGAAATATAAAATGTCAAATGTCAAAAATGTGATGAAAAATGTCATACTGTGAGTGCCACCTCCGTGTTATGTTTGGCCTCTGCCTAACTCACTTTCAGTATCTCCTTATCACTGCCAAGGACATTTTCTGGTGGGTAGAGCTCTGCTTCTCTACTTTCAGAAATGGTGAAATGCTTTAGAATAAAACTCTCCTGGAGTAATCCTCAATCAGTACCAGGGATTTAAAAATACCTAGTTCAAACACTCTTTTATGGAATTTGTATGTCATCCTTGTGCCAGGGCCATGTTAATTTTCTACTTATTGATTCAATACTTAAGGTATATGCTGCCAACATGAGCATGCTCTAACATCCTTTAGGTGTAATCATTCTGGACAGAATCTTTGCTTTAGTGTCTTGAATTCCCCAGGGGGGATGTGCTCTAGTTACCTAGAAAGATCACTTTCTTGATAATGTACTCATTTTACTGTGTTTCCTTCCTTGTCTCACTTCCATCACCGCCACCCCATTGTGTTTCCTCCACCTTCCAAATAAACTACATCACCTCTCCTCATAGTTACCTTCTGGAAAAATCAAAACTAGAGACAAAAGCTCTAGCCTAATATTTCCAAAGCATTTAACATGAAAAACACCCTAAGGGTGTTAAACACCATTATTACCACCATAAGAGAAAGAGAAAACAAAAAAGAGAAGAATAAAATTATCAAATACTAATAGAGAAAAGATAAAAAGGGCATGAGAAAAAGGTACACAGATAGAAGACATATAAGAGAGCCCAACATATGTAATATGGGACTCCTCTGCTAAGAGCACTAAAGCAATGAAACTAAGCAAATATTTAAAACTATAATAAAATAGATGAAAAGTACAGCACTAGAAATATAGTCAATACTATTAAAGTTGTATAGTGACAGATGGTGACAATACTTATAGTGTTGAGTACTGTATAGAACTGTTGATTCACTATTCTGTACACCTGAAACTAATTAATATTGCATGTCAATTATACTTCAATAAAAAACATAATCCAAGGAAAGTATAATGGAATAAAAATATTTGAAGTTGCACGTCAAAAGTATACTGAAAGAAGTCTCTCTGAAATGGCTACATACTGTATGAATTTCAATCATTTGACATTCTGGAAAGGGTAAAACTATGAAGACAGTAAAAAGAGCAGCAGTTCTTAGGGGCTAAGGGGAGGGAGGAATAAATAGGTGGAGCACAGGATACTTTTAGGGCAGTGGAACAATTCTGTATATTACTGAAATGGTGGATACACAGCATTATACATTTGTCATAATTGATAAATGGTACAACTCAGAGTTAATCTTGATGTAAACTATGGTTTTTATTTAATAATAATGTACTCATATTGGTTAATCAATGGTAACAAATGTATCACACTAAGGAAATATGTTAATAATAGGAAAAACTATGCTGACAAGAAGAAAGGGTATGCTCTGTGCCCTGCTCAATTGTGTAAACCTAAAACTGCTATAAAAAATAAAGTCTATAATTTAAAGAAATGCAGGATTATAATTTTGATTTCAGAAAAGATATGCAATCTAATGAAAACAATATTAAATAAGAAAGAGAAATATATTTTATAAAAAGATTACATTTGCCCATGAATATATAAACATTATTTTCTATGCAACTAATAAAAAGAGACTTTAAAAATCAGGTTAAAGAGATTCTAGGAGATATAGAAACTATAAATGAGAGACATTAACATAACTCAGATAAAGCCAGGTTAAACAGTGGAAACATTAAGATATAGAATATCTAAAATTAATCAAGTCATACACATACAAACACACACACACAAACTATCATTAAAGAATACACTTTCCTTTCAGGAAACTATCAAAACCCTAGAGGAGAAAGCAGGAAACAGCCTCCTTGATCTCAACAGCAGCAATTTCTTACTTGACTAATCCCAAAAGGCAAGAGAATCAAGAGCAAAAATGAACTACTGGGACCTCATCAAGATAAAAAGCTTCTGCATGGCAAAGGAAACAATCCATAAAACTAATAGGCAACTGACAGAGTGGGAAAAGATGATTCCAAATGACATGTTGGATAAATGACTAGTATTCAAAATCTGTAAGGAACTCACCAAACTCCAACCCAAAAAACAAATAATCCAGTGAAAAAATGGGCAGAAGACATGAACAGACACTTCTCCAAAGAGTACATCCAGATGGATGCTCAGTGTCCCTCATCATCAGGGACATACAGATCAAAACCACACTGAGATACTATCTCACGTCGGTCAGAGTGGTGAAAATGAACAAGTCAGGAGACTGTAGATGCTGGTGAGGATGTGGAGAAATGGGTGCCCTCCTACACTGTTGGTGGAAATGTAAACTGGTGCAGCCCCTCTGGAAAACAGTGTGTAGGTTCCTCAAAACATTAACAATAGAACTCCCCTATGACCCAGCAATAGCCTGCTAGGAATTTACACAAGGGATACAGGAGTGCTGATGCATAGGAGCACATGTACCCCAATGTTCATAGCAGCACTCTCAACAATAGCCAAATCATGGAAAGAGCCTAAGTGTCCATCAACTGATGAGTGGTTCAAGAAGATGTGGTTTATCTATACAATGGAATGCTATATGGTAATGACAGAGAATGAAATCTGGCCATGTGTAGCAACATGGATGTTGAGGGTGTTATGCTGAGTGAAATAAGTCAGGCAGAGAAGGACAGGTACCATATGTTTTCACATATAGGTGGATTAGAGGGTCCTTAACAGAGGACTATGGGGGAGGAGAAGGGGAAAATAGTTGGAGAGAGGGAGGGACACAAACCATGAGAGGCTCTTGAATGCTGAGAACAAACTGAAGGCTGATAGGGGTCGGGGAGAGGAGAAGGGGGTGATGAGCATGGAGGAGGGCACTTGTGGGGATGAGCACTGGGTGTTATATGGAAACCAATTTGACAATAAACTATTTGTAAAATAAAAAAATAGGTAAAATTAAAAAAAAAGAAAAAAGAAAAAAGAAAGTAAAAGATAAAGTTTCATATTAAAAAAAAAAGAAAGAAAAGAAAACTGAATGGATCTTACAGAGATTTGGAACCATAGTAAATAAGATGTGGTTTTAGGGGAAATTACAGAAATGCTACCTTATAACAATAATTCATGTACTTTTAGGGCAGAGGGAGAGATGTTTGTTTTAATATGCCCAAACCTCTCCCTCTTTGTATTGAAGTGTATCCTTCGTCCATAGGCCTGTGGCTAGATGAATGTGGTGTGAGAGGCAAGCAAAAGAGTGAGCTAGGGAGAGTAGATAATCACAGAGCAGTTTGGCTATGTGGGTACATCATCTTCACATACATTATTTCATTTCCTCTTTACTTCCTTCCAATGTTTAGAGATGAAGGATTAAAGGACTAAATCAATTGTCTGGGGTTACCCTATTAGGAAGCTGCAATGTCAGTACTTAGTTTCAAATTTGTCTGACCCCAATACCTCTACTCCTTACTGTTACTATTGATACTGTACTATTCTGTTTTTTTTTTAAAGAACAATCTAGAGTCATTTATTTTAGTCACATTGCAACAACTCCATTCCAATTGTGTATTAGACTTCTTTGATTACTTCAAGATAAATCATTATGTTTTCTTTTTAACGTGTGACACTTTGAGGTTAATTTCATCCAATCACCTAAGAAGTATTTTAATTTACGCCACCATTTAAATTAGTATGGCATTATTTCAAAAGACGATAGGAGTTCAGAATTTTGAAGCATGGAAAGCATCCAATCGAAACAAAATCAGAAGCTCACAAAAGTAGCATTGCAGTAGGTAGTACCTTTCCTTTGAGATAGGTGAAGTATTCTGCAGATATATACCAATCCATAGATATCTCTGTTACAATAACAACATTTAGATGTAACAGTTATATTTAGATACAGTAAAGTATGTAAAGCCTGTGAATATGAAATGTTTACCAGACTGAAAGAGTTCAGTGTGATACTTCATAAGAGGGAGCAGGGGCAAAAGGAGAGAAAGAGAATCTTAAGCAGACTCCACACTCAGTTTGGAGCCCAGTGTAGGGCTCAATCCCATAACCCTGGAATCATGACCTGATCTGAAATCAAGAGTTGTACATTAACCAAGTGATCCACTCAGGCATACCCAAGACTTTTTAAGCTTCCAGTTACTTAACATACAGAGTTATATTAGTTTCAGGTATAGAATTTAGCAATTCAACACTTACATACTTCACTGTGCTCATTACAAGTGTACTCCAATACTTATTAAACTCCATCACCTATTTAACCCAGCCTCCCACGCCCCTCCACTCTGGTAACCATAAGTTTGTTCTCTACAATCTAGAATCTGCTTCTTGGTTTATTGCTCCTTCTTTTGTCTGATTTCCCCTCTTTGCTTTTTTGTTCTGTTTATTAAATTCCACATATGAATGAAATCATATTGTATGTGTCTTTTTCTATTTCACTTAGCACTATGCTCTCTAGCTCTATCCATATCATTGTAAATGGCAAGTTTTCATTCTTTTTTTTTGTGTGTGGCTGCTAAAATTCTATTGTATTAAGATATACCATGTCTTTATCCATTCGACAATTGATGGTCACTTCCGTTGCTTCCATAGTTTGACTATTGTAAACAATGTTTCCATAAGCAGGGTGCATGTATCCCTTTAAATTAGTGTTTTTGCATTCTTTGGGTAAACATCCAGTAGCATAAACTACATAAAGTAGTTCTATTTTTAACTTTTTGGGAAGCCTCCATACTGTTTTCCACAGTGGTTGTACTAGTTTGCATTCCTGCCAATAGTGCAAGTCCTTTTTCTCCGCATTCTCCTCAACACCTATTATTTCTTGTAGTGTTAATTTTAGCCATTCTAACAGATGTGAGATGATATCTCATCATGGCTTTAATTTGCATTTACCTGATGATGAGTGATTTTGAACATCTTTTTATGTGTCTGTTGGCCATCTGTATGTCTTCTTTGGAGAGATGTCTATTCACGTCTTCCTCCCATTAAAAATTTTTTTAATGTTTATTTTTGAGAGAGAGAGAGAGAGAGAGACAGGAGGGGAGGGGAGGGGCAGAGAGAGGGAGACACGGTATACAAAGCAGGTTCCAAGCTCTTAGCTGTCAGCACAGAGCCAGATGGGAAACTTGAACCCATGAGACGAGATCACGACCTGAGCTGAAGTCGGACGTTTAACCAACTGAGCACCCAGGAGCCCTTTTTATTCCCATTTTTGTTTGGATTCTTCTTCTTCTTCTTTTTTTTTTTTGAATTTTGAGTTTTATAAGTTCTTTATATATTTTGAATTACTAACCCTTTATCAGACATGTAATTTGCAAAAATCTTCTCTCATTCCATAGGATGCCTTTTAGTTTTGTTGACTGCTCCCTCCTCCATGCAGAAGCTTATTATTTTGATGTGATCCCAGTAATTTATTTATACTTTGACTTCCCTTGCTTCAGGAGACATGTCTAGAAAAATATGGCAATGGGCAATGTTAGAACCATCACTGTGCTCTCTTGTAGAATTTTTATGGTCTCAGGTCTCACATTTAGGTCTTTAATCCATTTTTAGTTTATTGCTGTGTATAGTGCAAGAAAATTATCCAGTTTCAATCTTCTACATGTATCTGTCCAGTTTTCCTAGTACCATTTGTTGAAGAGAGTGTCTATTTCCCATTGAATATTCCTTTCTGCTTTGTCAAAGACTAATTGACCATATGGTTGTCGGTTTATTTCTGGGCTTTATATTCTGTTCTATTGATCTGTGTGTCTATTTTTGTGCCAATACCATACTGTTTGGATTGTTACAGGTTTGTCATATTTGAAGTCTGCAATTGTGACACCTCCAACTTTGTTTCTTTTCCTTTTTTTTCAAGTTTGCTTTGGTTATTCAGGGTCTTTTGTGGTTCCACATATATTTTAGAATTGTTCTATTTCTGTGAAAAATATTGTTGGTATTTTGATAGGGATTGTATTGAATCTGTAGATTGCATTGGGTAATTTAGACATTTTAACGATATTTGTTCTTCTAATCCATGAGCACGGAATGTTTTTCCATTTCTTTGTGTCATCTTCAATTTCTTTCATCAGTGTTTTATAGTTTTCAGGGTACAAATATTTCACCTCTTTGGTTAGATTTATTCTTAGGTATCCTGTTCTATACTATTATATCCAATGGCAATTAGGTGCTATTGTAAGTGAGATTATTTTCTTAATTTCTCTTTATTCTGCTTCATTATTAGTGTATAGAAATGTAAGAGAGTTCTACACATTGATTTTGTATCCAGCAACTTTATTGAATTTGCTTATCAGTTCTAGCCATTTTGGTGGAATCTTTCCATCTTTTTACATATAGTATTATGTCATCTGCAAATAATAAAAGTTTCACTAGTATCCTATTGATTTGGATGCCTTTTATTCTTTTTGTTGTCCAATTACTGTGGTTAGGACTTCCAGTACTATGTTGAATAAAGGTGATGAAAGTGGACATCCTTGTCTTGTTTCCCACTGAAGATGTTATTAGCTATAGGTTTTTCATATATGGCCTTTATTATGTTATTTTCCCTCAACCTACTTTCTTGATGGTGTTGATCATGAATAAATGGTGTACTTTATCAAATGTTTTTTCTGTAAATATTGAAATGATCGTATGGTTATTCTTTCTCTTATTGATGTGATGTATCACAATGACTGATTTGCAAATATTGAACCACACTTGGCAGTTTGGGAATAAATCCCACTTAATCATGGTGAAGAACCATGTATTGTTCTATTCAGTTTTCTAGTAATTTGTTGAGGATCTTTGCTCTATGTTCATCAGGGATATTGGCCTGTTGTCTTTTTAAATTGTGTCTTTGTTTGTTTGTGTATTTGGACGTTTTCCCTCCTTTTCTATAGTTTGGAATATTCTGAGAAGAATAGGTATTAAGTCTTTATTTTTTAAGGTTTGTTTTTAAATTCCAGTTAGTTAACATATAATGAAATATTAGTTTCAGGTATATAATATAGTGATTCAATACTTTCACACAGCACTCAGCACTTATCACAACTAGTGCACTCCTTAATTCACATCATCTTTTACCCATCCTCCACTCACCTGCATTCTGGTAACCATCAGTTTGTTGTTCTTTATGGTTAAGTGTCTGTTTCTTGGTTTGTCTTTGTCTCTCTCTTTTTCCCTTTTGCTCATTTGTTTTGTTTGTTAAATTCCTCAAGTGAGTGAAATCATATGGTATTTGTCTTTCTCTGACTGACTTATGTTGGGTATTAACTCATTTTAAAATGTTTGTTAGAATGCTCCTGTAAAGCCATCTGGTCCCAGGCTTTTGTTTCTTGAGAATTTTTTTTATTACTATTTCAATTTCAGTGTTGGTTATTGGTCTGCTCAAATTTTTTCTTATGTTTTTTATTTATTTTTGGTAGTTTGTATGTTTCTAATAATTTATCCACTTCTCCAGGTTGTCCAGTTTGTTGCTATATATTGGTTTCCATAATAATGTCTTAGAATTGTCTGTATTTCTGTGATATTTGTTGTTATTTCTTCTGTTTCATTTGTGATTTTGAGTCTTTCTTTTTGATAAGTCTGCCTAGAAGTTTATGAATGTTATTTCCAAAGTTTTATGAAAGGTATTTTCAAAGAACCAGCTCCTGGTTTCATTGATTTGTTCTATTGTGGATTTTTGTTTTGTTTTGTTTTGTTTTGTTTGATTTGGTTTCCATATCATTTGTATTTATTTCTGCTCTAATCATTATGATTTCCTTCCTTCTTCCGCTTGTAGGCTTCATTTGTTGTTCTTTTTCTAGCCCTTTTAGATGTAAGGTTAGGTCTTATTTGAGATTTTTCTTGCTTCTCAAGAAGGCCTATATTTCTATAAATTTCCCTCTTAGAATTGCTCTTACCGCATTCTAGAGGTTTTGGATTATTGTATTTACATTTTCATTTGTTTGTATGTACTTTTAAATTTCTTCTTTGATTTCCTGGTTAACCATTCAGTTTTTAGTAACATGTTATTTAATCTCATGTATTTGTGCTCTTTCCAGAATCTTCTTGTGGTTGATTTTTAGCATTGTGGTCAGAAAATGTGCATCATATGACTTCAATCATTTTGTACTTGTTGAAGCCTGTTTTGTGACTTTGTCATATGTTCTGGAGAATATCCCATATGCACTTAAAAGGAATGTGTATTTGGAGTGGGATGTTCAGAATATATCAGTTAAATCCATTTTCTCCAGTGCATTATTCAAAGCCATTTTTTCTTTCTTGATTTTTTGTTTGGATGATCTGTCCACTGATGTAAATGGGGTGTTAAGGGTCCTACTATTGTTTATTATTAACAATTAGTTCCTTTACATTTGTTATTAACTGTTTTATGTATTTGCGTAGTTCTGTGTTGGATACAAATATTTATACTTGTTGTATATTTTTGATCGATTGTCTCCTTTATTTTTACAGAGTGTTCTTTATCTTTTTGTTAAAACAGTCTTTGTTTTAATGTGTATTTTATCCAAAATAAGTATTGCTACCTTGGCTTTCTTTTGACATCCATTTGCATGATAGTTGTTTCTCCATCCCTTCACTTTCAATCTGCAAGTGTCTTTAGGTCTAAAATAAGTTTCTTGGAAAAAATAATGAAATAAGTTTCTTGGAGCTCCTGGGTGGTTTAGTCGGTTAAGCGTCTGACTTTGGCTCAGGTCACAATCTCATGGTCTGTGGATTCGAGCCCCGTATCAGATTCTGTGCTGACAGCTCAGAACCTGGAGCCTACTTCAGATTCTGTGTCTCCCTCTCTCTCTGCCCCTCCACTGCTCTGTCTCTCTCTCACTCTCTCAAAAATAAATAAACATTACAAAATTTTAAAAATAAAATAAATTTCTTGTAGGCAGCATATAAATAGATCTTTTTAAAAATCCATTCTGTCATCCTGTGTCTTTTTATTGGAGCATTTAGTCTATTAAAATTCCAAATGATTATTGAATGATATGTATTTGTGATTTGTGGTCACCATTACGTTTGTATAGCATCTCTTCTGCATGTAACAGTCTATATTAAGTTTATGGTCATTTTAAAATTATTTTTTTAATGTTTATTTATTTTTGAGACAGAGAGAGACAGAGCAGGAGCTGGGGAGGGGCAGAGCGAGAAGGAGACACAGAATATGAAACAGGCTCCAGTTTCTGAGCTGTCAGCACAGAGCTCGATACGGGGCTCAAACCCACAGACCACGAGATCATGACCTGAGCTGAAGTCGTACGCTTAATGGACTGAGCCACCCAGGCACACAAAGTTGATGGTCATTTAAAGAGTACATACTTTTTTTAAGTTCCTTGACTGTTTTTTTAATAGAAATATTCATTTTTACTGCGTTTTCAAACGTTATAGTATCACTTTTTGTTTCTCTTTTCCATGGGAACATTCCCATTTAATATTTCTTTCAGGGCTGGTTTAGTGGTCATAAACTCCTTTAGCTTTTATTTGTCTGAGAAACTCTTTCTCGTGACAACCTTTATGGATAGAGTATTTTTGGCTGCAGATTTTTTCCATTCAGCATGTTGAATATACCATGCCACTTCCTTCTGGCTTATCATGTTTCAGTTGAGAGATCTGTAGCTAGCCTTATGGGTTTTCTTTTGTAAGTTATTTTCTTCTTTTATATTATGATTTTTAAGATTTTTCTTTATCATTATATCTTGCCAATTTAATTAGAATATGACTCAGTAAAAGTCTGTTTTTGTTGATTTTGATGGGCACACTCTATCCCTTCTGGATCTGGATATCTGTTTCCTTCCCTCGATTTTGGAAGTATTTAGCTATTATGTCCTCAAATGAGTTTTCTGCTACCCCCTCTTTCTCACTCTTTTTTTTGGGGGGACTCCTATAATATGAATGTTACTACATTTGATGAAGATATTATGTTTTCTAACTCTATGCTTGTTTTCATAATTCTTTTTTCTCTCTTTTATTCAGCCAATTACTTTCCATTCCTCTGTCTTCTAGGTCACTAATTAGTTCCCCTGCTTCTTTCAGCTTTCTGTTTATTCCATCAATGCGTGCTTCCCATTTCATTTATTGTACGCTTTATCTCAGCTATGTTATTCCTGATCTCTGTGTTCTGTGTCCCATTCAGGTCTTCCACTCCTTTCTCAAGTCCAGTGAGTATTCTTACGTTCATTGCTTTAAATTTTCTATCAAGCATGTGACTTCTATCTGTTTTGTCCTTTTCTTTCATTTGAGATAAATTTCTCTGTCTTCTCATTTTGTCTGTCTCTACCTGTTTCTCTGTGTTAGGAAGTTCAGCTACATCTCCTGTTCTTGAAGGTAATGGCTTTATCAATAAGAGGTCCTGTAGCACCCTGAAGTGAGTTTTCCCCTGTTCCCCAGAGCCTGGTACTTCCTGAAGGGTCGCCAGTGTGTGCTGCATGTCCTCTGCTGTTTTGTCCTGGCCACTTTATCCTCTAGGCCATTTATTTGTAGAGGCTTTCTTTGCCTTATGTGGGCAGTGTTTTGTCTTGGCCTGAATGTCTCCTGTTTAAACTAAGTGTGCTCCAGCTTATTGGTTGCCAACAGCATTAGAACTAAAGCTCTGCAAAACTCCTGCCCTGGGAGACATGATGTTGGCAGGAGTTTTGGCTAGTCTTCCTGGGAAGGGATCTCACCATTCTGGTACTGAGGAAAGTATGACTACATGGGCAGTCTCACTGTGCAGGGGGCAGGTCATGATGTAAGCAAGTGACGTAGCAAATGTCTATGCTGCACTTGTACTTGAAGATGGCCCTGTGCTTATGCTGGAGGGGAGGGGAGGAAAATTATGCTTGCTAGTTCCCTTTTTCTGGAAGGGTCTCTTAGTAAATGCTATCTCTCTGGGGTACACTCCAGGATGGGTGGATAGCCTCCCCACTATATGCTCCAGGCACTCTTCAGATCATTGTTTTTATTCTGTGTGTCCTTAAGTTCTTTGCCTGCAATCCTTCCAAGAACAGCTTATTCATCTGGGCTCTATCACAGCTACACCAACTAACTTTATTATTTGTGTCTATTTATTTATTTGGAAAGAGACATAGACAGCACAAGTGAGAGGGGTACAGAGAGAGAGGGAGACAGACAACATCAAGCAGGCGATGTGGGGCTCAATCTCATGAAACATGAGGTCATGACCTGAGCCAAAACCAAGACTTGGATGTTTAGCCAAATGAGCCACACAGATGCCCCCCACTGACCTTTAAAACTCCAGGCTTTCTTTTTCCAGAAGTCACAAAATTCAGCTTCTCTTACTTTCTAAGCCAGTTACTGTGAGGATTTGTTTTCCCTGTGTACTACCCTGATTGCTAGTCCATCTTTCAGCACCGTGCATCAGGTACAATTTGTTTCGCTCCCAAACCACATCTCTGAACTCTTACTTTCATTGATGTGACCTCCTCCCTTCCTTTAGTTGTGGAGCTTATTCTGCCAGTCTTCATGTCAATTTCTGGGACTATTTAGGGTGATTTAGTTATCTAGCTGAATTTATCAGAAAAAGCAAACCTAGGGTCCTCCTACTCTGTTGCCATCTTCCCTTCCTTGCCATGTTCTGATTCTTATCAGATTATTTTTTTGTCTTCCCCATCCTAATACACTGTAGGCTCCTTAAGAATATGTATCAGGAAAAAAAAAATTAAGGGGAGATATCCCTAATGAACTTAGATTCACAGAAAGAATAGCTATCACCAAAATGATGAGAGAAAATAGTGTTGGAAAGGTTGTGGAAAAAGGGAACTCTTGAGCACTGTTGGTAGGAATGCAAATTCATACAGCCATCATGAAATCAAGAATAGGTTCCTCAAAAAATTAAGAATAGAATTACCATATTATCCAGGAAGTCCACTTCTGGGAATATACCCAAAGGAAGTGAAAACAGGATCTTGAAGAAATATATGCATCACCATATTTATTGTAGCATTATTCACAATAGCCAAAATATGGAAACAATTGAACTGTCAATGGGAGATCTATCTATATCTGTATTTATATCTAATCCATATATCTTTATGCAATGGGATATTAGTTAACCATGAGAAAGGAGGACATCCTACCATTTACAACATGGGTTGACCTTAATGGCATTATACTAAATGAAATAAGTCAAATAGAGGAAGACAATTACTATATGATTTCTACTGTATTATCTCAGTTACATATGGTATTTTAAAAAGTTGAACTCATAGAGACACAGAGTACATGTTGGTAACCAGGGGTTTGGGCAGATGGGGAAAACGTTGACCTTGGTCAAAGGGTACAAACTTCCAGGTGTAAAATGAAAAAGTTCTAGGGATCCCATGTACAGCACGGTGGGTATAATTATTAAAAGTAGATTTTAAAATATTCTTACCACAAGAAGAAATGGTAAATTAATTATGGGACGTGATATAGGTGTTAGCTGATGCTAAGGTGTTTGTCATTTTGCTATATATATATGTGAATATATATATGAATATATATATATGAAATCAACATGTGGCACACCTAAAACTTGTACCAAGTAAATGTCAAATATATATCAATAAAGCTAGAAAAAAGGAGTATGTATCAGGCCTTTCTTTGGTCAATAATTTTATTGCATTTAATAAAAAGTATTATGAACAGGTCTCAGGTATCATCTAGCATCTTATTTCTTCAGCTGAAAAAATTCCTGCATCTAATTCATCAGTTTGCTTTTTTAGAGAAATAGATCCTTTCCAATTACTCTCACCTTCTCTCCTTTTTCTTCTTTTTTAACATTCATGGCTTGATGAATCAAGGAAGCTGAATTTTATATAAGTTCAATGTCATTTTACTGGGCTTGAATATCAATCAACCAATACCTGACTTTATCCAAACCATTCAAATATATTGGCACCCAAGAAGTTGTAAATCTCAACAACACATCAATTCTCCTGAGTAACAACCTTGTTGGGACAAGGAGTGTAAGCAAACTTCCTTCTGTAATAGAGGCCCCAGAACACGCTGTATCATGTCTTGTATATGGCAAAAGATAGTGCGGGTAGTAGCCAATTTCCTTCTTTTTCCCTAAAATTTGTCAATGCAATTGCTTGTTTTTCTTGCCATGGAAACTGAGTTTCACATTGATGTGGTCCAAATTTCTCTGGAGGAGTCCTCTGGGGTCCTTCATAAAATCTGGGTGCTCCTAGGGTGCCTGAGTGGCTCAGTCAGTTAAGTGTCTGACTCTTGATTTCGGCTACTCACAGTTTGTAAGTTCGAGCTCCACATCTGGCTCCATGCCAACAGCGTGGCACCTGCAGGGATTCTCTCTTTCTCTTCTTGCCCTTCACCCTCTCGTGCGTTCTTTCTCTCTCAAAATAAATAAATAAACCTTTACAAAATAAAATAATAAAATTAAATCTGGGTGTTCCTTCAGGGTGATGTCAACTATTTGGTTGCTGAGAATGCTCATCATTCCTGTAGCAGAAACAGCAAAAGAGGACCATGTTTTTTATGTCCCCACTTGGTTCTGAGCCTACCCATAGTATGTTATCAAAGCACATTGAATTTTCGTATTGAGCCTTTTGTCTCTATCCTTCCCATTTTACCCATTTACTTTTACCCATTTACTTATTTATTTATCTACAATAAACTATTTCTGGTGTGTGTGTGTGTGTGTGTGTGTGTGTGTGTGTGTGTGTGTGTGTGTGTGTGTTTCAGCTCCCAGATATAGATATCTCCTTTTACTACTGCCAAAGATCTTGTCATCTGTAGAAGTGTTAGCATTCCTATTGTGAATATAGGCCGAGTTGGCTATCAAGGGGATACAACAAGTGTATCTGGGGGCACTAAACAGACTTTAAAGCACTATATCATCCAAGAAAACCATCTTCTACATGTATTTTGAAAGGCAAAACATACTTATATCCTATTGTGTCAGTTTGCAGGATTCTTTCTATACGTGCAGCCAGAAACTACAAATAAATATGTAAGCAAATATATCCTTAAGAATAGCATCATAATACGCATAGGAGCACATGTACCCCAATGTTCATAGCAGCACTCTCAACAATAGCTAAAACATGGAAAGAGCCTACGTGTCCATCAACGGATGAATGGATCAAGAAGATGTGGTTTATCTATATGATGGAATACTAAATGGCAATGAGAAACAATGAGATCTGGCCATGTGTAGCAACATGGATGGACCTTGAGGGTGTTATGCTGAGCGAAATAAGTCAGGCAGAGAAAGACAAATATCATATGTGTGCACGTATAGGAGGATTAGGAGGAACTTAACAGAGGACCAAGGGGGAGAAGAAGGGCGGAAATGGTGGGGGAAAGGGAGAGAGGCAAACCATGAGAGACTCTTGAATGCTGACAAAAACTGAGGACTGATGGATGTGGGGGGGAGGAGAGATGGGCATGGAGGAGGACACTTGTGGGGATGAGCACTGGGTGTTATGTGGAAACTAATTTGACAATAAACTATTTGTAAAAAAAAAAAAAGAAAAGAATAGCATCATAATATATACATTTTTGTGCAACTTGCTTTTTTTACCTTAGAATGTTATGTACCTAAAACAAATGGAAGATTATATCTTAGTTTTCCCAAAAAATAAATCTCAGACAGAAGGGAATGAGTGGGTGAGGGCAGAGATGCAACAACAATGACCATGAGCTGATAGCTGTTGAAACCCGGCAATTTATCAAAGACTTCTCACGTTTTGTACCATTACAATTATTAGATAGGTAGATAGATGATAGATAGATAGATAGATAGATAGATCGATCTTTTTAGTATTTTTGAAGCATCTTATTATAAAACAAATAAGGAAAAATGCACAAAACATTTAGTTGAACAATTTATCATAAAGCAAGCATCTGTCAAGAAATAGTAATAATTATGTTCTTTCTCTTTTGTTCAACTATGGCTTTAACAATTGACCCTGACCTTTTCTCTGAAACAACTGTTGACTTAAAACTTTTATTTATTTGTTTTCTATTTAATTTTTTCTGCCCTTATATTTGTTATTATAAAATATTATGAGTATTATAGATTATACTATTATAAAATTATTATAAAATTATAAATATTATATTTCTGCTACTTTTCATATACTCTGATTTGTTTTGTGTTAGCTAACTTCTTTTTCATTGTTGTTGTTGTTTTTAATGTTTATTTATTTTTTGAGAGAGAGAGATAGAGTACAAGTAAGGGAGGGGCTGAGAGAGAGGGAGACATAGTATCTGAAGTAGGCTCCAGGTTCTGAGCTGTCAAACTCATAGAGCATGACATTATGACTTGAGCCAAAGTTGGACACTTAACCAAGTGAGCCACCCAGGCACCCCTAAATTAGCTAGTTTCATAAGGTGAAATCTTGAGACACCAAATTTAGGTCTTTTTCTTAGATCTTTTTTCTTTTCTGATCAGAACCACTTATATTTAGGGCACCAAGGAGCACCTGAGTGGCTCAGTTGGTTAAGCATCTGGGTTTGGTTCAGGTCATGATCTCATGATTTCTTTTCTTTTTTTTTTTTTTAATTAAAAAAAATTTTTAAAAATTTATTTCTGAGAGAGAGAGAGACAGCATGAGCAGGGGAGGGTCAGAGAGAGGGAGACACAGAATATGAAACAGGCTCCAGACTTTGAGCTAGCTGTCAGCACAGAGTCCGATGTGGGGCTCAAACTCATGAACCGTGAGATCATGACCTGAGCCGAGGTCGGCTGTCCAACTGACTGAACCACCCAGGCTCCCCTATGACTTCATGATTTCTGAGTTTGAGACCCTGAACTGGGGTCTTTGTTCTGCTTTGGGCCCTCTGTCTTGCTCTCTTTCTGCCTCTCCCCCACTCACATTTTCTTTCTTTCAAAGATAAAACTTTTTTTTTTTCAAAAAAGAACCATTTATAGTTATAACATTTCCTTTCATCTTTACCCCACAATATTTGATATATTGTACTTTATCATTCAGTTTAAAATATTTTCTAATCTATGGATTATGTAGAAACACATTGTTAATTTCCAAATACTTCGGGAAATTTTCAGAAAGCTTTTCATCATTTATTTGTCATTTAATTTAATGTGATCAGAGAACATACTCTGTATGATTCAATTATTTTAAGTTATTGGGACTTGTTTAATGGTCCAGCATATGTACTTTTTTGGTGAAAGTACTTTATACACCTACTTCTTTAATTTCATCCATTCTGACATTTTATGTCTTTTACAGCAGTGTTTAATCCATTAAAATTCCATTAGCTATTGATGTAATTTGATTTTGTTCAGCCATTTTACCATTTATTCCCTTTTTTGCTTGTTGTTTTGTTTCTGTGTTCTTCCTTTATTGCCTCCTTTTGGATTAAATATATTTTAGGTGTCCACTTTTGTATATATGATGGTTTGGAGCTAAACCTCTCTCTGTGTTTTTAGTCAGCACTTGGTATATTTAAATATTCTTAATTTTTATTGCCTTCTTAGATTTAAAATTGTGTGATTCCCATACAATGTAGCATTCTTGCAACAGCATATGGCCATTTGTCACCCCCCATTGTCAGTGTTACCATCATAATATTCATTTATAGATACATAGCTCACAAAAATTTTATAATATTGCTTTTAAACGGTCATGTGCATTTTTAAAAAATTAAGAAATAAACAATAGTCTTTTATATATACATATATATTTACCATTTCTAATACTTTTTCTTTTTGCCTGAAGACCTGAGTTCTAATGTAGAACAATTCGAATTTTCACCAAAGAATTTTCTTTAGCATTTCTTGTAATGCAGATATTTTGATGCCAAATTCTATATTTAAAATCTGAAAATAACTTAATTTCACTTCATTTATGGCACAGAAAATTAAAATTTTGTTGAATAGAAGATTCTGGGCTTCCAGTTTGTTTTGTTTTTCTCCTTTCAACTCTTAAAGAAGACCCACTATCTACTAGCTTCAATTATCACTATTGAGGGGTCAATGGTGATTTGAATCACTGTTTTCCTATATACCATATTTCTTTCTGGCTACTTTAAAATTTTTCTCTTCATTTTGGTTTTCAATAGTTTCACTATAATGTACCTAGGTTTGGTATTTTTTGTAATTTTAATGTTTGGGAATTTCTGAGATTCTTGAGTATATAAATTTATGTTTTCTACTAAATTGGGAGAATTTTGGCAATTGTTTCTGCTATTTTCTTCAAAGTCATGCTCCTTTCAACTGTGGTACTTCAATTACATATATGTCAAATATTTTGGTAGAGTCCTCAGGTCCTGGTGGCTTGTTTGTTTATTTTTAATTTTTTCCTCTTTGTTCTGTAGACTGGATAATTTCTACCAATCTGTCTCCAGGTAATCTGCCTCAATAATTTTTAAATTATTGATACTAATTTTTGTCACACAATTTCCTTTAATTTATTTTGAATTTCTATTTCCCTAATGATATTTTTGTAACTTTTCACTGATTGTGAGTATATTTTACTTCATGTCCTTGAAATTAGTTATTATAGCTGCTTTAAAATACTTCCGTGCTGTTATCAAATTCTAAGTCATCCTGCTATCTGTCAAATTATTTTTTGGGGGGGATTTAATTTAATCCTCTTCATATGTTTTATTTGAATTTCAGTTAACATACAGTGTAATATTAATTTCAGATGTACAATATAGTGATTACCTACAACACCTGGTGCTCAACACAAGTCCACTCCTTAATACCCATCACCTATTTAATCCATCCCCCCAACAACCTCTTTTCTGTAACCATCAGTTTGTTCTCTATAATTAAGAGTCTGTATAGTTCTCTATAATTAAGAGTCTGTATAAGAGCCATAGTTTATGGCTCGCTCTCTCTTTTTTTTTTCCTTTTCTCATTTGGTTTTTTTTTTCCCTTAAATTCCATATATAAGTGAAATCATATGGTATTTGTCTATGATTGACTTATTTAACTTAGCACTATAGGCTCTAGGTTCATCCATGTCATTGCAAATGGCAAGATTTCACTCCTTTTTAATGCTAAATGATATTCTGTTGTGTACATACATGATATCTTCTTTAGTCATTCATCAGAGGAAACTTGGGCTATTTCCGTAATTTGGCTATCATAGATGATGTCACTATAAACATCAGAGGTAATTTATTTCTTTGAATTAGTATTTTTGTATTCTTTGGGTAAATAGCTAGAGGAGCAATTATTGAATCATAGGGTAGTTCTGTTTTTAACTTTATCAGGAATCTCCACAGTGGTTGCACCCATTTGCATTACCACCAACAGTGGATGGGGGCTCCTTTTTCTCCACATTCTCTCCAACACCTGTTGTTTCTTGTACTGTTGGTTTTAGACCTTCAGATAGAGGTAAGGTGATACCTCATTGTGGTTTTGATTTGCATTTCCCTGACGATGAGTGTGTCTGTTGGCCATCTGTATGTCTTCTTTGGAGAAATGTCTTTCACGTCTTTGGGCCCATTTTTAATTGGATTATTTGTTTTGGGGATGTTGAGTTTTATATATTATTTATATACTTTGGATACTAACTTTATCAGATGTCATTTGCAAAGAACTTCTCCCACTTCATAGGTTGCCTTTCAGTTTTGTTGTTTGTTTCCTTCGCTGTGCAGATCTTTTTATTTTGATGAAGACCCTATATTTTATTTTTATTTTATTTCCTTTGTCTCAGGAGGCATAACTTGGAAGAAGTTTTCATGGTCGATGTCAAAGACATTACTGTCTTGTTCTCTGCTAGGATTTTTATAGTTTCAGGTCTCACATTTTTGTCTTGAATCTATTTTGACTTTATTTGTGTGTATGGTGTAAGAAAGTGGTCCAGCTTCATTCTCTTGCATGTAGCTTTCCAGTTTTTTTAACACCATTTGTTGAGGAGACAGTCTTTTTGTCATTGCATGTAATTTCTTGGTTTGTTGAAAATTAATTGACTGTATAGTTGTGGGGTCATTTCTGGGTTTTATTTTCTGGTACATTGACCTATGTGTCCATTTTTTTGCCAGTACCATAATATTTTGGTCAACATAGCTTTGCAATACAACATGAAATCTTGAAATGCAACACTTCCAGCTTTGTTTTTCTTTTTCAATGTTGTGTTGATTATTTGGAGTTTTTCTGTGTTTCTATACAAATTTTAAAATTGTTTGTTCCAAGTCTGTGAAAAATGATGTTGGTAATTTAATAGGGATAGCAATAACTGTGTAGAATGCTTGGATAGTATAGACATTTTAGTAATATTTTTTTCTTCCAATCCATGAACACAGAATATCTTTCCATTCCTTTGTGTCATCTTTAATTTCTTTGATCAGTTTTTTTATAGTTTTCAGGATATAGGTCTTTAACTTCTGTGGTTAAGTTTATTCTTAAGTATCTTATTGATTTTCATGCAATTATAAATGGGTTGGATTCCTTAATTTCTCTTTCTGCTATTTTATTATCAGTATATAGAAATGCAACACATTCCTGTATGTTGATTTTGTATCCTGTGACTTTACTAAATTCATCTATCAGTTCTAGCAAATTTTTTTGGTGGGTTCTTTCTCTCATCTACAAATAGGAAAAGATTGAACTCTTCCTTACCAATTTGGATGCCTTTTATTTCTTTTTGGTGTCGATTGTTGTGGATAGGACTTCAAAGACTATGTTAAATAACACTGTTTAGAGTGGACACCCCTGTCTTGTTCCTGACTATAGAGGAAAAGCTCGGTTTTTCTCCACTGAAGATGATATTAGGTCTGTATTTTGCATAGATGACCATTATTATGTCGACGTTTATTCCTTATACACTTACTTTGTTGATGGTTTTGATCATGAATAAGTGTCATACATTGTCAAATGCTCTTTCTGAATCTATTAAAATGATCATATGATCCTTATCTTTTCTTTTATTAATGTGGTGTATTCAAAGAGATACATACACCCCAATGTTTATAGCAGTATTATCTACAATAGCCAAATTATGGAAATAGTCCAAGTTTCCATCATCTGATGAATTGATAAAAAGATATGGTATATATACACAATGGAATATTACTCAGCCATAAAAAGAGGGAAAACTTGTCATTTGCAATGACGTGGATAGAGCTAGAGAGTATTATGGTAAACACAGTAAGTCAGTCAGAGAAAAACAAATACCATATGATTTCACTCATATATGGAATTTAAGAAACAAAAAAATGAGAAAAGGGAAAATATAAAACAAAACAAAAGAAAACAAAACAGAGAGACAAACCAAGAAGCTGAATCTTAACTATAGAGAACAAACAGATGGTTATTGGCTGGGAAGTATGTGGGGATGGGCTAAGTTGGTGATGGGGATTAAGGAGTACATCTGCTGCAATGAGCACTGGGTGTGTGTGGAAGTGTTGAATTATTATATTGTGCCCCTGAAACTAATATTACCTTGTATGTTAAATGGAATTTAAATACAAACTTTTAAAAAATGGCATTGACTCTTTAAATCTCCTTGAAGTTACTTCAGCCAGAGTAACAGGAACTTGAAGCAATGAGGATAGTGTAAAATAAATGGTCTTTACTTCTTTTTTGGCATCTCTATGATCAGAAGCAGTAATCTATGATCAGAGTACATATCTTCAATATTTGGAAGATAGGATTCTTTTTGCCCATCCAGGCTCTTGCAAGCTGTGTGCAAGCTACTCTTGGAATATATGCAGATATGCCTGCCATGTGGCTGAAGGGTGGGAAATGGATGGCTACTATTGTGTTAAAAGCAGAATTGACCAAAATTCACCAATATACCAACCAAGTTTTCCCGTGGAAATTGCAAGCCTTCAATAGACTCTAGAGCTCCAAAATAGTTACATAAGACAGATTCTGTCTGTTCAATTGTGTACCTGCAAAGACAGATTTATCATCCTTGCTATTCAGTCATCCCTCAACTGAATCTTTTACAATCAATCCCCAAGTCACATCTATGTGCACAAACGTGTTGCCATTTTGATTGAGACTGAATTAACCTCAATACTACTTTGGATAGAATTACTTTTTTACGATGTGAATCTTCCAATCTAGAAACATGTTTTCTTTTTCTATGCTTATTTAGGTCTTCTGAAATTTATATCAGTAATATTTTATATCTTTTACATGAAGGCTTTATATGTCTTTTGCTATGTTTGTTATTAAGTACTGGACATTTTCACTCTACTATAAGGAATTTCCCTTTTAAATTTTGTTTTTCAAATTGTATATCTGGCATAGGAAATGAGAGCTAGTTTTGTCTTTTATTTATCAAACTTTGAAATACATTTATAAATTATAACAATTTATATTTAGATACATTGGATTTTCTATGGGCGGAAGAATATAAATAATGAAAGTTTTATTTCCTATTTTCTAATAGTTTAATGTTATATAAGTGATAACAATGAGAATTCTTTTAAAATAACCACTCAATTTAAAGGATCTATTTCATCCAAATACGAAGTTTTCTACTGTTATTTTTTTAAAGGATTACTTTCAAATTAAGTAAATTCCTTTTTTTTTTGTTTTTCCTACTCATTAAGATTTTATCTATATGCATGTATATATAGATAATTCTGTTTTTACTTTTTCTATTATGAAGTGAATTACATTAATTGATTTATAAGTGTTAAACCCAGCATGAATTCTTAGAATAAGTTTACGTATTAAATATTATCTTGAGTTATCAAAGTCTAATCATAATTAGTAAACTTACTTTTTTTCACGCTGATCTCCATGGTCTTGGGTTGATTGTAGGCTGATCTCCTAATATACATTGACCTTGTTATTCTTCAATACTTCTTTATCTCCTTTAGCTTTGCTATTGATACTGCACTATAAGTACTTTACTTTCATGCTATTTTATCCTTTGATTATCTGTTCCAGCTCTTTATTAGCTAATTTTGTTATATATAATAGCCTCTTATTTAGGTGTGTGTGTGTGTGTGTGTGTGTGTGTGTGTGTGTATGAAAATGGCTTATGATTTTTTCAGTAATTAAACTGGTAATAATGATAGGTGCCAGTTGTTGAGTGCTTTCCATGTGTGTGCCATATTTCTCAGAGCTTTCCAAATACATTATCTTGTTTGCCTTAATTTGGTATTGAGATAACAAGTAATTAGGTGCTTCCATATTACTTTTTGATAAGATAATTTAGAAAGTTGACAATTTATCTCCTTAACCAGGAAAAAAAATATGTTTTGGAATTTTGAAATAGTTTGCTTTCCTTTTGAAACCTTTGGAAATTTTTATTTTAATTGGGATAGGATTACTCTGTATAAGCTTTGATCAATGCAATTTTAAACATAAAAATAAGGTTATAAGTGAAACGAAAATATTTTTTCCAAAATGGAACTACATTAAAATACTTATATCTCTTTTTAATGTTTATTTTTGAGAGAGATAGAGACTGAGAGAGAGTGGAGGAGGGGCAGAGAGAGAGGGAGGCACAGAATCCAAAGCAAGCTCCAGGCTCTGAGCTGTCAGCACAGAGTCTGACATGGGGCTCAACAGATGAACTGTGAGATCATGACCTGAGCCAAAATCAGACACTTAACCAACTGAGACACTCAAGTACTGTGTAAAATACTTATAACTTAATAAAAAAATTTTACCTCAAACAAAACAAAACAAAATGAAACTAAAGTAAAAATAAGTAAAAACAAAACTATTCCCAGGAAGCAAAGATCTGAACTTTGCTATAGATGGAGAAACATCAATCTTGAATAGTTGAGCAACAACCAGAACAGTGCTATGTCACAGCAAATGTTTTCTGATGGCATGTTATAGGAAAGCCTTCTGCTCTCCACCGCCTTCTCCTGTCTGACTTTGCTGTTGCTGCTCCTTCCTTGTACCCAGAAAACAGAGTATTTGAGAAGGCACATGGTATTAAAACTGTAAATACTCATGGCTGAGATATGAATCTTCGCTCGCCATGCTGGTTCTATAATTTGAGACCATGCAAGCACTCTTTGAAGAGAGCCCAACTTCTACATGATGATTGTTCAGCAATAATTCAATAGTAATTTAATTTTCAAAAAAGTATAATACCTGAAAGGGCATAAAACGTTCATTTTCAACGTGTAACTTTTGTACAGAATAAAGAGCAACTAATTTCCTTATTATTTATTTTGTTAAAAAATAAGAAAAGGGAGAGGCAAGATGGTGGAGAAGTAGGGAGCTCCATATATTTCACTTGCCCCCATCTCTCAAACGGGGAAGGCCTGAAGCCATAGGAACCCTTACAGAATCCAGGAGTTTGGGAGGAAAAGGAGATGAAGTCTGCTGAGAAAACAACCTTATAACATGAGTGTGAACTGGGGAAGATAAAAATGGACCAGGATCAGAGACATGGAGGGAGGGGAGGGAGCCCCCTTTGCAGGGAACAGTGGTGAGTCTAGGGAAAAGAAAGAGTGGCTGAAATTTCTCAAGGAAATGTCCCTGTCCCTGGAAAAGAGAAAAACCTCAGCTCTGGACACAGAGGGATCCGGTTTCCTGATGTCCAGCGGACCCTGAGCAGGATGCACTGGTCCCAGGCAGCCCTGGGAGAAACTGCTCCTCTGCTCGCCAGCTCAACCAGGAGGGGAAGCAGCGTGCCTGAAGCTGTGCTGTTGCTCTTCTGGCTTGGCTCTATTCCCAGTGGGGAGGCAAGAGGTTTGAAATTGCTCAGAGGGACTCGGCCTGTGGGTTTATATATCAGGCAATATCAATGGAGCTCAAGGACTAAGAGCTGGAAATAAGGCTTGGCTTCAGTCATAGAGCATGGTCTACCTTGGCTACACACGCAACACAGAGAGATCAGACCCAAAAGAGTAAGTTGCAATGCCTAGTTTGAGAAGGGATGGGGTCACCGTCATTTTTCTCCCCACAACCACCAAAACAGGACCTCAGGGACCCGCTGGAGGGACAGGAAACAGTGGAGGCTTAGACCCGCCTACACCAAACCACACCATCCCTGCTAGACAGCTGTTTCCTCCCTTCCCCCAGAGTCTGTGGCAAGACCAACATGGATGCGCTGCAGTGATTAATTCTAGATCAATTCTTTCTAATCAGATATATTTTCCCTTGTCTCATTCATAACCCGCCACTCTGCAGGACTGGACACTCTGTTCACTGATTTGCTTAAACAGTCACATTTAATCCATTCTCTAGATGTATATTCTACACCTCCACCACTACCATTTTATCTCTCTCTCTCTGGAGTAATCAGACTATATAGTTTCTCTGAGTAATATTACCTTCATTTCATTCCCCTCCCCTCTTACCATATTCTCCTCTTTCTTTCTCTGAATTAAGCCTCTTAGTCTCTCTGCCTGGTCATTTCTCTTCCAATTTCACTTTCTCCCCACCCTGTCATTTCTCTTTGTATATGCTCTTCCATCAGCACTGCATACACCCGGTTCTTTATTTGAAGCTGGAATTCTGGTTTTATGCTTTTAGACTGTCCTTTGTCTTTTGAGATTTTTCTTTTCTTCTTTTTTATTTTTTACTTATCTTTATTTTTATTATTCATCTTTCTCCCTTCTGCTTTTTTCCTCTTCTCTTTTTTCTTTTTTCATTTCACTTTATGTGTTTGTTGGATTTGTCTGTACGTTCGTGTGCCTTTGTTCCCTGTGTGTTTGTCTGTCTGTTTTCTTTTCCAGGGCTACTTCAAGAAACAAGCCAAAGTACACATGGTGGAGAGTTCCAAATACCACTACGAGTAGGGAAATAAAATAACCAAAGTTGCAACAAGAGAGACTAAGAGACACCATTCTAAGAACACTTCCTGAATGGACAGGCCCTGGACAGTCAAAGAGTCTTCGTTAATACAGCAGTACTTGTAGGTGCAGAGTGCATAATAAGCTTTTAAAACTAACAAGAGATAGAAAGCAAGCTAAAATGATGAATCCATGAATCCAGATGAGAGTTCCAAAGAACTCTCCTCTAAAGAAATTCCAGGAAGAAATGACAGCTAAAGAACGGCTCAAAACAGACATAAGCAACATAACTGAACAAGAATTGAGAACCATAGTCATTAAATTAATCACTGGGCTTGAAAAAGGCATGGAAGACGTCAGAGAAACTATTGCTACAAAGACTATGGAGCTTAAAAATAGTTGTGATGAATTTTAAAAATGCTATAAATGAGGTGCATAATAAAATTGAGGCATCGAATGCACGGATTGAAGAGGCAGAGAGGAGGATAGGTGAATTAGAAGACACAAATACAGAAAAAGAGGGAGCCGAGAAAAAAAGAGATAAACTGATCCAGGAACATGAAAGGAGAGTTTGAGACCTGGAGATACAATCAAATGGAACAATATCCATATCATAGAAATTCCAGAAGAAGAAGAGAGAGGAAAAGGCACTGAAGGAGTACTTGAACAAAGTATAGCAGAGAACTTCCCCAATCTTGAGAAGGATACAGACATTGAGGGAAACAGACAAGAAGCACAGAGAACTCCCCTCAGATCTAACTTGAATCAATCTTCTGCATGACATATAATAGTGAAACTGGCAAAATAAAAGGACAGAGAGAGAATTCTGAAAGCAGCTGGGGAGAAAAAGGTCTTACCATACAAAGGGAAACCTATCAGAGTGGTGACAGACCTATCTACTGAAACTTGGCAGGCCAGAAAGGAATGGCAGGATATTTTCAAAGTGATGAACAGAAAAATATGCAGCCAAGAATCTTCTAACCAGCAAGCCTGTCATTCAGAATAGAAGGAGAGATAAAAGTCTTTCCAAATAAACAAAAATGGAAAGAATTTGTCACAACTAAACCAGCTCTACAAGAAATTGTGAGGGAGACGTTATGAGGGAAATTTTGCAAGGAATGCAAGATACCAAAGACACCACCACAAGCATGAATCCAACAAAGGACACCCATATGTCCTTTAGATGTTTAGATGACTCTAAACGCATATTTTTTCAAAAAAACATTGAATGTAAATGGACTAAATGCTCCAATCAAAAGACCTAGTGTAGGAGAATCCACCTATTTGCTTTCTAAAAGAAATTCATTTTAGACTGGAAGACATTTTCAGATTGAAAGTAAGGGGATGGCGAAATACCTATCATGCTACGGGAAGTCAAAAGAAAGATAGAGTAGCTATACTTATACCAGACAAACTGGACTTTAAAGTAAAGGCAGTAACAAGGAATGAAGAAGGGCATTATATAATAATCAAAGGGTCTATCCATCAGGAAGAGCTAACAATTACAAATGTCTAAGCACCAAATGTGGAGGGACCTAAATACATAAAACAATTAATCACAAACAGAAACAGTCTTATGGATAAGAATGTGCTAATAGCAGGGGACTTTAATACTCCACTTACAGATGGATAGATCAACTAGACATCCAATCACTAAGGAAACAATGGACTTGAATCATACATTGGGCCAGATGGACTTGGCAGATATATTTAGAACTCTACATCCTGAGGCCATGGAATTCACTTTCTTCTCAACTACGCAAGGCACATTCTCCAAGACAGATCCCATACTGAGACATAAAGAAGCCCTCAATGAATAAAAAAGAATTAAGATCATACCATGCACGGTTTCAGATCACAATGCTATGAAACTTGAAATCAATCACCGGAAGAATTCTGGAAAACCTCCAAAAACATGGAGGTTAAAGAACACTCTACTAAAGAAAAAATGGGCCAATCAGGCAATTAGAGAAGAAGTTACAAAATATATGGAAACAAATGAAAATTAAAATACAACAATCCAACGTTATGGGATGCGGCAAAGGCAGTCCTAAGAGGAAAGTGCATTGCACTCCAGGCCTATTTCAAGAAATTAGAAAAAGCGCAAGTACAACATCTAACAATGCAGCGAAGGAACTAGAAGGAGATCAACAAGAGCACCATAAACTCAGTAGAAGAGAAATAATCAAAATAAGGGCAGAAATAAATAATATAGAATAAAAAAAAAAAACAGTTGAACAGAGCAATGAAACCAAGAGTTGGTTTTTGAAAAAATAAACAAAATCGACAAACCTCTAGCCAGGCTTCTCAAAAAAAAAAAAAAAAAAAGAGAGAGAGAGAGAGAGAGAGAAAGAGCACTCAAATAGTCAAAATCATGAATAAAAACAGACTTATTACAACCAGCCCCTCATAAATATAAGCAATTATCTAGGATTACTATGAAAAACTATCTGCCAACCAACCGGACAACTTAGAAGAAATGGACAAATTCCTAAACACACACTACCAAAATTCACAAAGGAAGAGTTAGAAAATCTGAACAGAACCATAACTAGTGAAGAAATTGAATCTGTTATCAAAAATCTCCCAACAAATAAGAGCCCTGGGCCAGATGGCTTCCCTGGGGAATTCTACAAGACTTTTAAAACAAGAGTTCATACCCATTTTTTTCAAGCTTTTCCATAAAAGAGAAATTGAAAGTAAACTACCGGACTCATTTTACGAAGCCAGCATCACTTTGATTTCCAAGCCAGACAGAGACCCAGCAAAAAAACCCAGAACTACAGGCCAATATCCTTGATGAATACGGCTGCAAAAATCGTCAACAAGATACCTGCAATTCGAATGCAGTAGCACATAAAAAGAATTATCCACCATGATTAAGTGGGATTCATTCCTGTGTTACAGGGCTGGTTCAATTTTCGCAGATCAGTCCATGTGATACATCACATTAACAAAAGAAAAAAAACATTTGACAAAACACAACATCCCTTAATAAAGATCCTCAAGAAAGTCGGGATAGAAGGAGCTTACTTAAATATCATAAAAACCCATTTATGAGACGCCCTCAGCTAACATCATCTTTGATGGGAAAAACTGAGAGCTTTCTCACTGGAATCAGGAACATGATAGGGATGTCCACTCTCACCACTGTTGTTTAACATACTGCTGGAAGTCCTAGAGTCAGCAATCAGACAACAAAAGGAAATAAAAGACATCAGAATTGGCAAAGAAGAAACAAACTCTCTTTTCACATACGACATGATACTCTACATATAAAACCCAACAGACTCCACCAGAAGCCTACTAGAACTGATCTATGAATTCAGCAATGTTGTAGGGTCCAAAATTAATGTACAGAAATCAGTTTCATGTTTATACACCAATAATGAAGCAACAGAAAGAGAAATCAAGAAACTGATCCTGTTCACAACTGCACACACACACATACACACACACAAACATAAAATACCTAGGAATAAATCTAACCAAAGATATAAGAGATCTGTATGATGAAAACCATAGAAACCTTATGAAGGAAATGGAAAAAGACACAAAGAAATGGGAAAACATTCCATTTTTATGGGTCCGAAGAATAAATATTGTTAAAATGTCATTACTACCCAAAGCAATCTACACATTCAATATAATCCCAATCAAAATTGCAAGAGTATTCTTCTCAAATCTAGAACGAACTATCCTAAAATTTGTATGGAACCACAAAAGACCCCGAATAGCCAAAGTAATCTTAAAGAAGAAAACCAAAACGGGAGGCATCACCATCCTAGACTTTAGCCTCTACTACAAAGCTGTAATCATCAAGACGGTATGGTACTGGTACAAAAGCAGGCACATAGACCAAAGGAACAGAGTAGAGAACTCAGAATTGGACCCGCAAATGTATGGCCAACTAATCTTTGAAAAAGAGGGAAAGAGTATCCAATGGAAAAAAAGACAGCCTCTTTAACTATGGTGCTGGGAAACTGAACAGCAACATGCAAAAGAATGAAACTAGATTACTTTCTTAGATCATACACAAAAATAAACTCAAAACGAATGAAAGACCTGAATGTGAGACAGGAAACCATCAAAACCCTAGAGGAGAAAATGGAACAATCTCGACCTCAACCGCAACAATTTCTTACTTGACACATACTCAAAGGGAAGGGAATCAAGAGAAAACATGAATTATTGGGATCTTATCCAGATAAAGAGCTTCTGCATGGCAAAGGAAACAATCCATAAAACTAATAGGCAACCGATGGAATGGAAAAAAGTAGTTGCAAATGACATATCAGATAAAGGGCTAGAATTCAAAATCTCTAAGGAACTCACCAAACTCCACACCCGAAAAACAATCCAGTGAAGAAATGAGCAGAAGACATGAACAGACACTTCTCCAAAGAGGACATCCGGATAGCTAATAGACACATAAAAAGATGCTCAGCTTCCCTCATCATCAGGGAAATACAGATCAAAACCACACTGAGATACCACCTCATGCTGGTCAGAATGGCTAAAATGAACAAATCAGGAGATTATAAATGCTGGCGAGGATGTGGAGAAACAGGCACCCTCTTACACTGTTGGTGGGAATGTAAACTGGTGCAGACCCTCTATAAAACAGTGCGGAGGTTCCTCAAAACATTAACAATAGAACTCCCCTATGACCCAGGAATAGCACTGCTTGGAATTTACCCAAGGGATACAGGCGTGCTGATGCATAGGGGCACATGTACCTCAATGTTCATAGCAGCACTCTCAACAATAGCCAAAACATGGAAAGAGCCTAAGTGTCCATCAACTGACCAATGGATCAAGAGGATGTGGTTCTTCTATACAATGGAATGCTACAAAAGCCAGCCAACACTAAGATATACTGTAATTAAATTTGAAAAGTATAGCAATAAAGGAGGGAATTCCTTGGGAATTTTCAAATTTCCCTAGCAACCACTTGACAGATTTTTAAAAATTTATTTAAATGTTTCTGAAAGAAGGAGGAAGCAGTATAAATTTTACAGAACTAGTCATCAAGTGAAATATGTATATTAATTCATAAAGTAAATATTTTACAACGCATTTAGTCATTGTTTTGGCATTTATACTAAAAATGTTGAGACTTGAAAGAACTTGGAAAGATGGAGAGTAGAAGGACCCTGAGCTCAACCCATTCCGTTTTTACAACTACATATCCTTCACCTTCAAGTCAATAAACCAGAAAGTGGTCTGAACACTGGCCAAACAAATCCACAACTATATGTAGAGAAGCTGTATCAGAAAGGTTAAGAAGGTTAGAAAGGCGAAAAGAGTCTGCCCACAATAAGGAGGGAGCTGTGCACACAGAGAAGGTAGAGAAATTGGCCCTTATGCCAGGGAGCTTACATGGAGAAGACTAATTCCCGTTGGCTTTAAAAACCAGAGGGGCTGAATTCTGTAAGTTTGTAAAGCCAGTGGGACTTGGAACCTGGAGCTTTAAAAGTCAGCTGATTTCGCACTGGGTGATCTGGAGGGCAGAGACAACAGCCTGCACAGAGAAGGAACACAAAAATGACAATTTACACAATTCTGGGGCAAACAGGAAATAGATCTGTTCATACTGAGTTTGGAACGTGTTGGGGACTTCTTTGAAAAGAAGGGAGTTGGTAGTTGCCATTTTTTCCCCTTGCCTCCTAGCATAAATATAGAGCCACCTGCAGGAGGCAGGTCAGCACAGACACTTGTAGCTTCAACGCAGGAATCAGAGCAAATTGTGTTAATGTTGTACATGCATCTTGCCCAGTTGCATCATAGAGCCCAATCACGTGCCCCCAGCCATTGTTGTGTTCCATGACCAGCCACCAGGTGGAAAGGTGCCACTGCATGCCATGCATAGTTGTGCACCCTAGCCACCATCCCACGCTAAGCCAAGCCCCACACTCAAGCCACACCCAGCCTCATGCCTCTGACAACCTCAGTGCACAGCTTCCAGCTGCCACAGTGCTTTGGGGGACCCAGAATAGGACTAGTGTGCCAGTGAAAATTTTGCTAACACTGTCGCCCTGCTTCCAAGTTCCCTAGCAGACATAGCCCTTCAGAGCTGGCCTGCCTGGGTCAAGATCAGAGGACACAGCTAACTTTCTTAACACATAGATACCGACGCAGAGAGTCAGACAAAATTGGGAAATAGAAAAATTTATCTAAAATGAAAGAAAAGGACAAGGCCATGGCCAGAGATCTAAGTGAAAGAGGTATAAGTGACATGGTTGATTGAGAATTAAAAGCAATGATCACAAGGATACTCACTGGACTTGAGAAAAGAGTGGAAGGCATGAATGAGATCCTTAGGACAGAGATAAGGAATAACATAGCAGAGATAAATGGAGATAAAGGGCTTAATAAATGAAATGAGCAATCTGCTTGATGGCATGAATAACAGAATAGAAGAATCAGAGAAACAAACTAGTGACCTAAAAACAGAGAATGAAAAGAAATCTGCTGGAAAGAGAACAAAGAATTACACAAAAATGAGAATAGACATAGGGAACTCAGTGATTCCATCAAACATAAAAACTCATATTATGGGAGTCCCAGAAGAATAAGAGAGAGACAAGGGGGCAAAAGTCTTATTTGAGGAAATAATAGCTGAATACATTCCTACTCTGGAGAAGGAAACAGATACCCACATCCAGGAGACACAGAGAACTAGGATCAAAATCAACATAAGCAGACACACACTAAGATTTTTTTTTTCAAAAAATAATAATGTTTTATTTATTTCTGAGACACACACACACACACACACAGTGTGAGCAGGGAGGGTCTGAGAGAGAGGGAGACACAGAATCTGAAGCAGGCTCCAGGTTCTGAGCAAGCCATCAGCACAGATTCCGATGCGAGGCTTGAACCCATGAACTGTGACATCATGACCTGAGCTGAAGTTAGACCCTTAACTAACAGAACCACCCAGGTGCCCCTATTTCTTAATTAAATTGGCAAAATATAGTGATAAAGAAAAAAACTTTAAAAACAGAAAGACAAAAGAAGAGAGTAACTTAACAAAGGAAAATCCCAAGGTTAGAGAGATTTTTTAACAGATACTTAGCAAGCCAGAAGGGAATGGCATAATATATCCAAAGTGCTAAATGGGAAAAATCTGTAGCTAAGAATGAACTCTATCCAGAAAGATGTCATTCAGAATAGAAGGAGAGATAAAGAGTTTCCCAGACTACTTAATCAGCCCTGCAAGTAACATTAAAGAGGACTCTTTCAATGGAAAATAGAGATCAAAAGTGATAGTATAAAGTTGGGAAAAATAAAAGCAATAAAAATAAATATTTCTGTAAAATGTTAGTCAAGGAACTCACAGGAAAGTGGATGTAAAATATGACACCATGTACCTATAATATGGTCAAGAGCAAAAAGAAAAAATGGGTTCAAAGTTAAACAATCATCAACTTAATATAGACTGCTATATGCAGAAGAGCTTACACACAAACCTAATAGTAATCATATATAAAAAACACTAATAAACACATAAATAATAAAGAGAAAAATCTAAATATAGCACTAAACAAAATCAGCAAACCATGAAAGAAAGAAATACAAGAAAGGATCAGAGAAAATCTTCAGAAATAACAAGAAAACAAGTAATAAAATGGCACTAAATAAGTATTTATCAACAATTTTGAATAAAAATGGATTAAATGCTCCAATCAAAAGACAAAGTTTGAAAGAATGGATTTTAAAAAAACAAGACTCATCTATATACTGCCTACAAGACGCTCAGTTTAGCCTAAAGATATCTGAAGATTGAAAGGGAGGGTTTGGAGAAAAAATTATCATGCAAATAAATGGATGTCAAAAAGAGTAGCAATACTTATATCAGACAAAATACACACTAAAACAAGGACTGTAACAAGAGACAAAGAAGGACACTATATAATAATAAAGGGGGCAATTCAACATGAAGATATAATAATTGTAAATATGTATGCACGCAACGTAGGAGCACTTAAATACATAACATAATAACAAACAAAAGTAACCAATCAATAGCAGTAAAATAATTGTAAGGGACTTTAACATCACACTTACATCAATGAACAGATTATCCAAACAGAAAATCAACAAAGAAAGAGAGGCTTTGAATGACACACTGGAACACATGGATTTTACAGCTATATTCAGAACATTCCATCCTAAAGCAGCAGAATATGGTTATTTTCAACATTCTCCAGAATAGATCACATATTAGGCAACAAAATAAGCCTCAAAAAATACAAAAAAGATGGAAGTCATGGCATACATCTCTTCTGACCAAAATATTATTAAACTAAAAGTCAATCAACAACAACAAAAAATATTTGGAAAGAGCTCAAATAAATGGAGGCTAAATAACATGCTACGAAACAATGAATGGGTCAACAGGAAATAAAAGAAGAAATTAAAAAGCACATGGAAACAAATAAAAATAAAACACAATGATTCAAAACATCTGGAATACAGAAGAAGCCTTTCTAAGGAAATTTATAGCGATACAGGTCTCCTTCTAGAAGCAAGAAAAATCTCAAATTGAAAACTAAACCTTACAATGAGAAGAGCTAAAAAGAACAACACAACAAACCCAAGAGCAGAAGAATGAAGGAAATCATAAAGATTAGAGCAGAAATAAATGATATAGAAACTAAAATAATAATAGAACAGCTCAATGAAACCAGGAGCTGTTTCTTTGAAAAAATCAATAAAATTGATAAGCCCCTAGCCAGAAAAAAAGAGAAGAGAATCAAATAAATAAAGTCACAAATGAGACAGGAGAAATAACAACCAACACTACGGAAATACAAACAATAAGAAATACAATACATTACAAACAATAAAAAATATTAAAAAACTATGTGTCAACAAATTGGGTAATGTAGAAGAAACAGATAAATTCGTAGAAACATAAACTGACAAAACTTAAACAGAAAGACAGAAAATTTGAATAGTCCAATAACCAGCATTGAAATTGAATCAGTAATTCAAAAACTCTCAACAAACAGAAGTCCAGGACCAGATGGCCTCACAGACAAATTCTGCCAAACATTTAAAGAATAGTTAATACCTATTCTTCTCAAACTATTCCAATAAATATAAAAGGAAAGAAAACCTCCAAATTCAGTCTATGAGGTCAGCATTACCCTGATAGCAAATTCAGGTAAAGACATTACCAAAGAAAAGAACTACAGGCCATCCCTTATGAATATAGATGCAAATATCCTCAACAAAATACTAGCAAACTGAATCCAGCAATACGTTTTAAAAAATCCCACAATCAAGTGGGATTTATTCCAAGCTTCCAAGTGTGGTTCAATATTTGCAAATCAGTCAGTGTGATACATCACATCAGTAAGAGAAATGATAAGAACCATATGATCATTTCAATAGACACAGAAAAGCATTTGACAAAGTACATCTATTCATGATCAAAACCCTCAACAAAATAGGTTTAGAGGGAAAATAACATAATAATATATTAAGTCCATAGCAGATATCATCCTCAATGGTGAAAATCTGAGTGCTTTTCGTCTATGGTCAGGAACAAGAAAAGGATGTTTACTCTCACTACTATTCAACATAGTCCTGGAAGTCCTAGCCATAGCAATTGGACAACAAAAAGAAACAAAAAGGCATCCAAATCAGTAATATGTCAAACTATAACTATTTGCAGATGACATGATACTGTATATAGAAAGATGAACGGTCCACCAGAAAACTGCTAGAACTGATTAACCAATTCAGGAAATTCATAAGATATAAAATCACTGTATGGGAATCTGTTGTATTTCTATACACTAATAATGAAGCAGCAGAAAGAGACAAAAAAAAAAAAAGGAAACAATCCCATTTACACTGGCACCCTAAATAATAGGATAGCTAAGAATAAACCTAACCAAAGAGGTGAAAAACCTGTACTCTGAAATGTTATAGAATACTGATGAAAGAAATTGAGTATGACACAAATAGGAAGACCTTCCATGTTCATGGATTGGAAGAACAAATGTTGTTTAAATGTGTATATTGCTAAAGGCAATATATAGACTGAATGTAATCCCTATCAAAATACCAATTCTTCACAGAACTAGAACAAACAATCCTAGAATTTTTTGGAACTACAAAAGACCTTGAACAGCCAAAGCATTTTTGAAAAAGAAACGCAAAGCTGGAGGCATCTCAGTTCTAGACTTCAAGTTATATTACCTCCAGACTTCAAGTTATATTACCAAGTTGCAATAATTAAATCAGTATGTTATTGGCACAAAAATAGACACATAAGTCAATAGAACAGACCAGAAAACCCAGAAATGAACCCACAACTATAGGGTCAATTAGACTTTAAAAAAGCAGGAAAGAATGTGCAATGGGAAAAAGACAGTGTCTTTAACAAATGATGTTGGGAAAACTGGACAGCAACATGCAAAAGAATGAAACTGGACCACTTTCTTACACCATACACACAAATAAATTCAAAATAGATTAAAGATCTAAGTGTGAGACCTGAAACCCTAAAAATCTTAGAAGAGAACACAGGCAGTAATTTCTTTGACATAAACAGTAACATTTGTTTTTCGAGATATGTCTCCTGAGGCAAGGAAAACAAAAACAAAAGTGAACTACATAAAAATAAAAAGCTTTTGCAGAATGAAGGGAACAGTCATCAAAATAAAAGGCAACTTACAGAATAGGAAAAGATATTTGCAAATGATGTATCTGATAAAGGGTTAGTACCCAAAATACATAAAGAAATTTTACACCTCAACATCCAAAAAACAAATAATCCAATTAAAAAATGGACAGGAGGGGCGCCTGGGTGGCTTAGTCGGTTAAGCGTCCGACTTTCACTTGGGTCATGATCTCGCGGTTCGTGGGTTCGAGCCCCGCGTCGGGTTCTGTGCTGACTGCCAGCTCAGAGCCTGGAGCCTGTTTCAGAGTCTGTATCTCCCTCTCTCTCTGACCCTCCCCTGCTCACGCTGTCTCTCTCTCTCCTAGAAATAAATAAAAATATTAAAAAAAAAAAATGGACAGGAAACATGAACAGACATTTCTCCAAGGAAGACAAATTGCCACCAGACACGTGAAAAGATGCTTAACTTCCCTCATCATCAAGGAAATACAAATCAACTACAGTGAGCTCTCACCTCACACATGTCAGAATGGCTTAATTCACCATGATAAGAAACAACAGGTGTTGGGAAGAATGTGAGGAAAAAGGAACCCTTGTGTACTGTTGGTGGGAATGAAAACTCATGCAGACACCAGTCGTTTTCTACCAGTTTCCATATTGTGAAAAACAATATAGAGTTTCCTCAAAAAGTTAAAAATATAACTACCTGTGGTTCAGCAAATGCACTCTGGGTATTTACCCAAAGAATACAAAAACATTACATCAAAGGGATATAGGCACTCCTATGTTTATAGCTGCATTATTTACAATAGCTGAGATATGGAAGCATCCCAAGTATCCATCAATAGATTAATAGATAAAGAAGCGGCACATATATACAATGGAATATTATTCACGCATAAGAAAAGAATGAAATCTTGTCATTTGCAACAACAAAGATGGAACTACAGAGTATATGCTGAGGAATAAGTTAGTCAACAAAAGACAAATACACCATATAATTTCACTCATATGTAGAAGTTAAGAAACAAAACAAGCAAAAGTAAAAAAAAAAGTTCAGAAGAGAGAGAGGGAGGATGAGAGCAACAAATCAAGAAACAAACACTTAATTATAGAGAATGAACTGATAGTTACCAGAAGGGAAATAGTTGGTGGATGGATGAAATAAGGTGATGGGGATTAAGGAGTGCACTTGTGATGAGCACAGAGTTAAGTATGTAAGTGTTGAATCACTAAATTTTATACCCAAAACTAATATAACACTGTATATTAACTAATTGGGATTAAAATTAAAATAAAAATTAAATAAAAAAAATAAAAGGGTTTAGAATTGCAGCTACCCTATACTGAATTGGAAAGTGATCTCCAATCAGATTCAAAAGATTACTACTAACTCCTAGATAATTCATTAGATAGAATTTTCATTCCATGGCTGAGAACAACCTCTAATAAAATGTTGGTTTGTATGCAAAATAGAAACATAGTTATTGGGTTTTTTTGACTTGCTGCTTTTCTATCTTAAATTAGCATTGTGGGTTAATAAGAAACAAACTTTATCTGTGTGCTGTCTGCTGTCAGGCCATCGACAGTGAGAGAACTGTCATATGTTTGGGCACAAGATGGATTGGACACATGAGAGCAATTATATAATGTGACAGCAGAAGAATCCAGATGATCAGTGTTCCTCACAGAGGGTCCATTTTGGGTCTGCTCTTTGGTTGTTAAGTGACTGTGGCTTTTGGTAATTAGACAACACTCAGACTACAAAAAAAAAATCATAAATAAATGGAGTACACTATTGTGGTCTACACTACAGTGGTCTAAATTCACAAATATATTTCATAACTTTGAATACTAAAACAAGTTATTAGTTACGAAAGTCACTAAATAATAGAAGATAAAATGGGTCTGTGAACATGAATGATGACCTGAATTTGATAGCAATGTCTTCACATTTATGGTTTGCCTTATATCTGTCAAAGGGCTTACATGCACAACATGTGGTCATCTAGGAACTTCTGTAGAACAAGTATGTCTTTAATAGAAAGAATGCCTTAGTATATATTATTGATATATATTGAATGCCTTCATATTTAATGTGTTAATACAGAGAAATTAAGTGATATGTTTAAGATTTTGAGGTAAATTACAGGGAAAAGTCCACGCTAAAACTTAGGTTTTTCTTTGCAAATCAAGTGATTTTTTTAGTGCTTCATTTTAAAGGACTTCTTTAGACTGGGTATAATAGAAATACTACCTTAATTAGTTTATTATTCAACATTCTGAATTCACAAAATATGCTTTTTATTTCTAGGCCCTTCATATAAGCCACGAAAAATAAATATTATACATTTTATATAATTAAATGAAGATTGTCAAAAATTCTGTATTTCCCCCAGCATATCTAGGTGATATCAGAGGTGAGTCCAATTCAGCACTGAGCAAATATTTATAAATTTTTATCAGATTAATTCAAAGGTCACCCCCAATCCATAGGCATGTATGTAGACTTTTAACGTTATTTTTTTGATGAGCCAGTTTGACTTAAGGATTAAACAATAAACTTAGAGGTCATCAGATGTATTTTCACTATGTACAATAGAAAAAAAGTTTCCCTTTTTCTTTTTTTAATAAAAATCTTTAACATTTATTTATTAATTTTGAAAGAGAGACAGAGCATGAGCAGGGGAGGGGCAGAAAGAGAGGGAGGACACAGAATCTGAAGTAGGCTCCAGGCTCTGAGCAGTCAGAACAGGGCTTGACGCAGGGCTCGAACCCACGAGCTGTGAGATCATGACCTGAGCCAAAGTCAGGTGCTTAATCGACTGAGCTACCCAGGTGCCCCTCCTTTTCATTTTTCTATAGCATAGAATCATAAATGTAGTCCCTGCATGTGAAATTGCAGACTTCCCTGGCCTTTCAAGGCAATTCTGATAATGGATTATTTTAGCTTCTCACACATATCACACTCATATGGGGAATTTTCAAATTTGGCATCCTGCCAAAAACTCTTTTATAGTCAAAATTTAAACTTCAAGTGTTAAGAGAAAAAGAATTTATCTAGTGTCTAAATCAGACATAAATGCATTTCATCCTTTCAATCACCTTATGATAAAATATTATTAATTCAATTTAACAAAGTGAGTAAAAAAAATCTGAAGGGGGTAAGGCCACTTTGCCCCAAGGCTCATATCTTGCCACTGGCCTTGGAGTCCTTCCTTCTTGTGCTTCACTCTAGTCCATGCTCCTGTGTGAACAGTCCCTATGGCAGATTTAGGCTCTGAAAGAAGTGTGCTGGTTTTAGATAATAAATTGGAGACAATGGGGAAATAGAAGGAAATAGCAACCTATCAGGTCAGAGTAGATGCTGACTTAAAATCAGGTCAGTACACATATCCAAGAGAAATCACTGCCTGGCTGGATGCTGATACTCCCAAAACGACTTCCTGAGACAAAATTTTAGCAAGCCTATTCTCCACCACTTTTCTTTTTATGTCTTCATATTTATCTGAATTTTAATATGTAATTGAAAAATCCAATGAGGAATTCAGCAGGAAAGCTAACTTCCAATAACAACCTCTACAATGTCATGGGCTTGTACTGAAGAGAATTACACCAGAGTAGGCCTTTATAAATGTGCATAAATATCCTTCTGAATCTCAAATGTGGAAGTCTAATATTTTTAAATATTCAAATAGGTTTATAATCATAAGAGAGAAAAGTGCATAAATCATAAGCATATAGGATGATAATATCACAAAATTAAAAAAAAAAACCAAAAACCTATAACCACCATCCAGACAAATAAGGAATGAACATTCCACCAAGTCCTCATCTGCCTTTCCCAATCACTAAACCTTCTACCTCTCCAAAGGAAACTACTGTGGATGACTTCTAAAATTGTGTATTATATTTCCATGTTTTTGAACTTTATATAAATGGGATCACACAATAAATATTGTTTTGTGCCTGACATGTGTTTAGAAGGATTTTGCATGCTGTTACATGGAGCTGTTATTTATTGCTATATGGTATTTGATCCCATGAATATACCATAATTATTTACTCAGCCCATTATAGACGGATATTTGTTTCAAGATTTGTCTATTATAAGTAATGTTGCTAGGAAATTTTTGTACCTGACATTTGGGGCACAGGTGTACCTCTTTATGCTAATTACTGAAAGTACTGGGTCACAAAGGGATACAGAAATGCCCATGTATTGGAGCACATGTACCCCAATGTTCATAGCAGCACTCTCAACAATAGCTAAAACATGGAAAGAGCCTAAGTGCCCATCAACAGACGAATGGATCAAGAAGATGTGGTTTATCTATACCATGGAATACTACATGGCAATGAGAAACAATGAAATCTGGCCATGCATAGCAACATGGATGGACCTTGAGGGTATTATGCTGAGCGAAATAAGTCAGGCAGAGGACAAATATCATATGTTTGCACGTATAGGAGGATTAGGAGGAACTTAACTGAGGACCATGGGGGAGAAGAAGGAGGGAAATGGTGGGGGAAAGGGAGAGAGGCAAACCATGAGAGACTCTTGAATGCTGAGAAACAAACTGAGGACTGACGGATGTGGGGGGGAGGGAGGAGATGGGCATGGAGGAGGGCACTTGTGGAGATGAGCACTGGGTGTTATATGGAAACCAATTTGACAATAAACTATTTGTAAAAAAAAAAAAAAAGACTTAGGTTATACAGATTTAAAAAGATACTCTCAAGACCAAATACTATACATTTTATCAAACCTTTAATAATGCTGCTTAACTGTCTAGAATGTATAGGTTTTGTTGTTTTTCTTAAAAATGCAAATTGTCTAATGGAATCTAATAATATTAAGTTGGAAATAAAAATAGGAAGGATTATGGGGCGCCTGGGTGGCTTAGTCGGTTAAGTGTCCGACTTTCGCTTAGGTCATGATCTCGCGGTTCGTGGGTTCGAGCCCCGCGTCGGGCTCTGTGCTGACTGCCAGCTCAGAGTCTGGAGCCTGTTTCAGTCTGTGACTCCCTCTCTCTCTGACCCTCCCCTGCTCACGCTCGCTCTCTCTCTCTCCTGGAAATAAATAAAAACACATTAAAAAATTTAAAAATAAATAGGAAGGACTACAGAATGCCAAATAAAGACTTATGAATTCTTTGTTCTGATGTAGCAAGAATGCTTTAAGAATTTGAGAGCAAAGGTATTCAAAGATAGGAAATAGAAAGTATGAACTGATCACCATATCTTAAAATGAAAAGAATGGAGAAATGTTAAAAGCAGGACTAATTTTAGTATGATTGCAATATGTTTAAACATTTCATAAAGCAATCACTGATATACTTAAAAAAAAGAAAGTATTGGGTCACAGAATATATGGATATTCAATTTTAGTAAATAATGCCAAATAGTTTCCCAAAGTAATTATAGGAATTTACATTTCAATTAGTACATAAGAGTTTCAACTGAGCCACATCTTTGTTGATGCTTAAGATTACCAGTGTTTCTAATTTAAGTCATTCTATGGCTATAGAGTGGTCTCTCATTGTCAATTTATGTGTATTTTCCTGGTGACTATGTTGCAAAGCATCTTATTAGATCTTTACTGACCATTCGGATTCCATCTGTGGTAAGTAAAAAAAAGTTAAAACAGTTAACTGATTTTTTCTAGTAATTTTAGGAATCTTTAATATATTTTTCACATAATGTCTTTGATAGATAAAACTGTTTCAAATGTTTTCCCACTCCTTGACTTTTCATAAACAAGAGTTTTAAATTTTAATATAGTCCAGTTTATTGGTATTTTGTGCTTTTGACGTACAACTTACTTGGAGTTGATTTTTGTGAGTAGTATGAAGTTGGGAGCAAGTTTCTTTCAATGGGTATGTGAAATTGAACCAGCAACATTTATTGAAAAAGACCATCTTTTCTATACTGCACTATAGTGCCCCTTTGTTCTATACCAGGTGATTGTATGTGCCTGTTCCCATTTTTCTGTTTCTCTGTTCTTGTGTCAATACCTAATGTATAAATCACTATACTCTTAGGGGTTCTGGTTCAAGATGGTGAGGTAGGAAGATCTTGAATTTACCACCCAGAACACATAAAATCTACAGCTATATAAAGAACAATTTCCTCTGGAAACAAACAAACAACCAAAACCCAAAAACTAAAATCTGGCAGAACAACCTCCTTACATCAGGTAAAAAGAGAAGGAAACCACACTAAAGTGGGTAGGAAAGGCTGAGACATGATCTTGCTAAACAACCCCACTCCATAACATGGTGACCCACAGTCTGGATGGAACTCACAAAACCAGAGCTTTTGTCTGAGGAGTTAAAGGTTCATACACCACATCAGCCAACACAGCTTTTAAGACCAGTATCTGAAAAATGAGCCCATAAAACATCTGTCTTTAAAGACCAATCGAGTGGGGCACCTGGGTGGCTCAGTTGGTTAAGCATCTGACTTCAGCTCAGGTCATGATCTCGTAGTTAGTGGGTTCGAGCCCCGCATCGGGCTCTGTGCTGACAGCTACTTCAGAGCCTGGAGCCAGTTTCCGATTCTGTGTCTCCCTCTCTCTCTGACCCTCCCGTGCACACGCTGTCTCTCTCTCTCTCGGAAATAAATAAAACATTAAAAACATCAAAGACCAGTGGAGCTATCATTGAAGGCTGTGGGGTTGTGCTGAACTGAGCAAAGGCTCTTAAAGAACCCATCTGTAGACTCACCTGCCCAAGCCATAGTGCAGAAGCAGCCCTTTGGAAAGTACCCAGACTCCTTGTAAAAGAGAGTCATTTGCTAATTTTAAAGTATTGGCCTAATGGACAGGGGCCTGCTGTGATATTCTCTGGGATCTGGGGAAATGTGCACCATTTTCTTGCTCTCTTTATGACTTGCTAAAATTAGTGGGCACCCTTGATTTTCTTCCTGTTCTTTCTTTTTAACTTCTCCCTTTCCTTTTTTCTTCTTTTTTTCCTCCTTTCTTTGGCAGTTGCCATCTTTGTACTTTTCCTCTGGCTCACTCTAGCCACTGAGCATCACCTTTGCACTTTCCCTCTGTTGCACTCCAGAGCTGAAGTATCTCCCAGAGGGGAGCTTCAACACATGCCTGCACCCCTGGTTTTTATGTCTGGTGACCCAGTTTATGTGGATGCCACCAAAGGGACACCTCTTGATTGTCTGGCTCTGGTGGCCAGGGTGTCTTCCAGTCCTGGTCCCAGGACTATAAGACTCAAAGAGATAGTTCTTGGTAAACTCCCACTTCCAGGGTACTGAACAGACAGCAGACTGAAATACACACCAGTCTTTCTGAAAAAAAAAAAAGCCTAATTATCTGTATAGGAGATTTGACATGAGGGGTAAGTTTGGCAAACGTATAGGAGTCTATGAAGGGACTCTAACAGAATGGAGACCAGGGGACACAGTCTTTGCCCTGTTCTGCTTCATTTCAGTTCACTAACAACTTCCAGGAAGGAGCTTATTTCCTTGACAGGTGACATGATTTTTGTGGTTATCGTCAAGGTACATCTCCACATCGTCTAGCTCTTGTGGTCAGTGGGGTTTATGTTTGTGGGTCCATAAGACTATAACTGACAGAAAAAGAGTTCTATAAATGGCTACCAAGCCAGGGAGTAGTAGCTCCCATAGTAAGTAGCTCAATCTTTCTGTGAAAGAGGCCTATTTGCTTATCATCATACCTGCAGCCTGAGGGGCAGGTTTCTGATTAAACCCTCATCTAAGTGTTGCCTATAATGGTGGGCATTATCTTCACTATCTCCTTCTGCATGCCCCAAAGTACTACTATCTCCTGAGGAAGAGCTCTTATATATTAAGCTTGGTACTCCAGCTTTTATATGTGGTGCCCTGGTTTTTATGGCTATTGCCCAGGGAATAACCCCTTGATCACTTGACTCTGGTGGCCAGGACAGCTGGCACTCCTGGGTCCCATAAGACTGTAACAATTAGAGAGAGGTTCTTGGAAGGCTACCATAGAGCACTGCACAGACTGCAGACTAAAACACACCTCTAGCATTTCTGTGAAAGAGGCCCACTAACTGGACCTAGAGTTTTGGGATTAAGAGCAGGCTTCAGTTTTGGCACAAATCTAGAGGTTATATGGATACTCTCAGGAAATGTAGGCTGGGGATGCCATCTTTGTATTCTCCCTCCACTTCACTACACCTTACTGGTATCTGTGAAAAAAGGGGGGGCTGGCATACTCATCTGGATGCCCAAATTTTATGACTGTCACACAGAGGACACATCCAGATTGCCTGGTCTGGAGTCTAGTGGGATTTATGCCCGTGGTCCCAAAGGTCTGTATATATTTTTGCCTTCTTTAAAAACTATTGCCTGAGGGTTGAGGTTCAAGTCAGCTTGCATATAGGCACTGACTGAGATCTTTCCCTTTTAGATGCTGACTGGTCTGGGCACACTTCAACCACTGGGAGATATTAAAAATAAAATAGGTTGGGGCGCCTGGGTGGCTTAGTCGGTTAAGCGTCTGACTTTCGCTTAGGTCATGATCTCGCGGTTCGTGGGTTCGAGCCCCGCGTCGCGCTCTGTGCTGACTGCCAGCTCAGAGCCTGGAGCCTGTTTCAGTCTTGACTCCCTCTCTCTCTGACCCTCCCCTGCTCACGCTGTCTCTCTCTCTCTCTCCTAAAAATAAAAAATTAAAAAAAAAACATTAAAAATAAAATAGGTTACTTGGACAAGCACAAAAATTTGAAAGACAATCAAGAGCTAGGGCAGGGTTGAACCCAAAGGTTCATCTCCTACACAAGAGTAATGCTTCAAGAGGGTTGGTTGTTTTGTCTAATGCATAAAAACCAATACAGGGAGCTATGTAAAATGAAGAAATAGAGGAATCTGCTACAAATGAAAGAACAAGATAAAATCTCAGGAAAAAACAAGAAATGGAGATAAGCAATTTTTCTAATAAAGAGTTCAATGTAATGATCACACAGATGCTCACTGAAATCAGGAGAGAAATAGATGAACACTGAGAATTTCAACGAAGAGATAGAAAATATAAGAAAGTTCCAAATAGAAACCACAGAATGAAGGAGTACAGTATCTGAAATTATACATATACATGTGTGTGTGTGTGTGTGTGTGTGTGTGTGTGTGTATGTGTATTACAGGGATTCTACAGCAGACTAAACAAAGCATAGAAAAGAATCACTGAACCAAATACAGAGACTTACCCAATCATAGTAGCAAAGAAAAAAAATGGAAAAAGTAAGGACATTAATTAGCAAGAAGAAAACATATGAAAGTATAAAGTGTACTGTTAAAGGTAAATATAGTAAAGGTAGTGGAATGTTATAAAGCTAAGTGTGAATGTTAAAAGACAAAAGTAGCAAAAGTTAACTGTAGCTATAATCATTAGTTAAGGGATACTCACGAGATAAAAATAAGTAAAATGTGACATCAAAAATGCAAAATATGGAGTAGAAAGAGTAAAAATGTAGGGCTTTGGAATGTATTCAAATTTAAGTTGTTATCAATTTAAAAAGACTGTTGTATATTCAAGTTGTTATATGTAAGCTTCATTGTAGCCATCAAGCAAAAACTTAGAGATGACACACATAAAAAGTAATGAGGAAGAAATCTAAACATATCACTAAAAGAAGTCATTTAGCCAGAGAGAGATCAAGAGAAGAAAGGAACAGAGGAACTGTAAAACAGCCTAAAAATAGCCTTAACAAAGTGGCTCTATGTATATACCTACCAATAATTATCTTAAATGTAAATGGACTAGATTTTCCAGTCAAAAGACACAGGTAGCTGGTATATTAAAACAAACACACAAACATCAAAATCTATCTTTATGCTCCCTGCAAGAGACACATTTGAGACATATGGACATACACAGACTGAAATGGAAGGGATAGTAAGAGATGTTACAAAGCTGGGATAGTTATACTTATATCAGACAAAATTGACCTGAAAACCTGACACAAAGGAAGGCATCACATAATGATAAAAGGGTTTATTCAATAGAAGATATAACATTTGTAAATATTTATGTATGCAAAAAGGGAGCATCTAAATTTATAAACTAAATACAAACATATGTAAAGGGAGAAAATGCCAGCAATGCAATAATAGCAGGGGAACATTAACATCTCACTTCAAGGGACAAATACTCAGACCGAAAGTCATTAAGGAAACCCTGGCTTTAAATAACAGGTTAGACCAAATGGAGTTAATAGATATTTACAGATCATTCCAACCAAAAGAAACAGAATATACATTCTATTCAAGTACACATCAAATACTCACCAGGACAGATTATATGTTGGACAAAAAAAAAGTGTTAAGAAATTTAAGGCTGAAATCATAAAGAATTTTTTCCAACCACAACAGTATAAAACTAGCAACCAATTACAAGAAGAAAATTGGAATATTCATAAATATGAGGAGGTAAACAATATGCTACTGAACAACAAATGGGTCAGTGAAGAAATCAAAAAAAGAAATAAAATATTACATTGAGACAAATGAAAATGGAAATACAACATGCTGAAACTTCTGGGATACAGCAAAAACAGTTTTTTAAGAGGGAAGATCATAACCATAAATACCTACACTAAGAAACAAGAAGAATCTCAAATAAGCAATCCAACCACACCTAAAGGAACAACAATAACAAGAACGACAAAGAAAAATAAATTGCCAAGTTAGTAGAAGAAAGGAAATAATACACATGAGACCAGAAATTAATGAAATACAGACTAAGAAGACAATAGACCAAGACGATCAATAAAACCAGAGTTTGTTCTTTAAGAAGATAAACCATATTAACAAAACTTTAGCCATAGTCACTGAGAGAGAGAGAGTGAAAGAGAGACAGACAGAGACAGAGAGACACAGAAAGGGAGAGACAGAGACAGAGATTAAGACAGAGACAGAGAGAGGCTCAAATAAATAAAATCAGAAATGAAAGCAGAGACTTTACAACTTATAGCACAGGAATGCAAAGAATATAAGAGACTACTATGAACAATTATACACCAACACATTGGAAAACCTAGGAGAAACTGTTAATACCAAGAAACATATAATTTTCCAAAATTGAATCATGAAGAAATAAAATACCTGATCAGACCCATTACTAATAAGGATATTGGATCAGTGTCCAATTTAAATTTAAGTTTTTTAATTTAAAACCTTTAATAATAGAAGTTCAGGACCAAACACTTCATTTGATTTCTACTAAACATTGAAAGAAGAGTTAGTACCAATCCTTCTTAAACTCTTCTGAAAAATAAAAAAAAAGAGGGAATATATCCCAACTTATTTTTTAGGCCAGCATTACCCCGAAAACCAAAACCAGATGAGGACACATAAAAAAGGAAAATTACCGATCAATATCCCTAATGAACATCAATGGAAAAATCATCAACAAAATATTAAAACATCAAATTTAACAATACATTAAAAGGATCATACACATTGATCAAGTGAGATTTATTTCGGGTTTGCAAGAATGGTTGAAAATCTGCAAATCAGGGTGCCTGGGTGGCCCAGTTGGTTAAGCCCTCTACTTTGGCTCAGGTCATGAACTCGCAGTTCATGATTTCGAGCTCTGCATCAGACTGTGCTGAAAGCTCGGAACCTGCAGACTGCTTCAGATTATGTGTCTTGCTCTTTCTCAATGTTTTTCCCACTCACACTCTGTCTCTCTCAAAAATAAAGATTAAAAAAAATTTTTAAAGGAGGGAGGGCAAGATGGCGGAGAAGTAAGGAGCTCCGTACTTGCACTCGCGCCCATATATCACACAGAAAAGATCTGAAGCCATTGGAAACCTTACAAAACCTGAGAGACTGGGAGAAAAAGGACGCAGAATCCACTGAGAGAGCCTTCTAACGTGAGTGCGAACCGGGGAAGATAAAATCGGGCCGGGATCGGAGACTCCAGGGTGGGAGGCGATCCCCCTCTACCCTCTACGGGGAGTGAGAGGGGAAAAGGAGAGAGTCCGAAACAGAAAAACCTCCGCTGTGTGCATAGAAAGACCATACTTGCCAAATACCTGCACACCAGGTCCCCTCGCACCAACTGGTCCTGGGGGAGGCTGAGCACACAAACTGCTTCTTTGTGCCGCTCCTGGAGGTTGGATTTCAGAGCGGCGGGGCGCCTGCCACCATTGTAGCTCCAGGGCAGCTGGGACCCCTGAAAGAGCCGCTCTGACACCGGGCACCGCACTCCTGGCTGGCTGGAACTCGAGAGGGAAGGCAAAGAGCTAAAAACTGGGAACTTTGCCTGTGAGTTCGTGTTTCGGGTGACGAGCCATAGAGGGACCCGGTTTTCCTCACTCCAGCGGGCTCGGGCTACGTGGACCCGGCAGGCAAACCCCCGCGCATGCGCGCCAGCCGGACCCAGAGAAGGAAGCTGCGATTCTGACTCCGCCCCCAGAGCTCAGCAGGGAGCCTGGAATAGCCCGAAGGGTTTGGCTGGGAAGCTGTGTCTAAGGCAACTTCAGCGGGGCGCGCGGACTGGGATTTGGAGATTGGAACTGGCCTGAGTTGAAGAGTGCAACCAACTTCGGCTGCGTCCCCGGAACGAGGAGTTGACACGCCAAAAAAAAGCGAGCGGCAGCGCGGGGTTCAAGAAGGAACTGGAGCACCCTTACTCTCCTCCCCACAATCGCGAAGGCAGAACCCCCGCCTGAGGCATCGGATCACGCCACGCCCATCCCTGCCTGAGAGGTGCCCTCCTAACCTTTTTTTTTTCTCTTTCTTTTTTCCTTTTTGTTTTTCCTTTTTTTGTTTTTCCTTTTTTTCTCCTTTTTTTCCCCCTTTCTTTTCTCTTTCTTTTTTTCTTCTTCTTTCTCTTTTCTCGCTTTTTTCCCCAAAACACTGACCTGATTAACTCTGGACGCCAGCTTGCTTAAACAATCACAACGAGTCCATTCTGTAAATGTAAATTCTACACCTACCGACCTTTTCAGCTATTTCTCTCAGGAGTAATTAGACTATATAGTTTCTCTGGATAATTCCAGCATCCTTCTCTAACCTATCCAACCATATTCTACCCTTTACCTCTTTGAAAAAAGTTTCTTATCCCTTCTGTCTGTTCATTCTATTTCCAAATCTGCCTCGTCTCGCCCTGTCTTCTCTCTTTTTCTCTATGCTCTTCAGCCAGCACTGCATACACATGGCTATTTAAATGTAGCTGGGAAATCCAGGGCTACCTCAAGAAACAAGCTAGAGTACACAAGGTGAAGAGTCCCAAATATCACTACGAATAGGAAAATAAAATAACTAAGGTCCCAACAAGAGAGACCGAGGGATACCAATCAAAAAACAATCTCTGAAAGGATGGGCCCTAGAAAGTCAAAGAGTCTTCTTGGCTATAGCAGCACTCATAGAAACAGAGAGCACAACAGGTCTTTAAAACCAACAAGAGCCGGAAAGCTAACTAAAATGATGAAACGAAAGAGCTCTCCTCCAAAGAAACTCCAAGAAGAAATGACAGCTAATGAACTGCTCAAAACAGATATCAGCAGCATAAGTGAGCAAGATTTTAGAATAATAATGGTAACATTAATAGCAGGGTTTGAAAAAAACATAGGGGACATCAAAGAAACTATGGCTACAGACAGAATGGAAAATAAAAATAGGCATGAAGAATTAAAAATGCGATAAATGAGATACATAATAAATTAGAGGCCTCCAATGCACGGACTGAAGAGGCAGAAAGGAGAATAAGTGATTTAGAAGACACCATTATAGAAAAACAAGAAGCTGACAAAAAAAGAGACAAACTGATCCAGGAACAGGAAAGAAGAATTCGAGAGCTCAGCGATACAGTCAAACACAACAATATCCGTATCATAGGAATCCCAGAAGAGGAAGAGAGAGGGAAAGGTGCTGAAGGAGTCCTGGAACAAATTATAGCAGAGAACTTCCCTGACCTGAGGAAGGAAGTCAATGTGGAAATACAAGAGGCTCAGAGGACTCCCCTCAGACGTAACTTTAATCAATCTTCTGCACGACATATCATCGTAAAAATGGCAAAATACAAGGACAAAGAGAGAATTTTGAAAGCAGCTAGGGAGAAAAGGGCCCTCACATACAAAGGGAAACCTATCAGAGTGGTGACAGACCTATCTACTGAAACGTGGCAGGCCAGAAAGGAATGATAGGAGATCTTCAATGTGATGAACAGTAAAAATATGCAGCCAAGAATCCTCTATCCAGCATGCCTGTAATTCAAAATAGAAGGAGAGATAAAAACCTTTCCAAATGAACAGAAATTGAAAGAATTTGTCACCATTAAGTCAGCCCTACAAGATATACTGAGGGGGACGCTCTGAAGGAACGGTTGCAAGGAACGAAGATACCAAAGATACCACCACAAATATGAAGCCTACAAAAGATACAAAGACTCTAAACCCACATATTTCAATAATAACACTGAATGTAAATGGGCTGAATGCTCCAATCAAAAGACATAGGGTAGCAGAATGGATTAAAAAACAAAATCCATCTATATGCTGTCTACAAGAAACTCATTTTACACTGGAAGATACTTTCAGATTAAAAGTAAGGGGATGGAGAAATATATATCATGCTACAGGAAATCAAAGGAAAGCCAGAGTAGCTATACCTATATCAGACAAACTGGACTTTAAATTAAAGACAATCACAAGAGATGAAGAAGGGCACTACATAATAATTACAGGGTCCATCCATCAGGAAGAACTAACAATCATAAATGTCTACACACCGAATATGGGAGCACCTAAATATCTAAAACAATTAATCACAAACAGAAACAAGCTTATAGATAAGAATGTGCTAATAGCAGGGGACTTTAATAATCCGCTTACAGCAATGGATAGGTCAACCAGACAGAAAATCACTAAAGAAATAATGGACTTGGAAGACACATTGGACCAGATGGACCTGACGGATATATTTAGAACTTTACATCCTGAGGCCAGGGAATTTACTTTCTCCTCAAGTGCGCATGGCATATTCTCCAAGATAGATCACATACTGGGACATAAAGCAGCCCTCAATAAATATAAAAGAACTGAGATCATACCATGCCTACTGTCATCTCACAATGCTTTGAAACTTGAAATCAATTACAGGAAGAAGTCTGGAAAACCTCCAAAAACATGGAGGTTAAAGAACACCCTTCTAAAGAATGAATGGGCCAATCAGGCAATTAGAGATGAAATTTAAAAAAATATGGAAACAAATGAAAATGAAAACACAGCAATTCAAAATCTATGGGATGCGGCAAAGGCAGTCCTAAGAGGAAAGTACATTGCTCTCCAGGCCTATTTCAAGAGATTAGAAAAAGCGCAAGTCCAAAATCTAACAGCTTACCTGAAGGAACTAGAGGCAGAGAAACAAGAATGCCCTAACCCAGTAGAAGATGAGAAATAGTAGAAATTAGAGCAGAAATAAACAACATAGAGACCAAAGAAACAATTGAACAGATCAATGAAACCAAGAGTTGGTTTTTTGAAAAAGTAAACAAAATTGACAAACCTCTAGCCAGACTTATCCAAAAGAAAAGAGAGAGCACCCAAATAGACAAAATTATGAATGAAAATGGACTTATTACAACCAACCTCTCAGAAATACAAGCAATTATCAGGGAATACTATGAAAAATTATATGCCAACAAATTGGACAACTTAGAAGAAATGGACACATTCCTAAACACGCACTCACTACCAAAATTCACACGGGAAGAAATAGAAAACCTGAACAGACCTATAACGAGTGAAGAATCGAATCAGTTATCAAAAATCTCCCAACAAATAAGAGCCCTGGACCTGATGGCTTCCCTGGGGAATTCTACCAGACGTTTAAAACAGAATTAATCCCAATTCTTCCCAAGCTATTCCAAAAAATAGAAGTCGAAGGAAAACTCCTGGACTCATTTTATGAAGCCAGCATCACTCTGATTCCCAAGTCAGACAGAGATCCAGAAAAAAAAGAAAACTATAGGCCAATATCCTTGATAAATACGGATGCAAAAATTCTCAACAAGATCCTTGCCAATCGAATCCAGCAGCATATCAAAAGAATCATCCACCAAGATTAAGTGGGATTCATTTCTGGGTTACAGGGCTGGTTCAACATTCGCAAATCAATCAATGTGATACATTGTATCAATCAAAGAAAAGATACAAATCATATGATCCTGTCAATAGATGCAGAAAAAGCATTTGACAAAATACAGCATCTCTTCTTAATAAAGACTCGAGAGAAAGTCGGGATAGAAGGAACCTACTTAAACATCATCAAAGCCATCTATGAGAAGCCTTCAGCTAACATCATCCTCAATGGGGAAAAACTCAGAGCTTTCCCCCTGAGATCAGGAACACGACAGGGATGTCCACTCTCACCACTGTTGTTTAACATAGTGCTGGAAGTCCTAGCATCAGCCATCAGACAACAAACCGAAATCAAAGGCATCAGAATTGGTAAAGAGGAAGCAAACTTTCCCTCTTCGCAGATGACATGATACTCTACATAGAAAACCCAACAGACTCCACCCAAAGCCTACTGGAACTGATCCAAGAATTCAGCCAAGTTGCAGGGTACAAAATCAATGTACAGAAATCGGTTGTATTTTTATATACCAACAATTAAGCAACAGAAAGAGAAATCAAGAAACTGATCCCATTCACAATTGCACAAAAAGCCATAAAATACCTCGGAATAAACCTAACCAAGGATACAAGAGATCTGTATGATGAAAACTATAGAAAACTTATGAAGGAAGTTGAAGAAGACACAAAGAAATGGAAAAACATTCCATGCTCATGGATAGGAAGAATAAATATAGTTAAGATGTCATTACTACCCAAAGCACTCTACATATTCAATGCAATTCCAATCAAAATTGCACCAGCCTACTTCTCAAAACTAGAACAAACTATCCAAAAATTTGTATGGAACCACAAAAGACCCTGAATAGCCAAAGTAATACTGAAAAATAAAACCAAAATGGGAGGTATCACCATCCCAGACTTTAGCCTCTACTACAAAGCTGTCATCATCAAGACAGTATGGTACTGGCACAAAAACAGACCCGTAGACCAATGGAACAGAATTGAGAACTCAGAAGTGGACCCAAAAGTATACAGTCAACTGATATTTGACAAAGCAGGAAAGAATATCCAATGGAAAAAAGACAGCCTTTTTATCAGATGATATTGGGAGAACTGGACAGCAACATGCAGAGGAATGAAACTAGATCATTTTCTCACACCATTCACAAAAATAAACTCAAAATGGATAAAGGACCTGAATGTGAGACAGGAAACTATCAACACCCTAGAGGAGAAAGCAGGAAACAACCTCCTTGACCTTCACCACAGCAACTTCTTACTTGACACATCCCCAAAAGCAAGGGAATCAAGAGCCAAAATAAACTGTTGGGACCTCATCAAGATTAAAAGCTTCTGCACGTCAAAGGAAAGAACCCACAAAACTAATAGGCAACCAACGGAATGGGAAAAGATAGTTGCAAATGACATATCAGATAAAGGGTTAATATCCAGAATCTATAAGGAACTCACCAAACTTCACAGCCGAAAAACAAACAACCCAGTGAAGAAATGGGCAGAAGATATGAACAGACACTTCTCCAAGAGGACAGCCAGATGGCCAACAGACATGAAATGATGCTCAGCATCCCTCCTTATCAGGGAAATACACATCAAAACCACACTGAGATACCACCTCACGCCAGTCAGAGTGACTCAAATGAGCAAATCAGAGAACTCTAGATGCTGGCAAGGATGTGGAGAAACAGGCATCCTCCTACACTGTTGGTGGGAATGTAAACTGGTACAGCCCCTCTGGAAAACAGTGTGGAGGTTCCTCAGAAACTAACAATAGAACTCCCCTAGGACCCAGCAATAGCACTGCTAGGAATTTACCCAAGGGATACAGAAATGCTGAGGCATAGGAGCACATGTACCCCAATGTGCATAGCAGCACTCTCCACAATAGCTAAAACATGGAAAGAGCCTAAGTGTCCATCAACAGATGAATGGATCAAGAAGATGTGGTTTATCTATACCATGGAATACTACATGGCAATGAGAAACAATGAAATCTGGCCATGTGTAGCAACATGGATGGACCTTGAGGGTGTTATGCTGAGCGAAATAAGTCAGGCAGAGAAGGACAAATATCATATGTTTGCATGTATAGGAGGATTAGGAGGAACTTGACGGAGGAACAAGGGGGAGAAGAAGGGCGGAAATGGTGGGGGAAAGGGAGAGAGGTAAACCATGAAAGACTCTTGAATGCTGACAGAAACTGAGGACTGATGGATGTGGGGGGGGAAGAGGGATGGGCATAGAGGAGGGCACTTGTGGGGATGAGCACTGAGTGTTATGTGGAAACTAACTTGACAATAAACTATTTGTAAAAATAAATAAATAAAATAAAATAAAATAAAATATAAATCAATAAAACAGTGCTGGCTAATTAAAACATGACCATAGTCTACATGTAGCTTTCAGATCACTAATATGAGAGTTCTAACTTAAATAAGGTGAAAATAAAATTAATACATTGATTAATTGATCAATGTAATCAATGTAATTAATACATTGATTGATTGAAAACACAGAATATGTTTTTTGTGATTTATTACTCAGTGCATCCTATACCTTCTACCCTTGTTCCTACTCTTGCTTTTTTCTATATTTTCTGTCCAAATTCTTTTTCTGAGTTCAAATCAGTTGTCATCTTTTCCTAGGAATTTTCCTTCTTCTCATCAGACTTGACTTTTCTGTTTCCTTAACAGTCAAGACTCTTGTTTCTGTTTGGGCATAGCACTTAAAAGTGTGATTTGAATACCTGATAATCAAATGAGTTTATCATTCCATTAATGAAATAACTCAGGTATTTATTACATTGCCACCATGGGCTGGCGTTGTGATATTCTTATCTGTTTTAGCCTGGTGTTGTCTCCTCCCAACGATTCCCCCCCCCCCCCTTTAATCTCTTCTAGAATCCTGTCCTTCGGCTGACCAACAAAACTATTCAGTAGTTCCTTCTTGTTTAAAAGAGGAAGTTAACTCCTTAGCTCCACATTTCCTGTCTTCTTTTACCTGGCCTCTGCATATCTGCTTCATCTTACCTCTTGCCTTCTTTACCCTCATTTTTCATAAATACAAAATTACATGCAGTTCCACAAAAATGCCTTATTCTATTAAATAGGATCTTGGCTTATAGCATCCTCCACTAAACTTCTTGTCAAGCTCTGCTTCTTCATGGTGACATTGCTTCTCATGTGTTAGCCATCTGTGCTACATCTACTCACACAAAGCCTCCCTTCCCTGTCTCTGATTTGGATGGCATCGAGTGGATGTTATTGGGGCAAGTGCTCCACCCATTGCCCAGCATCCCCAAGTTCAGCTATTTTAGGCTCTCACATTGGAAACCAATTTTTTTTTTAATTTTTTAATGTTTTATTTATTTCTAGGATAGAGAGAGAGAGACAGCGTGAACAGGGGAGGGTCAGAGAGAGAGGGAGTCACAGACTCTGAAACAGGCTCCAGGCTCTGAGCTGGCAGTCAGCACAGAGCCCGACTAGGGGCTCGAGCCCACGAACCGCGAGATCATGACCTAAGCGAAAGTTGGATGCTTAACCGGCTAAGCCACCCAGGCGCCCTGGAAACCAAATTCTTATTGAGACTGGTTAACCCTAAGGTTATGTGAAACTGGGGTGCCCTCTACTGCTTTGCAGAAGTGTAACTATTTTGCTTTATGTCGTTCAATAAAAGGGAAAATACTAATAGAACAAATGAGAATTCGACTGATAGACCCTTATTCCTCAGGGCAAACATTGAATTGTATATTACAATAAACATTACTAAAATGGTAATAAATACACTACTAAATGTTGATATGTGACTATTTCAGTATCCCCTCAGGTCCATCTGACCTAAGGCTCTGTTATATATTCATAAATACTAAGATGAGAGACTGGATTATCATTTTATCACAGGGAGGAGATAGTATCCAAGCCCCAGGCTTAAGTACAATTTTTAAAGATCAGGTTTTTCTTAATATAATTTCCATATATTCAAAAATATGTACTGAAATTAAAACTGACAAAAAATTTACCCAAAACATGGAAATTTTAAAAATAATTATCAAAAGAACAAATTCACTTATAATTGAGATTTAATTATTTGCCTATGATAACTTGAAAAGATATTGTGAAGAATTAATGCCTGTAACTCTTACTAATCCAAAAGTAATCCCTGGCATATCCATAATTTTTTGCATAAATTTCTGAATTATTTTGTTTCATAATCTCTAAATCTTTGAATTCCCTAGTTATTTGAACTCTTTCATTTGCCTAATGCTGTTTAAATCTGAGAGAAGAGCAGTTATCACTGGTATCTCTAAACCTAGAAGTCTAATGCCTAATAGGTGAAAATTATATTGTCGATTTTGATTGTTTTTAATTTAATTATTTTGACTATCAACAAATTTATCTCAGTGATATGTCTTTTAAAAGATTAGAAAATGGAGAAATGTATGTGTTCAAGTTAAGCGGTTTAGAACCAGAATTTCAAATGAGCCTTTCATCTAATTTGTATTTCATGCAGAATCACTAGAATCAGAATTATTTAATACTGTGCCTAAATGCATATTCAGAGTAACACCGCCTGTGTATTTGCAGCATTCATACCTTGTTATGTTCTGTTCAGGAATATAGTTACAATTACTCATTTTTGGAGAAACTCAGAATTTTTGAAATGTGTAAAAGTAGCAGGTAGGTTAGATTTGGAATACATAGTATTAGGCATAATTGAAAAATAGAGTGATTTCACACACTGAAAGGTTAGAAATTTGCATTTTCTCACAATTATTCTCTTAAAAGTGACTGTAAACAATGCAGTGCCACAAGAGATACAGAACAAAAGTATAAATATCATCATGTTTTTGGTGGTTTGACTTATTTATTTATTTAAATGTTTATTTATTTTTGAGACAGAGACAGAGAGTGAGTGGGCCTAAGGGCCAGAGAGAGAGAGAGAGAGGGAGACAGAGAATCCAAAGACAGCCGTTGCACAGAGCCTGTCGCAGGGCTCAGACTCACACACTGTGAGATCATGATCTGAGTCAAAGCCGGAGGCTTAACCGACTGAGCCACCCAGGCGCCCCAATTTAACTTTAAATCTTGAACATTTTCTCCTGTAGGTTTTCATAGTCCAGAGGCATCCACCTCCTGGGTGAACAAGATGCTTCAATCTTAAATTTAAGGAATGCTCTTGCTTTTGCATCCATCTTGTTCGTGCTGCTTGATGGAGGCCCTATTTCCTTCCAGTTGTCATTAGTGTCACCGTCTGCTCTGCACCACTGAGACAAAGACAAACATACTCTCACAGACCCCAGTATTGAAACCCATGTGTGCATGGGTGCAGTGCGCTGGTGTCTGGGTCCTAGGAGTGCGCCTTGGCGAGCTTCCGCAGCTCGAACTCCAGGCCTGTTCCAGGGCTTCAGACCCACAGCCGCTTGCTATTGATAAGCGGCTTCTCGTCAAGAAATAGCACTTCAGGAAAAAAAACCAAATGTGTGCAGCAAGTTGGTAAGGGCTTAATTCTAATTTAATCCAGTTTTACTCTGGCTTTCTCTCCCGTAACAATGAATTACAGATAAAAACAAAAAAAGAAAAAAGAAAAAAGAAAAAAAGCCTCATAAAGGACTTTCTTTCTGAAGAGAAGATGAGGACATGGAGGAGTGTATCGAAGACTGAGGAAGGACCCCAGGTTGTGAAGGTGCTCAGCGTTGGACCTGAAGAGAAAAACTCACAGCCTTGCTTACACTCCCCTCCCAGTTCTTCTGTAAAAACGGGGAAACAGTGGTTATTACAGAAGATACCCAGTATGTTCCTGAAAGCCATCAAGAAACTTCAGAAATACGGCCTATCCCAAACCAGGCCAAGCCGCTGGCGCTGACCCTCCCCCTTCCGCTGAGCCGGCCCGAGGGCTCATTTGGTGAGAGTCTGGCGGCCTCTACCGGAGCGCCTCTGCAGAGGAACGTTCTGCAAACCCAGAGACGACATGTGGCGCTCAGGAGAGGTGAGAGCGAGCGCGAACGCGCTGGGGGCGCGGGGCGATCTGCGGCAGGGCAGCGCGGCCTCGGGCGCGGCGCAGAGCCGAGCCGCAGGGCGGCGGCGGGAGTGCGGGGCGGCGTGTCTGCTCGGCCGGGGAGAACTGGGCAAGTTCGCGCTGGCAGCATGGGGCGGTGACGCCGCACCGGCCTTCCGCTCCTGCCAGCCGGGCGAGAGCAGGCGGAGGAGGAGGCGGAGGAGGAGGACGATGCACCCTCGCCGACGGCTTGCCTTCCTGGCAGTGGGGTAAGAAGATGCGGTCGAGGGTGAGAGGAAGGGCGGCCCCGGCCCGGCACGCATCCCTCTCCTCCGGGCTCTCGAGCCTCGAACTGCACGGCCCGAGAGGGGAGGTGGAGAGCAGGCGGGGCACCTGGGGCAGCCTGGAGCGCAAACTTTCCCCCGGCGGCTGCGGGGGCAAAACCAGCGCGGGAGGGCAGTGGCGGCCTGAGCGGTGCGGCTCTGCCGGACGGGGCACCAGAGCGCAGCTACCGCGGGCCCGCCGGTAGGACTTGGGGTGTGGGGACACCCGCAGCCGTTCCTGGAGCCGAAGGGGAGAAATTGCCCACCTGGTGGGCCCCGCCAGCCTCGGAGCTCTAAGGCGCGCGGTGTCCCGGCGCTGCTGGCGGGGTGGGCGCGGACTCCTCGGGGGTGTTGCGGGTGGGTCGCGCGAGCTGCTTGAGGCCGGGGGTCTCAGAGCCGCCGCTGCAGCACACGCTCCTCGCCGAGGAGGCTTAGACCTGAGGCTGGAGCAGGGGAGTGCGCGAGGGACAACAACGAGCCGGGAACGGTCGGCGAGACCGAGGCGCCCAGCGCGCTACTGCGGACAGGGCGGGAGGCCGACGCTGCCTGGCCGCCGGCGCCAGGGTGGCCAGGCTGCGGCTCCGCAATGCTGCCCCTGCGCCCACCTGAGCCTGCAAGCCCCCGCCGCGGTCAGGGGACTGTGGGAGCAGAGCCTCTCTTTGGGGGTCCTGGATCAGAGCTGAGGGCATTAGGAGGCGCCGCCGGGGCTTCCCGCATGCAGCGCCGAGTGCTCGCCGCCCAGACTCTGGCCCGGGTCCGGCGACAAGCCTCAGGATGCGCCCAGGCGACCACCGCATGGCCCCCTGCCCTTCTTGACACGAGGGCCCTCGCTTCTGAGGTGGAAGTACCTGTTGTGTGTTTCCCAGTTCCAGAGTTTGCCTGGGGTCTCCTTGGGAAAATGTTCCTTCTGAACACGCTGTGTTCCTCTATCGTGTGCACCTATTTGCGTTATGCGCATATTGAGAAATATGTGTTTCGCTAAGGTAGTTGCAGAGCCCAGGGACTGTGCCTGCCTGGACTTCAGATGCATTAATTAGGGCCCTGCACAGAGCCGAAAGACTTCTCCAAATGCAGGGATTATTAAGATATTTAGTTATGGGGACAGAATGCTGAGAATATGGCAATCCTCTTTTAAAAGCAGTTCTTATATTATCATGATCCTGTAGAAGCTTTGTTTCTTAAATGTGCCTTTTTTCCCCTCTTTCCATATACTTTCTCTCAGCACCTTGCAGAACAAGGAGTAGCTTGCTGGCTTTGAACGCGTGGCAAATATTTCAGAAAGGTAAAATGATTCCACTTGTGGATTTGACAGATGTAAAATACAGTTGATCAGATAACTTTAAATATTTATTCTAATAATAGGACTAATGGGTCATTTGATAATATGCTGAAAAGTAAAACAAAGTAAAACCTGGAAAAAATAAATTAGGAGAATGAGTCTGCACTCTGAGTAAAAGTGGAAATTAAGACATATTGTAACTCCTTTCAATGTCCCAACTTATTGCCCAGTGGACATAGGTAACAACCTGCTGTGGAGCTGTGCTGGGGAAGGACAGTCTGGTTCCTTTCTTTGTATATTGTGCGTGCTAGCAGTAGGATATGATTTCAAGAGCTGACACAAAAACATTCTTATTATATGTTTTTCCCCTTTGTATACCTTTCAGCTTCAAGATCAAGTTGAAGAAAGGAACCACCATTCTTCCAAATTCATCTGCTTCAACTATTATTCTCATTGGGAATGGACAATGGAATGTTTTCTAGCTTTATCATGATCAAAAACCTTCTTCTCTTTTGTATTTCCATGAACTTAGCCAGTCACTTTGGGTGAGTTTTCATCTATGTTTTTATTTTATGGGTTTCAGTGCCTTTCAGAAACTTTGCTGAGTAGTACATCAACAAACCCTCACTTGCCATCTTTGCAGTCCCCTGCCCTTCAGTTTGTTGTAAATAAATAGAGTCCTTGTACTATACCACGCTATCATTGTGAGTAAGGCTGTGCCACGTTTGGGGTCTCTGAAGTGAGTCGAAGAAAAGAGGCAGATTATGTTAACAGAAATAGAAGCAGCGGTGGTTTCAGATTCAGCTGTGTTTTTTCCTACTCAGGTTAAAACAAATTCATAAGCTCACAGGCATAAAGGACACTTACTGCTTGTATGTTCAATGTTTTGATTGCCCGCCTTCGTTCCATTATGCAAAAGAATTGTCTTTAAAGCCAAGCCCATGCTATGTGGCATTGACAGAACTTGCAGTGGTTCTGGCCTGAGCCAAAAGCCTTGAACTGTAGCCACCTGAATGCAGGTGCAGATACTAGAAACTACACGGGTCTGAAGGTCTGCAAGACACTCCTGCAAGACACTTAATTCCTTTAAGCTCTTTCATTTCGGCCTTTAGTATCAGGGTACTGATTCTAATTTTTTTTTTTTTTTTTTTTTTGCATCCAACTAGCGATAACCAATATTCCAGGCAAATGTTCATATACGTGCTGATATTCCTCCACTCCTCTCTCCTCCCCAAAATTGTTCCAGCTAATCAAAAGGATTGTAACTTGAAGCTGATGGACTATAATTAATAAATTTAATTTAATGACACAAGTTGCCAAGCACTTGTTCTGTAAAAATCAGTTCCAAAAATTCCACAGTGGACTCTGCACTCATGTAAACCAGGGAGGGATCTTGAGCACACAGTGGCCCTGCTACCACCCGGAGACCTTTCTGGGCCAGACCTCTCTGGCCGTAAGGAAAACCCTCTTATGGTACATGACATTCTCTGTCTTCTGGACATTTTCTGCTCTTCTGACCTTTCCAGGTCTCTACGGAGAAGTGAGGCTTGTGACCATTCCTAGTTGCCATGTCTGGTAAATGACCACATGGGGACTGTAATCCAGGCCAGTCAGGGGCTTGCCTGTCCCTCAGCATGAGACATGCCTGTGTTGCAGACCTTTCAGCCATTCAGAATATTCCCTTGGAACAGAACATTCATTGTTATTCATACTTTGCTGCTCCTTTTGAGAGGACACCTTGCCTACCCTGCCTTCAGTTTCCTTATCTTTTCAATGAAAATTTTCCTTTCCAAAGTCTTTCCCAGCTGTTAAATCCTATAAAGTATGTTGTCCCTAATGTTCTCCTGAATGAAAGCTGTGTAAGTAAAATCATACACAGTGTTTACATTTCCAAGTTAATTCATTTGGGTAGTTAGTATGTTTACTGACATATTGCATATATTTAGCAATATTTCAGAGGTAAGGAATATGCTAGGGTTGGAAACATATTTCCTTTTTAAGATTTTGGTCAAATGTATTATTGTGCATTGCATAGTCATGAAGTTTCTACACTTCCTGGTGGATGCAGACCTGAAATATGAAGTAATATGCTTATGGAAGTTAGCCATTAGACACAGCTATATTTTATTTCTAATTTAATTTGGTGGTTTTCTGAAGTCAACTTCAAATTAGAGAGCTAATTGTTCATTTCTGGAAGGTAACACTGAACAAGTGGTATAAGACCCTTCAACTACCCTAGAGAATTCGCTATAGGAGAAGTTTTGAATTTTTAAGACATATGTTCAGTAGTCCATCCTAAAACAATGCTTGCTAACTACTGGAAATACATGAGATACAAAATATCAGTTTTAAAAATCCTTAATTCCACCACACAGAAACAATCATCCTTTATATTTTGGTGCCTTCTTCCCCTTGTTTCTATGCATATTTTTATACAGTTGGGATCATATTGCATCTTCAATTTTGTATTGTTCTTTTTTTATGCCTTTTTGTTATTACAGACTCTTTAAAATATATGATTTAAAAATGGATGAGTATTATTACAGTGCATGAATCTATGCATGCATCATCTAATATTTTGCTAATTTGGGATGCTTACATTCTTTCTGACAATGTTGTTACAAATTGTCCTATAGAGAACATACTTGGCTTATAACTATTTTAAGTATTTGAGACCATTTCTATTAGAAGATATTACTGTAAGTAGAATTATTCATCAAGTTTCCTGAGTGCTTCTAACTCTTGACTCTGTGGGTTTAGTTGCATTTAGTGAAGTAGGGTCTGTAACAAAGTGGGAGCAGGGTTTCAAAAGCCTGGCTAGCAGGGTGTGGCTTTCAACAACCAGCCACAAAAGATATTTTAACATCTGGAAGCACAGGTTTCTTTTTCTTTTTTTTTTTTTTTAATAGATTATTGTCAAGTTGGTTTCCATATAACACCCAGTGCTCATCCCCACAGGTGCCTTCCTCCATGAAGTACAGGTTTCTATTGATTTCCTTTCTTATACAAGGCTCCTCTCACTTGCTTATTACTTTAAATGTACTTAAGAATGATCTTGTTAAATTGCAAAGAAAGTTTCTTAACACTCATTTGACTTAAAATCTTGACAAAACAATAGCTATCACAATATGGAACACCTATTACTATGTTATCTAATCTATATTATGTTAGGTAAATCCTAGGAGGAATCTTATGAGCTAAGCATCCTTAGCCCAGTCTTAGAGTTAGGGAAAGGAAGGGCTAACTCTGTCAGCGATTGCTAGGATTCGTTACTTAGCACTCTTCAGTGATTCAACTCTAGTGGTCCTTGGATACACAGAGCTTGCTGGGTAGGTCTGAGTCAAATAAATCTATAAAGGAAGACAGTGTAATTCTGAAAGCTATTCTCTGCATTGGGGTAGAGAGCTTTTTCTTTTCTGAGGTTAGGAGGGGAAAGGAGTGGTGGTAAGCTCTGTCTTTCCTCTCTAAAGAGTTTGTGTGATTGGGTTCCAAATAAAGATGAAAGGGGAAGCATGCAAAGCCCTAATTTGAACATTTTGGGACAAGAAAAATACTGACTCCTGCAATTACATTAAAGAAACCAGACAACTGGTGGAGGGTAAAGAGGGTTACACGTGACTGGTCAGTGAGCCGAAGGGAAGGAAAGAGACAAGGGTGCACTTTTGTGCATATGCAAAGTTATACTCAGTGTTTGTGACAGATATGTGGATTTGGCAATCAGAAAATTTATAAATGTGATAAGTAAAATATATTTAGTAATTATATGATAATTAATGTGAAATTGTTTGGAAGTAAAAGAGTATTGTGTCTTTTGCTTCTATTTGATTAGTCATCAGCAGCTCATTTTTTTCAGTAGACTTTATAATTCTTTTATTAGTTTTAAGTTATATAACAGAGCATGAGTCAAACATATAATGGAACAGAGGCCTTGTTTGACTGTCAGCCTTATGCTATGTCACATTTGGAGACATGGTATTATTTGAATCATTATAATTATTTTAATAAGATCAGTAATCAGAAGTATGTGCTATAGAAAAACTAGCACAGAAATAAAATTTGAATCAATGTAATATCAAAATATATAATATTAAATTTAAACTGGAATTAATTTATCATCATTTGAAAAATCACACTTTATCAGACTCAGGTGACCAATGATAATTATAAGATAAATTTGAGTATTATCAATCTAATAATAAAAAAATCTGTTTCCATTCATTTATTTGTATTAAATGTATTTTAGGGGTTTATCTATTGGGAAAAAAAAGTGCATTAGAATTTCATTACAAGGGAGCTACCATTCAAATATACTTGAGGAAACATTTTATAATTAGCAATTAAAAGCGGACTTTTGTAGAAGTAACTTATGAACATGAATAGATAAAGTTATTCTTTATTTGTCTACATGTATGTGCTAACCTATACCTTTGGTTTCATGAAGAGAGCTTTTTGATACACATTCTCAAGGACAGTTCTTTTCTTTTAACTAGAGCAGAAAGTACGTTCGTTCTTTCTGAATCATTCAGCTACTCACAATGTCTTTTTAATTTTTTTTTTAATTTTTATTTATTTCTAGGAGAGAGAGAGATAGACAGTGTGAACAAGGGTGGGTCAGAGAGAGAGGGAGACACAGACTCTGAAACAGGCTCCAGGCTCTGAGCTGGCAGTCAGCACAGAGTTCGATGCGGGGCTCGAACCCACGAACCGCGAGATCATGACCTAAGCGAAAGTCGGACACTTAACCGACTAATCCACCCAGGCACCCCTCACAATGTCTTTTTAAATGGCAAGTTCTCTCTTGTGAATCCCCAGATGGCAAGTTCTTCCTGCACTGTGGCTGCAGGTTCACTAGGCCCAGGACAAATGGTCACTGTAACAATTATAAAAAAGCACACAGAAGCACCGCCTAAGCAGTTAGAATACTGGCAGGTGGTGGGACATGTTAAGTGGAGGCTGCAGGGAGGGCCAGAGATCAGAAAGGTAGATGTCGCATATAGCAAAAATTTTAGGTGACTAAGACCTTGCTACAGAGTAATGCCGAAAATTTTTTTTAAGGTATCAAAAGAAAATACTTCCAATTACATGCTTTATAGAGGAAACTTTTAGCATGTTCCTCATGCCAACAGGCAGTGAGCTAAGCAAAGCTTAGAAGGACAGTCGGCCTAGCCGACCCGGTCTGGCGATCAGCCCCAAGATGAGTCACTGGCTTAGTTCAAGGGGAGAAGGAGAATGTGGGCTTTTGGATTTTTACAAAGGTGCGATTACATAACATGCATATTTTAATTGGTGTGGAATTTGAGAGGAAAATATTAGAATCAAAAGTAAAAAGAAATTTTATCATAGAACTCTGTTGGTAGCAGCAATAATTATCAGTGCTTATATGGATTTATATTTCCTTCATTTCTAGAAAGCATTTTCAAAAATTTACTATTTAATTTATTTTCCACTTCAAAAACACTCCTTTTGTAAGTGAAGACTTCAGGCTGTAGAACATAGGGAAATGTGTCTAAGTTTCAGAATCAGGATCCATATCAGGGCTCAGGGCTTGGACCAGTTCTCTCCATTGTAAGACCTTTTCCAGAATGTCTTAATATTTAAGGTGCAGTCAAAAGGTAAAGAATGAGGGTGGAAATCTATAGATTGGGAACAAAAGAATATCCTAATCTAGAATTCAAATAACACTGTTCTAAAGATAGTGTGTCTGCCACAGCTCAAATAAAATCAAACACAAAATATGTCCTATGAAATAAAATATTATAGAGAAGGGATCATATGATAGTAAAAGTAAGATATGCTAGGAAACAGACTTTAGAAATTCATTGAAAACTCTCTTTCATTTGTGTGAAATAACAAGTTATTTCAAAATCAAAAAGCAAACCTAAAAATAAATGAAATCCAGGACCACATCATTTTCAATTTTAACAAATAAAAAAATTGGGCCATCATTCTATAATCAAATCAGTTCCTGTGTCAGGACCCCTGTCAAGTGTATAGGGATAGCATTAGATATCACTTTGACAGAGAGCAGTCAGGCCACTCTGATCTCTCTTGCTGCGCACTTGCTGTGTGGCTGCAGAAGAATTTCTAAACCTGCCTGGATTTCAGTTTCCTAATCTCAAAGTGGAGTTAATAATGGATCCTACGTCACAGGGCTGATGTGAAGGATACGTTGCTGAATGTATGTTAAATGCTGAAACAAGGCCAGATAGGGAGGGGTTGCTAAGTATAGGCTAGCTATCTTTCTGGATATTGTGACCAGAAGACACCCAAGGTTTGCTAGATCTACAGTATGAGCATGGTGTTGGGCCAGAGCCTGAACACAGCAAAGTCGATAACCTTAATTATGTCTGCAGAGTCTCCTTGCCATGTAAAGTAGCACATCCATAGTCACAAACCGGTGTTACAATGTGAGCACCACGGGGTACATCGCCCTGTTGCTGCATCAATGTGTATTGAGTCCTCACTATGTGCCAGGCACTGTTCTACATGCAGAGATTCTCCAGTGGGCAGAGTAGAGCCTGCCTTCAAGTATGGTGAATTCTGGTTTTTACATGTCAGTTGGGTCATAATTGCTATAAAGAATTGTTTAGAGTAGGAGATACTGAGTGTGCTAAAGACAGATGCATGAACAAACATCTGAGGGATGTGACGACAAAAGCAGTGCTGTACATGGAGAAGGCCAAACAAGTAAGAGAAGGAGCAAATGCATTGGCATGCTTGGATGGTAGGGACAGTGAGGAGGCCAGGGCACAGATGGGAAAGATTGATAGGAGGCATAATCAGAGGGGCTGTAGGGAGGGGGAAGGGGCCATATGGTGAAACACTTTGTAGGCCATGCTAGGTAGTACCATTCTTCATACTAATAAGACCAGTTGGCTCTTATTTTGTAGGTTAAAGAGAGTCTTTGATTGGTTTTAAGTAAGAGCGAAGTATGATCCAATTGAGGTGTGACAGTAATGTGACTTAAACTTTAAAGCTTGCTCTGGCTGCTGAGTGGAGGATACAACAGAATCTGGGGCAGGGGTGGTTAGTAAAGGAAGGAGCAGTGAGGGCAGTTAAGGGATGAATGCAGTGATCCAGGGGAGGGAGGATTTTTAGGTACTGGAGTTAGTGGATTGATACGGGCATAAAAGAAAGAAGTCAAGGGTGAACCCTCACTCCCCACTGGTATTTGACCTGAAAACGTGACAAATTCAATTGCTTATTACTGAGCTGGAGAAGACAGTAGGAGAAAAGGTTTTAGTGAAAACCCTCAGTGCAGTTACAGATATGTAAAGCCCTCTTAGATATCCAAATGGCCAGAGAGCCATTGGATACAGAGGTCGAGAGGCCAAAACAAGATTGGGGCTAGAGACATGAACTTCAAGTTTTTCATCTACAGGAGATATTTAAAGCCATTAGATTGGATGAGATCATTTAAAGATTGAGTATATACCAAAAAAATAGGTCCCTGGACTGTGTCCTGTGTAAGTTTAGGAAGGCAAGGGAGTGGGGGCGAGTGAGAGGAGGAGGCCAGTGAAGATAGGAAGAACAAAGAGGGAAGCATCCTGAGGCAAGTGGAGGAAGTGTTGTAAGAGGAGACATGTGGTCAGACAAGGACTGAGAGCTGTTGGATTTGGCATTGTGCAGTAGCATCCAGAAGAAAGGCTTCACTGGGATGCAGGCAGTGAAAGCCATACTGGAGTGGGTCCAAGGGAAAGAAGGAGAAGCAGCAGAGATTTCTAGTGTAGACAACTCTTCAGTGAGTTTTGAGAAGAGGGGCAAAGAATGAAACAATACTGGAAGGGAATAGAAGGTGAATGAAAGACATGTTAAAGACCTACTATGTTACAGCAAATGTAATTGCTGATAGGAATGATTAAGGATGGAAGGAAAACCATGTGTGATAAACACCAGGATGGTTCACGTGCAGCATAATCACACACAGGGGGGCAACCTGTGTGGTTGGGAAGAGTCTAGGGAAGTGGGTAGATTTAGATAAAGGGGGTGTGGCCTATGAGATGGGAGACCCACCTTTTACTTTGTAGGCAGTAAGATTCTGAGCTGGACTGCAGTGATACTAACAAGAGTAAAGAGGCTACATGAAGGGTACTAGCACGGGTAAGCCCGAGCACTATTTCGTGAGCTGACAGGCAGAGCTGGGGACACTTTTGATGTGAGTCCCATAGAAGTGAAAACAATCTAAGAGTTCTGGTATAATGTTTCTTGTCCACATGAGACACGTTTTAAGTCCATGTTTCCACCATAAGGGGGGACAACTCTTATTTGGAAACTTAGGATTGACTTTCATTGTCTTGCTAGTGTCCACCATGTTTGTTATGTTCTTTTATATAGTTTTTTAAATGGTTAGTTAAAGTGGTGTGCAGTGGATTTCAGGGAAATATCACAAAATGGTGCCACTTAGAGGAACTTATTTAATGAGCTTAAAGTGACAAGCAAATAAACCTAAGATATATTTCTTAGAAATAATTAAATACTAGGGAAAGAATGCAGAAATAAATGCAATTTAAGAAGACAGAGAAGCCGCCACCTAAAAGCAACTTAGTTCAGTTCCCAAAGTAAGTTTATTGCCATTATGGATCCCATTTTATATAAATCACAAATGGCTGTCAACACAAGCAGAGATAATATCACAAAGAAATGTGCCACACCTAGCCTTCAATAGCACCATTTGTGGTATATTACTCAACAGATTTTTCTAAACCCCAGAAAGGATGACATAACTCTTGAACTTGTACCCTTTTAAATGCCAAAATAAGACATCATCAAGCATCATTTGGTAAAATGAAATACCTTTAAAGATGGAACCTGCAACATATTGTCATTATTATTATTATCATTAGAAATTATAATACTGAGATAAAGTTATATTGGAGTAAGGCCCTTCCCAGTTCCTCAAAAACAAAATTACTCTGAGATTGAATTAATAATACAACTCCCATTTCAGAACAATGCATAGATTCTACTACAGGGTTAACTCTGTGTGGTAACTGGCTGATTTGGGGGATAGCTTGCTTGGGATTCCCTATCCTGCTGTACTCAGACTCCTCCCTACGTCCTCCCTAAGAAACCTTGCTGGTGGCCCCATCCACCTCATCTCTATCACCGTTGCAATTGCCTGAATTACTGGCCTCCATGCCTCTAGCCTTACCCCTGCCATGTCCATCATCTGCTAAGAGTCACAGTGAAAGAAAGTGCCCCCTGTTTAAATGCTTTGAAGCTCCCACTACCTTCAAGACTGACCCTAGGAGTGCAACATGGCATGTGAAGTCCTTTATCATTTGAAATGTGCTGTATTTTACTCACCAAAGTCCTTTCTTACCCTCTGCAAACATCATTTCCTTACCTGAGGCCATTGCTCACAACATTTCCTTCTTTAAGCTTGAAACGAGATCCTCAAGTTTAAAAGCTCAGCCAGTTCTCCTCTCCTCCTCTAGCTCTATACAGAGTGCCTTCTCTTTCCTTTGTTTTCCTAGAATGTATTATGTATCCCATAAATTCATACATCTACAATGTTCTATTTAAATCCTCTATGAACAAGACTGATTCCCTTAGAACACAGCTCTGTCTGGAAGGTTGGGGAAACCATCTTTGTCATTTTCCAATCCTTAGTACTCACTACAATACCAGGTACATGCAATGGTTAATATCCAAAATACATTTGTTGGCCTAAGCTATTGGAATAAGCACTGAGCCCATCATATAGCCTCTTGAAGATGTAATGGAGGAGAGAAGCTCTCTGAGGTCATTTAAAGTCACTCTGACACTCAGCTTACAAACCATCCTTTCCATTTCCAATCTAGTTAGGCCTAGAGCAGTCACTCTCCACCATGGTTGCACATGAGGATTACTTGAGAATATTAAAAAAAAAAAATTACTAGTACCTATTTCTCAGGGACCATATAAAGCCAAATCTCTAGGGCCTAGAAATCAGAATGAAGCTAATGCAGGAGTCCAGAATCACACGTCTTGAAGAAGTCAGATGTAAGACAACCAGGAAAAGTGGGAAATTTGCACAATTCCAAGAGTTTACCCTTTCTGAATACATTCATGTTTATTTTTCTTAAACACTGTGTTAAATTCATTAGTGGACCAAATTTATTGAGGTTCCCATTCTCCATTTCACCTAAGTCTCTGAATGGCCCAGAACTTCATCTGATGGGATGCCATTGCGTAGCTTTTTGAGAAGATCTTCCACACTTCTAAGCCTCACTCTGCTGTCCTACTGTGCCCACCCATGTCCCTACCCATTTAACAATCACCATATCCCTTTCTCAGGCTAGAACATGGGGCTCAGTGACCCAATTTCCTTATTTTCCAGGCTAAAATCATTGGAAAAGAGTTAAAGTTTAGAGATCAAATCCTTGTGTCTTTTGCATGAACCAATATTTGAGCAAGGAAATGGGGTGTTGTTTTCTTAAATAGTTTATTGTCAAATGGTATCCATATAACACCCAGTGCTCATCCCAACAAGTTCCCTTCCCCATGCCCGTCACTCCCCTTCCCCACTCCCTTTCCCCCACCAGCCCTCAGTTTTTTCTCAGCATTCAAGAGTCTCTCATGGTTTTCCTCCCTCCCGCTCCCCAACTATTTTTCCCCTTCTTCTCCTGCATGGTCCTCCGTTAGCTTCCTCCTAATACACCTATATTTGCAAACATATGGTATTTGTCCTTCTCTACCTGACTTATTTCACTCAGCATAACATGCTCAAGTTCCATCCATGTTGCTACAAATGGCCAGATTTCATTCTTTCTCATTGCCGTGTATTCTTCCATTGTATAGATAAACCACATCTTCTTGATTCATTCATTAGTTGATGGACACTTAGGCTCTTTCCATGATTTAGCTATTGTGGAGAGTGCTGCTGTGAACATTGGGGTACATGTGCCCCTATGCATCAGCATTTCTGTATCCCTTGGGTAAATTCCTAGCAGTGCTACTGCTGGGTCATCGGGGAATACTATTTGTTTTTTGAGGGATCTCCAAAATGTTTTCCAGAGGGGCTGCACCTGTTTACATTCCCACCAACAGTGTAGGAGGGTGCCTGGAAATGGGGTGTTTTAATAAGGATAGTTGGTCACATTAGTTGGACTAAATGTGACATGTTTTTATAGACAATATGCACTAAATATAAGGAAATAATTCATATTTTAAGAAAACCTAAGTTATCATAACAGCGAAGGGTCAGCATCCAAAATTTTTAAGTATTTCTATTATGTCCAAGGCTATTGTCAGTAATAATGGTTTTGGTTTCTGCTCACAAAAATCCATTCCCCCAGAGAGCTGAGCTTATCTTTGAAGCAACTGTGTATTTACAGTTGACAGAAGGATCAGCAGAGCTTCTTGGTTATACTCAATACAGTTCTGAAATGGAATGTCAGCAAGCTCAAACTTGCCTTCTGAACCTAAATAGAGTGAGTGTTCAAAGATATGAAAGCATCTTGTGTTTTTACCTGGAGACCTCATAGATATAACTGTGCATCATTGCTCATTGAAGGTATAGCCCAGTGTTTTTGTATTATTTTGGTTTCATATTGGTTTCAACTAATCAAAATGGAACAAAGCAAGCTAATGTTACTCTGTACCTTAGAAGCAGCCATGGAAGATTATCTACTTTGAGAGAGGCACAGGTAAGTTTGCCAGACATTTGTGAGATTCTCCGGTGATACAGGAAAGGGCCTTGGTCTACATGGTTGTGGAGAGAACCACATGCTGCAAATTAGTCATTTTTGAGGATGACCTATGACCCGAGAAGGGCTTCCCAGTTGGTTCTGAGAGAAAACCTTGACTTCTGCCCTGACAAGCACTTTCAGACAGTCTTTTAGAATTTGTTTCTTACTTCCTAGGTCCTATCTTCAATATATACAGAGAAGTCACAGCAAATCCCCAGCCATGGCTTCTATCATAAATAGGCACACAAATAAGTACAAGAAGCAGTCATGTGTGAATAGGGCACATATTGAAGGTTTAAAAAAAAAAAAGGTGTAATGATATATGAAGGGGTATAAATATATCACCTTCCACCATTAAAAAATCATGGCCAATAAGTAGAAGGTGATATGAGGATTCTTAAGCATTGCATCCTATTGGATTGATATTGGCCATGATTTGGGTATTTGTGAAGTAGGATTCAGAGCCAAATGGGATGGTGTTTCTTTGAAACTGTGGTGAAGCAGTGCATCAGAGGGCCCAGGGAAGCAGTGGTCATGGAGATGACCCCTACAAGTGCACGGTGTTGGGAACATCTCAAAGGTCAGTGATGTAGTTAAGTGTTTGTCTCCTAATACTGCTCAGACTGTTCAGATCAAATGTAATTTAAGAACATTGTACAACAGATAATAAATAGCTTACAAAATGTATTTGAAACACTGATATGCTTCTTTTCTTTTTTTCTGATAGTTTTATTTTTTAATCAAAAATTTTGAGATGTAAGTGATTGTATAATGTGTTGATTTAATACATTTATGTATTGCAGTAAGTAGCCTTAGTTTATACCTCCATCATGTCACATAATTATCATTTCTTTTTTGTGGTGAGAACATTTAAGATCTAATCTTTCAGAAATTTTGAAGCTTTAATACAGTATTGTTGACTATAATCACTGTGCTGTACATTAGATCTCCAGAATGTATTCATCTTCTAGTTTCAAGTTTGTACCGTTTGAACAACATCTCATTTCCCCCACCCTTAGTGGTTTAAACACCTGGTAACCCCTGGTAAACTACAAGTTTGTCTTTTGTAGATTGCATATGGAAGTGATATGCTTTTTCAGCTAGTGTGTGTGCTCTCTCCTCTATTCTGAGTTAGAGAGCCAGCAAAGACTGCCCCTCCCCAAGACCAGACATTTAGACCTAGTTTAGAGTTGAATAACCAAACTTATTGATAAAAGTTATGAAAATCATAAGAGATGGGCAGTGAGGCTAGATGTAGTTTGAGCAGTTCTCACAACTGGACAAATACAAAAATCACTGTTTCTCTCTCACACAAACATGGAGGACAGTGTTAAGGCATTTTGTCTGGGTATTAGATCTGTGAGACTGAATGCTTCATCATTCTAAAGTATGAAACTACAGTGGATAGTGGGTGTCAGAGAAAAGGGAATTTAATATTTTCAAATGCTAAGTCCCAGAGTAAAAATGGTCTGTGTGCTACATACAAATGGGACTGAATTTTAGCTTGTTAGATATTCAACTATATGCAGTTTAATGATGATGTGAAAATTAGATCAGTAAAGAATTGATCTGTTTAGATGCAATCGATAAAAATGACTCAAGTTTCAAGAACTGGGAGGGGCAAGCAAACATTGATTCTAGTCTCAGCAGCCAACCGCTGATGGTCAGTCTCATTCTCACTTCAGACAATTTATGGAAAAGAAATTGCCATATGGAGAGCTGGGGCACCATAGCAGCCACTTCAGGGAAGTTCCAGGGGTCTTCTCTTCTCCCAAGTGCCAAGGATGCTAACTTCTTGGGACCCACAACTGGCTTTCAGCTGCATAAGTTCCCCCTTGAATCCTAGCCAAATGTATAGATTGAGTTCTTGATAATTCCAAACATCTCACTTTTTGCAATATTTGAAAGCAGCTTTAGAATCCTGTGGTGTGATTCATGTTCTTGAGGTGTATTACCATCTTCTAGACCTGTGACTTTCTTTCCCTCCCAAGTAACTTCTTCAGTTTACCCATATCTTCACAGAACAGTTTCTCATTTCCATTTGCCTCATCTACATAAACTTTTGGAGCCTGGATAACTTCACTGAATTGGACAAACCAGGATTGTTCTTGGTTTTTCTTTGAAGGTTCAGCCTGCTTTTCTTGGGGTTTTACTGTAATTCTGACACACTGGGTCATTCAGAATACTGTGCTTCTCAAGTCCCTTATCTGAAGTGATACTGAGTAAACTCTAATAAAGGCTTTCAGACTGGTCTTTACAATTAATGACTTCTGGGTCATGTGCTTTGCTTTGGCTGGACCTGAATGTGCCAGCAACAGGCAGTGTTGATGGCTAGGAAAGCCCAGAGAGATTTCACAAACTTGATTGCTTCTATCACCATATGATTGTTTCTGTCACCATATTCTGGCATATTTCTCACAGCACAAATGCTCCCAATTATCAATGCAGTGAAATTTGGGCCCACCAATCTTCTCTTTCAGATTTGATAGATTTTGAATATCCTCTCCACACCCCACTGCTCACCACAGGTGATTCACTAACAGTATGAAGACTCAGTTTTTCAGTATTTAAACCAAACTTCTGAAATCCCCTAAGAGTCTATGGTTAGTGGCTAATGTTTTAAAAATGGCTGCAATCTTAATATAAACTGTGCCTCGGAATCAGGGAAGGACAGATTTTTGAACATTGTGTCAGGATGAACAGCTCAGAGCCAGCACACTCTCTGGAAATTCAAGAATTAAGGCTTATTTATGGAAAACAATATCCTGGATTAGTAGAAGAGATTGTTTTCATGTGCCCTGCCTCCAAAACAAGTCACTGTATTACTTTTTTATTTCTATATTTTGAGAAGAATTTTTAAGTACTTAATGCAAGTTTGAACTCTTGTTTCTCTGTTAAAAAGCTTTTCACAAATGCCAACCAGTTCAGTAAAAGATGAGACCAATGACAACATCACAATATTTACCAGGATCTTGGATGGGCTCTTGGATGGCTATGACAATAGACTGCGGCCTGGTCTTGGAGGTGAGTGGGTTCTCTTCAACTGCAGCCTCCTAGACCCCAGGAAAAGCTTAAACTCAGTCTCAAGCTCACATCTGCTGTGATTCAACCAATTCATTAAGGAGCTTCCTTACCATAGTTTGAACTGATGGTTGCTAAGGCTCTTGCATCCTTTATTGTCATTACCTAGGTACAAGAAGCTGGGAGATGTGATCTCCATGCAAACTCCCTTTTCCTCAGATAGTCCTATCATCCATTCTGCTTCACTTAGGGGGGAATCAGTTCCTAGGTGTTACTAAAGCCAAGACTACCTAAATTAAGAAATAATTTATAATCAACTTCCTACTCTTGTACTGATGCAAGTCCTTTTCACATCTACTGTTTAATGCAAGTGTTCTTTACATCTTTATATATTATGTTTATTTATTTCACTAATCACTGTATTTACTTTAACCCCATGGAAGTGATAAAAATAAGTTGATAGCAAAATATGCTTTCTGTGTTCAATTTAGCACAGTTTAATTTTGTGCTGAGAATTGTGTTTCCAGGCATTTGCAATGCCATTGGCTCTAGTCCATTTAGATGTGGTGCATTTGAACTTGCTCCATTAGGTAAGTTTGAGACTCTCTAACAACTATATTCTTAGGAGAAAAAGTAGTTCTTTTCCATTATTATATTTTTAACAGGCGGATTCACTTAAAGCATGAATTGCCATTCTCTACCTCTTTGGCAAAGAAAAGTCCACAAAGCCTCCTTGACACCACCTTACTCCACCCTCTGAGTGATGTCCCTGGGTCTCCTATGTCCAGGAACCTCTGTACCTTTGAACACATCCACAAGGATCAAAACATGTAGAGAATCAATGAGTTGTTGTTATACAATATTCTCTCATTGACCCGGTATGTGTCACACTTCTGTGGGGCAGGATCCTGAGGATACCACACAGAGCCAAAGGGGCTGCCTGCTGGGACTGGCATCTCAGCGGGAAGACAGGCCCTAAAGCACACAGCATCATACTAACACCTGCACACATATAAATACACACCATGTACATATTGATTACCATGCAATGAGATGCAGGGAGAAAAAGCCCTGCCCCCTGAAGCTCTGAGTTAGTGGCGATATGATCTAGTGGTTTGGGGTTATTTATGGTGGACTGTAGTATAGTCTATTGCCCTCATTTATGACCATGGGGGTTACAGGGTGCCCAGGGAACACACACACACACACACACACACGCACACACGCACACACGTGCACACACACGCACACACGCGCACACACACACTTTCCCCCAATATTATTAGCTACTTTTATTGCTATATATATTTTAATTGTTATATAGTCTCATGATAGAAATTTCTAACAATTCAAAATGACATATAACATGAAGTGGATCTTACTTTTCAAGTGGTCCTGTCCCAAGTCACACATCCTTTCCCCAGAACACACCCAATGCTGCAGTTTTGATTAGAGATTCTTTTAAATCTTATCCCCTCATCAAATTGCCTAACCTTTTGAAGAACAGCTGTTTGCAGGAGAGTGGGGTTAGGCACTGTGAGGTTGGAATTACTGTTCCAGGTTTACCGGGGAGGAAACTAAAAACCAACCACGGCCAAACAAGCAAGACCCCTCTGCTCTGTTCATGACTGCCCCCCAAGGGGCAAAAAATGGAATGAGAGCCAAGATCCTTTCCTTACACGATGGGTATTTTAGTTCCTGTTATAATTTGGAGCAGCTTGGCTTCATTTGATATTTGTCAAGTCCTCCAAATTTAACGAACACAGTATAAAAGCCCTCTGAGTGCCAACAGCGGAATTGGTTACTGGACTAAAGACATACATACACTATGCCGGTGGTTCCATGTGAGCTTGGAGCCTAGGCAGGAACCTGTGTCTGTATTTCAGAGCGAATCACTCAGGTGCGGACGGACATCTACGTCACCAGCTTTGGCCCAGTATCCGACACAGAAATGGTAGGTCTCAGGGCCTGGCCCCACCCTATTTATATGCACCCAACCAACTCCCCTAAGGGCCTTCTCTACTGAGGCATCACCTGGTTGCCTTCTTTTGCATTAGGAATATACCATAGATGTGTTTTTCCGACAAAGCTGGAAAGATGAAAGGCTTCGGTTTAAAGGGCCCATGCAACGCCTCCCTCTCAACAATCTTCTCGCCAGCAAAATCTGGACCCCAGACACATTCTTTCACAACGGAAAGAAGTCCATCGCCCACAACATGACCACACCCAACAAGCTGCTGAGGCTGGAGGACGACGGCACGCTGCTCTACACCATGCGGTGAGCTGGCACAGGATGGGGAGAGGGCACAGCACTGGGGCGGTGGTGCAGCCCAGAAGCAGGCACAGCGCTTGAGGTGGGGAGTGACAGCTTGTCTGGTCAGAAGTGCAACGCAGGGCAGACGAAGCCTCCAGTTGGGCGCCAAGGGTCCTGAAGCCTATCTAGTTCAAAGATTGCTTTGTGTGTGCGCTCGCGTATGCGTGCTTTGGGTCGATGTTACCTTTTGACCTGCCCATACTGATGTTCATGTAGATTATTTCCCGGAACTCCTATAGGTCCATGTGTTTGCAATAGGTCCACTTGTATCTTTGGTTCACGATCGAAAACATCTTTGAGAGAGTGAAATTTTTATTTAAAAAATTCTAAGGGGGTTGCTTTTTTATTGCAGTTGTGCACCCTTGTAAGTTTTAAAAGCCCATTTCTCATATACTTTGATACCATTCCAATGCTGAGGTTAAATTTCAGTATTTCTAATTTAAAATGATCAGTAGTTATTTTTTTAAAATTCTGAATTATTCATTGCATCTTAGTAAATCAATAAATTGGCTGGTGAGAAAGGCTGCTTTATAGCTTTTCAGTTTCCATGGTGGGCCCAAGTATTTTTCAAAAAAGATTATTTTAAGTTAGAAGAATTAAAAAGCACTAAAGCTAAGTAAAATTTAAAAAACAACATGTATTTATATGTTCCAAATTTTTGGAATTTCTACTTAGAATTCTTCACAATAAAGTTCATATTTAAAAGAAGTCATCATAGTGGAAATAACATTGATGCTGTCATCTTCTGAGGCTGCATGTCCTAACATATGTCCTGAGGAATGTTTGACACATTGTGTCCCAAACGAATTGATAGCAGGGTGCAATTTTTTTTTTTAGAACAACCCAATAGAGATTTTGATAAATGAGCTTGTAATACATATTATAGCATTTTGTTCCATTTTTCATTCTTTCCTTTTCCCTACATTGATCTTGAACATGTTTGCACATGGATGGAAACATGAATTGTGAGCATCAGTGCTCCAGGACAGTGCCTTCTCCATGCAGAGAAGTATGTTGAAAAGCTACAAAATATCTCAAGTGGTGAAAATTAGTCCTTGGTTATCATTCTTGTAAAAGGGAGTCTGTGCACTGAATCCAAGGGTACTTGTTTAAACTTGTGAACAGAGGGCAGGTGTGAAGAGTCCCAGGTCTTGGAAGACGCTGGTTGGGATGAATGATTAGATGCCATTAATGTGGGGGTACCATGTTAGGCTTCTGTGTGCCTTCACTCTGTTCATAGAATAGAAATATCCCTAGTCCCCACAGGTTATTGTCCTTGATTCACATCTGGTTTGTATCACTAAAAGATTGTATTTGGGCCCAAGACAACGGGAAGCTTTAAACTTGGTGCATAATTGCTCAAACAGGGTGGTGAGGTGGGCCCTTGTTTAGAGGGAGAAGAGGTAGCAGAGGGGCCTCTTCCTGAGTGTCTGTGTACCTGGCAAATTCACACATCCTTCAGTCCTCAGACAGCATGGCCACTAGGTGACACTATTTCCATTAACTAAAAAAGAGAACAAGGTTCAGAGAGGTTTGCTAGTCAGCCTAAGGTCACATAGCTAGGGAGGAAGGCAGTAGGAATTTGAATCCAGGTCTTAACAATTTCCTTGTTTAATCCACCACATCTGAAAATTGGAGGGATGTAGCATTACTAAACATAAAATAGCCTGTTTCTTACTCTTGTCAAATGTCATCCCCAGAAGGAGGACAGTGAGAATCAGAGCACCTTGTCAGCAGTAAAATTTTCCCGTTATATATAGGAAGTCTGATAATGATTTGCAAGGTTATTAATGCATTTTCTCTTCCTGTCATACACATGTGGAGTGTGTAAATAGTTCCACTTGAAGATGTTATGAATTTTATTTTATTTTTTTTGGTATGAATTTTTTTTTTACAAATAGTTTATTGTCTAATTAGTTTCCACATAACACTCAGTGCTCATCCCCACAAGTGTCCTCCTCCATGCCCCTCCCCCCTCTCCCCGCATCAAAGATGTTATGAATTTTAATATGATAGAACTATAGCTATAATTTGATAGTATTTTACATATTGATTTGGCAAAGATGGTGTGATGTGACTAATCAAACGGCCAGTGGCATCTCAGAGCCCCCACCCCTTCATTGTTACAGCTTTTCTGGTTAACACTTGGGTCACTCCTGTCAAGCCTTGCAAAACCAAAGATATTCTTAGATCCAGGATTCCCATGTAATGTCCATCTTAAGGAAATAATTAGAAATATAGAATAAGCTGGGGAGCCTGGGTGGCTCAGTCGGTTAGCATCCGACTTCGGCTCAGGTCATGATCTCACGGTTCGTGGGTTCGAGACCCATGTCGAGCTCTGTGCTAACAGCTAACTCAGAGCCTGGAGCCTGTTTCAGATTCTGTATCTCCCCCTCTCTCTGATCCTCCCCTACTCATGCTGTCTCTCTCCCAGAAATAAATAAGAACATTAAAAAAATTTTTAAAAAAGAAATATAGAATAAGCTTTATGGGCAAAGATTTCTATTTATTATGTTATTTAGGATACCAAACACTGAAGGAATACAAAAAAAATAGCATATTTTCCAGCTAAAACTGTTTTTACATTTTTATTCAGACTTGGGACCTAATGGAAAAGATGAAATATGAAAGTGTAGAACAAACTAGGGTTCATGTGATGCACTGAGACAAATGTCTACTAAAGTACTGTTACCAACTTCTAAAAATAACTCCATACAGATTATGTTTTTTTTTTTTTTTTTTTGGTAAAATCCCCTCAATGGTCCAGATATCATTTAAATCATAAAGCAGTGCTTAGAGATACACAGTCCCCAAATGTTTGCTAGAAAGCCTTAGATGCTTGTCTGGATTGTCCCAGGAATTTCCTGGGGCCTTCCCTTGCAGGGCTAGAGAAAGAGGTGCAGAGCCCAGAGCTTGACATCAGTCCATCGAGGGACTGAATGGCTTGTCGTTCTGGCCAGTCTTGCTAATTGTTCTTTTTCCTGGGTAGAACTTGTGGTTGTCTTCACATTGCGGCAAGTTCTAATTCCATGCCTCAGCAAGCCCATGCGGTATAGATCGACCCCATCTCTCAGGGATCATGCCAAATCTGATGACCCATTATCTTTTATTAGTACGTGAATTGGAAGACAGTGACCTCTTCTTATCTTCCTGCCCCCACATATTTTTTTTTATTAATTTAATGTTTTTTTTTACATTTGAGAGAGAGAGAGAAAGAGAGAGAGAGAGAGAGAGAGAGAGAGAGAGAGAGAATATGAACAGGGGAGAGGCAGAGAGAGATGGAGACAGAAACTGAAGCAGGTGCCAGGCTCTGAGCTGTGAGCATAGAGCCGGAGGCAAGGCTCGAACCCACTAACCCTGAGATCCTGACAAGCTGAGGTCGGACACTCAGCCCCAGTTGAGCCACCCAGACACCTCTCCCCCACATCTTCTAATAGTTCAACTCTTTTGAGAGGCACAGGGAGGACCACTTTAGGGCATATTCTCCTAGTCTTTGGGCTCTGGCAGAAGAGCAAGTATCTCTTAGTTTCTTACGTAGGAAACCATAAGCAAAGAAGAACATACTAGAAGGCAGAATCTGCTAGTACCACAAACTTCTGCCTGTCTCTGAAAACCTGGCTGCCATTCCACCCAAGACCACCTTGCCTCTGCCTGTAATAAGAGATATCAGGACAGACATTTTTACAGTGCTGACTATTGTGCCATTGGGAGGTCATAGAATGCAGTGACATGGTGAAAGCACTGGACAGAGTCATGCATTACATGCCACTCCACATGTTCACTTTTACACAATATGTATTTGCCTTTGCTATTTTTATTTTGAGAAAATCATATTTTTTTACCACTTTTATAAGAATATTTATTACACGTGTTTTAAAACACTACCCTAAATGCATTTAAAAATGGCAAACACATGTCTTCACTTAAAAAACAAAACACACACACTAGGGCACCTGGATGGCTCAGTTGGTTGACCATCCAACTTTGGCTCAGGTCATGGTTTCTCAGTGTCTGTGGGTTCTACCCCTATGTCTGGCTCTCTGCTGGCAGCTCAGAGCCTGGAACCTGCTTTAGATTCTGTTTCCATCTGTCTCTGCTCCTCCCCAGCTCATGTACTGTCTCTCTCTCTCAAAAATAAATAAACATAAATTTTTTAAAAAAAGCACACTGATCTTTTCCTACCATGTGAGTGCAGAACTTTTAAATTTAGTTGTTACAATCATTTTAAAACACTTCTTACATGCATCATGGAAGATTATCATCCATTTCCTGAAATAATAAACTCTTCTCAAAGTTTCTTGCACATACAGATCTCATAAGCATTTTTATTACATGTGCTTTTAAACACGTCTCTTAATAGAAAGGCATATTTTTATGAATGATTACACTCCATTCAGATTTTAATCAGTAGAAAACATTGCTTTGAATTGAGGAACTATCATGTAGTGAAAAGAGCATGCATCTTAGGGTTAGACTGACTTAAGTCCTGACTATCACTTAGTAGTCATGAATCCAATATCTCTTAGAGCGATTTTTGTTGTCGTTTTTCATTTCTTTTCTTTCCTAAGTTGTGTAGCTGTGAGGTCTGAGAATGTTTGAAAACTGATAGTATATACACTTATTCCTTGAATGGCCACTGGGAGGCAGCATAGCCATATTTTTGCATAGTAATTGGCAGCATTCATTGATAGTATAACTTGAACAAGTTATACATATATAGCTATGTATGTTATACATGTTTGACTTGTGGAAAATGTATTTAAAGGAAATTATACCTTTATATGTACAAGTTTATAACAAGGCACTGATAATGTGTATGTGCATCTGTATACACATACAAGCATCTATACATTTTATACGTACACAGAAACACACACAGCAGTGCCTAGCTAAAAATGTCTTTCATGATACTAACAGGTGTATTGGCTAAATCATGCTATTCTTAAATTAATATTTATTTTAGTGACAAAGATAAATATGAATTAAAAATGCGTGAAACAGAAAATCACCAGGTATGGAATACAGTTCTGATAACATTCAGACCAAAGAGAATCAATGGTAATGGTTTGGCGAGTATCATGTACATGTGTTTATGTATGTGAGCACACAGGTGCACTTCTGTATATCTGCATGCATCTGGACAAACTTATAGTTTTTGGGTGTCTCATTCTCTGAAAACTGTTTTGTAAGTAGCTTTTATAATTTGAAATATATTGAAAACTTCTCCCCTGCCCTGTCATTAAACATGATTCTCAAACTTCATGGTCCATCATGTTCCATCATGTGGATATCCTGTCATTACAGTTGTTTTCCTATAATAAACAACATTGTCATGCACGCTCATAATTATATCTTTGGGATAAATTCCAAGAATTTGCCAAAAGATAAGGCTTTTGATACCCACTTGCAAGCTGTTCTCTAGAAAACCTGCAGCAATTTCCCTTTCACCAGCAGTGGGAGTGGAGATCATCTCTATCCCTATTACTTCCTCCCTGACATTTTAAGAAAATGGAGTACTTCCTCTCTTTGCTACAGGAGATGTAATTAAAAACCAGTGTCTAAAAGTTGACTCATCCTGAGGTTTCTAGTCACATTGAGTTTCTTCTTTCCCTTTGGGAAATTATTCTCATGCAGAAGCTCCTGCACTGACTTGGCCGAGAATAATCTTTGTTTCTAAATTTGGGTATGTGCATCCTGACCTGCACACCACCACTCTGATTTCCATCACCCACCAGGAACACACCCGTACCCTTACTCAGTATCTTCAGTCATAGAAACCTGAGACTTCTCCAAAACTTGTTCCTGAAGCCTCCTGTTCTTCATCAGCCTGTTGTCACCCTGACTCACCTTGCAGATCTTCTGTGATTTACGGCACCCTGAGTGATCTTCGTCCCTGCAGCTGGCACCTGGGCTGGCTCTTGGAGGAGCTTCCTGCATGTTTATGCAAGAACAATGATAATGGGATGCATGAGATAGCCTTCTCTCAATCTGGCCATCTCACTTCTCAGAACTGACTTTGAGAGATTGAAAAGGGAGACCTACAGAATTTCTCTTTCACAAACATGCTCAGTGCTTAGGTTTCTGCCAGTTTGTAAGACTCAAGTTTATGTTTGGCTAACAATTTGTACTTGTGGGATTCAAATGAGGACATATTAATACATATTTCCTGCATGTTTGGTTTGAAAACATGACTGGAATTATCCTGGATGAATTCAATCTAGTCAGTCCAGACTTTTGGACCGTTAGGCACACATTTCATGAAGGACCACCTCATCCTTTGCAAATGGGCCACCTCCAGCACATTTTTGTCTTCTGAGGTCCTGATCTCACAAAGACTGTCAGCCACTCTCTCCTAGTGAGAGAGAAGCTAGGCTTCTGGTGCAGCTTTTGACTTTCTTATCTAGGCAGAGATCTTCTTTGAAATGAGCCATCTGCAAGCTAAGGGACACATCTTTACAAGATTTCCAGGAATCTCTAGCAACAACTCTTTGGAGTTGGTATTTGGTAAACTCTGGGTAGAAAGCCCCAGGCAGCTGCTGACGAGGGTCTTGGCTCCAAGCCCCCACCTCCAAGCTCCCAGCCTCATAAGGGTAATGTTCAGTCTTCAGTAATGTCTGAAAAGAAAAAAAACTACTCACACTTGTCTGCTAATTACTTTTCAGAAACATACGTGACCTTTATTATGTGCTAGGTGCTTCAGAAATGTAAATTCATGGTGCCCTACAAACTTAATACCATCATTTTACCTGTTGATAGATGAGAAATTAGACTATCACCAGAGATCAAATGCCAAATCCACCTGCCTATACCTATTTTAATATACAACTTAAGAAGTACATTGCTTCTATGAACTCCTTTTGGCCAACATGTGTGAAAGTAATGTCTACCAGATGGTGCCATGCCAATGTAGGATAGAGTTCCTGAGTACCCTGCTACTTTATCAGATTTGAGTAAAGCACCGATTTTACTGAAATATTTATAGGGAAAATTGACTGTTGCATTTCTTGAATGTGTTCCCATGGAAATGCAGCTGGCATATCTGCAACAGACCTGAGGTTGCTCAGGGCCAAAAAATTCATCCTTAGCCCTACTCTTTCTCTAGAGTTTAATCAGCTTGCATCTACCACCAAGTCACTGGGTCACTTGGTGATGATAAGTCAGAGTTCTTCCTTCCCTTCACCTGGGGATGCTAAAAAAGCTCTTCCTTCCCTTCACCTGGAGAAAGGTGAATAACAGCCCTCCTATTGTCAACTAAGATCATGGTCCTTCAGTATACTATAATTGATTATCTCATCCCATGCATATTCTCTCCATGCTTTGAATTTGAGATGATCCATTAATGTTAGCCAAGTACCTTGGGTAGTGTTAAGTTCAAGGGGATCATGGTCTCTGTAATATGGCCAATGCAGGGAGGATTTTTGTATTTACCCTGAAAATAATTAGGAATTTGCATGATGCTTATAGAGAAGGAAAAAGTGGCAGCGTCCTCCATGCTGAAAAATTTTTCCCAAGTGGCCTGGGGGTAATCAGTTTTTTGTGTTTTTTTTTTTTTCTATAATCCGTTGTGTCCAATATAGTAGCCAAAAGACGTAAAGGAAATGTTAAACCAAATAAAATGTAAAATTCAGTTCCTTAGCCATACCAGCCTGTGTCAAGAGGCCAATGGCTGTATGTGGAGTGGCTTCAGTATGGGACAGAACAGATGTTGGACATTTAGGTCATCATGGAAAGTTCCATTGAAAATCAGCCTGGTTTCAGAGAAGCAGAAACATTTTTTTTACTGCTCATCTTTACCCACTGTCCCTGATCATAGTTACACATACAGCACATAAGCCAATAAGAACAAAGAAAAGATGATGGTCTGAGGATGCCAGGAATCCTCAGACTTCAATAACATTTTAAGATAGTTTGAGGATAGTTAAAACATTTCTGCTACAATATTTTACTTATATATTTGTTTTACAGCTTTTCTGAGATATAATTAACATGTAACACTGTGTAAACTTAAGTGTACAACATGTTGATTTGGTATACTTATGTATGTAAAATGATTATTACCTTTACATTAACTAACACCTCCATCATATCACATAATCGGTGCCCTTTTTTGTTAATAATACAGTATTATGAACTGTAATCACTATGCTGTAGATTAGATTCCTAGAACTTATTCATCTTATAACTATAAGTTTATACTCTTGACCAAATCATCTCATTTCCTGCACCAGCCATCCCCTGGTAGCCACCAGTCTACTCTCTATTTCTATGAGTTCATATCTTTTAGATTCCACATCTAAGTACTATCATATAGTATTTGTGTTTTCTGACTTATTTCATTTAGTTTATCTCTCAAAGTTTATCTATGATTATCACAAATTTTGGGATTTCCGTGTTTCTCATGGTTGAATAATATTCCATTTTATATATATGTATACCTCATTTTCTTTATCCATTTATCCATAGAAAGACACTTAGATTGTTTCCATGTCTTGGCGATTGTGAATAATGCTGCACTGAATTGGGAATGCAGACACCTCTTTGAGATCTGAGTTTTATGTCCTTAGGATATGTACTGAGAAGTGGGATTACTGGATCATAGGTTAGTTCTATTTTTAATTTTTTGAGGAACCTCCATGCTGTTTCCATAGTGGCTGTACCAATTTGTGTTCCCACTAACAGTGTATAAGGGTTCCTTTTTCTATACATCCTTGTCAACACTTTTAATCTTTTGTCTGTCTGCTGATAGCCATTCTGACAACTGTAAGGTGATATCTCATTATGATTTTGATTTGCATTTCCCTGAATGATAGTGATAATTGAATACCTTTTCATGTATCTGTTAACCATTTGTGTCTGGTTTGGAAAATCATCCTTTCAGTGCCTCTGCACATTTTTATTTATTTTCAGCATTTTTATTTTTATTTATTTTTGTATTTATTTATTTATTTTTACAAGTAGTTTATTGTCAAGTTGGTTTCCATATAACACCCAGTGCTCATCCCCACAAGTGCCCTCCTCCATGCCCATCTCCTCCCTCCTTCCCACACCCATCAGTCCTCAGTTTATTCTCATCATTCAAGAGTCTCTCATGGTTTGCCTCTCTCCCTCTCCCCCACCATTTCCCTCCTTCTTCTCCCCCATTGTCCTCCATTAACTTCCTCCTAATCCTCCTATACGCCTCTGCACATTTTTAAATATTTTATTTTTGGTATTAAATTATATGAGTTCTTTATATATTTTGGAAACTAATCCCTTTATCACATATGTGATTTGCAGATTTTTTCCTAAATTCCAGAGTTGCCTTTTCATACTGATGATTATTTATTTTGATTTGCAGAAGATTTTGGGGGAGCTTTTCCCATATGTGTTCTTCTAGGAGTTTATACTTAAATCTTTACTCCATTTCAAGTTATTTTTTTGTAAGTGGTACAAGATAGGGGTTCCAACTTCATTCTTCTGGATGTTGTTGTCCAGTTTTCCCAAAAGTATTGAACAGACTGTTTATTCCCAAGAGTTTATTTGGTTCCCTTGTCAAACATTAATTGGTTGTATGCATGACAGTTTATTTCTGGGTTCCTGATACTGTTCTATGGGTTCTTGATACTGTTCTATGGGTCCAAGTGTTTGTGTTTAAGAAAACACCATGCTGCTTTGGTTACTGCAGCTTCATAGTATAGTTGAAATCTGAAAGTGTGATGTCTCATCTCTCTTCTTCTTTCTTAGAACTACTTTGGCTATTTTGTGGTTTCATATGAAGTTTAGGATTGTTGTTTCTACTTCTGTGACCAATTACATTAGAATTCTGACAAGGGTTGCACTGAATCTATAGATGGCTTTGGGTAATATGGATATTTTAACAATGTTGATTCTTCTGATTCGTGAACACAGGATTTGTGTTTCTACTTTTTTCATTCAGTTTCTTTCATCAGAATCATGCAGTTTTAAGCACACAGAACTTTCATCTCCTTGGTTAAATTTATGCTTAAGTTTTTTTTTTTTTTTTGAATGCCATTGTAAATGGAATGGTTTTCTTTTCTTTTTCCCTTTTTAAAAATGTTTTAAAAATTTATTTATTATTGAGAGATAGAGACAGAACATGACCTGGGGAGGGGCAGAGAGAAGGGGAGACACAAAATCTGAAGCAGGCTCAAGGCTCTGAGCTGTTAGCACAGAGCCCAATACAGTGCTTAAGCTCCCAAACTGTGAGATCATGACCTGTGAGCTGAAGTCAATCGCTCAACTGACTGAGCCACCTAGGTGCCCCTGGAATGGTTTTCTTTATTTTATTATCAGATGTCTCATTGTTAGTGTAGAGAAACACAACTAGTTGCTATGTGTTGGTGTTGAATCCTGCAGCTTTACTGAATTTGTTAGTTATTTCTAATAGTTCCTTTTTTGTGACTTAAGATTCTTTCAATATAAGATCATATAATCATCAAAGAAAGACAGTTTTACTTCTTCACTTCCAATTTAGATGCCTTTTATTTCTTTTTTTTTTCACTGATTTCTCTGGCTAGTACATCCATTGCTACATTGGAGAGATCAGAGTGGGCACTATTGCCTTTTTCCTGACCTTAGAGGAAAAACTTTCAAACTTTCATCATTGAGTATAATGTTAGCTATGGGCTTGTCATATGGCCTCTTTTGTTGTTATATTTCTTTTATAGTCAATTTGTTCAGTTTTTTTTTATCAAGAAAGGATGTTGTATTTTGTCAAATACTTTTTCTGCATCAATTGAAATGATCATATCATTTTAATCTTTGATACCGTTAATATGGTGTTTCAAATTTATTGATTGGTGTACATTGAAACATCCTTGAATCCCAGGAATAAATCCTGCTTGATCATGTGTATGGTACTTTTTTTAGTTTTTGCTTAAACTCTAGTTAGTTAAAATACAGTGTAATATTAGTTTCAGGTGTACAATATAGTGATTGAACACTTCCATACATCACCTAGTGCTCATCACAATAAGTGCACTCTTTAATCCCCATCACCTATTTAACTCATATCCCTACCCAACTCCATTCTAGTAATCATCAGTTTGTTCTCTAAGAGACTGTTTCTTGGTTATCTTCTCCCTCTCTTTTTCTCTCTTTGCTCATTTATTTCTTGACTTCCACATATAAGTGAAATCATATGGTTTTTGTCCTCTGACTGACTTATTTCACTTAGCATAATACTCTCTAGCTCCATCCATGTCATGGGAAATGGCAAATGTTTGTTCTTTTATTCCATTGTATATGTACCACATATTCTTTATCAATTCATCAGCTGATGGACACTTGGGTTGCTTCCATAATTTGGCTTTTGTAGATAATGCTGCTATAAACATTAGAGTACATGCACACCTTTGAATTAGTATTTTTGTATTCTTTGAGTAAATACCCAGTAGCGCAATTGTTGGATCATAGGGTAGTTCTATTTTTAAGTTTTTGAGGAACCTCCATACTGTTTTGTACAGTGGTTGCACCAATTTGCATTCCCACCAACAGTGCAAGAAGGTTCCCCTTTCTCCACATCCTCACCAACACCTGTTGTTTCTTGTGTTGTTGATTATCGTCATGCTGACAGGTGCGAGGTGATTCTCACTATGGTTTTGATTTGCATTTCCCTGATGAGTGATGTTGAGCATCTTCTCATGTGTCTGCTGGCCATCTGTATGTCTTCTTTGGGAAAATGTCTATCCATGTCTTCTGCTATTTTTAAATTGGATTATTCATTTTTGGGTGTTGAGCTCTGCAAGTTATTTATAGATTTTGGGTACTAACTCTTAATCACATATGTCATTTGCAAATATCTTCTCCCATTATGTAGGTTTCCTTTTAGTTTTGTTTATTGTTTTCTTCACTGTGCAGAAGCTTTTTATTTACTCCCAATAATTTATTTTTGGTTTTGTTTCCCTTGCTTCAGGAGACATATCTAGAAAGAAGCTGCTATGGCCAATGTCAAAGAAATTACTGCCTGTATTCTTCTCTAGGATTTTATGGTTTCAGGTCCCACATTTATGTCTTTAATCCACTTTGAATTTATTCATGTGCATAATATAAGAAGATGGTTTCATTCTTTTGCATGGAGCTGTCCAGTTTTCTTAACACCATTTGTTAAAGAGATAGTCTTTTTCCCATTAGATATTCTTTCCTACTTCATTGAATATTAATTGAGCATATGTCTGTAGTTTTATCTGGATTTTATAACTGTTCCATCGATCTATGTGTCTACTTTTGTGCCAGTACCACACTATTTTGATTGCTAAAGGTTTGTAATATAACTTGAGGTTATATTTGATGCCTCCAGCTTTGCTTTCCTTTTTTCAAGTTTGTTTTGTCTATTCAGGTCTTCTGTGGTTCCATACAGTGGTCCTTTAAATATAATGTTGAATTCAAGTTGCTAATATTTTATTGTGAATTTTTGCATCTGTGTTTATCAGGGACATTTATCTTTAGTTTTCTTTTCTTATGGTGTCATTGTCCAGCCTTGGTATCAGGGTTATGCTGGCTTTGTAAAATGAATTTTGGAGTCTTCTCTCCTCTTCATTATTTGGAAGAGTTTGAGAAGAAATGGTGTTAAGTCTTTAAATGTTGGCAGGTTTTACCACTGACATCATAAGGTCCTGGGCTTTTCTTTTTTGGAAGTTTTTTCTATTGCTGATCCAATCTCCTTACTCATTATTCATCTGTTTACATTTTCTTTTCTTTCTGATTCAGTCCTGGTAGGTTGTATGTTCCTAGGAATTTATTTATCTCTTCCAGATAATCCAATTAGTTGGCAAATAGTTATTTATGTCTGTCAGGTCCATTTGGTCTGAAGTATGGTTCAAGTTTAATGTTTCCTTATTGATTTTTCTGTCTGAATGATCTACCCATTGTTAAAAGTGAGGTATTTTATTGTGTGTTTCTCCTTTCAGAGATGTTAGTATTCAATTTGGGTTTTACATTTAGTATTACATGTAAGTTTTCCATGTTGAGTGCATATATATTTCTGATTGTTATCCACTTGAAGAATTGACCTCTTTAAAATTATATAATAGGGTGTTATGTGGAAACTAATTTGACAATAAACTATTTGTAAAAAAAAAAAAAAAGAAAAGAAATTTGGAGACTTATAAAAAAAAAGAAAAGAAAATGTATAAAGAACATCCATAAATTAATAAAGAAAAGAAAGTCAAAAAATAAAATTATATAATAACTTACTTTATCTATTGTTATCTTTTTTTGGCTTAAGGTCTATTTTGTCCTATATAAGTGTAGCTACTCCTGCTCTCTTTTCATATCCATTTGCATGGAATATCTTTAGAGTTAGTATCTATAGAGTTAACCCTCTATTAACTTGGAGCTCATGTATGTACTTAAGGCTAAATTGAATCTCTTGTAGGCTATATGTAATTTGATCTAGTTTTGTTATCCATCAGACCACTCTCTGTCTTGCGATTAGAAATTTTAATCCATTTACATTGACAGGTAAGAAACTACTAATGTTATTCTATTAATTGTTTCTTTGCTGTTTGGTAATTCCCTTGTTCCTTTCTTCCTCTCTTGTTGTCTTCCTTTGTGAATTGATATTTACATGAGGCTTTCATAAAACATCTTGGGGCACCTGGGTGGCTCAGTTGGTTAAACGTCCGACTTCGGCTCAGGTCACGATTTCGTGGTTCGTGGGTTTGAGCCCCATGTCGGGCTCTGTGCTGACAGCTAGCTCAGAGCCTGGAGCCTGCTTCGGATTCTGTATCCCTCTCTCTCTCTGACTCTCCCCTGATCATGCTGTCTCTCTCTCAGAAATAAATAAAAGATTTTTTAAAAATCTTATAAATATCACAGTCTATTTTATGTTGGTAACAATTTATCCTCAATCACATGCAAAATCTCTATCCTCTAATTTGTTTTTAATGTCAAAATTTATCTCTTTTTATATTGTATATCCTTTTTTTTAAATTTTTAAATGTTTTATTTATTTCTAGGAGAGAGAGAGAGGGAGAGGGAGAGAGAGAGAGAGAGTGTGAGCAGGAGAGGGTCAGAGAGAGAAGGAGTCACAGACTCCGAAACAGGCTCCAGGCTCTGAGCTGGCAGTCAGCACAGAGCCCGACGCGGGGCTCGAACCCAGGAACCGCGAGATCAAGACCTAAGCGAAAGTCGGACGCTTAACCGACTAAGCCACCCAGGCGCCCCTATATTGTATATCCTTAATGAATTATTGTAACCATAGCTATTTTTAATACTTTTTCCTTTATTTTTTAAAAGTTTATTTCTTAGGGCGCCTGGTGACTGGCTCAGTTGGTTAAGTGTCTGATTTCAGCTCAGGTCATGATCTCGCAGTTTGTGAGTTCAAGCCCCACATCAGGTTCTGTACTGACAGCTCAGAGCCTGGAGCCTGTTTCAGACTCCGTGTCTCCCTCTCTCTCTGCCCTTCCCCCACACATACTCTGTCTTAAAAATAAATAAACAAAATTTTAAAAAGTCCATTTCTTTATTTTGAGAAAGAGCAAGCAAGATAGAGAGAGAGAGCGCGCGTGCATACAAGCATGAGCAGGGGAGTGTCAGAGAGAGAGAGACGGAATACCAAGCAGGCTTCACACTGTCAGTGCAGAGCCTGACATGGTGTTGAACTCTTGAACCTGAGCCACAATCAAGAGTAGCATTCTTAACTGACTGAGCCACTCAGGTGCCCCAATACTTTTTTCCCTTTAACCCTTATACTAGTATTGATGGTTAACATAGCACATATAAGAGTATTACAGAGTATTCTGAATTTGGCTATATACTTATCTTTACCAGTGTGTTACATATTTCATATGTTTTCATGTTACTAATTAGTGTCCCTTAATTTCAGCTTGAAGAATTCTTTTGTTTTCTTTTCTTTTCATTGTTTTATTTATTTCTGAGAGAGAGAAAGAGAGACTGTGAGCAGGGAAGGGTCAGAAAGAGAGGGAGACACAGAATCTGAAGCAGGCTCCAGGCTCTGAGCTAGCTGTCAGCACAGAGTCTGATGTGGGGCTTGAACCCACAAACCATGAGATCATGACCTGAGCTGAAGTTGGACACTAAACTGACTTAGCCACCCAGGAGCCCCTGAAGAACTCTTTCAGCACTTATTATAAGATAGGACTAGTGGTGATGAACTCCCTCACATTTTGTTTACTAGGGAAAGTCTTTATGACACCTTCATTTCTGAAGGACAACTTTACCAGGTGAAGTATTCTTTGTTGGCATTTTAGTTTTCTTTTGCTTTACTACCTTAGGTGTATTATCTGATTCTCTCCTAGCCTGAAAGGTCTTTGCTAAAAAATCCACTATAGCCTTGTGGGGGTTCCCTTGTATGATATAATTTTTTTTCTCTTACTGCTTTTAAAATTCTGTGTGTCTTTGATATGAGACAATTTGGTCACAATTTGTCTTGGAGAAGATTGTTTTGGGTTGAAATTTTTGGGTGACCTACTAGCTTCATGGACTTGGGTATCCAAATCTCTTCCCAGGTTTAGGACATTCATATTTATTTCTTTAAATAAGCTTTCTACTCCCTTCTCCCTCTCTTCTCTTTTCTGATGATGGTACATTTGTTCATTTGGTGGTGTCCTATAAATTCCATAGTTTTTTTTCATTCCTTTTCATTCTCTTTTAACCTCTCTGATTGGATACTTTCAATTGACCTATCTTCTAACTCAGTGATACTCTCTTTTGCTTTCTCAAATTTGCTGTTGAAGCTCTCCATTGAGTTCTTCAGTGTAGTCATTGCCTTTTTCAGCTCCAGTGGTTGTTTTTAGTTCTTTGTTTCTTTATATTTTTTGATGATCTTATTATGATCGTGATTATTTCCCTGACATTGTTATTTGTCTGTGTTCTCTGGTAGCTCTCAGAACATCTTTAGAACAATTATTTTGAATTCTTTGTTGGACAACTCCTAGATCTCCATTTCTTCTGAGTCATTTACATGAGATTTACTGTGTTCCTTCAGTAGAGTCATGTTTCTCTGATTCTTTATGAACTCTGCAGCTTTGAATGGTTGTCTGCACATTTGAAAAAGTAGTCACCTCTTTCAGACATTGTAGACTGACTTCTGGAAGAGAATCCTTTCACCTATTCGTGGGAGCACACTGGATAATGCTATTACCCTGGGTCTAGTGGTATGGGGAACCAAATGTAGAGCATGTAGTGGCCCTGATCCAGGAAGCATGATGTCTTTTCATCTCAGGTATTGGTTTCCACGACACTAACAACTGTGTGGTCCTTGGCAAGCACTGCACTGGGTGGTGGTAATGGCTGGTTCCTCAGCACCATCTCCATGGCCTTTGCCTAGGAGCCAAGGCAGGTGGCTGTGGTGGTCAGAACCAGTGGTGTGCATACACTTGGCTATAGGAGCCAGCTGCAGGTAACTGTGTAGTGGCAGAGCGGGTTGCATGTAGTGGTGGAGAGCCAGCATCAACAGAAAAACCTGGGCCCAACTGTGGCCTCATTGGCAACACAGGGACCTTGGATGTCTATGTGCACTACTGTAGTTGCTGGGTTATATCACAGGTACATGGTGGTGGAGACTGGTGATCAGGCTGGAGCATGATTATGCACAGCTGGAGGGGCTTGCTGTAGTTCTTGGGCTCCGGAAGAGGCACAATGGGGAGGAACTCAGCCAGCTGGCATCAATGAATGTGAATACTTGAGGGGGAAAAGCTGTGAGAATCTTCAGGGGTTCCACTTTGGCTGTGCTACCTTGGTTTCTTTGGTAGTGAAACCTACTGGTTTATCTGCAGAGCAGATTACTATAAACAACTCTTGCTTCTGCAGTGTGGCTACTACTGGCAGCTCCTGTGTTTATTCCTTATTCTTTACCATCTTTAAATGTCTCACCCTTGCCAATCTTGGTTGAGTGTAACTGAAGTGGGAACTTTATGGAGTGCCTCAAAAACCCAGAGAAGCTGGTCATTCCCTCAGCTCTTCCTTCCCTGGTGGGGGTACTCTTTTTACCTGGGGACTGTCCTCTTGGCTCTGAATAATGCCAGATGGGGTGAGGAGTGCGATGATGCAGCAAAGTAAAGCTGTTTTCCTATCCTTTCTGTGTGGTAATCCATAGGTATTTGGTCCACTGTATTGCTAAAGTTTCTTAAGTGGACTTCAGGTCTCTAACAGAGCTGTTTTTGTTTGTGGATAGCTCATTGTTGATCTTTGTGGGTCTATAGATACCAGACTCCTAAGTTGCCATTTTGATGATGTCCCTTCCCTGCAATCTTTTAACTAGGGTGATTTTTAAAAAAGCATTGCAAAAGTGTGAATAACCAAATAGACTATAAATATTTTAATAGACATCCAATAAGAAAATATTACACATTGCTAATCTAATTATTTTTATTGAAATTAGTTTTGTTTACAGTTGAACCTATTTTTTTCCATAATGCTTTAGGTAATATTAATAAGGTCAATAAATACACACTATTAAATATAAACATAGGAAATGTTATTATCTGTTAGCATGCAGAGACAGAGAAGAAAAAGAACATGGGAAAATAATCAGAGGGACCCTCTAGGATGGGAGTAGTGCCAGAGTGTCTTCTTTAAATCATTTGCAAATGAGGCAGCATTGGGTGGGTAAGAAAAGGGATATGAGTAGATGTGCAGAGCTCAGTATTTTAAAGGAAATAAGCTGAGGCTGATGTGGGGAGTGAGGTGCATTCTAATGCATTGGGGACCTATACTGTGATTTAAGCTTAGGAATCTGCTGCCTTGTGAAAAATATAGCTTAAAGAAATCAGGCTTCCAAGTAGAACTAAGGAGCTTTTATATGATGCTTTCCATATCTTAGCAGGAGATAAGGACAACTCTGCCAGAAGCGAAGCCATAGGAAAAAAAATGGACAATAATTTTGGAGTGAGGATTGACAGGATTTGTTGATAGAATTGAAATGGAGTGATGTATGAGAAATGTCAAAAATGATTCCCAGATCTGTCTTGCAGAAGTTGTGCTATTCCTCAAATATTTCTTAAATCAAGATAGTGACTTGAAGGAATGAATTAATGGGAACACTTGAAGGGCACCAGGGTTTCTTAAGAAGGTCAGAGAAAGGTTGAATTTTGTTTTAAATAAATTGACTTTATGTAGTCTCTGAAACTGCTAAGTGAAGATATGTAGCACATACAAAATGCAACCAAACTAGGTGTTTTATGTTTGACTCTCAGCATATTACTAAACCCTTTCCCTGCATGTGGAGCAGCAGAGACCAAGCTGTGGACAGCAGGTGTGGTCAATGCACCAGAGTTCATTCTTAGGGGTTGTCAGACAGACATGAGCCTTTCCTGATGGTCTCTGGGTGTCCACTGGGCTGGTGTTTACCTGTATCTCTTGTGTTCTGTCAGGCCCCAAGCATACAACCTATGCTTTGTTTACACGGATAACCAAAAATTTCAAATACTTCTGAAGGACCTATTCCTTTGCCCCTCCCCACTCTGCTTTCTTGGTGCACAACTGAGTTAGTGAGAATATCCTTCATGAAGGTGTCCGTACCGGAGTTGGAACAATATGTGGGGCATGTGTGTGTGTGTCGAGGAGAGGGAGTGAGGACATAGGCTTTAATCTCCCTACTGAGAGTATATTATTAAACAGGGAGAGGAGAAGCAAGATGGATCTGTTTGGACTAATATTCCTGAGTGTTCATTTAAATAAGCAATGATCCCATAGTCTGACTGCTTCCCTCCCTTTACTCAGCCCTTCACTTAATCATCATTTTCTCTCCACTTGCTCTATCCCTTCATCAATTTAAGATTACTTGAAAAACTGTATTGAACACCATCCATGGAACCTGTATATCACAGAGATGGAGGCTGGCATATTTGGGAATACAACAGTGAGTGAGGGACAGGGGCCTGGCTTTGTGGGTTGGGTAGGGTCAGGGTGGGTTCACAGAAGTGATATCTGAGTTGAGTCTTGAGGAGGTGCAGTAGTTGGGGTGAGGGGTGAAGTTGTAAGGGTATTATAGACGTAGGGACAAACATGTAGAAATGTGAAAGTATCATTCAGAATGAAGTAGTTAGTTTAAGTTTTTTTTTTAATGTTTTTATTTTTGAGAGAGAGAGAAATAGAGAGAAAGATAGCACGAGTTGGGGAGGAACAGAGAGAGAGGATGAGACACAGAATCTAAAGCAGGCCCCAGGCTCTGAGATGTCAGCACAGAGCCTGATGCGGGGCTCAAACTCATGAACCATGAGATCATGACCTGAGCTGAAGTCAAATGCTTATCTGACTGAGTCACTCAGGCACCCCCGAAGTAGCTAGTTTAAAAGCGTGTGCTGCATCAGTAATAAGACCTAAATGGTGGACAGGGGCTGATTCAAATAATCCCTATACTTGAGGCTAGTTACTTTTACTTTGAGTTGTGGGAAACTTTAGGGCAAGGATTAGACACTTTTCTGACCACCACCCGCACAGGCCACACATCTCCTTTCCTCCTCAGATATCGTAGGACTAGAAACCACCATTACCATTTAATAGGAAAGGAAGTCATGAGGTCAGAAAACATGTCAAAGTCACCAGCTGATAAATTCTTGCCCCAGACAACAGGGTGCAGGAGGCCTGGACCTATGGCATGGGGACCACCATGCACAGCAGCTACAGCACTCACTTGAGGAAAACACACACACACACACACACACACACACACACACACACACACACACATACATATCAAAATACAGCCCTTCTGGAAGAGATCTATGTTTCCATGTAATGACTACAATTCTCTGAACACTTGGACTACTTAAGGGGAAAGAGACTAGTCATGTGCCTGGACCATAAACCTTATTCATCAAACAGGCTGGCAGTAGTCTGGCTCTGCCACTTCACCAGGCAACATCATCTCTCAGTCTCAGTTCCCACTCAGAAGATTAGAACAGTCACTATAACATCTCCTTGAGTCAGGGTCACCAATGAGCTGGTGCAAGCAAGTTTCCTGACACAACATCCACGTGGGCTGGAGCCTCATATGGGAGGTGCTTCTGTTTACAGCCCAAATTATGCACACGACAACAAGTGTTTACTCGCAGCTTTGGTCTGTAACACTTTCTTTGTCACCTGTTTATAATATTAGTTCTATGGTGGGCAAGTATCTTCTTCCAGTCACATCCAGTTTCCCCTCAGTTTTCCTTCATCTTCATCTCTTGGCCTTCAGAACACTGTGGTGCTAAAACATTTATTGTTCTTCACTGCCTGTATTTTCCTATAATTTCCAGTCCCCAGGACTATTCTTTGCCTTGCTCACTGGCAAGGATGCTACAACCCATTTTTCATAGCCATTCGAGATGTGTTGTGTGCACTCTTGAAAGGAGGTTGAGTATATTTTTTGCCCTATGTGGTACATAATTGAACTGAGACTTGACTACATGGACCTAAAAACATAGCTGGGGCTAACAGAGAGTAGGGTTCTTCCAGTGTTTTGTCTTCTAGTGTCACTGTTGGGTTTTTTCTCTGAAAACTGATCTGCTTCTATGGATCCAATTACTATCTATCTACCTATATGCATTAAATACAGTTAAGCCCTGATTAATGGCCCGCAAGACACCATATCCTCATGCCTATCCTGCCAAGGTCTGAAACTCATCCCAGAGTTTTCAAATAGTGACTGCTTCCCTAGTTTTTTTTTTTTTATTAACCAGCTGTATGTTTATATCACTGCTGCTTTTTATTATTTCTCTACCATACTGAGCTGGCCTTTAGGGGGGCCACCATCTACCTAGCTAGCTTCCATCTACCTAGCAATCAATGCCACTTGTAGGGCATGCACCGTGTACTGAGGACATGGCTGATCCATGGAGGAATTTTGTAGTGTTTGTTTTACCACACTGTTTTCTAAAAATAGTGCATCTTTTAGAAGTTGATGATCCTAGAGTATCGGTAGCCTTAGGTTAGTAATTTAGAGAATAGAGAAACCTGAAACTTTCCTTGATTCAAAGAAACTCCAGATAATATAGAATATTTGCCTGCCTTTGTGGGAATGATAGACTGTCACAATATGAGTTGCTATCGATTCCACATATAAGTGAAGTCATATAGTATTTGTCCTTCTCTGTCTAACTTATTTCACTTAGCACAGTTCCCTCTACGTCCATCCACATTGTTACAAATGGCAAGGTTTAATTTTTATTTTATGGCAGAATAATATTCCATTGTGTGAGTATACATATTTATAGCACATACTCCTTATCCATTCATAAAACAAATGAACAAAACAGAAAACAGTCTCATAGATACAGAGAACAAACTGGTGGTTGCCAGTGGGGAGATGCCTGGGGGGATAGATGAAATAGATAAAGAGGATTAAGAGATATGGACTTCCAGTTATAAAATAAATAAGTCTTGGAGATGAAAAGTACAGCATTGGGAATGTAATGTAAAATATTTTAATAGCTATATGGTAACAAATGGTAACTATATTCATCCTGGTGAGCATTTCATGAGGTACAGAATTGTTGAATCATTATGTATACACTTGAAACTAATAAAGTATTAGATGTCACCTATACCTCAATAAAACGAGGAGTCTGCCATAGTAGAAAATAGAGCATTTTAAAATGTGAATTATAAAGAAGAGATTGAGGGGCAAACCACAGTGATGAAAATTGAAAGAAATGATTGACAGGTAGAAAGTCACTGTCAAGTTTCTGAGTGTGGAAAAGGAAATCCTCTATGCTTAGTAAATAAAGGCCAACAGAAAACTCAGCCTAAGCCCTAGCATCATGGAGGATGCAGGCTACCACTCTGATGTGGCCACTCTTGGGCTCAGTCTTCTTAGCATCACTTAGTACCTCATGTGTCTGTCTTTGCACTCACATGCTGCAACACTATCCTTTCTATTAGCTCCCCAAAAGAAGGATGTGGTGTCATTGTTTAAAAGACTCTAGGTTATTAAAACATATTATACAACATTCTAAAATTAGCTAAAATTTCCCAATCATTATCTATAGCATTCAGAAATCTGGAAGAAGAGATTCAGGAATTGAAAACAGCCACATATTTAGTGTGGAAGATTGGCACTGGTGTTGGGGTCCCTGAAGGCTTTCCCATCACTACTTAGCATGTGCTATTCCCTATGCCCTAAGACTTCTTTGTGAGCCCAGTAGTCTGTTGTTTTTCTGCTCTTTATATAGTTTATCCTGTCTTTAATATTTCCTTCCTTAAATTAGCTTTGGGTTTAATTTGCTTTTCTTTTTCTAGTTTCTTAATATATGAAAGTAGGTTGTTGATATGAGATTTTTTTCTTTTTTTTTTAATTTAGGCATCTGTAGTTCTAAATTTCATTTTGAGGACTGCTTTTGTTGCATGCCATAAGTTTTGGTATGCTGTGTTTTTCATTTCCATTCATCTCAAAGATGTGTTCTACTTTCACTTGTGATTTAGTTTAGATTCATTTGTTATTTAGGAATGTGTTGTTTACCTTCCACATGTTTGTGAAGTTTTCAGGTTTCCTTCTCTTACTGATTTTTAGTTTTCTCTGTTATTATCAGAGGAAATGCTTTGTACTATTTCAATATTTTTAAATTTATTGAAACTTGTTTTGTGACTGAACATATGGTTTGTCCTGAATCATGTTCCATGTGCCCTTTAAAAAAAGTATATTCTGCTGTTGTTGGAAGGAGTTCTGTTCTATTCCGTATATGGCTGTTTTGTCTCATTGGTTTCTAGTGTCTTAGGTTTTAATCTTCTGTTTTCTAGCCAATACTCTGTCCAGTGTTCCTAGCCATTATTGAAAGTGATGTATTGAAGTGAGGTTCATATATATATATATAATTTCTATATATTCTTGATAGCTTAAGCCTTTTATCATTGTATAGTGTCTTTCTTTGTCTTTTATAACAAATTTGGTCTGAAAGCTCTCTTCTGGTTATAGTTTGAATACAATGTCCTTTTCTATCTGTTCAGTTTTAATTTATCATATTTATTCTGTTGTAGAGAGTATAGTTCATATTTCTTTATTGACTCTACCGGTCTCTGCCTGTTAATAGAAGTTTTTATTTCATTTATATTTAATATAATTACTGACAAGAAAGGACTTTGCCTTTTTTTTCTATTTGCTTTCTATATGTCTTATTTCTTTTTTATTTCTTAATTCTTCTATTATTACCTTCTTTTGTATTCAATTGATTTTTTCCCTAGTGTACCATTTCATTTCCCTTAATGTATATATATTTAATTATTTTCTTAGTAGTTACTCTAGGGATTTAAATTAACATTCAAATTCATGACAATCAAGTTTGAATTAATACCAACTTAGTTTCAGTAGTATATAAAACTTTGGTCATATAGTTCTGTTTCTTTATATTGCTACTATCACAAATTAGATATTTTAATATAATGTGATCACATAGAATTATAATTCTCATGTTATGAATTTGCCTTTTAAATCACATAGGATAAGAAGGGGTTTATAAACTAAATATATAATAATCCTGGCACTTATATTTATGTATGTCATTAAAACCTGGAACAGTGCCCCAAAAATGAAAAGTCTCTCAGTCTTTGCAGATAAGTTCTTGGTGTGTTGGGCACTCCTCTATTACTTAGTCAGGAAGTTTACAACTTTCATCGCTTTCATGTCTTGCCTGTGCAGTGCCTTTAGGTCAGCTGGAGATGAGAACTTAGTTTTCTTGGGTCTTTTCTGAGCATGCATCCAGTTCTGGACATGCACACATTTTTCTAGATTCTCTGGAATATGTGGAGCTTTTCAACCATTATTTCCCCAAGAGACCCTTTCCCTAGCTTCTCCTTCCTAGACTTTTCAGTCTATCTTTTGCTTGTCCCAGCTGTATATATTGCTCCATGTCTGTGGTGAATATATTTACATTTAAATGTTTTGAAAAAATGGTCCCTTAGAGGACACCCCAGCCCTCGAAATCTGAGTCAGTTGAAACAAAAGTTTCAACTGTGAGTCAATCTTTCCATAACCCACCTTCAGCTCCTGTTACCAGAAACCTGAAACAGGAATGTGCGCTGCCATTTTCAAGGCCACTTCAGAGATAGAGAATGAGGGGTGGTAACAGAATAAGTTCAAGTGTCACTCACAGAGCTTGCTCACTGAAATTCAGGTATTATTTTTCTTCATTAAGCATTCTCCTGGCATTTGTAAGTTCCTTATGAGATTCCAGTTTTCTTTAAAAAAATGATGCTGGCAGTTTTTGTCATCTTACTCATTGTATTTGTGGATGTTCCCTAATTCAGTACTTTTGCTGATATCACCTTTACTTATCTAGCATTTTTAAAACATCTATCATGTGCTAGGCATTGTATTACATATTTATATGAAGGACTTGAAACAGCACTGTATAATAAACTTTATAATCCCTTTTATTTTTTTAATTTTTTAAAAAATGTAATGTTTTATTTATTTCTGAGAGAGAGAGAGAGGCAGCATGATCAGGGGAGAGTCAGAGAGAGAGGGAGATACAGAATCCAAAGCAGGCTCCAAGCTCTTGAGCTAGCTGTCAGCACAGAGCCCATCACAGGGCTCCAACCCACGAACCGTGAGATCATGACCTTCACCAAAGTTGGATGCTTAACCAACTGAGCCACCCAGACACCCCTTATAATCCCTTTTAGATGACAGTTTGGGTCTAGAATAGTTGAGTAATACAGCAAGTACATGGAAACTGAGATGAGAGTTGAAATGGGATCTGTTTGATTCCACTGCCTCTTTTATCTGCTTTCTCCTCATTGTTGGCCTTGTGCTTTATGATTAAAGACATACTTTAGTTTTATTTTGAGAAAGAAACTTCTTTGCATATTTGTGCTCCTCCTTTTTTGCAGCATGTTTTCATTGTGCAGGCTTGTCTATGTTTTCCTGTATTTGATCTAGTAAGAACGATTATTGGGGCACCTTGGTGGCTCAGTCAGTTGGGCGACTGAATTTGGCTTAGGTCATGATCTCTTAGCCCCGTGGGTTCAAGCCCTGCATCTGGCTCTTTGCTGACAGCTCAGAGCCTGGAGCCTGCTTCAGATTGTGTATCTCCCTCTCTCTCTGACCCTCCCCTTTTCGTGCTCTGTGTCTCTCTCAAAAATAAATAAAACATTTAAAACTATATAAAAAAGAAAGATTATTGCTGGTCATGTGAACACATATAAAACTTTAAACAGAATATTTCCATGCTCACTTTAATTATTACAGAACCTTCCTGAGGAAAAAAAAAAACAAGTATTAAGAATATATACCAGCCATGTTAATCAGAATAGATCAGTAAAGTTTATGTCCTCTTTTGGCTAAAAAAATTGATAACTTTGCAAAATTATCTCACAGATGCTAGTATTCCCAACATGAGAATTGCTGACATCTTCTTTCCAACAGTTGAAGAGGAATGCACAATTCAGAGAGAATTTTTAGCCCAGTATACTTCTGATGGTTGATCTCATGGATGTTCCCTTTACATTAAGACCACAGAATAAGGGACACCTTGGTAGCTCAGTTGGGTCAGTGTCCAGCTCATGATTTCAGCTCAGGTCATGATCTCGTGGTTCATGAGTTTAAGCCCTGCATTGAGCTCTGCGCTGACATTATGGAGCCCGCTTGGGCTTCTCCATCTACTTCTCTCTGCCACTCCTCACTTGGGCTTTCTCTATCTCTCAAAAATAGATAAACATGAAAAAAACAGAGTGCAAAATGAATAAATCAGCCTTCAACTAACTAATGGAATCTGTAACTCAAGCTTGAAGTAAGTTGTAGAATTTGGCTCCATTGCTAAAAAGAAAATATGCATTATATTATCTCATTAACAAATTTTTTTTAAGAATGAAACTCTACAGTTGTATAAACCAGAACATTAATCATTTTAGTGTATTCTTATTTGACCATTCAGGTAATTCCCTAAATTCTGCTTTTTACAAGGTTACCCTTCACTAAATTTAAATTCTATTACATTTTTTGTAGGTCACTTTTAGCTCTCTACTAGCTACTCCCCATTCCTAAACTTCACCAACCACTCATGGATTTGATATCTCATATATTTTTTTGTCACAAGCAAAAAACTCTTCCTGTGATTTGAGTAGGGCAGGGTTAGTGCTAAGGTGAAGATCCCTTAGGAGTTTGAATAACCAGGACAAGCACAATGTCCAGACTATGAAAGCAACTAGGCTTGCAGTTGTTGTCTAGACCAAATCCAATTGCAGTAGATCTACAACTATCACAGAAGGGACCAGTACACAATATACAGTTAGTAAAAAGGCAGGGAAATGGACATGCCTGGCAATTACCTTTGGCTTCCAAAAATACATTGTTCTCAACTTGACAATGTTTAGGTTTTAAAAGTTCAGTTTTTATATAGTTGACTGAGCTTTAGAATACATTTGTCCTTACAAGAGTATATTATGCTAAGTGAAATAAGTCAGTCAGGGAAAGATAAATATCTTATTATTTCACTCATATGTGGAATTTAATAAAATAGATGAACATAAGAGAAGGGAAAGAAAAATAAAATAAAAACACAGATGGAGGGAAAACATAAGGGAATCTTAAATTCAGAGAACAAACAGGGTTGTTGGAGGGGAGGAAGGTGGGAGAAGGGCTAAATGGGTGATGAGCATTAAAGAGAGCACTTGTTGGGATGAACAGTGGGTGTCATATGTAAGTGAAGACTCACTGGGCTCTACTCCTGAAACAATACCACACTGTATATTAACATGTGAACTAATTTGAATTTAAATAAATTCTAAAAAAAAGGAAAGGGAAGTGGAAGATACCGATATGTCAGTTATCAATGTCTTGCCTCTTCACTCCAAGTATGCACTTCATTGCCTGCTCTGGTAGTAGAGATGGATCCTGTTTAGCTTTGTTAATAAAAGGCGCTGAAGGGGGGATGCCTGGGTGGCTTAGTCGGTTAAGCGCCCGATTTTCACTTAGGTCATGATCTCGTGGTTCGCGGGTTCGAGCCCCGCGTCGGGCTCTGTGCTGACTGCCAGCTCAGAGCCTGGAGCCTGTTTCAGAGTCTGTGTCTCCCTCTCTCTCTGAGCCTCCCTGCTCATGCTGTCTCTCTCTCTCTCTCTCTCCTAGAAATAAATAAAACATTAAAAAAATTTTTAAAAAAAGATGCTGAAGGGGAGGGAAAAAAAGAATACATTTTTCCTCAACACATTACTGTAAATTGTAGTTAGGGTCCCAAGAACTGGTAATTCCTAACTAACCAATACTCTGCAGGGTACATCATGTTAGTGGTTGCTTATAAGGAGACTGATGCTTTCTTGCCTTCTTTTACTCAGTGAAAAAGTTTGCAGGTTTTTTTTTTTTCCTGAATACAGGCATACAAGGGAGAAAGCTCTCGTGGGGCTAGGTTTTGGCATCAGGAAGATATCAAAGGAACATTTCTTTTTTTTTTAAAATGTTTTATTTATTTCTAGGAGAGAGAGAGAGAGCGCGAGCAGGGGAGGGTCAGAGAGAGAGGGAGTCACAGACTGAAACAGGCTCCAGGCTCTGAGCTGGCAGTCAGCACAGAGCTTGACGCGGGGCCCGAACCCACGAACCGCGAGATCATGACCCAAGCGAAAGTCGGACGCTTAACCGACTAAGCTACCCAGGCGCCCCTCAAAGGAACATTTCTGAAGGAGAGACAGTGCTATCTGTATTCCTAGCACTAGTGACTTATTAAGTATATATAATTTATAACTATATATATGTTTGTATTAATATACGAATTTTCTGTAATTGAATGAATGAACAGACCTCTCTTCATTTGCCAGTCTAAAGATGAGTCAAATATAGGAAGAAGAGGCATATACTCCTCAAAATTGGGCTTCCATTCAGATACCCCCTCACTGCAGAAAAGATGCTTTTTACATGCAGTGTAAATCTATAGTTCCATCAACTTTGAGGATGTAACTTAGCTATAGAGCAGGAAGAACTCTCTAGCAGCATCCCTACTATAGAGTTGAAGGGTCCTTCACAGCCCCATGCCAGAGGCAGCACAGTGAGGCTATAGTACAAGATGTAAAGATGCTGCCTGCAGGAATGCCAAGCAAGTAGCATAAGCTTTGCTCCATCCCCAAACCCTGAAGCCTTTCAGAAAAGAACAGCTATGGTAAATAGAAAGCTATCTACAGTAAGCATTCATATGTTCTTTACAAAGACTCATTGGGCTAGAAAAGTATCACAACCAAATTAAGCCTTACTTCTTTTTCATAACACCAATCATTAGATGCTATGTTATTATTTAATTCTAAGAGTCCCCAAATAAATTTCATATATTGCCTGAGAATCATCAAAACATCTTTACAGAGAGATTATGTTTCCACTGAGTGAATCTAACTGACGTACATGGTATACAGTTCAAAAAATTACCAAGCCAGGACACTTTGCATGAGATGCTGTTTCATTATCAAGGTCTGAATTTTCATTGTAGTGAATACTTTGTGAGTTGTGTATAAATTGGCTAATATTGCCAAATTTCTTTCTTAACATTGGAAAATCATTTTAAGATATACACGGGAGGACACCAGGGTGGCTTAGTTGGTCAGCATCTGACTCTTAATTTCACCTCAAGTCATGATCTCACAGCGTGGGAGATTGAGCCCTACGTCAGGCTTTGTGTGTTGACATTGCAGAGACTATTTGGGATTTTCTTTTTTTTCCTTTTTTTTTAAATTTTTAAAAAATGTTTTATTTATTTCTAGGAGAGAGAGAGAGACAGCGTGAGCAGGGGAGGGTCAGAGAGAGGGAGTCACAGACTGAAACAGGCTCCAGGCTCTGAGCTGGCAGTCAGCACAGAGCCCGACGCGGGGCTCAAACCCATGAACCGCGAGATCATGACCTAAGCAAAAGTCAGACGCTTAACCGACTAAGCCACCCAGGCTCCCCTGTTTGGGATTTTCTATCTCTGTCTCTCTCTACCCCTCCCCTGCTTGTGTGGGCTCTCTCTCTCTCTCTTTCATTTTTCTGTCTCTCTGTCTCTCTCTCTCTCAAAATAAATAAACAGTTTTTAAAAAGCAAAAATACATGCGTTGGTGTTCAGCACACTAATAACTGGTTATTACTAAATTTGTTTCCTATTGCCACTGTAACAAATTTCACTGCTCTAGAAACCAAAAGTATAAAACAGGTTTTAAATGGCTAAAATCAAGCTTTTGGCAAGATTTTGATTCTTTCAGATTCTCTAGGAAGAATGTATTTCCTTGCCTTTTCCAGATTCTAGAGGATGTGTGCATTCCTTGGCCCATGGCACTTCACTCCTTTCATCATCAAAAATAGTCTCTGATTCTGTTTCCTTCTTATAAGTATCCCTGTGATTACATTGGGCTCACCAGATAACCCAGGATAACCTCCTCATCTCAAGAGCTTTAATACCAACCATCTGAAAAGTTCCTTTGGCTGTGGTAGGTAAGAATGATTAGGACATGACCACCTTTGGAGGGGTTTTTATTTTGCCTACCACAATCTGTGTTCTGGTCCCCTTCAAAACTCATGTCTGTCAGACATGCAAAATAATTAACCCCATCCCAGTATATCCAAGAGTCACAATTTATTACAGCATTAAATTAAAATCCATAATCTCAACTAAATCTCATCAGTTTAAAAGTTCCAAACTTCATTATTTGAGCTATCTAAATCAGCTGTACAAGAGGATCTGGGTATGTTTTACCCTGAGGCACAATTCCTTCCCATCCATGAATATGTGGAACCCAAGAAACAAATTTTTGCTCCCCAAATCAAATGGTTGGACAGGCACATTATAACAATTACAGATACTCCCATTTGATAGAGGAGAAAATGTCAGGAAAAAAATGAAGCACTACTCCCTCTCTCTGTCCTTTTCAGTACAAATTGGCAGTGTTTCTGCTGGTATATAGTTCTCAGAAGTCTTGTAGGTTTCCTATGTGTGTCTCAAGAATTCATACCATGAGACAAGAGGTTCCTACTAAATCTTTCATGAATAATCCAGTTTTTGTTTCTGGCTTTTGCTTGCATGGTTAAGGGGACCCATGAGTCACATGCCTAATTTCAAAGAGTCTACTGTGTAACTGAATACTTTGACCTTTTGATACTTTTGAGTCTTTAGCAAAAGGTTGTTCAGCCACACCCTGGTCTTTATTTTAAGAGCCTTTTTTTTTCCCCCCCCCTGGCAGTGAATTTCCTAATTATAGCATCTTTTGCAACCTGGATAGACTAAGAATTTCCCAAATCATCAAGTCCTGGTAGCTTTTTTGTTGGCAGTTCTTCCCTCAACCTATCTTTTCATTCTCACATTTTACTATAAGCAGCAGGAGGAAAACAGGGCAAAATTTCAACACTTTGCTTGGAAATTTCATCTAAGTATCCAAATTCATCATTGCTTCAGTTTCCTAAGACTGCTGTAATAAATTACCACTAACTTGGTGGCTAAAACAGCACACATTTATTCTCTTATGCTTCTGGAGGCCATAAATCTGAAATCTGTGTCATAAGGCAAAATCAAGGTGTCAGAGCCATATTTCCTCTAGAGGTTCTAGGGAAGAATCCATTTTCTTACCATTTCTAGTTTGTAGAGATGTATACCTTGCATTCCTTGGCTCAGAGCATCTTCCTACATCATCAAAGCCAGCAGCAAATAGCATCTTTAAACCACCCTCTGCTTTCATTACATCACCCATATTTTTCTATGTATGTTGTAATTTCCTTTTGCTTCTCTCTTATAAGAATCCTTGTGACTGCATTTAGTGCCCACCTGGATAATCTCCCTCCTCCAGACCCTTAACTTAATCACATCTACAAAGATCTTTTTTCCATACAAGGTAGTGTTTACAGCTTCCCAGAATTAGGATCTGATATCTTTGGGGGCCATTATTTAACTGACTACAACTGCTTATAAGTTTTGCTTTCCACATAATTATAAACATAAATCAGCTAATTTTTTGTCACTATATAAGAAAGATCTCATTTCTTCCAGTTAGTTTCCAATAACATGTTCCTCATTTCCTTTTGAGCCCTCATCAGCAAGGTCTTTGATGTCTGTATTCCTATCAACAGTGTCTTTATGACCATGTAATTTCAGCTTTGTCTGCCATGCACCTCACTTCCTTGTAGGTTCTCAACACAGAATCATTAATATCCATATTTCAATTAGCAGTTTGTTCAAGGAACAGACTGTTTTATCTATTATAAATTTCTATTATGAATTTCAGCATCTGCCACTGCCCAATTCCAAACTCATTTTCACACTTTTAGGTATTTGTTACAGTTAACACCTCACTTATAAGTACAAAACTTCATATTATTTTTCTATTGATACTGTAACACATTATCACAAATTTATTGGCTAAAACACAAGCAATTCATTGCCTTATAGTTTTGGAAGTCAGAAATCCAAAAAGGGTCTTATAAGGTTAAAACAAGTTATAGATAGGATTGCATTCTTTATGGATTCTGTAGGTGAGAATCTGTTTTTTGCCTCTTCCAGCTTCTATAAGACACCTGCATTCCTGAGTTCATGGCCACAGACACTGACCTCTGCTCCTGCCATCATATCTTTTTTTCTGATCCTGATACTCCTGGCTCCCTCTCACAATAACCCTTGTGATTATACTTGGCCCATCTGGATAAACCAGGGTAATCTGTCCTGTCCCAAAGGCCTTAATTTAATCACATCTGCAAAATTCCTTTGCCATTTAAAGTAACATATCTATAGGTTTGGGAGTTTGGGGGTTAGGGTCTGGACATCTTTGTAGGACCATTTTTCTGCCTACCACTGCCACACCTTCTACTGCACTGATGCAGTGTTTTCATATGAATGAAAAAGTCTCAAATCTGAAGAGAATATTGGGTAGAAATCTAGAGACTAACCGCCTTTTCACATTTAACTTTTTTTTTTTCAGAGAATAAAATAACTGTTCTTATCTCTATTTTTCAAATGGGAAGACTGGCCCAGAGAAGTTAGGCAGTTTTACAAAGGTAACAGAGTTACTTCATGACAGTGCAACTCTAGAATTCCACTGTTTTAATCATTTTAAAGTTCTCTCCACTGTGAGCTGCACCTGGTCAAGCAGAGAACTCTCTAGTGAGTTCAGCACCCTAAACCCTTGATTAGAATGATATAAATCCAAGTTGAAGCAAATATTTTAACTCACAAAATGTCCTTTCTTGACCCTAAAATTAAAATGTTGTTGAAAATTGGGATGTTTGTTTCATTAAGTTAATGTTTGAATGTATTAACAGAGATTAGGAGCAAAATAGAAATTTGAGCTCTGTGGGGAGAGGGAGGGGAAATGCTGGATTCTTGGATCCACAAGTAGTTTAGAGAAGTTTTTCTACAAGACATGTTTCTTAACCCTTTGGGATTCATTTCCTATATCTGGAAAGTGAAGGTTTCTAGTAGGTGGTCTGTCTGACTCCTTTGAGCTATAAGAATCCATTATTCCATAGCGTTCTTTGATCTCAATTCTACATGAAGGAGGTTGGTTATACATCAAGGCACTCTATATTTCAAGGACCCCATCAATGGAAGTCTCCCTCTTATCTAGAGATATTTTTTTAGTATTATGAAAGCATAGGATATTTTGAAATGTTTAAAGGGATAAAAAATTTAAATGCTTGTTCCCCTACTGAGGATGAAACATTTGCTTAGGGGATTTAGCTGAATAATACATTCATCCTTTATAAGAAAGACACTATCACATATTTTTCCCGGGTTTAGAAGTCTAATTCTAAGGAGGTCTGTTAAAATGGGGAACAATCCATGGGACTTTAATGATAGCATTTATTGAGATGGCAATTGTAGGTTTACTATCTTTTTTATGTTTTATGGGTTTTCTGCTTTTATTATTTCTTCTTTAACATGTTCTTCTTTTTAGATTCAGCTAAATTCTGTCCACATGTCTCTGCCCACCATCACTACACCCTCCACTTTTCCAGCTATATGCTGAAAGCAGACTCCTTGGTGTACAATCCTTATCATCTTTAAATGTCATTGCAGTAGTTTTCAGAAGGTAGCCTGCTCGCAGGGCCAAGGAACTAGAATAAAGCAGGACACAAGATGCTGTCTTTTTTTTTTTAATGTTTATTTATTTTTGAGAAGCAGAGAGAGACAGAGCACAAGTACGGGAGGGGTAAGAGAGAGGGAGACACAGAATCAGAAGCAGGGTCCAGGCTCTGAGCTGTCAGCACAGAGCCGGACGCGAGGCTCCACCACACAGACCATGAGATCATGACCTGAGGTGAAGTCAGATGCTCAACCAACTGAGCCACCCAGGCGCCCCACAAGATGCTGTCTTTAGTAAGAGTTGAGACCACCAGAAAGAAAGTCTTATCATACCTCTTATAATAAATGGTGTTGGCCAAGAATGAAGGAGGATATGAGGAAAAGGGAAAAATCCAAGAATGGGCAGTGTTTCCAAGGTAGGGGGTCAGGTCTCTCTAAGGGATCTTCTCTGAGAAGTAGGGGCAAACAATAGAAATGCCAGGTGGTGGTACCTTCAATGGCCATGGAGATAGAAACAAAGTACTACCACAGAGCATAGAAGGAAGATGAATTAACCATGATTCACCACACTGCCAAGAACTCAACCAACAGAGCTGGCTTCAAGTCAGCTCCAGAGCCCGTGAGCAATAGAGTATTTCTTGGGGGAACAGAAGCTAAGTTATGTGAGCTGACCGACATGGCACTATCTAAGGAGGAGATTCTCCTATGGAGAGATCATGTCCACAACAACCTGATGATGGGAGTGGAGCCCATAAAGTTGTCAACATTGTGTGTGCAACTTGAGAACTGCAGAGCTGGGTCTGCTGGTTCAAATCTGCAGTACATGTGGCTGGGTTAAGACAGTCAGGATCACCTGAAGCTTCCTGTATTCACTCCACCCCATACTACTCCAACCATCTGAGCCCAGGGTCTTCCTTACACCTAAACTGTTTGAACAGAGGCTGTAGACCAGCACAGAATCTCCAAATCAAAGCTGTTCTCCAAGCTCCTACAGCACTGTTATTTTTTTGTGCTTATTTTTGCATTCGTTGCTTTGTACCAGGCATTGCAGCTTTATATACACTTCCGACCTTCCTACTAAAAATTTTCTTCTGAAGAAAATTCTAGATTTTCAAATTTTAATGTGAATTTATTCTCTAAAACACATTTGATTCATTTAGGTTCTGTCTTTCTATTTGTTTTACAGTAAAAATTTCTTAAATTTGCTGACAATCAGATGAAGCTAACATTATTTTCTTTGTGTGGACTGAAAGCTCTCCTCACAGGCTGTGATTTTTAAGTCATAAATTTCTTAATTCTATAAATTTTTTTAATGTTTTATTTATTTCTAGGAGAGAGAGAGAGAGAGACAGCGTGAGCAGGGGAGTGTCAGAGAGAGAGGGAGTCACAGATTGAAACAGGCTCCAGGCTCTGAGCTGGCAGTCAGCACAGAGCCCAACGCGGGGCTCGAACCCACAAACCGCGAGATCATGACCCAAGCGAAAGTCGGACGCTTAACCAACTAAGCCACCCAGGCGCCCCATAAATTTCTTAATTCTAAAAGTAAATGCTTACTTTATCCACTTCATAGTCTCTAATAATAGTCCTTATACAAAGTTTATGCTTGAAAAAGTCCATTGTAGATTATTTATCATGTAAAACAACCTAAAAATCTAACAATAGGTAATTGGTTTAATATATATGCAGTATTATTTATTATTGTACATGATTGATTTTATAGGATACACACACACACACACACAGTCTAGACATCTGCACCCTAGAGTAAAATAGTTTATCTTTCAAAGTCATGGTTATGTAGAAATTTTCACGTGAGAAATATACTGTTCTAATGTTAGGTATACAAAAGACAAGAACAAAAAGAAAATTCATGTACATATCAAAATTATCTGTGCAGGGGCGCCTGAGTGGCTTAGTAGGTTAAGCATCCGACTTCAGCTCAGGTCATGATCTCACTGTTTGTGAGTTTGAGCCCCACATTGGGTTCTGCACTGACAGCATGGAGCCTGCCTCGGATTTCCTTTCTCCCTCTCTTTACCACTACTATCCCCCCTCAAAATAAATAAATTAAATTTTTTTAAAAAATATGTGGACAAAATGTACCAAGTGAAATTATAAGTGAAATGATACCTACTTGTAGTTTTCTCCTTTACAATTCTTTAATACATTCCACATATCATTTTAAATACCATCTCCCTGCCTGAATGTCATACTTTGATGATGTACTCTCAGCCATGTGCACTCACACACTCTGAAACATCACTCCATCCTTAGGGTAATGGCCCCTCAAACCAGAGACAGCAGAGGATTTCTTCTCTTTGATCAGCACAGACCTTTCTTACACTAACTTAAATTTGTCTCATTCACAGAATACATACATTGACTTCTCTGTCTATAATCATCAAGTATAAATTAGGTGCTCAATTTAGTAGCAGAAGGTTAATCTATTTTAACAGGAGGAAATAGTGAAGGCAAAAATGAATATGCTTACATTTTTATTCTCACTCTGGGCACAAAGGCAAGATCTCGACTCAATATAAGAGGAAAGGACCAACAGTGCTATATCATGTTGAATTATTATTTGTCTAAAAATATAATTATAACATCCATTTAAAGGTGAATATTTTATATTTTGATTTCATTCTGTATAATTTCATTTCATTTTAAATAGTAGAATAGGAAACTTAAGAAACAGAAGATTAATTCATTAATGAAATTTAGATCTAATTAGTAAAGTCTGTAGGGAAATAAAAACACAGCAATGTGGCAACTTTGGAATTGTACAGGACCCATTTCCAGTTAGTGTGTGGTGGACATGCTGTTAGGAAGCCACTGCATTCAGGGGCTTGGGTTCAAATCATTACTCCATGACTTCATAGCTCTGTATCCTTGTCCTGATCCTTTAATGTCTATGCATCACTTTCCTTTTTAATAAACTTGAATGTTAATAGCAACAGATCTCATAATGCCATTCTGATTAGACATGTTAGTACAGGTAAATTACTTATCACAATGCCTGGCATGGATCTAGTGGATATGATGTTCATTGTTGTTTGAGTCATTGGTAGCAGTGGTAGCAGATGGTGATATTATTATCTGGAAGACCAGACATGGATTAAAAACAATTAGGTTGTACCGGAAGATTGCTGTCATGACACAATTTCACCCACTCTACAGTTTCATGTCATCAGTCCAGTGCATAATAATTGTTGCCAGCTTCTGGTCAGAATTTGGACTGAGAATTTATTATACATTTATATTTTTGAACTTATAAACTATTTTAAAAATACATATATTTCAGCCTTTTCAAAGGAAATGTTTTGATTATTCTGGGTTAAGGATGGGAAACAAATAATAAATTATTTTTAAAGACATCTGGAATTACTTTACAAGTGGTAATGTATGTATAGACACACACACGAAGCCACAGAACTGACTAGTTTTTATTTAAGGCATATTTCTAAATAATATCCATCTTCTTCAGTGCAAACCTATATAGTTTGGTGGGGCAGATTAGACAATTTCATAAAAGATGGTAATTAAAATAATGAGTGAAGTACTTAATATGGCTCTATGGAATATGATGGTTGCTCAGTAAATAGCAGAATTGTTGAGTCATTTAAAAAGTCTTCATCTCTTATTTTTCAGCTTGACTATTTCTGCAGAATGCCCAATGCAACTTGAGGACTTCCCGATGGATGCCCATGCTTGCCCTCTGAAATTTGGCAGCTGTAAGTTATTTTCACAAGTAAGAACCATGGATCTTCCGGGGTTATTTCCCCATTCATTCAGAACTTACATTCTATATGTGAATAAGCACAATATGGGTGGCAGTCTGCTTGAGAAGACTGGAATGCTGTGGAGTACTTATACCTTTGTCCTCACAGACTAGTTTCCTTGTCTCTAACGGAGAATATGTGTCAAGGCATATACCATAAAGAATATGATCCTGGAGAACTGTTTCCAGCCTTCAATTGGCAATTCTTTCCTTTTTTTTTCTTTTTCTTTTTTTAATATTTGTTTATTTTTGAGAGAGAGACACAGAGCACAAGCAGAGGAGGGGCAGAGAAAGAGAGGGAGACACAGAATCCAAAGCAGGCTCCAGGCTCTGAGCTATTAGCATTGAGCCCAATGTGGGGCTTGAACCCATGAGACACAAGACCATGACCAGAGCCAAAGTCAGACACTCAACCGACTGAGCCACTCAGGCGCCCCTGGCAGTTCTTTCCTATTTTTACTTCTCAGATTGCAGGTCATATCCTCCAAGGAGCCAACATTCAAGACCCAATATCCAGTACCCAGCCAGCATTTTTTAAAAAATTTTATTCATTGCTGTCTTAACTCACTTCTTGTAGAATATTCCATAAGAGAAATGACATTGTCATGTTCACCCTCACTGCTAACCCTATACACATATTAAGAAACATGTGTTCTTTGAACAAATAACTATTCATTTGGTAAACACCCCTCTGATTCTAGTAGAAAGTCTTGAATTCCAGACATTCCAGACAGTGCAGTGATGACACTGTCCTCAAAGGTATGCCTGTAGCCTCATCCTCCCTTCTAAGATGTTGGGAGTTAGGGTTACAACCAAACTCTTTCCTTCCTTCTTTATGTTATCCATTTGTCCTCATGCTATGTGAAGTTTTCATTTTTAAAAGCAAAAGAATGTGCTCTTGGAGACTGATCAGGACATTTGCATTAATGTATTACATTTTTAATGATTGATGAACCAACATTGTTACATTATTATTAATTAAGGTCCGTAGTTTATGTTAGAGTTCACTCTTTTTTTTTTAATTTATTTTATCTCTGAGAGACAGCATTTTTTTTTTACAAATAGTTTATTGTCAAGTTGGTTTCCATATAACACCCAGTGCTCATCTCCACAAGTGCCCTCCTCCATGCCCATTTCCCCCTCCCCCCCACACCCATCAGTCCTCAGTTTGTTCGCAGTATTCCAGTATTCAAGAGTCTTTCATGGTTTGCCTCTCTCCCTCTCCCCCACTATTTTTCCCCTTCTTCTCCCCCTTGGTCCTCCGTTAAGTTCCTCCTAATCCTCCTATATGTACAAACATATGGTATTTGTCCTTCTCTGCCTGACTTATTTCGTTCAGCAGAACACCCTCAAGGTCCATCCATGTTGCTACACATGGCCAGATTTCATTGTTTCTCATTGCCATGTAGTATTCCATGGTATAGATAAACCACATCTTCTTGATCCATTCGTCCGTTGATGGGCACTTAGGCTCTTTCCATGTTTTGGCTATTGTGGAGAGTGCTGCTATGAACATTGGGGTACACGTGCTCCTATGCATCAGCACTCCTGTATCCCTTGGGTAGATTCCTAGCAGTGCTATTGCTGGGTCCTAGGGGAGTTCTATTGTCAACTTTTTGAGGAAACTCCACACTGTTTTCCAGAGGGGCTGTACCAGTTTACATTCCCACCAACAGTGTAGTAGGGTGCCCATTTCTCCACATCCTCGCCAGCATCTAGAGTCTTCTGATTTGCTCATTTTAGCCACTCTGACTGGTATAAGGTGGTATCTCAGTGTGGTTTTGATGTGTATTTCCCTGATGAGGAGGGATGATGAGCATCGTTTTATGTCTGTTGGCTATCTGGATGTCCTCTTTGGAGAAGTGTCTGTTCATGTCTTCTGTCCATTTCTTTGCTGGGTTGTTTGTTATTCAGGTGTGGAGTTTGGTGAGTTCCTTATAGATTTAGGATATTAACCCTTTATCTGATATGTCATTTGCAACTATCTTTTCCCATTCCATTGGTTGCCACTAATAGCATACTCTTGATGGAAAGTTTTACCAATAACCTAAACAGTCGACTAACACATATTTTGTATATTATAAGTATTATATAATATATTCTTAATAAATTAAGCCAGAGAAAAGAAAATGTTATTAAGAAAATCATACAGAAGAGAAAATACATTCACAGTATTGTACTGTAATTATATTAAAAAGCCTGTATATTAGTGGACCTGCATGTTCAAATCCATGTTGTTCAAGAGTTAACTATATTCATAACTTATCACAGTCTACTGCTGTCTTAATTTAACCAGATCAAATGAAAAATGAAAGCTTTCCTCTCTTTACATGTGCTTACCTTCCCACAATTGTAAATACAGTTGCCTTAAAGATATTGTCTATATACATATAGAACCGTATCAGAGAGAGTTGTAATTTTTATTTGAACAATCATACATAATTTTACAAACACAAGACAAGGAGGAAGTCCTATTGTATTTACTCATATTTTTACTTACTGTGTTCTTGTTTATTCTCAGTGTTCCAAGATTTCTTCTTTATAACTAAGCTATTTATAATAAAATAATAACACAAAGTATTTTTTTAATGTTTTGGTTATTTCTAAGAGAGAGAGAGAGACAGTGTAAGCAGGGGAGGGTCAGAGAGAGAGGGAGTCACAGACTGAAACAGGCTCCAGGCTCTGAGCTGGCAGTCAGCACAGAGCCCGACGCGGGGCTCGAACCCACGAACCGCGAGATCATGACCTAAGCAAAAGTCGGACGCTCAACCGACTAAGCCACCCAGGCGCCCCAAACACAAAGTATTTTATAATAAAACTTATTTTATAACTAGCAAAATTTCTTTAGCTATATTTTTAGGGGGTATAGACTACTGGCAATAAATTATCCTTGTTTTTCTTCATCTGAAGATGTTTTGATTATTCTCTTCATACCTAATGGATATTTCCATTGGATTATGTACTGATAGGTCTTTGGCATTTGAAAGATGTGCTCCTTTATACTTGCTTCCTGGTTTTCTGATGAGAAATCCGATGCCATTCAAATCATTTTCCCTTATAGGTAGGATGTTATTTTTCTCTGGTTGCTTTCAATATTTTTTTCTTTGTCTTTAGTTTTCAAAAATTTAAATATGATATGTATTGGTGTAGATTTCTTTGAGTTTATCCTGTTTGAGCCTTGCTAAGCTTCTTCAATCTATAGATTTTTACAAAATTTAGAAGTCTGAGCAATTATTTCTTTGGATACTTTTTCTGTACCGTCTTCTTTCTCTTCTCCTTTCCTGATTCCAATAACATGTATATTAGATCTTCTTTTATATCCCCCATAAGTTTTGAGGCTCTTTTCATTTTCTCCTATTTTCTCCCTGTTTTTCATGTTATTTAATTTTTGTTGTTTTATCTTTGAGTTTACTAATTCTTTCCTTTCTTTCCTCCATCCTGCTTATCAACTCATGTATTTAGCATTTTATTAAAGTTATTATATTTTTCACTTCTGTGAAGGTTGATTTGTGTGTCAACTTGGCCAGGCGATCACATGCCGAGATTTTTGGTCAAACATTATTCTGGGAGAGGTGCCTGGGTGGTTCAGTCGGTTAGGTGTCTGACTTCAGCTTAGGTCATGATCTCACGGTTTGTGAATTTGAGCCCCGTGTCAGGCTCTGTGCTGACAGCTCAGAGCCTAGAGCCTGCTTCGGATTCCATGTCTCCCTCTTTGTGACGCTTCCTTGCTCATGCTGTCTCTCTCTCTCTACCTCTCTCTCAGAAATAAGTAAAACATTAAAAAATTAAAAAAAAAACATTATTCTGGGAGATGTCTGTTAGGATGCATTTGGAAATGATTAATATTTAAATTAATAGACTGAGTGAAGCAGATTGCCTTTGCTAATGTGGGTAGATCTCATTCAACTAGTTGAAGTCTTGAACAGAACAAAAAGGTTGGCCTTCCAATGATAAGGGAAATCCCCCTTATTGCCTTAATCAGGACCATTGGCCTTTTCCTTCCCTTGTACTCCAACTGAAACATCAGCTCTTGGGCCTCTGGCCAGCTAGTTCTCAGAATGGAAGTACACCATCTGCTTTGCCAGGGCTCCAGCTTGCTGACTTGATCTTGGGACTTCTCAGCCTCCATTTTCACATGAGGAATTCTCATAATACATTTTTATTTATCTATGTCTTATTGTCTCTGTTTTGCTGAAGACTGATATAGATATTGGTTCTGAGAAGTGGAGTCCTGCTGTAACAAATACTTAAAAATGTGGATATGTTTTTAGAACTGGATAAGGGATAGAGGCTGGAGAATATTGTGGTGCATGATAGAAAAAGCCAATATTACTGTGAAGAAAGGACGTGGTAATTCTGGTGAGCATTCAGAAAGAAAAAAGGAGAGCTGGAGAGAATACTTTCATCTTCTTTGAGAATACAAAATAATCACAAACAGAATGCTGGTAGAATATGGATGCTAAAGGTCTTCTAGTAGGGTCTATGCAGAGATGAGGGACAAGTTATAGAAAGCTTGAAGAAAGGTAATTCTTGTTATAAGGTAACTAAATTGTGGTCAAAGCAGTTGACTAAATTGTGTTCTCGTGTTTTATGGAAGGTAAAACTTGTGCTCAATGAAATTTGGTATTTAGTTGAGATTTCTAAGCACAGTGATGAGTTCCTTGTCACTGCCTATAGTAAAATATGAGAAGCAAGAGATGAATTGGAGAAGGAATTATTAAGCAAAAAGAACTACAACTTAAAGATTTGGAAAAATCTTTAGTCTGCCCATACTATGAAAAAGAGGCTTGTTGTGGAGAGAAGACCAATGGTGTGACTGGACAATTACTTCAAAAAATTGGCACCTGTGATGTTTATCAGCCATCTCAACAGAAACCAGAAAGAATGACTGAAGGCAGTTTAGAGATCATAGCGCTGCCAGTACCACCACAGGTTTCAATTTCAAAGGGCAGAACTGCCAACCAGCAGAGCAGGATCCTTGCATACAGCCTTGGAAGCAGCACCCCACAGAGCAATAGGAGTGATACTGCCACTCCACTCTGGAGGGCAGAGCATTGAATCAAAGAGGATTATTCTCAGGCCTTAAGAATGCCTTGCTAGGTCTAGCACCTGCTTGGGACTCATCTCCCCTTTCCTTTCAATTTCTCTTTTAGAATGTCTATCCTCTCTGTCTGTTCCACCATTGTATTTTGGAATCACATAATATGTTTTGTTTCACAAGTTTACAGCTGAAGAGGAATTTTGCCTCAGGACGAATTGAATCTCATCCACATCTGATTTAGATGATATTTGGATGAGACTTTGGACTTTAGATGTTAGAGTTGATGCTGGAATAAGTTAAGATTTTGTTGCTATTGGGGTGGAGTGGATATATTTTGCATGCAAGAAGGCCATGAATTTGAGGGAGGCAGTAGTGCTATGCACTGAATTATGTTCCCACAAATTCATATGTTAAAACCCTAATCCCCAGTGTTACTGTGTTTGGAGACAGCACTTCTATAATTAAGTGAAGTCATAAGGGTGGAACCCTAATCCAATAGGATTGGTGCCTTCAAATGAAGAGGAAGAGAGAGAAATCTCTTTCCCTCCAAACACATCCAATGAGGGAAAGCAATGAGGGAAAGCATAAAGGTAGCCATTTGCAAGCCATGAAGAGAGCTCTCACCAAAACCTGAAATCTGTAAGCACCTTGGTCATAGGCTTCCTAGCCTCTAGATGTGAGAAAATAAATCATCTCCCATATTATGGTATTTTGTTATGGTAGCCCAAGCAGACCAACATAACTTCTGAAACTTCTGTTTGGTCTTTTGTTACCATTCCTTTTTCTTTGCAGAGACTATAATTTTTCATTTGTTTCAAGCATGTTTGTAATTGGTCATTGCAGTATTTTATGATGGCTGCTTCAAGAATTTTTTGTCAGGTAATTCTAACATGTCTGTCATATCTGTTTTGATATGTATTGATTTTCTTTGATTCAGCTTGATCTTCATTGATATGACAGATAATTTTCTGTTGGAATCTGGACATTTTGTGTATTGTGTTATGAGGCTTTAGATTTTATTCAAGTCTTCTGTTTTAGCTGGCTTAAAAAAAAAAAAAAAAAAACACTGCCCTGGCAGGGAAAGATGCAGCATAGCTTCGTTACTGCCAGGTGGGAGTAGAAGTTCAAGTTTCCCACTCAGCATCCATTGACACAGGGTGCCTGGGACTCCTTATTCTTGCTGCCTTCTCACTTCATACTAGGTCTCCACTGACACCAAATAAGAGTAGTGGCCCACTAGCACTGAGCGATGGCAGAAGTCTCAATTTTTGCTAATTTTCTGCTAACACAGCTCCAGCAAGGAGCAGGAGGAGGTACCTGCTACTGCTGGATTACTGTGGACCTCCAGGCTCCCCACATGACCTTCCCCACACTGTGGTGAATGGGTGTCATTATTGCCTAGCAGGAATGAAGTTCCTGGTTTCCTCTTCTCTGATGCCACTACATTGGTGGGTTGGGCATCTGGTGAGAGTAGAAGTCTGGGCTTTCCACTTTCTTTGCTGGCCTGCGGTCAGGCATGACTCTAAATTCTTCTGTGGTGTTTGATTGGACTTCTCCAGTTATTGCCTGAAAGTTTTCTATCTTGTTAGGCTGACCCTTTCTTAGTTCTTGGGGTAGAGTGAGCACAGACTTATCATGCTGTGTTACTGTTTTGTTTTGTTGTTGTTGTTGTTGTTGTTGTCTATGCCCATTGGTGTTTCTGGTTTGCTAAGCTTCTTGGATTCCTAGCCTGGGATGCATAAGGCAAGAATAAAACCACAGAACTCACTTAGTGGGTCATCTCTTAGGTACCAAGATCCCAAGACCTGTCTGCCTTATTCTTTCTACCTTTTAGATTCTTCCTATATTTTATGTCATATCCAGGTTTTCTAGTTAAATTTAGTGGGTGGAATAGGGGGAAACACATCTGCATTCTCCTGGAAGCAGAAGTTCCCTGCATGTGTTTTATTATTATTTATATTTCCTAGAGTTTATCTGTCACCAAATTTGAGGACTTTGGGCCATTATCTCTTCTAATATTTTTTCTCTGTCCCATCCTTCATCTTACATCTGGAGTCTAATCTAATTAATTTTTAATGTTTATTTGCTTATTTATTTTGAGATAGAGAGCACAAGCAGGGTAGGAGGTGGAGAGGGAGAGGAAGAATCCCAAGCAGGCTCTGTGCTGACATCACGGTTGAAATCAAGAGTTGACTTGGGGCATCTGGGTGGCTCAGTGGGTTAAATGAGCAGCAAAAGCTGACTTTTGCTTAGGTCCTGATCTCAGCGTTCATGAGTATGAGCCCTGCTTGGGCTCTGTTCTGACAGCTTGGAGCCTGGAGCCTGCTTGGGATTCTGTGTCTTCTTCTCTCTCTGCCCCTCCCCAACTCTGTCTCTGTCTCTGTCTCAGTTTCTCTCTCTCTCTCAAAAATAAATACAAGAAAAAAAAAAGAGTCAAATGCTTAACTGACTGAGCCACAGAGGCACCCCTCTTTATTTTTTATATTGGATAATTTCTATCACTCTGTCTTCAAGTCCACTGACTTTTATGTCATTTAATCTGTAGCTAAATCCATACAGTAAATTTTTTATTTAGTGTATTTGTCAGATTTAGAGTTTGTATATGGTTCTTTAAAAACTTTCAATGTTAGAAACACTTACTCTTAGTTTTTCATTACATTTTTTTCCTTTACACTCTTAAGCATTGTCATATAAGTGGCTTTAAAATCCTTATATGCTGGGGCACCTGGGTGGCTCAGTTGGTTAAGCGTCCGGCTTCGGCTCAGGTCATGATCCCACGGTTTGTGGGTTTGAGCCCCACGTAGGGCTCTGTGCTGACAGCTAACTCAGAGCCTGGAGCCTGCCTCAGATTCTGTGTCTCCCTCTCTCTCTGACCTTCCCCTGATCATGCTGTTTCTCTCTCTCAGTAATTAATAAAACATTAAAAAATTAAAAATAAATAAAAATAAAATCCTTGTATGCTAAATCCAAGATCTACATCCTCTTGGGATCATTCCACATTGATTGCATTTTCTCTTGAGTATGGGTCACTTTTTTGTGTTTCTTTTACATTTAATATATTTTTAAAATTCTTTCCTGGATATCTCAGTGTTGTATTGCAGAGACTGGATTCTGTTAAGTTTAGAATGTCAATTTTTTTTTTGTTTAGTTAATTAACTTGACCAAAGAAAAACTCCAAACACTATCTTTCCTGTAGTAGGCTACAGCTGAAATGTCAGGTGGTTCCTCTACCTTAGTTGGGCTGGTAGGATTATGCTCTATATATGTACAATCTAGGGGTAAGTATAGATATCTGGATAGAATTTACATACATCTATTACATCTACTACTTCTACTCTGCAACTCTTTCCTTTCTAGGATTTTACACCTCATTTTTCAGATGTGCTATTTTGATAGCTCTATGCTTCCTTTTGGTTCTTCAAGCCAGTAAGACCAAAAGGATCCATCTAAGCTTTAGCCACTTCAGAGCTCTGACTCAAAGCTTTTTAAGTAGAAATGCATTCCCCTATTCTGAGTGCCAGCTCCCTCCTGTCTTTTCCTCTATTTGTTCACTCTCTAGTGCCTTCAGGGAGTTCTCTTTTACAGGGTGTCCAGACTTAATAATTGTTACCTGATAACAACCACTTTGCTGTTACTGGCAGGGGAAGTTCTTTGACTCCAGGGGTTTCCTTTTGTATTACTTCTCTCATTTCAAATAGATTTTTGGAATTAGGAGAGGTGTATGTGTGATGAGCCAAAAGTTAGGTTGAATGGAAATAATTTTCTTTTCAAACTATTACCTTTAAATGCAAGGAGAGATTCAACATACATTTATTTGGGAGAAGCAGTATAATAGAAATGGACTTTCACCAGAATTTATTTAACTAATGTGTTGCCATGTGGTGGCTGTGCACATCTGTACTTTAGACGAAACCTTCAAAAGATCCTGAGGCATCTTATTTGAGAATCACTGATTCGTGTCCCTGAAGGAAAATGAATTGTTCATATCCCTTAGAGGAAAATGAGTTGTATAATATAAAATTATACTCCTTTTTGCATATGAAAATTATGCTGTTGATTTGATTAAAGGCAAAACACTACAAGTGAAATTGTCATTTTTTCCATCATTTTTAAATAAGATCAAGTTAATGGGATGTAATGACAATGGTTTACAGGACAGGCATCACAAGAACAATTTTTGGTGAAAGAAAATATGTGACCCTCTTAATCTTTCTTCCCTAAATCTCGTATTCAACAACCAATTAACTGTAGTTAAGTCATTTATTACATTCAGAGATAAAATACAGAGATAGGATCTCATCACTTCTACAATGAGTCATACTAAATGAGCTCAGTGTTTGTGTATATGTATGTGTGTTTGTGTGTGTGTGAATGTATTTTGAACTCAGTAAAGATCCCCAAATATAAACATTCTTGAGATTTTGAACTCTCACACTAAATTTCTTTTTTATCTGCCTGATATTTTGAAGATTGGTTTGACTTAGATGTTGATTATTTTTGTATATCTGCTATTAATTTCATTACTATGATACTCAAAGTGATTTAAAGGATTTTCTTCATATATCATGTTTATATACAGTTGCCCAGGAGCTGAAAAACTGCACTAACTTTACCTTTCATCAGCTTATATGGTTTCAGCTCAGGGTATAATAATTTTAACAGAAGGAATGTTATTTAATTAAGTGTGTCTCTTACTTGTCTTTCATCTTTTTGATTTACTAAAAATAACTGCTTGGCCAAGTAGTTCCCTTATACCACAGTTATCTGAGCACGGTGCAGAGGCTAAATGTGATAGTATAATGAGTTTCAAATTACCCAATCCAACAGTTCTCTGCTATTAGGAGACAAAGGAATGCAAATAGGTGTCATTATTCTAATGAGCCACATGCTATGGCTTCTCTAATGCAGCACTGAATTAACAGATATTTCTGTTATTGCTATCTCTACTCTCAAGAATTCAAACAAATGTTGAAATTAGCCCTAGTTTACAGAAGGAGCTTTCCTAGTCCATAAAGAAATTCCTTAAAGATAGTGGCATGGCTTATATTTGGAAGCAAGTGCTTAAATCAATATTTTTTAGAAAGTAAAAAAAAAAAACAACACTTTATTTTTTTCTATTTTTTTGTGGAATGATGCATTAACTAGTAAATTAAGTCATGAAACAACATCTGGATTCATGAAAATATATGCTAAATTAGATATGGATGCCTCTTTGGTAAACATCCAGTGGAGAGAATATAAAACAAAATCAGGATAAATCTCAGGGTAGTGAGCTATTAGTTCATTCAAACATGTGGAATTATGAGACTATTAACTGCATTCATCATGCCCAGCATGTAGCAACTCAGCATGAGTCTAGGTGATATAGAACACAAGTTTCAGAGTGCCTAATGTGGATTTTAGTCTGTGAGGTCTTAGGAACACATTGAAGTTCTGCCTGTGTTGTGTCTAAATGCACTAGTAACCTTGATTACTATTTAACAGATACATTGGGTGTGTTTTCATTACTGCTAGATGCAGTGAGTATCACAGAAGCATAAGTTCTGCTCCCAAGGAGTTGATGAACACATTACATAATAAGGTTAAATATCCTTATACAGCTGAAAGCCACTGGAATTCAGATGGGGAAAGATGGGGATGATATTTTAAACTGAACCTGGAAGCATTTGAATAGAAAAATAACAGAAATAAGTGCAAAGCACAATGACTGGGGGTCACTTAGTGTAGGTGGTGAACACCTACTTTAGGGAAATGACAGAATGGCATAAGCATTCAAATGTGAAAGTGTAAAAGTAGTAGACAGAGTGGGAGAGTTTTGTGGAGCAAAGGGAGTATGTGCTGGGCTCACTACTAGGGAGGTACACTGAGAGCTAGGAATTGCCCTACAGCACTAGAAACACTGAGAGTTGAGAATAGGGTGGTAGCCAGATGTGACAAGGGTGGTGGTCAGATGTGATCCTGTATCCTTTGATACAGGATCAAAGGGGGACATGAATCAAGGATAGCATCACAATTTTAAGCCTATGTGACTTGGGAAATCTATTTTCCCTAAGGAAATTGAAAGTGATTGGAAGGAAGTGCTGGTTTTAATGTAAAAAAAGCTGATTCATTTATGAAGTGGTGGTAAATTACATGAAGGGATTTCCTCCTAATGTTACTTCTAGGCTTGTGCTCTGCTTCTCACTCCTTTCCACAAGGAGAGGGTCTTTTCTGCTAAGAGGACAGGTCTTAGCCTTTTCCTGATTTGTTTCCATGGACACAGAGAGTGCAGTCTTTTTGACTCTGTCTGTTAAACTAGGCAGCACAGTGACCCTACATAATTTTACAGGCCGTATTGTGGCATGGTTACAGGCCATTTGATTAGCAAATCTCAACTGTCACCTGTAATTTCTTTGGTAACAGGGCAGAAATGTTGTTCGTTCATCTCCAACTGCAGATAGTTGCCCTTATGTCTCAACTGATTCCAGGCAAGGAAAAAGGCATGGGTAACTTTTACCTACTGAATTCAAAGCAGAGATATTGGGTATCCAGTAGGCCATCAGAGATAATGTATCTACATACATTTATATCTTATGAAGTTTGTAATATAAATTATGCAATTGATGGGTTAAGTGTTGACTTGGATTTCAGCACAGAATACTGAGGCTCAGGGAGTTGAGGACCCTGCAGAAGATCATACTAGTGATGGGTAGTGAGGTCTTCTGAGGTAGTTATCCTTATCATTTCCACCTTCTTTTTAGAAGAGAGAGGAAGGCTGAGGACATGGCTGTCAGAGAACTTCAATTCTGTATGTTTTCAGGTTACAAAAATTCTGCTCAGTGGGTACATCTTAATCTGCATTTCTCCTAACATTATAGGCAATGAATGCACAAGGTAAAATGGATTTCTTATCTCGTTATTGGCAGTTCTTGAGTTCCCAAGTATCCATGCAGCCTATCAGATGAGGCTAACCAACAGTCTTCACACATTGGGTTTGCTTTTCACTGATGGTTAGCAAGTCAACTTAGGTTTAAAGATATTTTCAAGGCTTGAAGTTTGGATCTAACACAAACCAAAAATCCATCCCAATATATGGGTACATTTCCTAATATTTTATTAAGCAACCTCCTGTGTCAGGAATATGCTAAATATCTAACATTGATGAATATACTTTGCCCTCACAGTGCCCCTAGGAGATGGGAGTTATTTTCCCTAAACTACAGATGGGGAAATAGAGGCTTAGAGTATATATTGGTTGTTGAAGTTCAGAGTCACACCACCATATTTCTCCAATAGCTTGGCAAACACTCACTGCTTTTGAAAGGCCTTGTAAATAAGGGTTAATAGTGTCATCTCTACCTTCTAATATGGATTTGCAAAGCTAGACTTGGAAAAACAGAAAGTGTCAACTCAGGAAAAGAAGCCACTCAGAAAGCAGTGATGAATTCCCAAGTTAGTTAAGAGTGAAAACATTTCCTATCTTGCTCTGCTGATATATGGCTGACAGGAGGCGAGTACTCTGTTTCTGGAGCTCTAAATCATGACAAATGATAGCACAACAAACCTGATGTTTTGTGTGGCTAAGAGATGAAATGCCACACAGCTGACACAAAGAGAAGAATTTAGTGCTGCTAAATACCTGGGCCGAAATGCACATGAGTGTCATTTATTCCCACCCTTAATTTGATGAAGAGAGCAGAACTCAGCAATGCTGAACTGACATGCCAAAGGCCTTGCTGCCTCTTGTTGTTGTTATTATTAATGCTGTTAACATTATCAATATCAATAGGCTATTTAATACTTATTAACCGTTTGAAAAGCAAGATGATATGAATTATTAGTATGCATCATAAGATATACTCATATATAATTTTGTGATTTCAACTAACTTTTATCTAGTTACAATTATTATTTTATTGGATATTTATTATAAGTATTATTATACACACACACACACACACACACACACACTCACCAACAATGGAGAAAGAGGCTTAGAATTTGTATGCTCAATGAGCCTGCAAATATCAGTCCAGCTTGTCCCCAGCCAGTGATCCTTGCAGCATGTATCCCTGGTCAACATGCCACTAAGCTTCAGAGTCCAAGGAGATCCATCTGTAACTGTGTGCCATCTCCAATCTCACTGTAGAAGGTAATGCCCAACACTGCAGTCAGGAGTGCAGATGGGGTGGGGGTCAGTGTCTTCCATTGGTCTGTCTCAGTCTCTACACCTATCTCAGTGCCTCCTCCATCACCTCAGGACTCCTATCTGTGGCCGACATCCAGGCCAGAGAGGGCACTTAAACCTTTAGACCTCCACCACTTTCCAGAATGCTACATGTGTCCTGATGTCATCTCTCTCCTGCTTCTTATATGCTCTTTGCCTTCTTTCCCTTCTTTCTTGAACAGACTTGGCACCAAGTAGGTAGCTCCATGGGGGAAGCATTGTTTCCTGTGTTCTGTACTCTCTTTAGACATGTCTGTGTTCCCAAATGTTCCTAACTCTCAGAACTGACCCTCATCACTCCAACCTGTTGCCTTGAGATTTGAGTTCCCTTATGCACTTTAGGATTAACATTATATGATCTGCTTACATTTCCCAAGGGTTGTGAGGGGCCCCCTTCTCTTGACCAGAGGTCAGAGTTAAAACTCCTCTGTGGATTCAAAATGGAATAAGGAAGTGTTAATGGGACATCTGCAGCCCTCCTCACTAGAGTTGTAGTCAGAGGAGAGGCCTTCTTCACAAGGCAGCAGTTCTCCCCATTATGAGGTAGATGAACTAAGAAGAAGATACATGGCAGGTGTACAGGACAATAGAAACAGAATCTGCCTGAGCCAGTCTGTGGACAATAAGAAGCCAGGGGTATGGTCTCATACCTTCTACTGTCTGCCCCACACTCACAGCTTGACCAGAATCCAGTGGGGCTGCTCTGCTCAGGTCCATGTCTGAGCACCACAGCTCTTTAAGGCTTTTATAGCATTTACACAGTAGGAGGGAGATAGAATTCTCACCGTCATTTATGTGGAGTACAGGGAGCCCTCACAACCTTATTAGTGCATGCCCAGTGGTGCCTGACCAGACATTTGGAAAGCAGCTTGCCAATTTAGAGGAATCATCAGCACCCACATACATCCTTATCACCCAGAGCCACCCATCTCCCCAGTAGAGAAGGGAAATTACAACAGAATGTACTTGGGTCAGGGGAGCTTTAATGCTGCCCATGTGAAAAATATATATTAAGGTATGTTAATTAAACAAACAAACAAACAAACAAACAAATAAGACAAGAATACCACTCAACATTTACCTGCAATGTGAGTGAAGTCTAGCATCCATAATATTTCATCAATTGTTATAATGGAGTCTACTCTATTTACTTCCATTTCAAATCATTAATATACAGATAAATCTCAGAGTCATATCACTCATTCTCACACTTCTGACCCCACCCTTGCTTAGCAACTTTCTGATAAGTTGGCCTATTGTCCTTTTCTCAGGGACCTACTACACTGGTTATTGGAAAAGAATATTTAGTACCAAACATCTAGGGGGAGACATCTAGCAAAAAGAGAATGAGGGGTACCTGGGTGGCTCAGTCAGTTAAGCATCCAGCTCTTGATTTTGGCTCAGATCATGATCACATGAGGTCATTGAGTTTGAGCTGCATGTTGGGCTCTGTGCTGACAACATGGAGTCTTCATGGGATTCTCTCTCTCCTTCCCTCCCACTCTGTCCCTCCCCTGCACATGTGTGCATGTGCTTTCTCTCACTCTCTCAAAATAAATAAATTTTGAAAACAAGAGAATGATACAACCTTATTAAAAATATTTCAATATAGAAAACTCTTTTGGGTAGGCCTCAGGCTATCAGTAGTGATGCCATCATCTAGGAATGTATAGGCACTTGCCTGGCCATAGTACTCATTGTGAATCCCTATAGACGTTTATCTTAGTGGAGCCATTGCTGTGGTGGGACCAACTCTTGTGATTCTCATTGTGATTGCAAGATGCATCTCAGCAACAAACATCAGGGAACTCTGAAAAGACATTACTCACAAGTCCTAGAAGGTACACAGCACACCTGGGGCCACATGGAGAGGTCACAGGTAGAGAGAGGGAAAGAGAGAACGCAGACCCAGGGTTTTCCTTTATTCAAGTCTAGATTGGGGTGCCTAGGGTTTGGCAGGTTCATTCTTTATTGTCACTTTTAAACCATAAGAGAAAGAATTAGTGCACAGGAAGAGAAAAGTGGGGTGACTCAAGTGGTCAGCTATTTAGGTCACTCTGGGCTTTAAAAGGGGAATCTCGATGGGGCGCCTGGGTGGCTTAGTTGGTTAAGCGTCCAGCTTTCGCTTAGGTCATGATCTCGCGGTTCGTGGGTTCGAGCCCCACCTCCGGCGCTGTGCTGACTGCCAACTCAGAGCCTGGAGCCTGTTTCAGAGTCTGTCACTCCCTCTCTCTCTGACCCTCCCCTGCTTACGCTGTCTCTCTCTCTCCTAGAAGTAAATAAAATATTTTAAAAAAAATAAAAGGGGAATCTCATGGATAGGGTGGCCTGGCTCTTTATTTAGTTGTGTATCTGGCAGTGTATTCAAGATGAATGTCTTTGAAGTGGATGCCTCAGCAATCAAAAGCTTAACATCAGGTGCTTGTATTACAAGAAAAAAGAAAAAAGAACTTTTTGTCAGGCACTTCCACTACAAAGAACTAAATACATGGAGAGACACAACATGTCCATAATTAAAAAGATAAAATACCAAAAGTGTCAATTCCCCCAAGTCTATAATATATAGATCGAGTTCAGTTTCAGTATGAATCTCATCAGAGTATTTTTATGGAAGTCTGTTAAGCTGATTCCAACATGCATATGGGTGAGCAGAGGACCAAGAATAGCCAGGCTCCCTGAAGAAAAATAGAGATGTACCTTACCCTTCTAGCTATTGGTGTCTTCCAAAGCAGGACATGAAAAGGGAACTTAACAGAGGACCCAATAAAGAGAAAACCAGTGCATAATGGAAACCTTACTTGGCAGACCAAACCTGCAAGTGAATGGGTGGGAGAGATGGCTTAATGACTTTGGTGGCAACACAGAATATCACATGGAGAACATGCCATTGGATACTTCCATGTGGAAAATGTATACAGAAGTCAATTCCCAGTAATTAAAGTCCTAAGGTTGAAAGACAATCTGTTAAAACTGTGATATGCACTTGTCATATAGTGTGACCCCAGAACAGGGAGGGCCTCTGAAATAAGATGCAAAAAAATGAAAAGAGCGATAAATTTGACTAAAATTGAACTCTATCAAAAAAGAAAAAACAAAACATGAACACAGTGAAATAGCCCCAAATTTGAGGATATTTGTAACACAGAATAAAAATTATCAGAATGTATAAGGGAAGGGTAAACACATGCACAGATTTCATAAAGAAGACATATGCAAAACCAAAATAAACAAACAAAAAGAAACCAACAACTTTGTTTAGTGACTTCTTCCCAGAACGTAAAACTACAGAGCAAACAGTGCAATGGTTATCATAAAATTCAGATTACCACTTTTTAGGGAAGAGGTGAGCTTTCAGTGAGTTATGTACAGAGACCCTTGAACCTTCTTCTGTCTTCCTGTGTATTAAGCTCAGAGTTAGCAACATACATGCTAATTTCAACTGTTATGGATACTCTTTTGCACATAAATGAAGAATAAAGGTAGCGATGTGCATTAGCAAAGAAACTTCTACACTTTTTAGTAGAACTCTTCATCACTCCAGAGACCATTCTTCTCACTTCTGCCTGTTAAGATCTCTGACCCAAATGCATAGTTTTGCTGGCCCAACCTAATAGAATTGCTACTCCAGGGGCTCGTGGCCTGGAATAGAGTCGCAGAGCATGCTGTCCTACTGAGGGATGCCTCCCTTGCCAGCAGTGGCATCAGACTCTGCAGCTCATCACTCATCTGCTGAGGTATCTACAGATTTCTCACCTCTGAGGGTGCATGGTTTTCTTCAAATGTGCTTGAGGGTCATGCTCTGCTTAAATAGCTGAGAGCAAAGCACACAGCTTTGTTCAAAAGGTATCAAAGTGGTTGGATGTGGCATCTGTTCAGATTCATGGGATTGATCATGGGACAGGTGTGCTGGCTTAACTTCAGGGGCCTCAAAAGACAACTGGAACAAATAAGCCTGTCCATTCTTCAAAGCCAGCTGCTCTTGCCACAGTGGCCAGATGCTGCTGGGTCTTGTGGCCACTCCTGACCCATCATCTGAAGCCTGTGACACATGTCTCCCTGACAGCACATTCCCTGCACCCTCCCACCACAGTGCCTGCTGTTCTGGTGGCTTTGCTGTTCCCCCCTTACCTCCTCAAGTTCTAGACGCTGCAGCACACTAGGAAGTCATTCACCACCCTCTTCTTTTCTCCACCAACACTCCTCAGATGATTTCACTAGCCAGTGCTTCAGTTGACATCCATATGATGGCAACTGGAGAGGTCACATCTTCATCCATTCCCATGAACTAACCTGTATAGCCAACTGTCCGTTCAGCGTTCTCAAGTAAACCCCTTGTAGATCTCACTTCGGACACATTGAACCTGGACCGCTGCTATTTTACCAGAAGCAAGGTCCTTCCAGAATCTTTGCCATCCTCCTAAGTGCAAATGACCTGTCTATATGTCCAGCCTGGTCCCCTTCTTCCTCTCACAGGCTACATGATTCATCAGCGACTGGACAGCCCTTCACTTTAACATGAATCCTAATTTCTCCTCTTTTTGCTACTGACCACCACTGTCATCTTCCACATGGATTTTTTTAAAGTTTATTTATTTTTTGGATGAGGAAGAGAGAGAACAGGGAGGAGCAGAAAGAGAGAGAGAGAGCGATGCAGAGGATTGTAAGCAGGCTCAGTGCTGTTAGCAGAAAACCTGATATGGGGCTTGATCTCACAAACCATGAGATCATGACTGAACTGAAATTAAGAGTCAACACTTAACTGACTGAACCATCCAGGCGCCCTTCCACTTGGATTATTTTAATGTTGCCCTAGGAAGTCTCCCATTTCTATCTGCTTCCCACATATTTTCTATTCTCCCATCTCAGCCAGACAGATCCTTTTAAAACATAAGTTAGAATATGTCATTTATTTGCCTAATCCTCCAGCCCCACCTTCATGTCTTCTGACTAGCTCAGAACAAAAGCTATAAAATATCCTTGAGATGCTGTTTTTTTTTTTTTAAATGTTTTATTTATTTCTAGGAGAGAGAGAGAGACAGCGTGAGCAGGGGAGGGTCAGAGAGAGAGGGAGTCACAGCCTGAAACAGGCTCCAGGCTCTGAGCTGGCAGTCAGCACAGAGCCCGACGCGGGGCTCGAACCCACGAACCGCGAGATCATGACCTGAGCGAAAGTCGGACGCTTAACCGACTAAGCCACCCAGGCGCCCCAACTTGAGACGCTGTTTTATCTGTGTTTTCTTCTGCCTTATGCCCTCTTCCCTGTCCAGCCACATTGCCTGCCTGGCTTCTCCTCAGGCTTTGCAGGCATGCTCCTGCCTCAGGACCTTTGTAGTACCTATTCCAGGGATGCTCTTCTTCCTGACAGCCTGTAACAAACTCCTGCCAGACAACCTCACTTAAAATTGTACCTCTTTCCTCTTCATAGCTTTTAGCTCTCTATAGCAATTACTCACCTGTTACATATTTTATGTGTATTTGTTTCCCTCCTCTGGGAGAGGGTCTTTGTCCTCAGTCTAACTGTTCTAGTTTTCCATGGCTTATGACAAGTTATCACAAAATTAGCAGTTTAAAGCAATACATGTGTAACTAGCCTTACTGTGGTAATCATTTCACAAATTATACATATATCAAATCACTACAAGGTATACCTTAAATTTACATGATGACACATGTCAATTATATGTCAATAAAGTTGAAAAAAAGAAAAAAACACCTTTATTGTCCTATAGTTTCATAGGTCAGAATACAGTATGTTTGCCTGATGTCTCTGTGCTGGATCCCATAGGCTAGAATTATGGTGTTGGCGGGGTTGCTTTCCTCTCTGGAGTGGGGGGACGAATCTACTTCCAGCTTCATTCAGGTTGTTGGAAGGATTCAATTCTGTTTGGCTGTAGGAAACAGTCCCTGTTTCCTGCTTGCTGTTACCTGGGGGTCATTCTTACCCTATAGAACCTGCCCACTCACCATGGCCCCTTCATCCATCTTCAAAGCCAACAATGAAGGTTGAGTGCTTTCTTCATGCTTCAGACCCGTCTATGAGATGGGTCTCTGACTGGTCCCAGCTAGAGAAAGTTCTCTGTTTTTAAGGGCTCAAGTGATTATATTGGGTGCACTGGGTTAATCCAGGATAATCTTCTGATTTAAAGGCCCATAGCCTTAACTCCATCTGCACAATGCTATTTGCCATATAAGGTAACATTCGTAGGCATGACACCAATGGTGGTCTTGCCTACCATCCTTCCACCAGGACAGTGTCAGACAATAAGACAATAAGTTCTACCAGTTGTGGAGTAGAACCTTTACCATAGCTGATGCACTCAGGTACTGCTCCATGTCCTCTATGCATTAGGTCATTATGGAGCTTGTATCATGATAGCAGGAGCCCTAAGAAGTAGCTGCTGTTACCGCCCCATTTTACAGATGGAAGAACTGAGGCACAGACCATAAGTTACTTGCCCAACACCACAGGACTGGGAGAGCCCTGACACTGTGGTCTCAGCCCATGTGATAGTGTACCCTAAAGAGAAAATACATACTGGGAATCACCAGGCACTGAGTGCTGACCACTCAGGTCTCTAGAAATGAGAAGGATCTGAACAGTGGTGGTGTCTGCCTTGGTCTGACCACCCTGTGTGTTCTTCAGGTCCTTTGACTTTCCAACCATCGTTCTTGCTACTTTTATAAACATCTTTGGTTGTGCGAAGCTGAATATAATTCCATATTTATACCACTTTCTGTACCTCAATGCAGATGCATATCCTAATTCCGAAGTTGTCTATGTCTGGACTAATGGAACCACTAAGTCAGTGGTGGTGGCAGAAGATGGCTCCAGGTTGAACCAGTACCACCTGATGGGGCAGACGGTGGGCACTGAGAACATCAGCACCAGCACAGGTGAGACCAGTGCACACAGAATGTCACACCATGGGAGAGCTCAGTGTTCCTGTAACATGATGGAGGGCAGGATTACCCCCTCGGGACATCTGAATTTTACTTAGCAAGCTGGGGCACAGCTGTGGTTGTGTGATGTTATCCACAAGGAGCCCTCAAATTCAGGTCCCGTTGCCTACAGCTGCACACGGAGGCACCAGCTGCAGTGGTTGGTTAGCAGCATGAAAACCGTGAGAGGCATTAATCTGAGGTGCATTTGTCCACATGTGAGCAGGTTGCTGTAATTGTAGGCCCTGCCTGGAGGTGACATAGACCTCCTTATATAACGCAGGCCCTGCTCCATGCACTGAGACATAGAGGCAGCAGTCTCTTCAGGAAAGGTAGACAGCTTCCTACAAATACTCCTATTTACCAGCTCCCTTACCTGCTGTTTTGAACATTTCTAAGATTTCCCAGGGGCTGAATTTTGGGAAGCACAAACAGCATAGAAATAGCTGAAACCTCACCAAGAAGGAAACGGGCTCTCACTCTCACATACATTGGGCTGGGTTGAGTATCATAGAAGCAGTACAAGCCTGGCTTGGGTGAGGTGTCCAAAGGAACAGAATGTGTTCCAGTTTCTACACCTGTAGGGTGCATCCTTGGCCATCTTCTGGCCATGGGCAGCCCAGACCCAACAGTCAGGAAGCTTCACTATTAGCAGGGGAGGAGACCCCAGGGCATGAGAGAGTCTCCACATGGCAGAGAAGAAAAGGATAATAGGGATGGAGTGGACTCTGTCACAGGGATGAGTTCTGAGCTCCAAATGATACCCTGGTCAGTACTGACAAAGCTAAGAGCTAGCAGGAAGCTCATGGGCATTGAGTGCATGCCTCCTCTATATACAGGCTGCCAGAGCCTACCCACTGGCTTGGTGCTGGGTATCTTCAGAAAGGAGAGAGCCTGGCAGGACGATGAGGATGGTGACACTGTGTGGATGCCTAAAGAGAAAGGAAGAAGAGGCAGGCCTAATTTTATGGGAACAAGTGAAAAGGTGGCATGGCAGATGTTTGGGGTAAAGAATTGCCACGCTGTTGGAGGATGCCACAGTTTGGAATTGTTTCAAAATGTATAAATGTGTTTCTGCTTCTTTTTTTTTTTTTTTAAATGTTTTATTTATTTCTAGGAGAGAGTGTGAGCAGGGAGGGTCAGAGAGGGAGTCACAGACTGAAACAGGCTCCAGGCTCTGAGCTGGCAGTCAGCACAGAGCCCGACGCGGGGCTCGAACCCACGAACCGCGAGATCATGACCCAAGCGAAAGTCGGACGCTTAACCGACTAAGCCACCCAGGCGCCCCATTGTGTTTCTGCTTCTATTTGCACTCCAAAAAGATGGTCTTTTTAAAAAACTTTATCTGATATTGCTACCATGAACCCAAAAATAAAACAAATGAAAGAGGGGGTGAAGCAATGGGCATAATGGGTAAAGGAGAGAGGAAGATACAGGCTTCCAGTTATGGAATGAATAAGTCACAGAAATACAAGACACAGCATAAGGAATATTGTCCCTGATATTGTAATAGGGATGTATTGGAACAGATGGTAGATACACTTGTGGCGAACACAGCATAATGTATAAACCTGTTAAATCATTATGTTGTATGCCCGAAACTAGTGTAACATTGTGTGTAAATTATACTCAAATTAAAAAAAAAATGAAAAGAACAATAAAAGCTTTATAAGTAGGAGAGTAATGTCAAACCCTACTACAGAGAAATAGAATGGCATTTCGCCTCTTCTCAAGTGTTAAGAAGAGTAAAAGTGGATCATTATAAAGATTCAGTCCTTGCTATTAAACATAGCTCATTCTCTTTCTCTTTGTTGCTGTTTCCTTCTGCTGTGATAGGGCCTGTTCAGCCCCTCTCTGCTGCTCTGACCTGCCTTAGAGCTATGGGGAAAGTGTGGCCTGCCAATGCTGGCAAGTCGCAGGCACTGCTGAGAATTTTGGTTTTCTTTTCTGTAAGGGGGCAGATTTTGCCACATGTGATCTTAATGGTTCTCTCTGCCTCTGACATCTGGCATGCTATGAAAAAAGCCATGTAGGGACACATCCATAGCTGGCCATGCTGAGCTCTGGGCCTTGATTCCAATAGCAAGCGTCAGAGATGTGCTATGGGACTCAAAGGTCCCAATGCTCCACATTGGTCTCTGGCAGACCCCCTCCCCCAAACAGATGGCTCCCACCCGGGTCTGCATTAGTGGCAGCCTCAAGCCTTTTCTCCCCACTTTGCAGTTCTACCCAGGTCCCTGGCCACACCATCTACCCCTTGTAATTCAGAGAAAGAACTCTTGTCCTCAGATCAGCTTAACTCTGCCTCCACTTCTCAAAGCAACCTCCCCATCTCCCTAGGGAGGTGCAAATTCAGGTAGCAGTCACAGAGATGAAAGCTACAGCACAAAGAATACAGACAATAGTAATTGTTATTATGTTGTATGGTGAATGATGGCGACTATGCTTACGATGAACATTAAGTAATTTACAGAATTGTTGAATCACTACGTGGTACCCTGAAACTAATACAACATTGTATGTTAACTATACTTTAGTAAAAACAAAAAACAAAACAAAACAAAAAAAAAACCCCTAGCATTAGAGACTTTCCAGCTGACATCCATTTATTCAACTGTCTGAGCAACCCAAGTGCCCCAAGCTGACATCCATTTACATACCCTCTAGCCACACCCAATCTCAGCTCCTTACCAGTTCACCATCAGGGCAGCATCATTCTCAGCAATGAAGGGGAGGTCCCCGCTGGCCTCCCACACAGCCAGGCAGATCCAGAGAAGGCACTGAGGCATCGCCAAGGAAATGCTCCAGTCTCCCTGGTGGGTGGCTGGAGGGAGAGGCTGCCAGACCAGCGGCCTCCTCAAGCTGTTGGTCTTCACCCTAAACCTGGGTCTGTCACAGAAAACAGAGCCTGTGGGGAGTGCTTCCCCCAGCTCCTGCCAGCTTTCCCTGGCTGGGAAATAGGGAGAACAATTCTCCACCTGCAACAGGGCTCTGTGATGTCCTGAGTTATATCTGGAGAGGCTAAATCCTAAAATCCCTGATGACAGTAGCAATGAGGGGGTGGGCAGAGAGTGGTACAGATTGTGACCAGGGATTAGGAAAACACACAAATCTGATTTTCCCCAGGAAAAACATCTATCAGCAAAGGCTCTTCAGAGGCTGGGGCTCAGAAGACTTACTTACAAAATGATGGCTAAGAAATCTATGCATCTTCTTTCCTCTCCTTCATCCCAACAATACAAATAAATTGTTGTCCAATGGGAAGGTGGAGAGAAGGTGGCTCCTGGACTGTCTCTGGTTCAGGGGCAGGAACCAGAGGCAGGATTGTAGGACTGTGGTTGCCCAGAGTTAATTTGCTTATTTGCAGGTGAATATACAATCATGACGGCTCATTTCCATCTGAAGAGGAAGATCGGGTACTTTGTCATCCAGACCTACCTTCCCTGCATAATGACAGTGATATTGTCACAAGTGTCCTTTTGGCTGAACAGAGAATCAGTCCCTGCCAGGACAGTGTTTGGTATGTGTTCTCAAGCCAGGCCTTCACTGGTGTTTGGTGACTGCTTCTAACTACCCCCAAACAACAACAGCCTCTGAAGAGCACCAGTTGGTGCTGGTTCTCTGACCTGGAAAACAAACAGACCAATTAGTTAAGAATTCAATGTTAAGGATGAGTATTTAGAATTGTGCTCTAACAAGGGTTTAGGAAATGACACTTGGTCTGTTTGATCGCTGTTTCTATTTTGTAAAGCTTTTGCTGGTAGGTTTTTCTTTTGGTTAGGTTTGAAACTGGCAGCAATCTGTCTTATGTGAGATTTGCTACAGTATTTTCATACTTCTCCTAAAGTACTGCTTTTTATGTTATCAAGCAGTTTTCTTTGAAACGTGATGCCACTTTAAAATTAACTCCCAAGGGGCATTCAGTATACCATATGTGATATGGTAATAATAATCACATATCTATATATGATATATACCATCATATGGTGTATATGATATGAATATACAGGTATTTGCATGGATACATAATACGCATATTATGTAAACATAGATATATACATGTATATATACATATACACATATACATGAATATATAAAGATACACATATACATATACACATATATACACACACACACATATAAGGTATGGATTTAATAGAATAACATCATTTGACATCCCTATGACATAAATGAGGTTTAGCAAGATCTAGCTCAAGAGGTACCTCAGCATAGCAGACATAGTTGAGCATTTGGCTCTTACTTCACATTTCAGTAAGTAATACTGAATTCAGTGATACTAAAGGTAGTTTTGCAGGTCAGTTGTGGTAATGGATATTTACATATTTCTAAACAGTAAGGTACACTTCGTGCTTCAGCTATTGCACTTTCCCTTGAAAAGAAGGTAATGGTGACCAGCATTTTATGTTAACACTCCCATAGTCTGTAGGAAGCTTGAGAGCCCAAGGAGTTTCTAAGTGAGTGGTCCAGGAGTGTTCCTGTCAGACCATCTCTCTACCTCCACCTGAGTGGCCAGCTTCACTTGCCTTGCTTCACTAGCTTCAGGAATGTTTCAGAGAGGTATGGAGGTTGGTTCATGGCTAGGCAGTGCTTCCCCAGCTCTTTAGGGGAACGTTAGTAGGTGGCTAAGAAAAAAAAAATAGTTTGGATAATGTTGCATATTAGCATCTGTTTATTGTTGGAGATTCCAGATGCACATTAGAGTATTAAGAGACCCAAGAAGTTGCAATAAGCCTGTTAAAGGCCATGAACACTTTCTTCAAGCACAATGATTAAGTGGATTTTTAAGAAAAATTAAAGATGTCTACTGATTTCTCACTATTAATTCTACATGTTACCATATTCAATGAGTACATATAAATACTTTTGAAGGATGACACTGAATGAAAACTAAGCTGCTGTGACCATCAGTGACATTATGTACTTGGTGCTGTACTGGCTTCCTAAGGTTATATTACAGAGTACCATGCCCTGAGTGGCTTAAACAACAGAAATTAATTATCTCAGATCTGGAGGTTAAAAGTCAAAAATCAAGAGGTCAGCAAAGCTGGTTCCTTCTGAGGACTATGATGAATGGGTCTGTTTCAGGCCTCTCTCCTAGCTTCTGGCAGTTTTTTGGCTTGTGGCAGAGAATTCCAGTCTTCACTTGGTATTATTCTGTGTTCATGTCTTTGGCACCTTTCATATTGCATCAGGGCCTGCCCTAACAATCTCATTCTATCCTGATTACTTCTGTAAAGGCTATATTTCCAAGTAAGGTTACATTCTGAAGTTCTGGATGTGAGGACTTTAACATATGAATTTTGGACAAACACAATCCAACCCATAACAGGTGCATTGTACCCACACCTCATGCACACAGGTGCACCTTTTTGCAGACAAAACTGTGGTGAGGAGGAAGGCACAGAGCATGTGGAAGCTATGTGGGCTGTAAAGGTCCTGCAGAGCTGGGTCTGAATATGGGTTCTCAGTTGTTAGCTAGCAATGGGGTACATTGCTAATTATTTTTATATTTTTAAGCATGTCACCTGTGAATGGAGATGATGGCACCCATCCAGAATGTAACTTAAATCAGTCTGGCACTTAGTAGATCCTAGATAGATGGGTTATAATCTGCCAGTCTTGAATGTTCCTGTCCAAGGATATGACCTTGTTTCATGGTCACCGCAGTGTTTCCACAGAAGCCAAGGCAGACTGGCCACAGACACCCTGCACAGTGGCTTTTAAGGGAAATTGATCCCTCTTGGATGGAGGAAAGTACTGAGACTCAGATGCAGACAGGGTGCTTCTACTGCACTCAGCTTCTCAGTTCCTCGAGGTCTGCAAGCTGGTTTAATACATGTAAAAGCAGGTTTGTCTCTTCAGGTTGCCTTGAGCCCACTACTCATAGGGTACCTAGCAAATTTTTTGTGAAACACTTCACTAGATGCTATGTGAATATCATTGCCTGTTCTCAATTGGGTGTTGCCCCCATGGCACAGAGGAATACCACCTATTCAACACATCTTTGTTGAATATGAGCTATTTGCTATTTGCTTGGTTCAAGAGAATGGGGACACAGGGTATGTGTATAGATCAGACCCAATCCTTATCCTCCTCAGCTTATATTCTCAAGGAAGGAGCCAATTAATAAGGTAAATAGAATAAGCAATAAAATAGCAAATAAATGCTATGAGTCTGTTAAATGTTATGAAACTATAGAGAGGGAGGTAAAGATAAAGATCTGGTAAAGACAACTAGTTTATTGATAAAGGTAATTAGTTCCTTTCCTGTCTTTATCTGTTATGGTCAGGGGTATTATACTGGGGTCTCGGGGCCAGTACTGATTACTGTTTCCATTCTGTCTACCCATGCCCCCACCCCGTCACTAACAACCACAGGGGTGACCACAGTGCTGACCATGACGACCCTCAGCATCAGTGCTCGGAACTCTCTACCCAAAGTGGCTTATGCGACAGCCATGGACTGGTTCATAGCTGTGTGCTATGCTTTCGTGTTCTCTGCGCTGATTGAGTTTGCCACTGTCAACTATTTCACAAAGAGAGGCTGGGCCTGGGATGGCAAAAAAGCCTCAGAAGCAGCCAAGGTTAAGGTACTGACTTCATTTTCCTCCTTTCCTCCAGAGAAAATATGTCTGATACAAAATATCAAATATAAGACAAATGTTTCTCCTCTCTATTGCCTACCATCCCCCCAACAAAAAAATGAATCCTTCCCTTGTGTTCAGGGTCCCTACCAAGTCTTACTTAAATCAGGTCCTATTTCAAATTTGTTTTGAATCATCAGCTTTGATCAAGCAAAAGGTCTGATATCATGTGAATGGCTTAGGTTTGTTTAAACATAGTCCTGTTATTTTTGCTAAAGTATCTTCTGTCTGTTCTGTGACTACTGGTCCGGTTCTGAATTGTACATTGTCACTCTCTTTTTCCACTACACCATGCAGTAGATCTTCTTCAAGGTGGCTTTAAGAGCACGAGGTGAGCATGCAGCTTATTGGAGGCAGCAAAGCCTACCTGATGAGGAGATGATGCAGTTATTGTGGAAAGCATTATTCTGTTCAAAGCAGTTAATCGTGAGGTATTTACAGGGTGATTTGTGACTAAATCTAGGGAATATTTGAAGAATATTGCACAGAATTCCAAGCTCAACCATGTCCTAGGGGAGGTGAGAATAATCTAGTTGGAACAGAAAATGAAACAGCATTTGATAAACTGCTAATTACACCGTGCATTAAACACATAAGCAAAGCCTTTGCTCTGAAGAAGAGCAGATCAAAGTTATCAAGGTAGACCTGAAATAAAAATCTGTCCTTTGAAAACTCAACATGAAGGGAGTCCTGGAAGGTATTATAGAAGACTGGAATTGTCTGACCTGACCTCCCAGCCAGGGCCACAAACCAGGAACAGCCACCCAGCACTCTCTTTTTGTTGAGGACACTCATCAGTGTCTCATCAAATGCCTAATGCTTGCTTTTTGCATTTAACACTATATTTCTTTCCAGTAAAAAGTCAGAGGTTCTGACTTAAGCTGACATATCTGATTCTTCCCACTTCCAGGGGCCAGGTAGTTCCACTCATGTCAGAATTCCAGTCATGGAAAACCCATTTCAAAATCCAGATTGTCTGGTTGGAGGAAGACCTGGTGGGGTCTGTGCTGGGCCCTCTCAAAGAAGATAGGATGGGAGGAAGGCCCTGACAAGTAGCAACCTCAGGAGTAGGTGTTTTGGGGGCTGTGGATGGAGTGGGGACACAGGAGTGAGCTGACCATAGTGGATTGGTGGTGATACGGGAAACCATTTGTAGAGACAGACTGGAGATTTTTGACCCAAGTGTCTGGACTTGATAATAAAGACAAAAGGAGCCATGGAGGATGTTTTTTGGGAGAGGAGCATGAATGGAATTAGGAGAAAGGGGTTCCCAGTGCCCACCCCTGTGTTGCCGAAGTGAAATGATTGCTAACAGCCTGGGTCTTGATGGCTATGTGACAGTGGACTGGAGATACTCAAGTATGAGTAGGAGAGCAGATGGGAGTTTTTTGGAGGAATTGAGGCCTTCAGGCACATATCTGTGAGTCTAAGAGGAAGGAAGGAATGGAGAGCCCTAGAATGTTCTCAGGCAGGCTCACCATCCTTGTCAGCCTCCACTATTGTACGTGGTCCCACTCTTGCTACTACTTGCCATAGATCCGGATGGTAAGACCATTGGAGAGGGAGGAATGAAGCTAACATGGATTGTCTAGTCCTAGATTAGCATGATCTTTTAGAAAAAGCAGCATACTTCACTGTCTTGTGGAACTTCAAGGCTATATGTTGTTTTCTGACTGTAGTGCTGGTGAATCCCATCCCTTAGGCCTGAAAAGTTCTGTGCAGTTGAAACATCAGGTCAACTAAAGGCATTCAGGTGGGCAAGTCATACTGTTAGACATGGATAGTGTACATGAGTTAGTAAACATGTTAGCCTACTCATATAAATTGACTTTTACTTAGAAGTAGACATCTTGAAAACTAGACTGTGTTGACCATTGTCACATGTTGGGATCTCTAGAGGCAAATGCCAGGTAAGAGTTTGGGATGCAAGGTAGTTTTTAAGGATGAAGACAGATGAAAGAACAGAGAGGAAATGGTATTCAGCAGATGAAGAAGTTGAAGTCAGCCCTGAAGGAGTTGGAGCTGGAGGCTGTTTCCTGACTGCTCTGTCTGCAGCTGGGCAGCAGGTGGTCCTAGAAGGGGGACTGGGGCACATTTCCATGAACACCACAGCCCTTGTGATTGTACTGAATTTTGTACTACTGCTCATTCCCTCAAGTAAAACACATGTTACCAAGATAGATTAGTATCTTCTAAAGCATCTGTTCTTTTCTTGGCTACACCAAGAATTGTGAGCCATTCAAGGCAGTGAATTCATAGTCATGATTATCAGTTTCTTCTGGCAGACCATTGTGGGTGTGCACACTATCACTGATATATCAAAGAACTGTAGTATTTCTGAAGAGTAGCTGAGAGGGTCCCTACTGTAGTCGAGGACTGGCATAGCCTCTCTCACCATGTCTCCATGTTCTCTGGATCTGGTTCCATATTGATTCTACCTCTCTTTTCACTTGCTTCCTCTTACTCCTTGCTCTATGTGTTTCCTTACTACTTGTTATCTTTTTCATAGTTTTAATGGTTGATATATTTACTTTACTTTCCTGTGTTTCCTCAATTAAATTTTATTTAATGACATTATATTGAAAGAACAGTTTTTGCAGCATTTTATTATATACATTTGCAAACAGATAATGATGTATAAAGAATTTTACAATGAAAATCTGTTATTACAGTCTACTTATTATCTATCATCTATCTATCTATCTATCTGTCTATCCATTTACTCATCCTCAATCCATCTTCATACCCTTATGCACTCCAAAGTAAATTTTAGAGGACAGTACATTTCCCACTAAATATATTTGTATAAATGTAAATATATGTGTATTATTAACTAGAGTTCAATATTTGTTTACCATTTGATTCTTTCAAAGAAAAATTTGCATAGTGTAAAATGCACAGATATCAAGGGTACATTTGATGAGCTCATCTGTGTAACCCAAATCCCTATCAAGATAGAAAACATCACCAGTTCTCCAAAAAGCTCACCATGCCACTTCCCAGTCAACAAAGCCTTTTCTAGTCTCCATCTCAACAAAGATAACTACTATTCTGATTTTTTCCACCAAAATTATTTTGTCATTCTAGAATTTCATATTCAAGACTAGCCATGTGGGGTTGTAGGCTTAGAAGTCGTGGAGAACTTCCCTCCCCTAGAGCTAAGCTGATGTTTTTCTATCTCTCTTTTGAGAGATATACCTTTAGAACCTTCAGAAATAAGTTGACAATTAACTGAAAATCACATGCCTTTACAGTCTTATTATATATTTTGCAGAAAAAGGAGCGAGAACTCATAATAAATAAGTCAAAAAATGCTTATACTACTGGGAAGATGACCCACCCCCCCAACATCCCAAAGGAACAGACCCCTGCAGGGACCTCAAATGCATCTTCAGCCTCAGTAAAGCCTTCCGAAGAGAAGACTTCTGAAAACAAAAAGACTTACAACAGCATCAGCAAGATTGACAAAATGTCCCGAATTGTATTCCCAGTCTTGTTTGGCACTTTCAACTTAGTTTACTGGGCAACATATTTGAATAGGGAACCAGTGATTAAAGGGGCTGCCTCTCCAAAATAACTCACTGTACTCCCAAACTCCAAGAGAGCCATACTTCCAGCAGAATGGTTACCAAGGAGAGGTTGAGCTCAGAGGAACCCTCCATATTCGGGCACTGTCTTTCAGGAAATTTTTGCATGTTTAATAATATGTACAAATAATATTGCCTTGATGTTTCTATATATAATGTCAGATGTTTCAAAGATGTCACATTGATAAACAAAGCAAACAACTTTCTAGAAAAACAGGAGACAATGGCTCTGACACTCAGATACTCAGTATCTTAAACTGATAGTTTACAAACAAGATAAGTATATTTTTAACTGTTCCAAGTGTTACCTAACAATGTTTTTTATACTTCAAATGTCATTTCATACAAATTTTCCCAGCAAATAAATATTTTAGGAAATGCTCCATGATTACTACTTGACCAACTCTCTTGCAAGAAACAAAGATCACAAAGAGCACATTTTTCATTAAAAAGGAACCTGTGGGCATTTATGTACAAAACTAATTGCCTTTGATAATTCTTACTGTTCTGAAATTAGGAAGTACTGCATGATATTACATTAATAAATAGGTTAGGCAAATATTTATGCAGATAAATTTAATAACAGAAATATATGATATGTTAGATTAACAGGTAAAATATTTCCCCAAGGAAAAAAAATTAACTGCTTAAAAAATCTTTATTAAATTTTTTTTGGAAAAGAAACATTTCTCTCCAACACCCACCTCCCCACCCAACTGAATACTGATCAGTGAAAGTAAAGGAAATGTTAAAACAAAAAGTGATGTGATGACAGTCTTGGCATTTGGCCCATGCATTCACTGGCTGAAACATTGACCACCTCTTCCTGCAGCCAGCGTGTAGTGCTTCAGTGGTGAGAAATTGTAATTGAGTTATTTTCCATTTTATTTCCTTGTACTTATTTCATGATTGACTTATTGCTCTGTTAGCTTTTGTATATGAACCTTAAATGTTCATTAAAAAATAAAAAAATGAACTGATCTTGTGGATAATGTCATTGTTTGAAAAAAAAAATCCATATTTTGATGGGCTCATTTCCTAAAAATGACATAAAGAAAACCAATCATGAAATTCCTTGCAAAAAAAACTCTTGGTGATTCATGTCTGTTTCAATCTAAGTCTCTAGAGTAGAGTACTAAAAAGAAAGTGATTGACTTGTGGTTGACCACAGGGTAAATAGGTAAAAGCAGACGTTTTTTTCCATCACATACATCATATGGCTCTCTCCTTGATAGAAGCTTCCCTGATGGTGTTCCCAAGGTGGGTGCTTGCTATGGGCAAAGTAACTGCTCAGTTCTTGCTCCTTCCTTTTGCTGTTTGTGAACAGTGATGCCAAGTACTACATTTGGACCATTTACTTACTGTTGGAGGAAGTATATAAAATGAACACTTCCTGCCTCCTCTGTGACTCAGTTGGAATTATAAAAGGGAAGTTATGATGGGGCCTTTGGGTGGCTTAGTAGGTTAAGCATCCTACTCTTGATTTTGGCTTAGGTCCTGATCTCATAGTTAGTGAGTCTGAGCTCCGTGTTGGGCCCTGTAGTGACAGTGCATTGCTTGGGACACCCTGCTTGGGATTCCTTCTCTCCATCTCTCTCTCTGCCTCTCCTCTGCTCTCTCTCTCTCTCTCAAAATAAATAAAGAAGCTTTAAAAAAAATATGGGGGGTTATCTGCCATCTGGGTGGCCTTGTCAGTTAAGTCTCTGACTTCGGCTCAAGTCATGATATCATGGTTCATGGGTTTGAGCCCCGCATAGGGATCTGTGCTGACCACTCAGAGCCTAGAGCCTGCCTCAAATTCTGTGTTCCCCTCTCTCTCTGCCTTGCCCTTGTCCCTTTGTCTCTCTCTCAATAATATTTTTTTTAATTTAAAATAAATAATAAATTTAAAAGGGGGGTTATGTGTAATGGTTAGCAAGCAATATCAAAATTAGGCCTGCCTATATTGACTACATGATAACACATAGTTGTTATTTTTCTTAAGTTTACTTGTTTTGAGAGAGAGAGGAGAGAGCAAGTAGGGGAGGGTAGAGAGAGAGGGAGAGAGGGAGAATCTCAAGCAGGCTCCCAACTCTCAGTGTTGAACTCAACGATGTGGGGCTTGAACTCATGAACCATGAAATCATGGCTTGAGCCAAAACCAAGAGTTGGATGCTTAACCGACTGAGCCACTCAGGTGCCCAGGTACATTATTCTTCAATACTAATTTACCTGACTGTGTTTGGTAGACATAGACATGGCAGATATTCAGCAGCACCTTTCATCTTGAATAGCCATGTAAATGCCACTAATATATCCATTCATTGAGAACTCAAAGGATTTATCCTGTAAAGGCTTTTCATAGGATTCAAGGTCAGTGATCATATTTTATCAGAATAAAATGAGAGATCGTTTTATTCTTCCAAAATATGGGTGCTCATTTTCCGCTATCTCTGCCTGATTTCAGGATATCACACATAGAAAGGTAAAGGTCAACAAAAAGGTGCTATTGAATCTTCAAGAAGAAAGCATTTCTCTATTACAAGTGGTGCTATATTTGTAGAATAATGTATGCAGTTTCCTTATACCACAGCATAAAATCTGCCATAACAAAGGGCAAACCTGAGGCTCACTCTGAAGCTTCTATTTTATCTGTTATTTAGTTAGTCTTCCCTATAGTCTTTACTGTTTAGCATCACATTGTAGTTGGAGAAAAATATACTATGTTAGGTCTAAATGGCTATAAATACAAATACTTTAAACATCCAATGGAAAATGATATCTTCCATATCAAGTTGCAGTAATTTTCTCTTTTTTTAAAATTTTTAATGTTTTATTTATTTCTGAGAGAGAGAGCGAGCGAGCAGGGGAGGGTCAGAGAGAGAGGGAGTGACAGACTCTGAAACAGGCTCCAGGCTCTGTGCATAGCTATCAGCACAGAGCCCAACACGGGGCTCGAACCCACAAACCATGAGATCATGACCTGAGCCGAAGTCGGAAGCTTATCATAACCCGAGCCAAAGTCGGACACTTAACCAACTGAGCCACCCAGGCACCCCACATTGCAGTAATTTTCTTGACAAGTCCTAGTCTTTGTTACAGAACACTGTAGGAGCTCTGCTGGGTAAATTCCAGTTTGAAGATAGTCTACTACATTTACATGTGCACAGTCTTAAAAATGATTAATATTTATTGAAAAGGATCACACTTGTTTTCTGCTCACTGATTTTGTATTGTAGATATTTCAGTGTTTGTTATTTTTAGTGATGATATAATGAAGAATCACCTTGGGGAGAATGATAACAAGGTAAGAAATAATTTTTTTGGAAATAATTATAAATTACAGTGTCCTACTTTTAGAATGAGGGTATGTATTTAAATGTATCTCTTTTGACATTACCATAATAGAAAGAAAAAATATTCTAATAAGTCAGCAATCAGTACTACTTCTGTATTTCTCAGGAATCTATGGACCTATATAGGGCAGGCTTTGGCTAAAGTTGGCCTAAATGCTTGCATACAATAATTAGGATCAAATGCTTCTAGAGTAACTATCAAAGTTAAAATGGTTTAGCAAACACTACCCCACCCCTTGAAGGGTGACAAAGAAGTTGTAAATCTTCTAACCTATTGGGATGTGAATGCCTTACAAATATTGTTTTATGTCTCCTATGAAACAAGCTATGGGAAATAGGTACAGTAGATGAGAAATCTATTTTATAAATAAGGATATTGAAACCCAAAGAGGTTAATCCATCAGCTCAAATCGTCACATGTTAGAAAAAATACATGCCTAGATTTTTTTTTTTAATTTTCTCAATATTTGTTTTATTTTGAGAGAGAGAGACAGACAGACAGACAGAGCACTGGTAGGGGAGGGACAGACAGAGAGGGAGACACAGAACTGAAGCAGGATCTAGGCTCTGAGCTGTCAGCACAGAGTCTGACATGGAGCCCGAACTCAGAAACTGTGAGATCATGACCTGAGCCAAAGTCCGACGCTTAACCAACTGAGCCACCCAGGTGCCCAATACATGCCTAGTTCTCATAGTTTCTAATTCTGAGTTCACAACATCATGTGATTGCTTCCATATGGAAGTAGATTTAGAACAAAAGTATAACCTAAAATGAAAAATTGTTCTTCATGCTCTGGTTGAATGATTATCTATTAAGAACACCTTAGGGTTTTTTGGTTTGTTTTTGTTTTTGTTTTGTTTTGTTGTTTTTTGTTTTGTTTTGTTTGTGTTTTTTTGGCACTGCAAGCATGATCTTTAAGTCTGTTCCTTCCTTTATAAAAGTTCTGTGATCTTAAAAATTCCTCTTGAAGGGCACCTGGGTGGATCAGTCAGTTATACATCCGACTTTGGCTCGGGTCATGATCTCACGGTTCATGGGTTCAAGCCCCATGTAGGGCTCTGTGCTGACAGCTCAGAGCCAGGAGCCTGATTTGAATTCTGTGTCTCCCTCTCTCTTTGACCCTTCCCTACTCATGCTCTGTTTCTCTCTGTCTCATAATAAGTAACCATTAAAAATATTCAAAAAATAAATTCCTCTTGATAGAATGGACTTGTCAGGGTAGCACTCTCTATCACACCTCCTGCATCAAAATGAGAAACAGAGAATGGGGGAAGTGGTAGAGAAGGAAGAAGCAGGGAGCAAGAATGGGCAGAGGGAGGAAAGGAGGGGAGAGAAGCACTGACTGACTGGAGCCAAGTATCTAGATGTGATTGCTCCTTCCAGAGGACTGATATAAATGATTATTGTTACTGCATTGGGTGAAGTTTACCTCAAGGAGAAAGCAAAACTATGATGTGACATCGAGTCTTCAATCAACATTAGCTTCCATTGTAAGAACTAGCTTCAAATCAAAAAGAACTATTTTTTTGAAAATTGGAAATGCCATAGTTCTCTCAGTGAAAACAGTGTTTTAAATATTTAGAAATTAGTCTTAATGTCTTTTTTACAACACTAGCACATCTGGGACAATCAATGCCATGAGTAAGTGTGGTGAGAATTTGAATATGAATAACTCTGATCATTGCACGTACTTGCCAGGTTTGCAGGTAATGCTTTTAAAGTGTGCAAAAGGTTCATTTCATTAAAGATTTGCTTGATTATCTGTTTGTCACTGTCATTTTCAATAGACCCTCTCAATCTTACAGATTCTCTGTATCTTATCCTGAAATGAGCATTGGTTCTTTATGGAAAACTGTGATTCAATAATATTTACTGCTTAAAATTTCCCTAATATAAAAGTCTTAAGAAATAAATGAGCTTTTCTGAGTTCAAACTGAAAGACAATTAAAACCAAAGATCAGATACTATATTTTATACTGCATAATTTTAGAAAGCAAATGTTGAAATGAGCTGTAATTGACACAATACTAATTTAAGTCCAATTTATTCTACGTTTTTCATGTTGCCACCACTGTCTCTCTAGCACTTTGCACTATTCCAGGGCAGCAACAGAGGCCCAGTGAGTGATGGAGGGAATGAATACTGGATAGTGCATGGACTGGGTGTCATGAAACCTCTTTGGATAGGGGTAGTTTTATACCAACCAAAGAAAATATTTTCTTAAGAATGTATAAAATAAAAAATGTCAAGATTTTTTACAAACTTATCAGTATTTCATGTAAGAACACTGGGAATACATTCCCACATTGTGTCAACTAGCTTGGTCTTAAAGATTGACCCTTTCAGTAAAGTGATCAAAAAATGTATTATTCAGAGGTGAGACTTCCAGATGGTAGAGTGAGTACCTCAGTAAGTTCTCTCTCCTCAGAAAATCACAGCACTGGCAAGATTATCAAAAGCAACCATTTCAGAACTCTGGAAGTTTAACCAAAGACATACAACAAATTAAAAGTACTTATTAAAGAAAAACTCCTGAACCTAAGTTAGAATAGTGAAGTCTGTGACATTTTAATTTCGGAATACTCCTATCTCCCTACCAATTCTTTAGTGATAACCTGAAGATCAGCAGCTTTGCTGCCACTAGAGGGGGCTGAGGTGATTTGCAACTCCACATTAAAAAAAAAAAAAAAAATCCTGCCCCTTAGGCTTTACTACTATTTGACCTTAGAGCTTCATAGAAAAGCTTTATTCCCAGGGCATAGTTGATAACAGTAGAAACCAGTAGCAGTCAGGGAAGGTAAATATGACTTCCTAAGGCTGTGATATCAGCTGGGCAAGAAGGAGCCCAGCCAAAAATTTAAAAGGAAGATCTAGGTAATTACATGTCCACAGTGGGCTACAAACACCTCTGACATATTCCTGGGGAACTGGAGTGATGTTCACATGGTCAGGGCTACGTGAACAGTAAAGAAAGAGCAAAAAGAGGCATGCTGATGCAGGAGTGATGCCTAGGAAGCCAGGACTAAAAATTAAACAAGAATTAAAACAAAGACACTTCATACTGCATTGGATACAAACACAGAACTGGTCCTAGGAAGTCACTGAACAAAAAACAAATCTAATCACCAACAACAAAAATAGTACAACAACAAACAACGGAGAGGTGAGAAGGATGATCAGATTTCAAAGTTACTAAAATATACATGTAGTATGATGAGTTGTCAACAACTATTAGGAGATATGCAAAGAAACATTGAAGTACAGTCTGTATACAGGAAACAAAACAATCCAAAGAAACTGACCCTGAGGGTGCCTAGATGCTTTACTTAGTAAGTAGACTTTAAATAAGCTTTTATAAATATGTTCAGAGAACTAAAGGAAACCAAGTTTAAAGAATTAAATTTGCTTTACCAAATAGATAATAGTAATATAGTGAGAAAACATTTTTATAAAAAATTAAATAGAAATTTTGTAGTTAAAAAATACAATAAGTGAAATGAAAAATTCACTAGAGGGTCTCAATATCAAATTTGAGCAGACAAGAAAAGAACTAGCAAACTTGAAGATACGTTAATAGACATTATTGTCTAAGGAACAGAAAAAAAAAGAAAGAAGAAAATTTTTAAAAAGCTTAAGCTATTGAAAGCCAAAGGCAGAAATAATCTTGAAAGCAACCAGAGAAGAGACTTCTCATGTACAAGTGGTCTACCATGAACTTAATAGCTGACTACTCATCAGGAACTATGGAGGCCATAAAACAGTGTTGAAAGGAAAGAGGGGGAAAAAAACCATTCTGTCAACCAACAGTCTTAAACCAAGGAAATTTATCTTTCAAATAAATTGAAAGTAGAAGGATCAAAAATATATACCATGCTTGCATACAGTACCCAAAGACCATGGGAATGGTTAAACCAATAGCAGAAAAAATAACTTTAATGCAAAAAACATTACTACAGTCAAGGTGGGAAATTTATAATGATAACACAGTTAATTCTTCAGGAGTATGCAACAATTAAAGACAGATATATACCTAACATCAGAGCCCCAAAATGTATGAAGCAAAAACTGTCAGAATTTAAAGAAGAATAAGTTCACTAATAACAGTTGAAAATATCAATATTCTACTCTCAGTAACTTATAGAACAACAGACAGAACGTAAACAAGGATGAAGAAAAAACAACAGCACTATCAACCAACTTAACTGACATCTGTAGAACTCTATCCAATAACAGCAGAAGATACACAGATTCTTCAAATGCACATGCACTGTTCTCCAGGAGAGTGCATTTTCTGTGCCATGAAACAAGTTTAACAATTTTAAAGAGACTGAAACTGTATAAACTATGTTTTCAAAACACACTGGAATTAAATTAAATATTTATTGCTCAAACCAGCAATAAATATATTTTATGGTTTTATTTTTAAGTTTATTTATTTTTGAGAGAGAGAGAGATAGAGTGAGCAGGGGAGGGCCAGAGAGAGAGAATCCCAAGCAGGCTCCACACTATCATCACAGAGCCCAATGTGGGGCTCGAACTCACAAATCATTAGATCATGACCTGACCTGAATTGAAGAGTCTCTGAACCAACCAGATGTCACCTAACCAGGACACTTTAAAGAAGGGCTCAATACTGATAATTACACCAAGCCAAAAGGCATAAATGAAAACTAACTTGAGCAAATCAAGGCATGTGTTCATCCTGCCTTTAGTAGGGAATCCACCATACAGCTTCCCATAGTTCCTCTACTCTGCTTCAGTTATGTCCATAGTGAAACCTACCTCACCCTGTAGACTTTCAAGTGTGTAACACATCTTCTGGAACAATTTGAGTTGGGGTATTCAACTTTATTTTCAAATGAATTAATCTTAAATTCACTATGCCCTGTCCTTATTTTAAAAAATACTTAAACACACTGTTAGTGAGAATTTTTGACTTTTGAATTAAACCCACATGACAAAAGATGGGCTTTGGGAAATTTTAAAGAAAAGCTTGGTTTTTCCCTTTGTTACATTTGGCTACTGACTTTGTCTTGGCCTGGGGGATGCTTGGCATTTTAAAATGGTTAATATCTAGTTATAGTGTCTGCCTGGAAATTCCATTCTTTTCTAGAAATATATACTATTCCAAATTTCAAGCATCCTAAAATCCTGATATGATAAATGAGAGGTGGAATAGAATATGTTCCACTTTTCTCATCTATTATTTTGCTTACAGGGGTGAATTAATGAAGCCTGCTTGTATGAAGGGGATTTTTAAAGTTTATTTATTTATTTTGAGAGGGAGAGTGCACTCATACACAGGGGAGAGTCAAAGAGAAAGAGAGGGAGAGAGAGAATCCTGAGAAGGCTCCATAATGTGAGTGCCAGAGACTAATATGGTTCTCTATCCCATGAACCATGAGATCTTGACCTGAAATCAAGAGTCAGAAGCTTAACTGACTGAGTCACCCAGGTGCCCCTGGAGGGGATTTTTTTAGCAAAAGTATTCCATTCTAAATGTTTGAGCATAAAAGAGACAAAGGAAATGTGAATATCTGATCATATCTACTCTTCTTCTAAACTCCTGACCATTGTTTGTGAGAGGAAGCAGTCCGAATAGTTTTGTGATCCATTTAATGTGCTACTAGAACTAACAGTCTACCTCCAAATGATTTTTGATTTTGTATTCATCAGCAGTAAACCAGAGAAGTAAATCAGCAGGATGCATACATACATACATATATATATATATTATTTATATCTATATATATATACATATATATATTTATATAGATATAAATAATATAGATATAATTGTTTGCAGTGTGGGGACTGGCTAAGCAAATTCAAAGTCTATAGATCAGGCCACCAGGAAGGGACAGTCAGAAGCAGACTGAAACTCCATGGGCACAGGCCAAAGCTGTTGGGAATCCTCTCTCTTTCTTTCCCTTTTTCTTTCAGTGTCTCTAAAAAGTCTCAATCCTGCTTTCAAGGTTTTCCATCTGATTAGGTCAAGTCCAGTGAGGATAAGCTCTCCAACTTAAATTCAACTGATTGGGAACTTTACATCTTCATAACAGCACCTATATTAGTGCTTGATTAAATACTTAGGAACAGTATCCTAACCAAGTTCACACATCAAAATTTCACCACAATCTATCCTTTGTCAACTTAGCACCCATATATATCTCCTTAAACTATATTTAATCTCCAAATAAATATAATAGCAAAGTTATATTTCTGCATAACTTGATACAACTAACCTACCTACAGCCAAAAACACACCAACACTTTCCCCAGATGACTACACAAAGTCTTTAGGTGCTATTCATTTATCTTGATATCTTATTACTTAAATAGTGAGATATAAAATTAACTACTATCAGCATATTTTTATTAGATGAGGTGATGAGAAAAAATATTTGTATGCACATACAAAAATATTCACAACAAAATAAAGAAGAAATATTCATAACTATTAGTCCTCATTTCTGAAATTGGCCTCATGGTTGATACTGGTATTTACAAATATGCCCTCATGAATCATTTAATATTTTCTTTACTCCCAGTAAGCATTTCAGCTGATGAGGTGAACCAGATGCTTTCCTGATAGGTGACTGTAATCAGCAGTCTTGCCTGAATTGTGTTGTTGAAGTTTTCTGTTGGCTTTAATCACAGGAGATGAGAGTACTAAAAGATGTATTCCAGATATACTTTTTCTTACCTCCACTGTGGAATAGTAGTCCAGTTTCTCCTCGGTAATCAGGATTAGTCAACCCAGCCAGCACAGTGACTCTTTTTTGGCCTATTGATTCAGAAGCATGAGGAGCCCAAAATGGCTGTCTGTCTGTCTCATCTTTCAGTTTTCAATGAAATCATTGTTATGCCCCTTGGTGGAAGCATTCCTTTCTTTGGAACTTATACCTCTAGACCAACACAGTCTAAGGTCAAGAGATGGGAACCAAGATTTTGCTAGGTATTATCAATTAACTGGTGTCATAGCTGAGTTTTTACAGGGTATTTGCCTTATTGGGTCCTGGTTCCTATAAAAAGTTATCAGAGATGGTGGGGGGTGTGGCTGAAACAATAAACATATATTTCTCAAAGTTCTAGATGATGGAAAAGTCCAAGGTTAAGGTGCTGGCAGTGTCTGCTGAGAGCCCACTTACAGGTTTTCAAATGGATGTCTTCTCATTGAATCCTCATTATAGAGGAGAGAAGAAGAAAGAAAGAAAGAGAAAGAAAGAAAGAAAGAAAGAAAGAAAGAAAGAAAGAAAGATCTTTTCTTTACTAACTACACTAATTCCATCATGAAGGCTCCACTCTCATGACCTAATAACTTCCTGAAGTCCCTCCTAATACCATCATAGTGGGGTTAATATTTCAACATATGAATTTTAGGTGAATACATTTAGTCTATACTACTTTCTATCATTCTATTAAGAAAGCTGTTATAGAATAACAAGGAACATAGTAACACCAATAAATTCCATGAGTGTGGGTCCATTGTCATAGTTTATTTGTTGAAGCAATCCAATGTAATCACCCCTTCACCAGGTAGCTGCCTGATCACCATAGGAACTGGTGCCATATTGAGGACTCAGAGTAGCTCTCTGCCACTGGAAGATGGGGCTCTCAGCATTGGCTGTGGCCAAATTGGCCTATTTGACTGAAAGTCCATGTTACTGAATCTATATACAACCTCTTTTCTTCCCAGCATGGCCTATCGGTCAATGCCATAAGTGGCTGAAGAAAGAGGCTGTCTAGTGTCCCAATCATGGGTCTTATTGTCTACTTACTTACTAAAATTCATCTCTTCTGAGGTCATCTGTTGGTAAGCATTCACATGGGACATATTTGTCTTCCTTCTGTACACATATGGAAAATTCTTTCCACATACATCTTCCTTAGACCACCTTGTTGCCAATATTCCAACTGTATCTCTTACAGGTCTCAGATCACCCTGTCATACCACTAGCCACAGCCCATGAAATAGAACAGACTCAAAGGTTTGGACATCTTTCCTTCCATGTAAAATGGCCGTGGGCATAGAGTACCTTCCCTTTTTTAGATTGGAAAGGTGATCAAGATTTCTGTGGAATAAATATGACATAAGTCTAAAGAGTTTTATACAAGGGGTGGAAGTGGGAGTGAGTAGGTGTAGCTATAAAAAGACAATATAATATATCCTAGTGGTATGGGAACTAATCTATATCTTGATTGTATTAATACTAATACCTTGCCTATATATTGTACCATCATTTTGTAAGTTGTTACCTGTGGAAGAAATTAATTAAAGGATACATGAAATTTATTTCTCTGTATTATTTTTTACAAGTTCATATGAATCTACAGTTATATAAAAATAAAAATTCTTAATTAAAACATCCATGCTTTTCCAATTAAAAAAATGCAGAGAAAAAAGGATCAAATTAAATTGATTTCAAACTGAATTCTATACCCAGGGCAACTATATTTTTAAAGAAGAAAATATAGCGATGACATATTTAGGTTAATAAAATCTGAAACCTAATGCCAAATGATCCTCTTAAAGGAAATTATAGGAGATGGAAAAAGATCCTAGAAGGAAGTTCTGATTTAAAGAAAGAAATGTGAGTAAAAATGTACACATAAAACAATTTAAATATTGCCTAACGTGTGGGTAGAACACAAAAGATAAAAATAAAGTCCTGGACAACTATAGCATAAAATGTAGCAGGAAGAGTGTGCCTAATTTGAGTTAGGATATCCTATGTACTCATGTTATCTTTGATGAAGTAAAGATTTCATTACTTTTAAACCTGAGAAGCCTCAGGAACCTTCATTAAAATAAATGATGGTGAGTATTCAATACATTTAATTTTGGATCTAAAATGAAAAGGGTGTGATTGAGGGTAGGCGAATAGTGTAAAAATCTTAAATACTGTGACAAAAGAGAAAGAATGAAACTAGAAAATGAAAAATGGAAGGAGAGAGGAAGGGGAAATAGAACTACTTCACTGACTATTATAGAGGTAATAGGCAAAGGAGAAGGGCATTCAAAACAGCTAAATCAGAGGGTAAAATGTATTCTAAAATGAAATTAAACAAACAAACAAACAAACAAAAAACAAAGAAGATATACCACATAGAGAAAGTTGGGACCTAGTACCAAAGTGAGTCTTATTATAAAGTTTAAGAAAATATTTTTAAATAGGCTCATAATGCAGAACCCAATTTTATGTTCTATTGAAACTCCCATAAAACCAAGTGATCCAAAAAGGTGAAATATAAAAGTAACTATAAAGATATAGAAGGTAAATGAAAATATAAGAAACCAGGGTTTGAAATCCTGACATTGGACAAGGTAGCAATCAGCTATCAAGTATCTGAACATGACCAGCCACAACTACAAACAAAAGATATAACAGTTAGAATATCTAGAAATATTCTAAAGCATACAACCATCAGCCATACAAAGCAGAAACTCTAGGAGATGAAAGAAGACAGAGATATAAATATATAAATATGAGAAACTTTAACAAACTAATACTAGGACAAAATAAATCTAGAAAACAAAAAAAATAAATAAAGGAAAAATAAAACCCACTTAACAGTAGAATGAGGTAGGTCTTATGGATATATATTGAATATTAATTGCTCATAATTAAAAAGATACTTTCTAGGGGTCCCTGGGTAGGTCATTAGGTTAAGTACCCAACTCCTGGTTTTGACGCAGGTCATGACCTCACAATTAGTGGGATTGGGCCCCAAATCAGGCTCTATGCTGATAGTATGGAGTCTGGTTGGGATTCTCTTTCTCTTCTTGTCTCTCTGCTGCTCCCCCACTTATGTGCATGCTCTCTCTCTCTCTCTCTCCAAAAAAAAAAATAAAAGAATATACTTTCTTCTCAAATAGACATGGAACAGCAGCAAAATTAACCACTTATTAGGTTACTCATTGATATTAATAATATCATCAAATTTTTAGAGTAAAAATTTCATGAATAGTACTTTGACCATAAGTATAAAACTAGAAAATAAAAAAAAAAAAATTCAAGGTGCAAGGGGTGCCTGGGTGGCACAGTTGCTTAAGTGTCTGACTTCAGCTCAGGTCATGATCTCAGCATCTGAGAGTTCCAGCCCCATCTCGAGCTCTGTGCTGACAGCTCAGAGATCTGGAGCCTGCTTCAGATTCTATGTCTCATTCTCTCTCTACTCTACTGCACTCACACTCTATCTCTCTCTCTCAAAAATAAGTATGCATTAAAAATATTTAAAAAGAAAATTCAAGAGGCACCTGAATGACTCTGTTGGTTAAGCATCCAACTTAAGCATCAGGTCATGAACTCACTGTTTGTGAATTTGAGCCCTGCATCAGTCTCTATGCTGACAGCTCAGGGCCTGGAGCCTGCTTCAGATTCTGTGTCTCCCTCTTTCTTTGCCCCTCCCTTACTTGTGTTCTGTCTCTCTTTCCCTTAAAAATAAATAAAACATTCAAAGTTTCAAAAATTAAAAAAGTCTCTTCCAACTGAAAACTTAAAAATTCTATTAACTAATACAGTGATGAAAGGGAGATATAAAAATTGCCAAAATTAAAAAAAATCAAATCTAATTTAAAATTGTATTTAAAAGTGTATAGGATATATTTAAAGAATATCAGAAGAAAATTTATATTCTTAGACAGTTATATTAATAAAAATTTAATTTTAAATAATAAAAATTTAAAAATGCAAATACAAATTGAATTCTCACTCAAAAAGCTAGAACAATGAAATAGACCAAAAGAAAGCACACAGTAAGTGTAATAAAAATAAAAGCAGAAATTAATTATGTAAAGCATTTAAAAACAGTAGATCTAACTAATGAACCCAAACTGGTGATAAATGAAATGAAATGTACAATCCATATAAGGAGAAATGATACTATATATACATAGTATATATAGTATACTATACTATATACTATACTATATATACTATATATATATACTATGTATACTATATATACAGGGAAAAGAAAAGAAGTCAAAACAAAAAGAGACTACTTAGCATATCTTTATTCAAAACATGGAAACAGGAGCACTGGTATGGCTCAGTCGATTGAGTATCCAACTCTTGATTTTAGCTCAGGTCATGATCTCAGGGTCCTGGGATTAAGCCCCACATCAGGCTCTGCATTGAGCATAGAGCACACTATAAGATTCTTTCTCCCTCTTCTCTCCATCCCTTCCCGACTTGAGCATGCACACACATACTCTCTCTCTCAAAATAAAGAAGTAAAACATTAAAAAGCACACAGATATAATGGACAATTTCTTGGAGGAAATACAGTTTACTGAAATTAATCTCACTAAAGATGGATAGCTTTGGCTTTAAGGAGTTCATTTTCCAATTTTCCAATTGGGGAGAAAAAGAACTTTATGAAAATACTTCTTTTTTTTTTTTTTTTTTTACAAATAGTTTATTGTCAAATTAGTCTCCACATAACACCCAGTGCTCATCCCCACAAGCGTCCTCCTCCATGCCCATCCCTCCTCCCCCCCACATCCATCAGTCCTCAGTTTTTGTCAGCATTCAAGAGTCTCTCATGGTTTGCCTCTCTCCCTTTCCCCCACCATTTCCGCCCTTCTTCTCCCCCTTGGTCCTCTGTTAAGTTCCTCCTAATCCTCCTATACGTGCACACGTATGATATTTGTCCTTCTCTGCCTGACTTATTTCGCTCAGCATAACACCCTCAAGGTCCATCCATGTTGCTACACATGGCCAGATTTCATTGTTTCTCATTGCCATGTAGTATTCCATGGTATAGATAAACCACATCTTCTTGATCCATTCATCTGTTGATGGACACTTAGGCTCTTTCCATGTTTTAGCTATTGTGGAGAGTGCTGCTATGAACATTGGGGTACATGTGCTCCTATGCATCAGCATTTCTGTATCCCTTGGGTAAATTTCTAGACACACACACACACACACACACACACACACACACACACACCAGACAGGAGCTAGGTGTCTTCACAGGATAATTCTACTAAACTTTCAAAGACACATAATTCCAATGCACAAAACTTGTTCCACAACATAGAAAATTAAGAAAAACTTCCAACTTTATTTTCAAGTGTGTAAGAATGATTTTATAATAGGATATTCAGTATTATTATTCACCCTCTCAATTATCTATGAAGAATAATTTGATTATCTCCACTCATACCACAAGTCTGACAAATTTAAACATCCATTACTGGTTTAAAACAATGACAACATCAAAAACAACAACTCAAAACATAGTCAGTTATGGGTATCTCCTCATTATCCTTCTATTTCTCTCCCATGAATATATCCTACAGGCTTTCCATTATGATTTGGGAAAAGAAATTTCTTCCACTATATCCTTTACTCTTCATCATTATAAAGTAGGCAGAAACCACTGCAATTAGACAAACAAAAGCTATTGGAGGCATAAAACTGGGAATGATAAATTTATCTCTATTTGCAAATGATGAGATAAGTGAAACTGGAAGGCACTAGAGAATCAATGATAAAATTAACTGAAACAAACATCAAGAGAATTCAGAAAGCAATTAGGATATAAGAATAATATAAAATATTTAAATATATTAATAAAGAACAATTAGAAAAGAAAACACAATTTACAATAGAAATTTAAAAAGATAAAATTATTATAAACAAACAAAAAATATGCAAATCCTATATAAAGTACAAATGAACAAATAGGAAAAACATTCCCCATTATTGTCTAGGACAACTCAACATCATAAAGATGTCAATTCTTCTTAATTTATCTATTTAATAGAACTCCAATAAAAGATGTAGAAAGCTTTTTTTTTTCTGCAGCTACAAAAGTTGAGAGTAGAGTTATTTTGGAAAAATAAATATGTGAGTTGACATGAAAACACTGTACAAGAAGGGTAAGAGCCATTACCAATTCAAACAGGTGCTCAACATAGTACAAAGTGTCTATAATTAAAATGGTGGTACTAGCACATTGGTAGTAAAACAGCCATTGGAAGTTAACAAACATTCAAAATCACATCCAGGTATACATATAAAGTAAGTACATAATAATGGTGATATTTCAAAGCAGTGGAGCAAATTTGAACTTGGGGAGATCTGAGTAGGCAATTTGGAAAATGTTAAAATTGCATCCATACCTCAAACAGTACACAAGAATACACTCCAAATAGACCAGAGACAAAGTGTAAAAAAAACTCAATCATATAGGTAATGGCATCAATCATGGGTGAATTTTTAAAAATGTTTTATTTATTTTTGAGACCCAGACAGCACACACAAGTTGGGGAGGGGTAGTGAGAGGGTACAGAGGATCCGAAGTGGGTTCAAGCCTGATGTGAGCCTCAAACTCACGACCCCAGGATAATGACCTGAGCCAAGTCGGATGCCCAACTGACTGAGACACCCAGGTGCCCCATGGGTGAATTATTTTATAACTTGTTTGTAAGGGAAAAGTTTCCAACTACGGTAAAACCTTGGTTTATGAGCATAATTAGTTCCAGAAACATGTTTGTAACAAGCACTTGTATATTAAAGCGAATTTCCTCATAAGAAACAATGGAAACTCAGATGATTCCTTCTACAACCTTCCTTCATATAAAAATGATTACAATAATGTAATATAATACAAAATAAAAGAGAAAATACAAACTATAAAGAAAAATAAACAAACTGGCATGCACTTATTTTTGAAACCCTTCGTGGCTGGTGTGAGGGAGACAAGAGAAAGGAGGGTTACTGTGCAGGACGACTTTCATTGTCACTAATGGAATCACTGCTATCTATTGGTTCAATGGAATCTTTTTCTGCATGGGGGCCATTGTATATGCTTGCATGGATGTTGACTACAATACAGTATTAATAAACTCGTGTTGTTTACTGTCTTTAATGTAGCTGGCAATAAGGCAGCAGAGGAAAGTGTCTATATCTGCAGGCAGCCTGACCTAGAAGGAAGCAAAGCATTCTAAGCTTACTGTTATATGAAAAAGCAAAAGGCTGTCCATGGATGCTTTCAAGTGACAAAAACTACATTAGTGCCAGTTGTTCTGGCACTAGTTCTAAAAAATCACTGATTTCTGCCAAATACCAAGGTCTGAGACCGAGCATCTGAGCATGGGAGATGATCACTCACAATTCCACAGGGAGAGAGGGAGAGAGAACCATTGTCTCACTTATGATCATGTGATATTAAGCATTACATACTACTAATATTGCAAGACATCACTTGCTTATCAAGTTAAAATTTATTAGAAATGTTTGCCCATCTTGTGGAACACTCACAGAACAAGTCACTTGCAATTTGCAATCCAAGTTTTACTATATACCCAAATCATGATGCAATAAATCATTGATAAATTTGACTACAGAAATATTTATAAATTTTTCACAATGAGAAAGACTTAAGCAAGTCAAATGAAAAATGACAAGTGGGAAGGAATTATTTGTAACATATACTATAGAAAAATAGCTATAATCCATAAAAATATTCTTAAAATATAAGGACAAGATATGAAGAAAGCTCATAGAAAAATCTGCAAAAGTCATAATAAGACAATTTGCTAAAAAATAAAATGTCCATAAATGTTTTAAAATGTTCAGTTTACCCACAAGAAAAATGCATATATTGAGATATCATTTCTCACCTCTTAGTTTAACATACTTGAAAATGCACTCTATTGTCAAAGCTAAAGAAAAGCACAGTTTTGATAGCTGGAAAGAAAAATAAAGAAAATGGACACACTTCTAAAATTATGAAAATGGCATAAACAAGGGCATAAGGTCCAGCATTACATCCAATTGCCAATGATTGGAAACTACTAAAATTATCCAACAAAGTAGAATAATTAAAAAATGGTAGTATTTACATAGAGTAGTTGTGTAAAATGAATAAGAGCTGCACTAACTGGCATAGAGTGGTTTCCCAGATATATTATTGAAGAAGTTGAAGAAGCAAAAAGTTTTATCTATCATGTAATATTTAAAAAGGAGTGAAAAAAATAGTTATCCACCTATTTATTTTTGTAAAACAAAAGTGGAAATTCATGGCATAGATTATATACACGTGGAAAGGATGAGGTGGAATGACACTCTTCTGGGTGTTCCTTATTTTTTGTATATTTTTGACTTTGGGGATAATGTTAATATTTTACATATTAAAACTAAATTTAAATCTACCACGAAGGGGAAAAAAACCTAAAGCTGAATACAAGTAGAAACAAATGAACTCCTTGAACTCAATCTAGGAATCAGTTTTTCATTGTAGTATGATTACAGTAGTTCTGAAACTACCTTGGCTATATTGTAGGGTTGAGCAAATTAATAAATACATTAATTTTGTTAAGAATTGGGAGTCTCAATGTGGAAGAAGTGTAATATACATATATATATACACACACCATATAATATACATATATATTCTAGCTCAGTTCTCTAGAAAGCCACAAAAAATGGCACTTCAGAACAATTTGATCTTGTTTTCTAAATATCATTCATAATTACAAGGAACCAGGAACAAATTGTGGCTTCAAGGGCTAGAAAATGAAATTATGAGTGGGTCTGGAAAATCTTGTACTACAAAGTAAGAATGTGCCCAAAACTATATTGGGGACATACGGGACATAGTAAAAGAACTCAGGAGTCAGCTTAAAGAGGCTCTACTCTAAATCTTGGATGATATGAGAATAACAATAAATAATTACAGCAATGGATTAAATGGATTGAATAAGGCAAGTAACCATGAATCTATGCTGTAAATAATAAGAGGAAGAGCAAAAATGCTTCCTTTTGGCATACCAACTCATAAATGTAGAAAGAACAACAAAATCACCTTGTACAAGTAGCAGGCAAGAACCACCAATGCAAGCTAAAACTAAAATTATTAAATATTTTCAAAGAATTTGTCCCAAAGAATAGTAAACAATTCAAAAAGAAAACAACAACAGCAACAACAAAGTAACTTCAGTGGAGAAACAGACAGATAACAATTTAACCACGTGATCAGCATGATCCATAATAGGACAAACCACATTATGTGCTTCTTATGTGATACAATGAGAAAAGCAACATTATTTATGCTGGATTTCTGCCAAAAATGCATCACTTGAATCCTACATAAGAAAACAGCATAGAGATCCAAACTGAGGTGCATTCTACAAAATCACCTTCACTACTGAAATCATCGATGCTATAAAAGACCAAGAAAAGACAAGAAATGCTCTAGATTGGGGCACCTGAGTGGCTCAGTCGGTTCAGTGTCCGACTTCGGCTCAGGTAATGATCTCATGGTTGGTAGGTTCAAACCCCATGTCCGGCTCTGTCCTGACAGCTAGCTCAGAGCCTGGAGCCTGCTTTGGATTCTTTGTCTCCCTCTCGCTCTGACCCTCCCTTGCTCACGCTGCCTCTCTCTCTCTCTCTCTCTCTCTCTCAGAAATAAATAAAACATTAAAAAAAATTTTTAAAAGAAATGTTCTAGATTAAAAACAGAATAAAGGGACATAATAACTGAGGCCATGTGACCCTGAATGCAATCTTAGAGTATATAAGGGTAAATGCTATTGAAGATGTAATTGGAACAATTAGTGAAATTCGACTATGGACTGTAAATTATATGATATGGACTTTTTGTATTATTTTATAAGTTTCTTTTTTAAGCTTGTGAAAAATTTGGAGTAGTTTAAAATTTTTGGGTTAGCTTAGTTCTATGGACATGCAAACAGCCTAGAGCAACCAAAGAAATAAATTCAGAGTACTAAAAATAATACTATTAAGAACAATTTTATTTTATTTTATTTTTTTAAATATTTTTATTTATTTCTAGGAGAGAGAGACAGCGTGAACAGGGGAGGGTCAGAGAGAGAGAGACACAGACTGTGAAACAGGCTCCAGGCTCTGAGCTGGCAGTCAGCACAGAGCCCGACGGGGGGCTCGAACCCACAAACCGCGAGATCATGACCTAAGCGAAAGTTGGACGCTTAACCGACTAAGCCACCCAGGCGCCCCTAAGAACAATTTTAAAGCCTTAGTAATTTTAACAAGTGTGGTAATGGTGCAAGTAAAGACAAAGAGATTAAGAAAATAGAGCCCAGAAAAAAAAATGCATTCATATATGTTGACCTGATTTATGCAAATGCAAATTTAGTGGTAAAAAGATGGTGTTTAAAGTAAATCACAATAGGTCAGTTAGTTGTCAGCATAAAAATAAATAAACAATGATTCATAAATAAAATCATACACTAAAACAAATAAGAAATGAAATCTAGACCTCAAAGAGGAGTTTTCTTCTAACACTTTTAGAAGAAAACATGGTAGACTATATTTACACTGTCTGAGTAGGTAATGGTTTATTGCATAAGACACAAAGCAATAATGATAATAAAACACAATTAAGAGAATAGTAAAGTTATATGACTGACTGAGAGAAGATATTCATCAAATGCACATTAAACAACTCATACCAAAATACATTACAAGCTTCTATAGACAAAAAGGAGATGAACAGTCTAGTTTTAAAATGGGTGAAAGATTTGAATGATACTTCATAAAAATATTCCAATGGCTAGTAAAAATCTGAAAGTGCTCAGTGAAATTAAAATTAGAATAAAATATTAGGATGGGTATAATTAAAAAGAATGATAGGGCCACATTTCACTGAAGTTATGTAGAGAACTCATTCATAGATAATGGTGGTAAAATGATACAACTACTTTGAAAATCTATTAGTAATATTTATTATCATAAACAATTACTTTCCCTGTGATCTGAAAATTCCATTTTTAGTTAGATAACTAAGAGAAATGAGCACATATGTCCATCAAAAAACATATACCAATATGTTCATGTCAGCTAAATATTATGTGGTATATTGAATACCACCGTGAAATGCCATGTGCAGCAATAAAATATAAGGAGTGACTGCTACATGCAACAACATGTTGCAGACACTATACTGGGTGAGATAAACCCAGTTTATAAAATAGTTAAATAGAACATACTACATAATTCTATGTGAGCTTAAAGAGTAGCCAAATACAGTCTACAGTGACAGAAGGCAGAATAGTGTTTACTAAGGTCAGTATTGATTGGGAAGATGATCCAGCCACTGGGAGGGAGCACCTGGAAAATATTCTGTATCTTTATCTGGATGATACACACATTCTATTCTTATACATATGGCGTATACATGTGTAAAAAATTCATTGAGCCATAATTTTAAGATGAGTTCATTTTGTTGCATGTGTTCCTTTGTTACTATTTTTAAATGTGGAGGAGAAGGTTTTTTTTTTTTTTTAAACAACTTTGAAACATCATAATGCAATTCAGAAGTATAATCTTGAGAGCAGGAGAGATTTTATTCAAACAAAATCCAGAAGCAATAAATAATAAGGTGTAGAACTGATGCAGCGGTCCAGTTGTATTCAGCACAGTGACTAGCTCTGCGCCTTAGGAGGTGAAAGGAGATGAAGAAAGGAATCCTGAGAGGTGTTTCTCTGAGACACCGCAAGATGATCCCTAACCAAGGCAGCCAATCTGGGCGCTTCCTCGGGTTCCTTCCCGCCTTCTGCTCAACTCACACTCCGCGCGGACCCGCCCAGATCTTTCCCCGGAAACCCTGAGTCTGGATCTGAAGCAAACGCCTGGAACAGCATCCACTGCTAGATGTTCGATGTTTACAGAAGTGCATGTGCTATTGATCCCCGACCCTTACCTCATTATGTTACATTTTATTTTTCTTTCCTTTCCTGTGATTTGGGATTCAATGCAAGTCCCGCGCGCCTAAGTGGAACTGTTAGTTTCTCTGGTGCTGAAGATGGAGAGAGCTGAGGCAAAACAGGGTGAAAACCGCGCACGCTCTTTAAAGCATCTCTCTCTCTCTCTCTCTCTTTCTCTCTCTCTCTCTCTCTCTCTCTCTCTCTCTCCCCCCCTCCCCCTCTCCCTCTCCCACTCTCTCCCTCCCTTCCCTTCCACTCCTCCCTTCATATCAAACTGGAGAAAAAGAAACATTAAAGGCTGAAAGTTTGTCCTTTGGAGATTCTATATTTTAGACCCTGCATTTAGCTTTTTTACCTATGCTCAGAAAGCTCGCTTTGGATTTTCCCTCCTCTCAATTCAGGTTACTTATGAGAAAAGAAAGGAAGGAAGGAAGGAAGAAAAGGGCAGGAAGGAAGGAAGGAAGGAAGGAAGGAAGGAAGGAAGGAAGGAAGAAAAAAAGGTTGTTTTGTTCCAGACCAGACCACAACATGAGAGGTGGGGAGTTGAAGGTAAAATGTGCGTGTCTACCAAGCTGACCCACTAAGTCTAATAGTGAAGCAAAGCATTCCAAATGTCAGAAGATCTCACACTCCATTCATTCGTAATAATAATACTTTGAATATATTCAAGAAAGAAATACAATAAACAACACAGGGGTGTAAAAAGAGCATCACATTTTCTTTTCCACTGGTTGAATTGTAAAAAACTTCACAGGGTATTTCTCATGATACTGATAATTTAAAAAAACACTCAAATATTGGTCTGTTTTTATTATAAACAACTTGAAAGCATTTTACTCATGTTCAAATAATAAAGAATACACAAGGACTCTCAAACTTTGCTCAAAGAAGCAAACAACAGTTGTGCACTGAGTTCCTACTCATCTGAGAGGCAGCATGACATAGTGACTAAGACTGGGACATTGGAGGGGCACCTGGGTGGCTCAGTTGGTTGAGCATCTGACTTTTGATTTTGGCTCAGGCCATGATCCCAGGGTCACGGGATGAAGCCCTCTGCACTGAGCATGCAGCCTGCTTGAGAGTCTCCCTCTTTCTGTGTGTGTGTGTGTCTCTCTCTCAAAATATTTTTTAAAACATATTCTGTCTCTCTCCCTCTGCCCCTCTCCCCAGCTTATGTTCTCTAGATAAATAAATAAATAAATAAATAAATAAATAAATAAGACATTGGAGCTGACTCTCTAGAGTTATACCTCCAGTTTTCAATCTGTGTGATCTTAAGAAAATGACTTAACTTCTCTGTACTTTTCCCTCCATTTTTGAAATAGGAATAATGCCATGAGGGTTAAAAATAAGTTAATTTACATAAAGCCTTCACATCAGCTGGGCCCCTATTACATTGTTAAGGTCCGATGATTACTTTGACATGTGTTCCTTATTGCTATGTTAAAAACTGAGGGTCAGAATTGTTTCTTTACTTGCAGTTTTTCTCACGGCACAAAACCTGTGTGAATATTTGACATATTTTTATAAGCAATTAACAAATGATAAGTGGTTATCTAACTGATTTCTCAAGTGTTCAGTTTTGTGTTAGAGAAAATTAGAGAGCAGAGCATGATAAAGGTTCATAATCCCCCAAAGCTGAAAGACGTTCTGGAGTTGGAGGGATGCAGGAATATTGGGGGTCTTCTTAGAAAATAAGACCTGAATAGGGTCTGTGTATTTGAGTAGGAGAGATGTGGCAGGCAGAGGGGATGTGAGGAGAAGCCCGGAAAAGGAGCAAGCTGGAGTGAGCCCAAGGCCACACAGAGACAGGGAGGTGCAGCAACAGCTCCATCGTTGAAGAAAACCAAAGCTATCATCACCCACAACTGCACTCCACTCCACTTTATGACCACGTTCCTGTTGATGAATTAAAAATAAGGGAGAAAACACCAGATAACTTTCAATTATTCTTCTATACATTTTCTGAACAAAAGTATTTGACAATACTAAAGAAACAGTTATCATACTCTTTCATAATTCTATAATAGTAATTCAAATACGAAATACTTTCTAAGAACTATTTTTTTGCAGTGTAAAAGCAAACCTCTTAGTGGATTTAGTCTAAGCTAGCCTAACACTGTAAACATTGTAATACTTATATGGTGAAAGACTAGCTTTCACCGTGATTCTTACAAATGAAAACATAAATGCAGTCTTTGGTAGTGAAAATACATGGAATGAAGTGCTCGTCACGGTTCAATAAAACAGGACGACTTTTACCTTTTGACTTAGGGTGAGTCTTCCTACGTGTGTGTGTGTGTGTGTGTGTGTGTTTCACCTACTTATTGTATATGTTAGGATGGTACATACTGGGAATGGTTTTTTTCTAGATATCCCTAGGAAGCCACTTTTTCACACAGACCTTAGTAGTGCAGAGGAGTTGAGTAGACCTAGCAGGGCATGTTCATGGAAAGGGCGCTTTCAGCAAACCGTTTGCTATGGCTACCTAGCTGAAGACGCACGGGGAAGGACGGGCAGCAGTGTGTCAGGGAGCGCGGGAGAACCGCCGCGTTTGCTGAGAGGACAAACGGAACGTACTCCGACGGACTCCGGGGCTCGCTCTTAACCTTGAGATGCCAATCCCTGGGATTCTTCTAAAGGCTCCCTACGGGATCCCCAAGCCTCCCCTCCCCCGCTGAGCCCCGCCCCCTTCCCCGGCCTCAAACTCTGAGTCCATTCAGACCTTGCTTTCTTCGCCGAGCGCGATGTCAGGCGTGTAATTGGGGAAACTCCTCCCCGCCGGGGCCGCCTCGCAGGCGCTGCGGGAGGAGCGGCCGCCTGCTGCCCCCACCTCCGAACGTGCGGCGGCCGCACACAGAGCGCAGAGCACACCCGCCTGTGCACCCGCGCGCAGCTCGCGGCGGAGGGGGCAGCGCGGCGCGGGGCGGCGGGGCTAGGGACCGCCGGAGCCCACCAGCTCCCGCCACCGGGCGGTGCGGACCCGGCGCCTGGGCGGCGGGCGGGGGCGGCTCGCCGCGGTGGCAGGGCGTCCCGCGTGCGCCCCGCAGAGCTTCGCGCGGACCCGCGGGCCGTCGGGGGCGCGGCGGCCCGCCGGAGCCCGCACCTGTCCGGCCGCGGTGGCCAGGAGCCCGTGTAGCGCCGCAGTCCGTGGCGGCAGAGGCAGCGAGGCAGAGGAGAGTCGGCGGAGGCGAGGCCCGCGCTCCGGGGGAAGCCGCGCCCGGCCGGAGGCCCCAAACCCTGCTTCCCGAGCTGCGCCGCACCATGGCCCCGAAGCTGCTCCTCCTCCTCTGCCTGTTCTCCGGTTTGCACGCGCGGTAAGTGGCACCCGGGCCCCGCGGCCCCGGAGGCTCGGCGCGGGGCGGGGCGGGAAGGCGGCGGGGGCGCTGTCGGCCGGCCCGAAGTCCCGGTGCGCCCCGCCGTCGGCTGGGCTGCGGCATAGCCCGCTGGGGCCGGCCGAGGGTGAGACCGAGAGTCGGCCTGCACCTCACCTGTCCCAGTCTCGCCTTGAGCGGAGCTATCTGCCTCTCCAGGCTGAGCGGCTGCAGGTTTCTCTGCAACCAGAAATGTGGAGACTCAGATTAATGAGGCTCTTCTCATGAAGCTTTTCGGATATGGTGGTTTTAAGAGGTTTTGAAAAACACTATCATAAATGACCGGCGGTGTCTACCTCCCATTTACTCCTCCCTACAAGTGTTCCAGGGGTTCATACACAAATATTGGCTGACGTTCTGTATAATTTCCATCACTCTGAAATTTTCCAGGACTCAGGAGACCTAATTTCCTAGCTGCCTAGTTTAGATCACACTGGCAAAGAGCATCTAGGCTGGAGGAAGGTGAAAGAGGATTAGAGCAAGGGAAAGAACCCTCCTTCTCAGAAAGGATTCTCCTCCCCAGGTTCTGCAAACACACACTCTACACATGCACACCTTCTTGATGAGCCACTTTTCACACACAGGGACATACACACACTTACCCTCATGAAGCATGTTGATCATTGATAATAGGCTTTGTCTGGTAACTGTGAAACATTGTCTTACCATAAATACCATAACCTGCCTCCTAAACAGCAACCAGATAATGGGAGCTTAGAGACACCCCAGGAAAGAATGAAGATGGCTCATGAGAGTGGAAGGATGATGGGACTAGAAGGGTTAAACCCTGTTGCTGTAAATATAACTGGGTGTTCTGGGTTTGGTTTCTTTAATTCTGTCTCCCAGACTAGATCTCTGGCCCAGTGCCTGCAGACTTTGGAAATCAGAGCAGCTCCATGCCTCTCCCCCAATCCCTATCCCAAGAATCTTGGGATGCCCGTTTCCCCAAAACACTCTTCTTTTGACACCTCTTCATTTTCTGGATCTGGAAGCTAGAGAACTAGAGAGACTTCCTGTGAGCCTTCCTCCCTGAAGGTGTCAGCAGGCAGTGACAAGCTTACATCTTCATTCATGTAGCGAAGGAAGGTGGAAGGCACATTAACAAATCTTAAAAGACATAAAAGGGGCCCCAATCTCACTCTTTACCTTTGGCAGGGGTGTTTGGTTCTCAAGAAGAAAGCCCTGGCCATCCTCTCCACACCATTATCCCCACTAAGAGGTGAAAGTGTGAAAGGCAGATAGTGTGCCAGAGACAATGTCAACTGGTGACTCACAGGCAGCTCTCTTCACCAGGCATAGTACTCATTGGGCCTTTCAATTCAGGTTTCTTCCTGCCTAAGGAGAGAGCTGGGGAAGGAAATGGAAGCTCACTTTCTGAAGTTGATTTTTCCTAGATGTATCTCTGTCTAGAACCAGAGAGACCAGCAGGTAGCACCAGGCATAATGTAGACAGTTGAAGCATATAATCCAGATTTGAAGTTATATCTACTGAATGAAGTGACCTGCATTTCAGAGTTAGATCATTAATTACAGATAGTTTAGATTTATAGACACTTAACATGCTACAAGGAGAACCACTTATTGTCCTCATTAGTTTATGCGCTTAGGAAGTAGGAAGATGTCTTAGGGTCTAATATGAAGCAGTCAGGTTTCTAGGGAATTCCCAGATACATGTGCAATATCTTGGGATTCTTCATACTTCCATTTCACCAAGGCACATGTAATGATTTCAATATGTTCTATATCTTGGTTCATTCCCTGGATTTCATAATAGAGGTTATATATATATAAGTTGCAAAAAAATCCAAATTTTAAACTAATGGTATTGTTATATGCCTCTCTTTTGAAAGTGTCTTCATTCTTTGAATGGGTTTTACAGACATGCAAAATAACCTGGTGACCAGTGTTATCTTTCAAAACTGTTATTAATGCTGAGAAGCTTCCTGTTTGGACTCTCGAATCCCTTTCTGGTATTCAAAATCCCTGGAAAAAGTTCTGATAGTTGTGCTATGTGGTGATGTCTTGGCAACTCCATGGAGAGAAAAGCACCCTGTTCAGACACCCATGGACGTACTGATGTACTTATTATGCATTAGAACAAACTTAGTCATGCCTGGAGCCCAATGATACCTTGCAGATGCTTAGCTGCTTTCTGAGGTTTAGGAGCTCCTTTTAATGTTTAAAAATACTTCAGACTTTGTCCGTCTAGTCACAGAGAAAGTGTAAGACGTGAAAATAACATCTGAAAATGACAATACATTGCTGGTTTGCTTTTAAGAAAAAAAAAGCGAATTGCAGTTATAGTATTTAGGATATAACAATCCTGATAACAGAACACTCATAAAGGTTATATATAACCCACTTAGAATTTAGAAAAGAAGATCATTCGTATTTTATTCACATTCTAGTGGGTCCTCTGAGATGAGATTTGGTTTTCATCAAAGGGAAGATTTTTCTGTGGGGCTGATGGTCTGACATCAGCCTTGTGAGTCTTCTATTTCATTCTCTGAAGTCCTGCAGCAAACTGATAGAAGATTAGAATTGGGAAAAGCTCACTGTCAAGAGGATCTCTGTCCATGCTTCGCCACTGTGCCATCAAGCTTTAGGTCCTGGTTCACCTCCTAAAGGGGTGGGAGAAGATGCTGCTTCTTTTCTTTCCTTCCTCTCTCCCACTCTCACCTGCCTTGGCCTCTAAGGAAGAAGCTTATGCAATTTCAGAAAAACCCTCTCATCACCACTAGAGGGAGAATTAGGCTCATTATAATACTGCATTTGAAGTAGTTCAAAGAATTTTTCAGCAATGTCTGTGTTTATACAGAGAACTGATGAAGAGTTAGTGTGCTCAGTCTATGTACATATGACAATTGGGGCAATAGAAAATAGGAGATCATGAAAAGCATAGTTTGGTCTGTGGAGTGAGCTGTCTTTGGGGGTGAGCAGGGAGAGGGGTAAGAGAGAAAGGGAGGGGAGGAAAAGAGAGGAGGGAAGAGAGAGAAAGAGGCAAAGAGACAACAGAGGGAAAGAGGAAACCAATGTGGCTGGGTTGAAACATGTCTTGAGAATGTTATATGTGATTCTGCCAAGGTAATCTGTCCCTCTGTCCACAGTCTCCCAAATGGTTTTGCTGTGGAATGAATTGCCAGGTCCTGGGGGCAATGATTGCTTCCAAGCTAACCATGTTCTACAGGGTCTGCTTCAACCTCTCTTTTTTTTCCAAGATGATATTCCTGACAATATTTCTGATAAAATATTCTACAATAACATTTTAAATTCTATAGTGTTATTTGTAAAAGTTCAGTTTTACAAATAATGAAACGCAACATGTCACTTCTTGAATGTGTCCCAAATTTTTCTTATTGATGGTGAATGTTCAGTGCAAATAAAAACTCACAGCAACTTATAGTTTCTATGGATGATTTATTTTAGCCTTCTAGTCAATAAATATTCAAGAAATAGAATTACAGTTTAAGATAAGTCTAGGAAAAACTTCAGTGAAATCAATCTGCCAGACATATACCATAAACTCGTTTTCAAAATCTCATATAAATATGTATATTCATCCGAGACTAGATTATGTGACACTGACCCAAATCTGGGTTAAGGCTAGTTAACATTCATAAAAAGACTATAATGTATATAATATACAACATGTATGCATGATTACATATTATATAAAATTATGTATACTATTATACTATATAGATATGTAATTATGTGATTGTAATATAATATATACATATAATTGTGAGGATTTAAATAAAATAGAGATAATACATTTTTGAAAGTTTATTATCTTCATTTCTTTCATGTTCTTTGTGGATAATTTAGTTAATTCCAAAAATTAACTTAAAGAAACTTGTGTCCCAGAGTACCGTTGCCCTGGGATAATGTTAACACTTTGGCTCTTCTCTGGGAACCTAAACAGAGATGAGTGCATACCAAGTCAGGACAAATAAACCTTAATACAATTTTCTATTCTACATTTTGGTGGTCTCTTTGGTGAAAAGTCACTAAGGCATTTATGTTGACAGAGTATAAGCAAATAAGCAAAGTTGTTTGTTGTCAAAAACAAAGCTTTTTTTTTTCCTAGTAAATGGGAGTCCACCTGGAAATGCTGCTTTAATGCAGGAGACTCTTCTCTTTTAAGCCCAAATGGCTGTGCTGTTGAGATGGCCTCACTCAACTCAGAAAACTAACTTGTCATTTTGATGAGTCTCCATTCAAGTACTCCTGTCAGTGTGTATCACCCAGGAGAGGTGGGTGTCATGCTGCATGAGACAAGCTCAAAGATGCTCAAACATTCATTTTGATCCATTTGTTGAGGGGCCAAATGATTAAGATATATTAGAAAGATTTTAATTTTTAATGTCTGTATTAGCCTGCTCTGTAAGAAGTCAATCAGTTTGTTTTGGAGGAGGCATGTAAAATTGCCAGAAGCAGTTCGCCAAACACCATCTCTGTTCCGTCACCACCCATTAGTGCTGGCCAAGCAGACCACCTGATAATGTCCCTGTGTCTACCTAGACCAAAGTTTCCAGTCTCCTTAAGAAGAACAGAAGTCAGACCCAACTATTTTTCAGTGAGTATGATTCTGCAAAACCTATTCTCACCTTTAACTGAAATGAAGCCTTGGCAGTAGGGGGTGGAAACAGCATGATAAAGTCACCATCTGACAAACATCTGGAAGGTTTGTGCTTTGACCTTCAGAGGTTCTCAGAGGTTCTCAAGGTGGATGCAAGCAAGATTGATTGCTGCTTGGCTGATCTTCTGGCATTGATTTACTTATCAATCTATAGTTTAACATAGTCAAGGAATACTTTTGTTACATTTAAATGAAAACATTATGACATTTAAGAGCAGTGGCATTCCTCCTATTGGATTCTTTCTAAAATGTGTTTTGTTTGTTTTTGTTTTAAAAGTAATACATTGATTGGGCTGTGAGTACTGTGTACTTTGTACTTATGTCAGTGGTGCTTGAGTGGACCAAGATTAAGACACTTCCTGGAGCTATTGCTACAACTTATACTTCACACTTTGTTCCATAATTACAGGTCCAGGAAGGTGGAAGAGGATGAATATGAAGATTCATCATCAAACCAAAAGTGGGTCTTGGCTCCAAAATCCCAAGACACTGATGTGACTCTTATTCTCAACAAGTTGTTAAGAGAATATGATAAAAAGCTGAGGCCGGATATTGGAAGTGAGTGTTGATGTTTGTTATTCCAATAGAAAATATACAGTGATGATATATTCTTTAAGTTTTTATTTTAAATAATAAATTCACAGGAATTTGCAAAGATAGTACAGAGTCACATAATTTATGAGTATAGTATAATGTCAAAACCAGGAGATTGACATTGTACAAAGTGTGTACATGGTTTCACGGTGTCTTATCACATGTAGATTTGTGGAAGGACCACTGCAATCAAGATACTGAACTGTTTTGTCATCATAAAGATCCCCGTCTTGCTGCTCCTATTGTCATACGCACTTCCCTCCTCCAAAATTCTTAACCCCTATTAGCCACTATTTGTTATTTATGTATTTTTGTCATCTTTAGAATGTCACATACATGCAGTCATTCAGTATGTGACCTTTTGAGAATGGCTTTTCTTCCCTCAGCAAAGTGATTTGGAGACTCATTCAAGTTCTTGTGTGTATTCATAGTAGTGTGTTCTTTCTCACTGCTACATAATTGTCCATAGCAGGGATGTACCACAGTTTGTTTATCCTTTCACGTACTGAGGAACATTTTTGTTCTTTCCAGTTCTTTTCCATTACAAATAAAATGACTGTGTGCATTTGTTTACAGGTTTCTGTGTGGAAATAAGATTTTATATTCTGGTATGAATGCCTGGGAATAGGACTGCTAAGTCATATGATAAATGTTTGCTTACTTTTTAAAAAAACTGTCAGACTTTTTCCCCAAAGTTTCTGTACCATTTTCTGTTCCCACATACAATATATGAGAGATTTAATTTCTCTGTCTTCACCAACAATGAGTATTGTCACTATCTTTTATTTTAGCTGCTCTAATAGGTATACATCTAGTTGGTTGATACCTGATTGTGTTTTGATTTGCATTTTCATGATGGTTAGTGATATTGAGCTCCCTTTATGTGTGTATTTGCCAATACTATATCCTCTTTATTGAAATGTCTCTTCATATTAGTTGCCCTGTAAAAATTGGATTATTTTGTTTTATTTTATTTTTTCTGTTCTGTTACTGAGTTCTTCATGTAATCTAGGTGTGATTCCTTTGCCAGATGTAGTTTGCCAATGTTTTTCTATCCATATGTAGCTTGTCTTTTCATCTTCTTAACAAGATCTTTCACAGAGGAAATGTTTTCAATATTGATGAAGTTCAATTTATTGATTTTTAATCTTTTATGGAACATACTTTTGGAGTGATGACTAAGAACTCTTCATGAGGCCCTGGTTCCTGAAGATTTTCTCCTTTGTTTTTTTCTAAAAGTTTTATAATGTTATGTTTTACATTTAATTACTTATCTGTCTTTATATAAAATCAGTGTGTGAGGTTTAGAGCTAATTCCCTTCACCATTTTTTTTGGAATGGATATCCAGTTCTTCTATCACCATTTATTAAAAAGACTGTCTTTCCTCTGTTGAATTGCATTTACATATTTGCCAAAAATCAACTGGTGTAGACTATTCCTGGGTTCTCTATTTTGTTCTATTCATCTCTGTGTCTATCACTATGTCAATACCCACAGTCCTAATTATAACTATAAGTTATATAGTAAGTCTTGAAATTGGGTAGATTATTTCAGTCTCTTTATTCCTCTTTTTAAAAATTATTTTGACTCTTATAAACCATTTATTTTCCATATGAATTTTAGAATTATCTTGTCTATATCTAGAAAAACCTTTAAGTCTCTATGATAGTTTTGGGAAAAATTCTGTCATTACTATGTTGAGTATTCAAACCCACAAATATGCATACATACATATATATGTATATTTGTTAGCTATATACATATATAACTATATATATGTATGTATATATATACACATGTATATGTATGTATGTATATATATATATATACATATATATGTATGTATGTATATGTATATATATAGTTAACCACTTAATATGGTGGACTAGGTTGAGTGACTTTGAAATAATGAATCAGTCTTGCAGCCCTATAATAAGCCCCACAAAAATCGTATGTTTGATAATACTCTTTTTAAAAACCTCTTTTTATATGTTGATAAATTCTATTTGCCAATATTTTGTTAACGATGTTTGCCTCTCTATTAATGAGGAACATTGGTCTGTACTTATTTTTCCTTTTTTTTTTCTTGACAGTGTTTGGTTTTGGTATCAGGTAACACTAGCTTCATAAAATAAGTTAGGAAGTGCCTCCTGTTTTCTGGAAAAGATAGTGTAAAAGTTTGTGTTAACTACTTATTTAAATAATTGATAGAATTCTCCAGTGATACTGTCTGGGTCAGGAGATTACTTTTCTGGGAGTTTTGTCATTACGGATTCATTTCCTTAATAGTTATGTCTCTTCAACGTATATTATTAGGTAGGTTGTGATAGTTTATGCTTTTCAATGAATTGGTCCATTTCCTTTAAGATGTTAATTTATGTGTGTAGAATTGTTTATGATATTCCTTTATGGACCTTTTAATGTCCTCAGGACACCTGGATGGCTCAGTCAGTTAAGCATCCGGCTCCAACTCAGGTCAAGATCTCATGGTTCGTGGGTTTGAGCCCCGCGTCTGGCTCTGTGCTGACGGCTAGCTCAGAGCCTAGAGCCTATTTTAGATTCTGTATCTCCCTCTCTCTTTGACCCTCCCCTGTTCACACACACTCTCTCTCTCTCAGAAATAAATAAAAAAACATTTAAAAATTTAAAAAATAATATATCCTTTGCTTCATTTCTGATAACAGTAAATTGTATCATTCATTTTTCTTTGTCATTTTGCTAGAGATTCATTTGATTGACCTTTTCTTATTTATTTATTTCAGTTTATTAAGAATCATTTTTTTGTTTCATTGTTTTTCTCTATTGCTTTTTTTGTTTTAAATTTCATTAAGCTCAGCTTTTATTTTTATTATTTGTTTTTTTTTCTGCTTTCTTTGGATTTAGTTTACTCTTGTCTTTTGGGGTAGCACCTAGTTTCTTGATATGAGACTCTTCTTTCCTAATGTAAGCAAGTGTACTTTAAATTACCTGCTCTGTACTACTTTAGCTATATTTCACAGATTTGGGTATGTTGGAGTTTCATTGTTTATTAAGTTCAATGTGTTTATTTCTCTTGAGGTTTTTTTTCCCTTAACTCATATTATTTGGGAGTGTGTTTTTAGTTTCCAAGTGTTTGGAAGTTTTCCTGTTATCTGTTTCTGATTTTTAATTTGATTCAATTGTGATCACAGAATATACTCTATATGAGTTAAATTATTTTGATTTTGTTAATGTTTGATTTATGGCCCAGAATATGATCTCTTTTGATAAAGGTTCCATGAGCATTTGAAAAGAATGTGCATTTTGCTGTTGCTGAATGGATTGGATGTTGTTTGATAGTATTGTTGAGTTCTGCTATATCTTTGCTAATTTTCTGTTTGGGTTTTATATTAATTGCTTTGATAAATTAATGATAGATTAAAAAGTAGATTCTGACCCAAGACCAAGACAAGAGTGGTGTGTTTGGCCAGGAGAAAAAATGCATACAGTTACTGGTATATGCCTGTACCATATTCATGGTGATGGTCAGAGAGCATGGGAATTGTGGCAGACACACCTTTCATAGGATGAACCCAAACTATAGCTTATTTATTCTTCTCCATGGGGCTAAGTTTCATTTAGATTCCAGCAGCTTGCTAGCTTGCATACTATCCCAGCTACTTTGTTCCTTTGGTTTTCCAAGTTTGAGGCTCAGGTGTCTAATTTATTGGTAGCAGGGCATAGAACTACACTGGTTTCAGTAGGCATAGAACATCAAAACCCTTGTGATATTGTGTGTAGAGGGTTTGGAGATGCACACCCAGTGCATTATTGGAGCATTCTTGTCATCTTTACAAGTTTCTGTTGCCTTTTCCATACAATGAAGGAAGGGGACCAAATTACTTGTAAACTTCCTTACAGCTTTAAGATATTTATTCAGTGATCAATACATCTAAATTACCATTGCACAAGGTTCATAAATTAAACTGTCACCACATGTTCCCCTTCATAATTATATGAAGGGTCTATGAAGTGTGAAGAGTACAGCAATTCTGCATTTATATGGAAAGAGAAGATTGAGATAATGGTACTAATTTCCTTATTATTTGTCAGACACTGTGCTTGGCCCTAGAGCAAACATAAAAAAGACTTGTTCCTTGCTGTTCTGGGTAAGTATAATCCTTTGCTTACCTTGGGTTACAATACAGCACTGTACCTTCCATCTACAATATTATTCAGCACCACCTTTGTCCTCTGAAGTGGAAAATTGGACATGGATAGAAAGTGGGAGACTTCAGCTTCCAACTCAGATCTCTGACTGGAGCTAGATCTGAACTAGACACCATAGTGGTTGTAGAAAATGCAAGTCAATTCTATTCAAAGACAGAGAACCCCACCCCCCCATGTGCATGCACACGCATGCACGTGTACATACACACACACACATCAGAACACTCAGAAGGGGATATATTAAAGTAACAGACAAGCACTATTCACAGTTCTAGGGATTTTATTTTTCCATTATGTACATAAAGAATTTTGAGTTTTCCAAGTGAAACTCAAAATGTTAAGGAAGAATACTTTTTTAGATAGCAACTCTTCTAAAGCCTCATGTCATTGGAAGGACTCTGTGGTTTTTGAGCAAAAGAGATTTAAAAAAAAAACCAAAATGGACTGTAAACCAGGATACTCCTCTTTTGGTTTATGATTTTAAAGTTCCACCATGCACATTGTCATCATCCTTGGGGCAGCAGAATGACCTGATGAAAGCCTGCAGGATCACTGGTGCATTTTAGGATCCTCTTCCTGTCACATTTAAATGCTAAACAACGTCTGAAAAAAAAAAATAAATAAATGCTAAACAACGTTTGAATGGCAAATTCCAGCAACTCACTGATGCTCAATCAGAGTAACTGCCCAAGATCAGCTCTTCTGATCAATGATACTGAATTAGACATGACTTTCTTTCAGGATTTAGAAGGGCTCTGCTTTAAAGGACAATTTCCTATAAAAATCTGAATTTATTTCTTTTCTCATTAGTTTTTTCACATTTACACCATTTTATGTGCTGTAACCATCATGCCTCTTCATTAGAGCACAGTCAACTTATATTCCATAACATAGTGCTATACATGGATTTATTATTAGTTTCCTGAAATTACCAATTTATTTGCTCAGCTCTTATCATTTCCCTTCTCTCTCCCATCATTCCCTATTTACTAAGCTTTCATTCTGCACAAAGCCATTGGCCATGGAAGGTGGAGAGCAACTTATATGCTTGTTTTCTTCTGAATAGGAGGGAAGGGGGCAGCATCCCCAAAGAAAAGGATGTTAGGAGTTGATATTGGGAATCCCGCTTTGGAGTAAGGCAAGCCTGTTTAAGGCACTCTTTAGCTTAAATTCCTACAAACTCCACTTTGATTCTAGGATAAAATACAAGCCCTTAGAAGGACAGTAAGAGGTAAGCTACTGTCTGGCCCTTGCCTACTTCTGCTTTCACTTCCTGACTTTCCACACCTCACATGTTATACCTTTTGGGGACAACAACCCTCCTGATTTCCTTATCTGGATCCTCACTTCGTCTATTCTCTCATTCCAGGTGTGATTCTCTTAACACCCTTCTGCCACTTCCACACTGAGCTCTTTGCTACCTTTTTTTTAAAGCCTTGATATTACCTCCTATGAGAAACCCTCTTTTGTGATCTGTCTCCCTCTTACCTCCCTGCCAGAATGGATCAAGTGTCTTCCTTGAGTTTCTTTAAGTATCAGTTTCTCATCTGTGCAATAGAAATAGCACATATTGAAGGGCTGTCTTGAGGATGATGTAATGTGGTGCAGCCATGAAACTGCTTCTGCAACACTTTTGTGTACTTTCCATGGTTCTGCAGCTGAGAATGGATCTTCTTTCTCCCACCCCAGGACACAGTTCACAGTTCCTAACTATAGATGCAGCAGTTTATGTTGGCATCTCCCAATAAACGTAGTCCAACTGTGTCCTCAGAGATCCAACATCAAGAAATAAATAAAATGGCTCATCACTGTTATTGTCAACAATAAATAGATGGAATCTAACAGACTCATTTATGTTGCATAGAAGTAACATAGCCACATGAAATCTTCTACTTAGTTTTCATAATACAAATTGTGATCATTATGTTTTAAAAATACTCACTATTTTTCCAGCTATTCTCTCTCCTCAACTAACTTCTAAATTATGGATGTGTCTGTTTCAGTTCTTCATCTTTAACTATCCATCATTCTAAGTAATACTTTAGCTGTGTCCTTTACTAGTTCAGGGTTATTTAGGGTATCATTTATCTCATGAACAGATCTTGTCATGTGAGCTCGAAAAGGCTGGAGGAGGATAAACCATCTAATAAGAAAATTGTGAAAAGGAAAGGAAATGAACTTGAGTGAATTTCTCTCCCTTCAGGGTTTCAAGAAATATGAACCACTCTCCTGAGAATAGAGTATTACAGAATACAAATTCTCTGTCCATAATCTGGACTGTCTATACCAAATACTATCAGTAGTAGGAAAAATAAAGGGTTATGTGCTGGCTTTTAAAGGTGAGTGAACACTAAATACATGTACAGTGGATAGAAATGACTCATGGACTCATTTAATTTAGGCAGGCCATCCGAATAATCTTTTCCTGGTTATGTCCATGATAAGAGGGATTAATTTTTTATCCCTCTTCTTCACATATTTGCATATCTGGACTTCTTTTCCAGGGTTTTCCAAAGTTTATTTTCCCAGTTTAGTTAAACCTTCTTTGTAAATATGGAATGATGAACATCCAGTATGAGAAGAAGCTGGCTGCATGAGTGAGAAGGTGAACTCTGCCACTGCTGTAACTTGGTGGCAGAAGACAGAGGAATCCTAACCTCCTCCTCAGCGGGGAATACTCCAGTGGCTAAGATGCCACTTGAGTTTCTTTCCTTCACACTTCCCAGAGCTGGACTTGGCAGCTCGGTACTGATTCAGGAGTACTGAAGTGACCTAGCAAATACCCTTGGGTGTTATAGGAGGAGCTCCTGCCCATTCCAGGGTCACGTTGCTGGATGAGGAGGATTCCCACTAAATAGTGGGAATATGACCCCAGATAAGTTAGGAGTTAGATTTGTTATGAATAATGTATGTTAAACAATTAAAAGATATAATAGGTGGGTTTTGAAGTATAATTTTTAAAGCATATTTTACTGTGCTGCTCTTTGATATCTTTCAGTGCAAAATTATGAGCATGATTGAGTAACCAAAGAACTATAAAAAGAATGCTTAAAGACTTTTGGTCACAGATGTGATGTATCTGAGAGAAACCTGGAATAGCCAGTAGAAAGACAAAGAAAATGCTCATGTCTTTCTGAGCTGGGTCCTGATATGTGTAAATGTGACAACTCCTGCCATGCCCTTCCATAGGGTTTTGAGAGTTCAAGTTAGGTCACAGAATTTGAGAGAATTTTGAAATGTGTGAAGGGCTGTGCAAAGAATCAAATGTATTATTAAGATATAATTTATAATGCATATAATCAATTGTCCCTCATCCTGATGCCTTTCTTATTTTAAGAAAGAATAAGGGACATATGTTTTTTAACATAATAAAATTACATTTTTTAAAATAAAATATTTTCAGTATTCTATGAAAGAAAGAAAACTACACATCCTAAGAAAGCTGTTAACATACATTTTTACTAGTCAAAAATAATTATGAGACATAAAGTTTTAATTCAAAGAAATGAAGTTCAAGTATTGAAGTGTTGGTGCTTGTATGTCAGAGGAAGAGAATTGAAGGTAGGGTGCTGTATTTTGGGGTTTCTAATGAATAGCAGAATAACGGATCATGATCTAACTGTCTCAGCTGGGCACTGATTTTCAGATGACCTTTCTAACAATCTTTTCCTTTCTTAATGCACATCAGACAACTGTTTCAACTGTACATTTAGGTCGGCTTAGTTAATCTTCACCTAAAAACCACAGCCTACTATACAGACGGGTGAGTTGTCATTTCCCAACAATTACTGTATACCCAGAAAATAATTCAAATGTATGCACTCCATTCTCAGAACACATGTAGGAGGAGAGGAAACAGACATCCTTAATTGCTGTTCTTGAAGTAAAAGCTATTACTGCAGACTTAGTTAACTGATTCTCTCATAAAGCTAATTTCAAATGCATGGGGGGGGGGTGGAGAACAAATTTTGTGGAGAAATTATACCTCTCATCCCTATGGGAGACTGATTAAACATCCAAAGACACTAGGTTAAGACCCATTACCTCAGCTCAACACATAGTGGTAGGTGACCCTTCCCCACTTAATCCCTACCATTTTGGGCAGTGTTCCTTTTCACACACATACCTTAGATTTAGGATTTCACCGTGACATTGTTTTACCTAAGGCAGAATTGTTTGTAAGGCAAGGCTGTATTACAGTACATGAATGTAGTTAAGTTTATTAAAAATATATTTTTTTAACTAGGCTCTATTTTTGCTTGTAGGAAACATATAATGAGATTTCAGTGTATAAGTATTTTTATATGTAATTTGGTAAATAACTGAGATCACATGTCCCTAGGAATAATCTAATGACTGGACTTGATTTGAATATGCAATTCCATTTATAGAATAACAAATTATCTGTTTCCTATGTTTATTCATTACTACTGCAGGAATTGAGCAAAATGGTTTCATGTGGCTTAGAAATGGTTTGAGTGAGAAAAGAGCTGAACTCAAATAATGGGTTCTTCTACCAGTTGCTAGCAGATTCACTGAGAGAAGAAACAGTCTCACTACCTGTAGATTTCCATCTCTAAATGGGATAAAATTAAAATTATATCCAAGTCCCGTTGTAAGAATTATAGATTATACATAACATCTGGCTCATAAAGAGGATAGAAAGTGTCACGTGCCTTCTTTCTGCTGTGTTCCCTGACCTCCACACCATCTTGGCTTCTGTTCAGCCTGGTTTATGAGTAGTGGGACAGAACTCTCAGCTCCAGTGGCATAAAAGCTCTTAGATGGAGATTTCTGTTCAGCTGTCAGCATTTCATCAGTATGTAATTAACATCCTGATCCAAAATATCTTACAGATCCTTTTATAAAGTATTACTGTGCCCATACTGATTAGGTTGTTATCCTACTAATTCACATTTGACGGACAAATGCAGGTGTCAAAATCATAGTTTCATAGAATATTATGGCTTGAAGGGATTCTAGAGGAAATCTGTACAACAGTTCACAAATCTGGCTTTATATCAAAATTACCTGGGAAGCTCTTTAAAATACAGAGATCAGGGCCCAACCCCAAGACCTACTAAATTGGAACATTATTTTTCTGTTTTTTTTAGTTCACTGATTTCCACTTAGATCTGTATTATTACCATTTTTCTAATTGCTTTGAATTTAATTTGCTTTATTGTTAGCTTCTTAAAGTGGAAGACAAAGTCACCAATTTGAGATCTTCTTATCTAATTTAAGTGTTTAGTGCTATAAATTTCTTCCCAAGTAATAGTATAGTGGCATCCCACAGATTTCAATGTTTTGATTTAATTTACATTCAGTAAATTTGTATATATATGTATATAAATGTAAATGGTCTAAAAACTCTCATTAGAATGTAGAGATTATTAGATTGAATTTTAGAAAAGTAAAACATACCTATATGCTGCCTACAAGAAGTACACTTTAAACCTAATGACAAATATAGGTTAAAGTAAAAGAATGGAAAGACCTATATCATACAATACTATGCAAAAGAAAGCTGCAGTATCTATTTTAAAATCAAAGTAGATTTCACGAGAAGAATGCTGCCAGGTACAAAAATATTCTTTTTCTAGTGAGGATGTGGTCAATTAATCAAGAGGACAAAAAAAAATCCTTAATGCTTTTACCCCTAATATCACTGTTTCAACATTCATGATTTAAACACTGATAGATCTATAAAGAGAAATGGGCAGATACACAGTTATTAGTAGAGATTTCAGTACCCCATCCTCAATATTTGTAAATCAGTAAGTAATAAATAAGTCATGAAGATGAAAAGTACAACACAGGATGAATATTCTTTTATCCATGCATGGTGTTCATTTAGATGTGTGGTATTCATTTTCCAAATATTTAAGATTTTTCCACTTTTCTGTTATTGATTTCTCATTAAGATCCACTGTGGTCAGTGAACATACTTGTATAACTTGAATCCTTTTAAATTTACTAAGACTTCTTTCATGACCCAGAATGTAATCTATGTTGGTTTGTACTTGGAAAAATATATGTATTCTGCTATTATGAGGTGGAGTGTTCTGTAAACTAGGTTAGGTGAAGTTGATGCTTATTAGTATAAAGATCTACTTGCTGATTTATTTATTTTTTGTTTTCGATGTATATTTTTTAAGTTTATTTATTTTGAGAGAGTGAGAGCATGAGAGAAAGAGAACATGTGCATGCATGAGTGGGTCAGGGGCAGAGAGAGAAAATCCCAAGCAGGCTCTGTTCTGTCAGTGTGGAGCCCAGTCAATTTAGAGCTTGAACCCAGGAATTTGAGATCATGACCTGAGCTAAAACCAAGAGTTGGACACTTAACGAACTGAGCCCCAGGCACCCCTGATATTGAAGTATAGTTAACATACAGTGTTATATCAGTTTCAGATGTACAATATAGTGATTCAACTATTCTATACATTCTGCAGTGCTCACCACAAGTGTAGTTACCATCTGTCACCATACAACATTACAGTTTTATTAACTATATATCCTGTGCTATACTTTTCAACTTCATGACTTATTTATTACTTACTGACTTTTTAAAACCTACTTTTACTAACTATTGATGGTGGGGTGAAATCTCTGGTAATAACTGTGTATCTGTCCATTTCCATTTATAGTTCTATGAATATTTAAATCGAATGCTGAAACAGTGATATTAAAGATAAAAGGTGTATCTGGCAGGATTCTTTTTGTGAAATCTACTTTGTCTGATGTTAAAATAGATACTGCAGCTTTCTTTTGCGTAGTGTTAGTATGGTATAGGTCTTTCCATTCTTTTATTTGTAACCAACATTTGTCATTAGGTTTAAAGTATACTTCTTGTAGGCACCATATAAACATGTTTGGCTTTTCTAAAATTCAATGTAATACTCTCTACATTCTAATTAGTCTTTAAACTATTTACATTGAATGCAGTTATTATGTTTAGATTTAAATCTGTCATTTTTTATTGACTTTCTTCAGATTTTGTCTCTTTGTTGTTTCTTTCCCCCTTTCTTTATGATTCTACTTTATTTCCTTTGTTTTCTTATTATCTATAACCCTTTAGTTTGCTATTTTAGTGGTTGTATTAAAGGTTTGTAGTATAATCTTTACCACAGTCTGCCTCCAAGTGATTTTATACTAGTTTACTCATAGGAGAAAGACATTTCAATATTATATTTCTATCCCTTTACTCCCAGACTTTATGCTTGTGTGGTTATTCATTTCACTTAAGCATATGTTTATAAACCTTATTGTGCATTGTTATTGTTTGATCAAATAGACAATTATCTCTTACAGTGATTAAATTATAAGAACTTTTAAATATGTATTCACTCATGTAATTCCTATTCTGGTGCTTTTTCTTCTTTTGGAAGAAGAAATAGATAATATTTCTGTCTTTTCTAATTTTCCTTCTATTTAAAGTACTTCCTCTAACTTTTCTTTGAATATGAGTCTGTCTATGATGAGTTCTTTCATCATTTGTAAGCCTCAAAATCTTTTACTTTACTTTGTTTTAAAAATATCTTTATTTAGATATAACTCATATACTACACAATTTATCCAATTAAAGTATACAATTCCATGTAAATATTCCACAATATTTTTTAGATATTCACAAAGTTTTTCAGCCATGAGTTAGTTTGAGAAATTATTCATTATCCTTCCCAAAACACACATCTCTATTAGCATCCATTGTTCATTGTTACAACCTTCCCACTTTGAAGTGTAGGCAACCATTGACATCTCTTTAGATTTGCCTATTCTAGAGTTTGCATGTAAATGTAATCATATAAATATGTGCACTTTTGTGACTGGCTTCTATTAATTAGACTAATTTTTAAAGGTTCATTTATATGATAGCAAATATCAGTATTTCATTCTTTCTGTTGATGAATAATATTCTATTGTATGGCTATGTTGTGTTCATCCCTTCATTCATTAATAACAAAAAAATTTAATAAGGCATTAAGATTGTTTTCACTTCTGGCTAGTTTGAATAATGTTCCTATGAATATGTGTGTATTTTGTGCGGACATATATTTCACTTATTTTTTTAAAAAATTAAGTTTATTTATTAATTTTGAGAGAAAGAGAGAGCACAAACCAGAGAGGTAGGGTCAGAGAGAAGGAAAACCAAATCTCAAGCAGGCTCTGCACCATCAGTGCACAGCCTGATGTAGGGGTCAAATTTACAAACTGTGAACTTATGACCTGGGCTGAGATCAAGAGTCAGGTGATCAACCAACTGTGCCACCGAAGCACCTCTATTTTCATTTCTTATAGGTATATATGTAGAAGTGGAATTTCTGGCTGATTTCATATTTACCCATTGTTTTATTTAGAAATATATTATTTACTTTCCATATATTTGTGAATTTACCAAATTTCTTAATTTATTTCTAATATAATTCCATTAGAGTTGAAGAGCACATTTTTAAAAATAATTTCAATCCTTTTATATCTGTCAAGGCTTATTTTATAGCCTACTCTATGCTTTGTCCTGTAGAATGTTCTATGTGCAATAGAAAAATTCAAATTCTGCTGTTGTTTAGCAATAGATAGAGTGTTTTATAGAACCCTGTTAAGTCTTGTGATTTTGCAGTGTTGGTCAAGTTCTATATGTCCCTATCAATTGCTTTCTACTTGTTCTATCCATTATTGTAAGTAGAGAATTGAATTAAAGTATGATATATTGAATTATCTGTTACTTCTTTTAATTATGTTAGTTTTATCCTTTATGTAATTGGGCTGCATTTACCAGTATAATGTTTTTTTATAATTATGAAGTATTCCTCTTTATTTCTAGTAGGAATTTTTTGAGAGAGAGAGGGAGGTGGGGGAGAGGAGGGGCAGAAGGAGAGGGAAAGAGAGAATCCTAAGCAATTTCCATGTCTGGTTCAGAGTCTGATGCAGGGCTTGATCCTATGACCATAAAATCATGGCCTAAGCCGAAATCATGAGGCAGATGCTTAACTGATTGAGCTACCCAGAGTAAGTAGTCTTTTTAACTTAAAGTGCATATTTAAAAAAAAATTAATGTTTATTTTATTTATTTCTGAGAGAGAGAGAGAGAGAGAGAGCGAGCGAGCATGAACAGGGGAAGGTCAGAGAGGGAGGGAGATACAGAATCTGAAACAGCCTCCAGACTCTGAGCTAGCTGTCAGCACAGAGCCTAAGGTAGGTCTCAAACCCACAAACCGTGAGATCATGACTTGAGCCAAAGTCGGACACTTAACCGACTGAGCCACCCAGGTGTCCCATAACTTAAAGTGCATTTTATCTAATATTACTATAGCTGTTTCATTTATTTTCTTTTTTTTTTTTAATGTTTTTTATTTATTTCTAAGAGAGAGAGAGAGACAGCATGAGCAGGGGAGGATTAGAGAGAGAGGGAGTCACAGAATGACACAGGCTCTAGGCTCTGAGCTGGCAGTCAGCACAGAGCCTGACGCGGGGCTCGAACCCATGAACCGCGAGATCATGACCCAAGCGAAAGTCGGACGCTTAACCGACTAAGCCACCCAGGTGCCCTGTATAGCTGTTTCATTTTCTTACAGTTACTGTTTGTATAATACATCCTTTTCCATCTTGTTGATTTTAAACTATTTGTATCTTTGACTCTAGAATATGTCTCCTGAATAGAACCCAGTATTGAATCTTATTTTTACATGCTTTTGGTTTGTATTGTTTAATCATTTTACTTTTAATGATATTCGTATGATTAGATTTATATCTGATATTTTGCTTTTTGTTTTCTATGTCTTAAGTTTGTTTATTTTATCTGGCTTTCTTTACTGCTTTCTTTTATATTAAATAGATATTTCCGGGTATAATAGTTTAGTTTCGTTAATGATTTACACACATTTTTAGAGCACTTTTGGGTTTACAAAAAGTTGAGAGGAAAGTGCAGAGATTTCCCGTGTACCCCCTATCCCCACACATGCATAACTCCACTCATTATCAACATCACCACAAAAATGATATACTTTACTTTTGTAAGTATAAGCTTCCATTGATGCATCATGGTCACACAGAGATCATAGTTTTCTTAGGGTTCACTCTTGGTGTTATATACATTCTGTCAACTTGGACAAATGTATAAGGACATGAATCCATTATTAAAATATCATACAGAGTATTTTCATGGCCTTAAAAATCCTCTGTGCTCTATCTATTCCTCCCTTTCCCCAGCCCTGACAATCACTGATCTTTTTAATATGTTGATAGTTTTACCTTTCCAGAATGTCATATACTTGGAATTATAGCCTTTTCCTATAAAGTATGTAGCTTTTTCAGATTGGTTTCTTTCACTAGTAATAGGATTTAAGATTTTTTCATGTCTTTTTTGGCTTGATAGCTTATTTCTTTTTTTGTGATGAATAATATTTATCTGGATGTACCACAGTTTATCCATTAACCTACTGACAGACATTTTGGTTACTTTGAAGATTTGGAAATTATTAATAAAGCTGCTATAAGTGTCCCTGTGGAGGTTTTTGTATGGACTAATGATTTTTAATTATATATATAGCTATTTTCTTTATATTTGCAAGCCTATTACAACATACAACCTATGAAATTCTTTTCTAATGTAAACAATACCTTAGATCATACTAATTAACATATTAAGTATAGACATTTATTCTAATAGCTTCATTCACTTACTCATTTTTGTGCTATTATATATATTAGTGTTAAATGTATTATAAACCCAATAATTTATTCTTAAAATAATTTTATATAATCATATCTTTTATATTACTAGTTATTTTATTTTTTGTTTTTAATTTTTTAAATGTTTATTTGAGAGAGAGAGAGTCCAGTGTGAGTGAGGCAAGGTCAAAGAGAGGGGGAGACACAGTATTTGAAGCAGGCTCCAGGTTTTGAGCTGTCAGCACAAAGCCCAATATGGGGCTCAACTGCAAGTACCATGAGATCATGACCTGAGTTGAAGTCCAGCGCTTAACTGACTGAGTCACCAAGGAACCCCTATTTACTATTTAAATACTACTTATCACTTCTGATTCTTGTCATTTCTTCCTATTAGATTAGAGTTATCACCAAGGATTATTACCTATTCTGATACAGCTATATCCCCACCATCCTCCTTGTGCTCTTATTGTTAAAATGTCACTTGTCTTTTTGTTATTGTTAAATGTATTTCATCAAATATATTTGTTACATATTTTTGTTAATTTAAAGTGTATTTCTTGTTATAGACCTAACAATATAATTATTACATGTATTGTATATGTACTTTCTTTTTGCAATTACATTTTAAATTAGTTAAGAAGAAAACAGAGGGGCGCCTGGGTGGCTTAGTCAGTTAAAGCATCCGACTTTCGCTTGGGTCATGATCTCGCGGTTCGTGGGTTCGAGCCCCGCGTCGGGCTCTGTACTGACTGCCAGCTCGGAGCCTGGAGCCTGTTTCAGTCTGTGACTCCCTCTCTCTCTGACCCTCCCCTGCTCATGCTGTCTCTCTCTCTCCTAGAAATAAATAAAAATATAAAAAAGAATAAAAAAAATAAATGTATAAAAAAAAGAAGAAAACAGAGAAGATATATGCAATTATATGGTTTTTAATTATCTTTATTGGTTTTTTAATTTGAATTATTGTTGGGGTCATTTGCTTTCCATGTGAAGAACTTTCTTAGTGTTTCTGATAAGGCAGTTCTGCTAGCAAGAAGTTCTCTCAGTTTTTATCTTGGAATATATTTATTTTGCCTTTATTTGGAAAGATAATTTTTTTTATATTTAGTAGTTTGAATATGTCATCCCACTGCTTTCTGCCTTTCATTATTTCTGATGAGAAGTCAGCTTTTAATTTAAATGAACTTACCTCATATATGATGACTTATTTTTCTCTTTCTGCTTTCAGCATTTTCTCTTTATCTTTGAGTTTCAACATTTTGACTATGATTGTTGTGGATGTGGATTTCTTTGTGTTTATCTTACCTGGAGTTAAGTTTCTTGGATGTGGAAATTAATGTTTCTCATCTAACTTAGGAAGATTTTAAATCTTATTTCCTTGAATATATTTCTTGCCCCTTTCTCTTCTTCCTTCTGATATTCCCATCATGCATATATTGGTGTGTTCAGTGGTATCCTGCATTTCTCTGAATCTCATTTTTTTTCTTTTTCTTTTTTTTTCTTTCTGTGCATAGATCCCATTCTTTTTACTGACTTAACTTCAAGTTTGGTGACTATTCTATCAACTCAGAACTATTGTTGAATTCAATGAATTTTTTATTTTGGTTATTGTACTTTTTTTCATTTTGGAATTTCCATTTGATTCTTTGTTACCTTTTCTCTCTTTATTGATAGTCTCTATTCCATGAGACCTTGTTATCATATTCCTTTAATTCCTTAGATATGGTTTTCTTGAAATCTTTGAACATATTTAGTTTATAATAGCTCTTTTTAAAATTTATTTTTCTTTATTTTTTCTTTATTTTTTATTTTATTTTATTTTTTTTTAGAGAGAGTGCACACACGCAATTTGGGGTGAGGCAGAGAGAGAGAGGGAAAGAGAGAATTCCCAAGCAGGCTCCACACTGACACTGCAGGCTCTATCCCATGGCCAACTGTGAGATCAGGAATTGAATTGAAATTGCGATTTGGATGCTTAACTGACTGAGCCACACAGGTACCCCTAGAATAGCTCAAATAGCTCTTTTTAGCTTTTATAGGGGTCTGTGTCTCTTACGTCTAGTATCTGGAAATCTTGAAGCATTAAGCACCTAATTTTTTTCTCCTTGTTTGGGTCACACTTTTCTGTTTGTCCATATCTTTTTTGTGAAAGCTTGACACTTTAGATATTCTATTGTAAAACTTGACACTTGATACTTTATTTTTTTTTGTATTGTTTTGTTTTCCCTCTTTATTTTTTTTATTTTTATTTTTTTACAAATAGTTTATTGTCAAATTAGTTTCCACATAACACCCAGTGCTCATCCCCACAAGTGTCCTCCTCCATGCCCATCTCTCCTCCCCCCCACATCCATCAGTCCTCAGTTTTTGTCAGCATTCAAGAGTCTCTCATGGTTTGCCTCTCTCCCTTTCCCCCACCATTTCCGCCCTTCTTCTCCCCCTTGTTCCTCCGTCAAGTTCCTCCTAATCCTCCTATACGTGCACACGTATGATATTTGTCCTTCTCTGCCTGACTTATTTCGCTCAGCATAACACCCTCAAGGTCCATCCGTGTTGCTACACATGGCCAGATTTCATTCTTTCTCATTGCCATGTAGTATTCCATGGTATAGATAAACCACATCTTCTTGATCCAGTCATCTGTTGTTGGACACTTAGGCTCTTTCCATGTTTTAGCTATTGTGGAGAGTGCTGCTATGAACATTGGGGTACATGTGCTCCTATGCATCAGCATTTCTGTATCCCTTGGGTAAATTCCTAACAGTGCTATTGCTGGGTCCTAGGGGAGTTCTATTGTTAGTTTCCTTAGGAACCTCCACATTGTTTTCCAGAGGGGCTGTACCAGTTTACATTCCCACCAACAGTGTAGGAGGGTGCCCGTTTCTCCACATCCTCGCCAGCATCTAGAGTTCTCTGATTGGCTCATTTTAGCCACTCTGACTGGCGTGAGGTGGTATCTCAGTGTGGTTTTGATTTGTATTTCCCTGATGAGGAGGGATGCTGAGCATCGTTTCATGTGTCTGTTGGCCATCTGGATGTCCTCTTTGGAGAAGTGTCTGTTCATATCTTCTGTCCATTTCTTCACTGGGTTGTTTGTTTTTCGGGCGTGTAGTTTGGTGAGTTCCTTGTAGATTCTGGATATCAACCCTTTATCTGATATGTCATTTGCAACTATCTTTTCCCATTCCGTTGGTTGCCTATTAGTTTTCTGGGTTGTTTCCTTGGCTGTGCAGAAGCTTTTAATCTTGAGGAGGTCCCAACAGTTTATTTTTGCTCTTGATTCCCTTGCTTTTGGGGATGACACTTGACACTTTAGATAATATATTGTAGCAACTCTGGATACTAATCCTCCATCAATTAGGCATTGATATTGTTTTTATTTGCTTGGTCCTCCTTTATTTATTGGTATACTGACTTACCTATATTAGCTCTGAGAAATCTATTTCACCCCCACTCCCCAGAAACCTCTGATGTTTCTGCTCAGACTTTTTCCCCATTATTTTCACCTTTTAGCCCTATTACCTAGTGGTTGTGTCTTGCCTGAGTCAACAGATCTATTTATTGGCCAATAGTTGTCCTTAAGTTCCTTTATCCGGTTAGATGTTTCTTTAAGAGAGGATATCTTTGTGATTGGAAGCACTTTCACAGTTTTGAAATTTTACATTTAACCCATATTCAACCAGAGACTGGTAGTTTGAATTCCGCCCCCTGCCCCCTACCACATCACTCCTGAGATGTTGTAGACTTTGTCATGCACAGTCTTCCATACTTCCAAGTATGCAAATAGTTTTATTTATGGTCTGTTTTCCTTAGGGATTGCCCCTGGGTCAGTGTAGTTTATTCTTCAGCCAGTGTTTAATTAGTGGTTGTGTTTAAGCTAATGAGGTTTCCAACCTTTATTGATGTATCTGCCTTTATGGCTTGGAGAATGTTTTCAGTGTATTCATATTTTCCTCTGATTTTTCCTTAGTGGATATAGCTTAGCACATATACACAGAATATCTGATGCCCAGGGTTGACTGTGATTCCAGGAGCATTCTTTGTATGTGTGTCTTTCTCTGAATCTCTTTGTTAAATTTTTGGTTGCTCTGTTGTTTTGTTTTGTTTTGCTTTGTTAACAGTATCATAAAGCTAAGATCTTAATTGTTGTTTTCTAAGATCTCCATTGTTTGTAGCAACATGCTAAGGCATGATATTGTCCACACTCTGTACCAAATAATATCATCCTCCTTATGCAGATAGTACTTCATACTTATGGCTTTCCTCTTCTGAAAAGAATCTCTATGCCACTGGATAGTGCTGGGGACTAGGACTGCAGTCTGCTACTCTTAGAGGGACAGCTCTGCTGTATAGACAGTGTTGGGGAGGAGGGTTGGTGATATTGGCCTGTTTGGCTTGCTCTTTCCAGTGTGCAGCCTTCACCCTATAAGTGTATAAGGTACCTGGAATAAGCTTCTCCCCTAAGAGGAAGGCCTCAGTGGAGAAGGTAACATCAGTCCTCTAGACCATGCCTACTTGAAACAGAACTACTGAAAAGTAAGGCTAGGGAAAGTGAGAAATACTTTAAGGACTGAAAGGGGGTGATTTGCCCCTCCCGGAGTGAAGCCATAACCCTAATCTCACAGCTTGTAAGGAGTGGAAACCTCTGCTGTCTTGGCCAAACTCACCCAGCCTAGATTGCCAGAATAGAGTTTTTAAAATGAACTGGGGTGAGGTGGAGGGAGCATTTTGTGTCCAAAATGTCATAGACTTATCTTATCACTGATATTTAGTAGATTTTCTTAAATGAATATATCTGTATTTGCTCTATGACCTTAGGATACAGGGACTTTAATTCCTTCCCCCCTCCCCAGCTTTACTGAGGTATGATTGACACATAAAATTTTAAGATATTTAAAGTATACATTATGATAATTTGATGTACATAGATATTGTGAAAGGATTCCTCTCATCTAGTTAACGCATCCATAATCATATATATATATATATACATATATATATAAGATATATAAATTCCTCTATCTTAAACTATTTCAGTTAAAAAAATACAGTGCCATTAACTATAGTCACAATAGTTATACATTAAGTCCTAATAATTTTTGCCAGTTAAATGTCTATTTTTTTTTATTTTTTTATTTTTTGGCAGTGGGTCTACTGAACTCTTCATTCTGCCACTCTGGAAGTCCAGTCACTTGCCTTCATTTTTGATATAGGATTCTGGGTTAATCACCGTGTTTTGTTTTGTTTTTGTTTGTTTATTCCTTTTCAGTCCTTAAAAGACTTTGCTCCACTGTTTTCTCACTTGCCTTTTTCTGATAAGGAATATGCTGTTGTACTTCTTTTTGTTCCTTTGTAATCCATATGGTTTTCCCCCATAGATTCTTTTAAGATTTTCTTTTTATTTCTAGATCTGAAGAATTTGATTTACCTTGTGACATGTTCTTCATACTTTAGCCTCCTCAAGATTCTTGAATTTGTAGGTATATACTTTTCATTCAGTTCTGAAGATTTCAGCTATTATTTCTTCAAGAATGTATTTGTTCTGATTCCCACATCTCTTTCCTCTACATATTTTAGGCTGTTTGGTGCTGTTCTACAGCTTACTCATACTCTTTCTAGTAAAAATATTTGTTTTTCTAAGTTTCATTTTAGATCTTTTCTATGCTGTATCTTCAAGTTCACCATTCTTTTCTACTTCTGTGTCTGATCTGTTAATCTTTTTTGTGCATCTTTCATTGCAGGTACCATAGTTTTTATGTCTAGACGTTTGATTTAAGTCTCATTTATCTCTCCCTTTTCCTTACTTGACTTTTTGAACGTTCCTGTTTTATTTTTTATGTATGGAATACCATTAATAACTTTTTTATTTATTATATATTTTTTAATGTTTATTTATTTCTGAGAGAGACAGAGACAGAGTGTGAGTGGGATATGGGCATAGAGGGAGACACAGAATCCAAAGCAGGCTCCAGGCTCTGAGCTGTCAGCACAATGCCCAGTGTGGGGCCTGAACCCATGAACCTCAAGATCATGACCTTACCTAAAGTCAGATGCTTGACCAACTGAGCCACCCAGGTGTCCCTAGTTAATAACTGCTTTAATATCTTTGCTTCTAATTCTGGCATTTTATCCATCTTGGTCAGTTTCTATTGTATTGATTATTTTCCACATCATGCATTTTGATAATGAGCTTCTTTCCTTACCTGTTAATCTTTGTTGGCATTTTAGATATTGTGAATTTTATCTTGTTAACTACTGGATATTTTTGTACTTCTGAAAATATTCTCAAGTGTCATTTGGGATGTGATTAAGTTACCTGGATATAATTTGATTTTTAAAATCTTGCTCCTTTTGTTAGCCAGATCTGGAGAAGTTTTCTGGCAGATTCTAGGGCTAATTATTCTCTACTATTGAGTCAAGATTTTTTTGAGTACCAAAAACCCCATGAATTTTTATATTTTCCATTCTGGCTTTTGAAAATAGGCACTGTTCCCAGTTATATGAGAACACAGGAAACAGGTCTCTAATCCTTATGGATGGTTCTTATGCTGGTTTCAGGTAGTTTTCCTTACTCATATGCATTGAAAAATGCTCTGCCAGATACCAGAGAGGGGCCCTCTGCAGATCTCCATAATTATCCGTCACAGCTCTTCCCTTTTATGAATTGTATTCTGTGAACTCTAATTGCCTTGGTCTCATAAACTCTCAGTTTCATATCTTTAACTCAGGAAATCCATTGAGCTCTGAATGTGTGCCGTATCATGAACCACAGCCTGAAAACTCTCTTAGGGCAGTGAGATGGGGCTATTGTTAGGCTAACCTTACATATTCTGGTCTCAAAGACCACTGTCTTTCGTCACCACATATCCAGTGTCTTGAAAACCATTGTTTTCACATTTCTTTTTGTGATTCTTTACTGTTTCAAATAACAGAGTAAATCCAGTTCTTATTACACCATCTTGGATGGAAACAGAGGTTTCATTGTCCTGGCTGTGTTTAATATTGCAACCTGTCGGGGCGCCTGGGTGGCTTAGTCGGTTAAGCGTCCGACTTTCGCTTAGGTCATGATCTCGCGGTTCGTGGGTTCGAGCCCCGCGTCGGGCTCTGTGCTGACTGCCAGCTCAGAGCCTGAAGCCTGTTTCAGTCTGTGACTCCCTCTCTTTCTGGCCCTCCCCTGCTCACGCTGTCTCTCTCTCTCCTAGAAATAAATAAAACATTAACAAAAAATTTTAATATTGCAACCTGTTACTTTTCTATAACATTTGTGGACCTTTAATTTCTTCTAGCTACTTAATTTTAGAAGCGACTGCTTAAATTGGGAGGCGTTGTATGCTTCTCTTAAGCCATTTTCTTACCAAGATATTCCTTAAGTTATATTTGTCACAGGTAGGGCTGTGCATTAGTTAGTATGTATCGTGGTTTTATATCCACCACATTCTATTACTTGTTTCTAGTAGCTTACAAGAAGAATGGGAAAGATAAGTTGAAATGTTCATACCTTATTGGTCTGTTTTCTATGAGGCAGTTTCTGAATCTAGTTGAATCAGTTGACCACTATCTGCCTTAGGAACAAATGGAAGAAGGGATATCTCTTTTAGAGCTCCCCATATCCAGCTTTTAAGACTCTGGTCCTGGCAGAATGGACTCTTTAGGGATTGTTTGGGTATTATCAGCTATTGGCAAATATAGTATGATAACTATCATGTGTGTGAAGGGGTTATATACATTTTTACAGTTGTTACATCGGAAACTACTCATTTTAAAACCATTTGTTTTAAAATATTCCTACTAGTAAACCAAATCTTCCAACAACAAAGTTTTTAAAATAATTAGTATTTTACTCAGACATTGAAAACCTTCCTGTCATTTCATGTACCTTGAGCCATAATTATAATACAGAGTTGTTGAAGGCTACTGCCTGAATTTATACCCTGATGCATACTACCATGTTTTTTGTTAGGTCTCCTTGGCTCACGGGGAGATTTTCCAGTGTCATTCCAGGGCAGAGTCTGTTCAGTTGTTCACTGTCTGAATCCATCTACTAATTCTCTGGCAGCTGGCCAGTCTTCACTGATAAGACTTTTTCTCTAAACAGATCATTCTGACTTTATAAACTTCTTTTTTAAATGTTTTTATTTATTTCTGTGAGAGAGAGACAGCGTGAACAGGGGAGGGTCAGAGAGAAAGGGAGACACAGAATCTGAAGCAGTTTCCAGGCTCTGAGCTAGCTGTCAGCACAGAGCTGGACGTGGGGCTCGAACCCACGAACCGTGAAATTATGACCTGAGCCGAGGTTGGACACTTAACTGACCAAGCCACACAGGTGCCCCCTGATTTTATAAACTTCTTTAGAAATTTTCACAAGGTTATGGCCCTTTTGTTTAAACTGTATAACATTTTCCCCTCCACATTTGTTATTTATCTTAATGAAGTAATCTGCTTTGGATGTAACATTTTATATTTCCCTTTGGGTATTTTTATTTTTAAGTTAAAAAGACATTGTATTGTAGAAATGTAGGATGTGTGAAATAGTATGAAAAATTAAAAATAAAATCAGCACCTACCAGAAGTTACCATATGCGAGGGAATATTTTGGAATATGTCTTTCAATCTTCTATTAAAAATTTTTAAATAGTAAAATTACACGATTTAGTAGCCTCACTTTTTCCACAAAACATAATAAATTTGATATTCAAGTGTCATTAAATTATTAAAACCGTAATTTGAGTGTTTTCTAAATCTCCATTACTGGACCTTTATTAATTTTTAGTTTTTCATTACTATAAACAACATCAGTGCATCAATTTTTATCCACATTTGATATTGCTGTAAAATAAACTACTCCAAGTTTTAGTGGCTTAAAACTAATTATTGTGTGATTTCACAATGTGAGCAGGAATCAGCAAGGATGGGCTTAGTTGGAGGACTGGCTGGGGCCTGTCTGGGGCCTATTAGCGTCATTAACCTGACAGGGCTTTAGGTGCCATTATTAGAATGACCAGAATACCTGGGCCTCTCTCTCCATGTGGTCAGCCTCTTCACATTGTCTCTCTTCCTCAAGGTGCCTAGTCTGGGCTTATTTACAAAATAGCATTTGGAATTCAGAAGGGTCCAGAATCAGGTCATGTGCAGAAGTCATACAACCTTACTTATTTTTTATGTTTATTTATTTATTTTTGAAAGCTGGGGAGGGGGTGGAAGCATGAGTGGGGTAGGATCAGTGAGAGGGGACAGAGGATCCAAAGTGAGCTTTGTGCTGAGAGTAGAGAACCTGATATGGGTCTCCAACGCATCAACTGAGAGATCATGACCTGAATAGAAGTCAGTCACTTAATCAACAGAACCCCTCAGATGCTCCCTCACAACTTTACTTCTGTAATGTTCTCTTAGTCAAAATCACTCACAAGGCTTACTTAAATCAAGTAGACTATACCCTTACTAGTAGGGTTTGACCATTGTCAATCTACCATGACAGCTTTTCCCTAACTTAAATTTGTAGAAGCAGAACTATTTGGCAAAAGGATTCAAACTTTCTAGGAAAGTTGTGCTGATATATACTTCTACCAGAAGGGCACGAGGGTAACATCTTTAAAAACTTACCACTATTGGGGCGCCTGGGTGGCTCAGTCAGTTGAGCGTCCGACTTTGGCTCAGGTCATGATCTTGCAGTTCGTGGGTTCGAGCCCCGCATCGGGCTTTGTTCTGACAGCTGGCTCAGAGCCTGGAGCCTGTCTTCGAATTCTGTGACTCCCTCCCTCTCTGACCCTCCCCTGATCATACTGTCTCTATCTCTCTCTCAAAAATAAATAAATAAAACATTAAAAAAAAAAACTTACCACTATTTTTCCAGTTCTAGATCAAAACTTTGAATATCATTAGCACAAGAAATGGTGAAAAGGGATAACTTTATTTGGTCTCCTAAGTAGTTATTGACTCTTATTTGGGCTTTATTTAGAAATAATTTTCCAAAAACAAAATCTTGAAAAAAAGTTACCTCAGTACATCTTTTCCACTGTCCATCTGTCTAAAGAGTAATACAAACTGTCAATAAACATATCAGAGACACTGTTAAATATGACACTGGTAGTGAATTGAAATTAGCTTAAATGTTTCAATCGTGTGGGCCATTTTAAAGTAATTCAGCTAAATAATTATTTTAGATGCATTGCTTTTATTTATTTTCAGTGTTTATTTATGTATTTTGAAAGAGAGAAAGAGAGAGCAGGGAAGTGTCAGAGAGAGAAAGAGAATCCCAAGTAGGCTCTGTGCTGTCATCACAGAGCTCAAGGTGGGGCTGGAACCCACAAATCTAAGGTCTAAGCTGAAATCAAGACTTAAAACTTAACCAACTGAACCACCCAGGTGCCCCTAGATGCACTGATTTTATTTTATTTATTTTTTTTTCTTTTGCATTTTTTTTACAAATAGTTTATTGTCAAATTAGTTTCCACATATCACTCAGTGCTCATCCCCACAAGTGTCCTCCTCCATGCCCATCCCCCCTCCCCCCACATCCATCAGTCCTCAGTTTTTGTCAGCATTCAAGAGTCTCTCATGGTTTGCCTCTCTCCCTTTCCCCCACCATTTCCGCCCTTCTTCTCCCCCTTGTTCCTCCTGATTTTAAATGTAACAAAAAATTTCAAATCTAGGATCTGTTGAAAATACATATGTATTGGGATGCCTGGGTGGCCCAGTTAGTTAAGTGCCAGACTTTAGCTCAGGTCATGATCTCACTGTTAGTGGGTTCAAGCCCTGTATGGGGCTCTGTGCTGACAATTCAGAGTCTGGATTCTGCTTTGGATTCTGTGTCTCCCTCTCTCTCTGTCTCTCTGTCTCTCTCTCTCAAAAATAAATAAACATAAAATTTTTAAAAAAGAAAATACATATGTATTAACCTACTTGAATATGTTAGAGTACAGCCACTGAATATTTTGCTTTAGTATATACTGTTATTATAGAAGGTTAAAAATGAACCTAAATGGGTACAAACAATGACTAACTCTTTAATAGTCTCATATTCTTAATATTTGTTTTATACTTTGGGTGAATGTGCACATGCCCTTAATTTTAGTTTCAAAATTATGATTAATAATTATTCTTCCAAATATTCATAGATAGGAAACTTTTGAGTGATAATCACTCAAAGATTCAGTCAAGAGTACAGTCTGGGGTACAGTGGCCAGGATTCTGCTCTGATAGGAACTGACAGGTCTGTGTGGCCTCTGTAAGTAAAACTACTTAATCTGGCTGTTTTGTTCAGTTCTCAAATTGTTTGCCAAAAGATTGGTAGTGACAGGTGCTGCTGCTTCTTTTCCCTCTCCCCTTCCTCTTACTCTGCTTCCCCCTTTTCTCCCTCTCCTCCTCAACTTCCTCCTCTTTTCTTCACTACTTCCTACCAACCCCTTGCAAAGAGGCACACATATTTTCCTTACATATCTAGGCTGATATGTTGGCTATCTAGCCTGATATGTTATATACCTAGGTTGCATTTTGCATATCTAAACTGTTATGTTACATATCTAGGTTGATATATTGCATACCTAAACTTACACATTACACACCTAAGCTGATATGTCACATCCCTAGAACCACTCCCATTCCTCATACATGCATGCATACACACCCACCCAGAAAACTTGTCCTCTCTCTGTTAATGCCCTCCCCTGACAGATTCTTTTTGTCGGTTTTCATTTTGTTTTGTTTTAGTCCCCTTAAAGTGTTCTTAATCATGGAATTCTCAAGGCCAAGGATAGAGAGGGTTCTATCTTCAGCAACAGTGTAAGCAGCTAATTAAATATTCTAGAAACATATTAACTTTGCCTGGTCCTTTTATCTAGAAAAATTGATTCAGCTTCACTGTGGTCAAAATAATATCCCCAGGCAAATCTGTTTAAAAAAAAAAAAAGAGGATCTAGGGTAATATCAGTTTAGACTTTGAGAAATAGAGTTAGATTATATTAGGATTGGCAAACTCTATGCTCTTGAATTATTCCCATACTATGTTTAGCCTTCTCTCTCTCCATGACCCCTCCCCCATTCCCTGTTGTAGACTCTGGGTCTAAAGTTTTCTCTTGTTTAGCAAGAGAGTGGGACACAGGATTAAAAAATAGGAGAGAGATGGCTAATGTCCAGGAAAAGACAAGAGCATCAAATAAAGGTCCTTGCCTACAGATGTGATGGGTGTGTACAAAGAGACAAAGAAGCTGTAAACATCAACTCATGGGCATGAGGGAAAGGGGTTTTTTGAAGATATACAGTGTTTAGGATTTGGGTCAATATAAAACAAAATACTGGCACTGGACAGATGAGCAGATGGTTGTTAAGGTCAGATAGGAGGTGCTGTGTCAGTTTGTTTTAGCTAGCATAGGGGAGAAGACAGAATGGTTGACAAGGCACCTTCTCTCTCTCTTTTTTTTAATAGTTTATTTTTGAGACAGAGAGAGACAGAACATGAGCTGGGGAGGGGGCAGAGAGAGAGGGAGACAGAATCTGGAACAGGCTCCAGGCTCCAAGCTGCCAGCACAGAACCTGATGTGGGGCTCGAACCCACGAACCATGAGATCATGACCTGAGCCTAAGTCGGACGCCCAACCGACTGAGCCACCCAAGGCACCTTCTCTTTTGTTAACCATTTCCTGTCTGGACTGCTTCGCCTGCGACACAATAGTCTATCCTTCAATTTACTTGTTTTGCCTAAGTTGGCTCTTTTCTCCTGTGAAAGCAGCTTCTTTGATATATAAATTTTGGGGCATTTTTACCCTCCATGCCTAATCTTACTTACCTCATATACCTTTGTATTGGGAGCTTTTGCACCCGTTCCTATTTTGGGGCCTTTGCCCTTGCCTCTCTATTTTTGGGTCTCCACATGCCCTATTCTTGGGGTGCCTTTGCACTGTCTTATTCTCAGGGCACCAATCATGTTTACCCAAACTGAGGTGTAAACATACTATGACTTTTTATTTCTCTGTGCCTTGTTAACCCATTGGTATAAGCCCAGGGGATTCCTAAGCCTATTCCCCATAGTTCCCTTCATATTCCCTTTGGCCCATTCTCCCCTTTTCTCATCTCTATTCCCCTCTTTTAACACAAACATGGGGATACACACACACCTCTTTTAACAAACCCATGTCCCCAACTCAGGATTTACTCACTCTTAAAGAGCTTAGTCTCCATTCTGTTTCCCATCCCACCATCCCAAAATTTGCTCCTTGTCATAACTGAGAACTGCTTAAAAATGGAAATTCTTACTTTTATTTTAAATTCTGACCATAGAATGGAAACCAACGTGACAATAAACTATTTGTAAAAAAAGAAAAAAAAAAGGAGGAACTTAATGGAGGACCACAGGGGAGAAGAAGGGGGGAAACATTGGGGGAGAGGGAGAGAGACAAACCATGAAAGACTCTTGAATACTGAGAACAAACTGAGGACTGATGGGTGGCGGGGGGAAGGGTGGAGATGTGGATGGAGGAGGGCACTTGTGGGGATGAGCATTGGGCGTTATATGGAAACTAACTTGACAATAAACTATTTGTAAAAAAATAAAAAAATAAAATTAAAATAAAATAAAAAATATAAATTCTGACCATAGAATTTGCTGTTTTTAATTAGCCCTTAGCCCTTTTAAAAATGTTGTTTTTCTCTTTTTACTGCAGTCTGTAGAACCTTCACACCTTTTTAATAGCAACATATGTTTCCTTTTGCTTCAGTGAAATACTTTCTTCTATCTTATTATTTCCTTTCTGGTGTCTCTTCCCCTTCACATCACCCAGATTCCTGGCCCTTCAATAAATTGTCTTTTGTTCCTTTTTTAAATGCGATCTTTATTTATTTATTTATTTATTTATTTATTTATTTAATGTTTTTTTAAAATTTATTTCTGAGAGAGAGAGAGAGACAGCGTGAGCAGGGGAGGGTCAGAGAGAGGGGGAGACACAGAACCTGAAACAGGCTCCAGGCTCTGAGCTGGCAGTCAGCACAGAGCCCGACGCGGGGCTCGAACCCATGAACTGTGACATCATGACCTGAGCGAAGTCAGATGCTCAACCGACTGAGCCACCCAGACTCTCCTTAAATGCAATCATTTTAAATATGATAGTAACCTCAACATGTGTGACTTCAAAAACCATCCCCAGATATTAATAAAATATTTTCCAAAATCTATTACTTTGGCCTGACCACTTTTCTTCTTAGATCTACATTTGCAATTTACTTCCAGATATTTGAAGTACATGCTATTCCATTAGACTCTTTAACTTCACATGTGCAGAGGCTTTTAAAATAGGTCCCAACTGGCCTAGCAGTTTCCCATCCCATCCTTACAGCTATCCACTGTTGCCAAAACCATCTGGATAAAGTCAGTTGTGATGCAAAGCCTTTGCTTTTTGAAGTTCTTCACCATGAAAGTCAAACTTCTTATTCTGGCAACAAATTGGTATAATAATTTTTATAGCAACTAACCTTTCTCTCAAACATGTTTCCCTTATTTCTTTCATGTATACTGTATACCAGGTAAAGACAATGGAGCTATCTAATAATTTTGGTATCTAGTGTTTAGTGATTTCCACTTTGAAGCTTCTCCTGCTGTTCTGACTGCCCTGAGTTACTTACTTCTATTAGTGGAGCCTCACTTCAAAAGGTCACTTTGTCCAGTGAGCTTTCCCTGCAAACCATAGTAAACTCTACCATACATGTGTAATTTTAACAGAACATATTATTTTCAACTTTGTTGTCTACTTAAATATGTACATCTTATTTTCTTTACCTCACTGTGAGAGTCTCAAAGGCAGTTCATCTAATCAGTCCTTATCTTCCCCTTGGTATAACATTTGTTCATAGTGAGACCATAACAAATTTTGATTGATTTTAATTGAATATTGTCTGATAACTAAAGAGTTAGTCTTCTTTGGTGCTCTTCATTCCTTCCTGTGGATCCAGGTTCCATATGCTATAATTCATTAATTATAAATTATTACAAATAAATTTATACATATTATATATAAAATTATATATAAATTAATATTAATTGTGAAGAATTTCTGTTAATATTTCTTATAGTAAAAATCTGCAAAAGATGCATTCTTTCAGATTTTGTCTCACTGAAGATATGTTTATTTTCCCTTGATTATCAAAGACATTTTTCCAGACATAGAATTATAGGCTAATGTTTTTTTTCTTTCAGTACTTTAAAAATCTTGCATCATTGTTTTCTGGCCTCTGTTATTTCTTATGATGAATCAGCCATCATTTTCCTTCTTTATATAATGTACCTGTATTTGGCTGCACTTAAGATTTTGTTCTTTACTGACAACTTAGTAGTTTGCATGTCTAGATAGAGTTTTCTTTATATTTATGATTCTTGGTTTTGATGACTATTTTAGATCTGTATTTGATATCTTTCAGAAGTTTTAGAAAATTCTAGATGATAACCTCTTCAATATTTTTTCACCCAAATATCTCTTTTTATGGGAATCCAATTATATAAATTATTTCTTCATAACTTATTAGATATAATTGGGATGTTTCCTTATTCAAAAGTAATTATAGTCAAGACTCTAATAACTATCCAGGGTATAATGGCTATAGAAGAGTGAACCACAGTACCCAAGGCAGGTTCCTATCCTCACACCATACTCAATCTTTATCTCAGTGTCTAAGTTTATTCCCTTCATGGTATTCATCACTACTAAAATAACTGTTTCATGATTAGTTTTTTTCCCCTCATTTTAACAGTCTAGGAAAATAGGAGCTTTTTGCCTTGATTATAGAGTATTCTCAGCTCCTAGGAGTCTGTCTAGCTTACTAATCACCCACTGATTATTTGTTGAATGAATGAACAATGATAAGTAGGAAGGCAAGGAAAGGATCGACCATATACTCTTAGAAAGGAATGATATTAAAAAATATGTATTAATTAAACCCGTTGGTTTTTATTACAGAAAGTTGAATTATAAAAGTAGATTGGAAAGGGAAAGAAATTTGAAGTAGTTCAGTAAAAAATATTTTGTACTGTTAAGGCTTAATCAGTTGTAATAGAATAATAGGATCACAGCTGGTATTTGACTTAGTATTAGTGGAATCATTTAACATTTGTCCTTTTGTGACTGGCTTATTTTACTTAATATCATGTCATCAAGAATAATCCATGCTATAGCATTTTCTAAGGATGTGTGATAATCTATTGTATGTATCTACCATATTTTCTTTATTCATATATTAAGTGATATTTAGTTTAAGTCCACCTCTTGGCTATTGTATTTTGCAAATTTGATGTAGCCCCACTTAATCTATCTTTGACTTTGTTGCCTGTGCTTTCGATATCATATCCAAGAAATCATGCAGTGTCCTGGATATTTTCCTGTGTCGTTTTAGGAGTTTTCTAGGAGTCTTATAGTTTTAGGCATTATGTTAAGATCTTTGATATATTTTGAGTTAATTTCTTTAAATGGGGTAAGGTAAGAATATGCCTTCATCCTTTTTCATGTAGATATACAGTTTTTCCAACATTATTTGTTGAAGAGACTGTCCTTTGCCCATTATGTAGTTTTGGCACTCTTGTCAAAAATCATTTAGCCGTGTAAACAAGGGTTTATTTCTGTTTTCTAAATTGTTTCATTGGTTTATATTTCTGTTTTTATGCCTGTACTACACTGAATTAGTTAGTGCTGCTTTGTAATAAGTTTAAAAATTGGAAAGTGTGAGACTGCTAACATCTGTCTTTTTCTTTTTTTTTTCCCAAAGGGCTGCTCCAATGTATTTTACTTTTTTTAAACAAACAGTTTATTCTCAAGTTAGTTTCCATATAATACCGAGTGCCCATCCCCACAAGTGCCCTCCTCCATGCCCGTCACCCCGCACACCTTCATCAGTCCTCAGTTTGTTCTCAGCATTCAAAAGTCTCTCATGGTTTGCCTCTCTCCCTTCCCCCACCATTTCCCCTCTTCTTCCCCCCCACCGTCCTCCATTAAGTTCTTCCTAATCCTCCTATATGTGCAAACATATGGTATTTGTCCTTCTCTGCCTGACTTATTTCGCTCAGCATAACACCCTCAAGGTCCATCCATGTTGCTACACATGGCTAGATTTCATTCTTTCTCATTGCCATGTAGTATTCTACCATATAGATAAACCACATCTTCTTGATCCGTTCGTCCATTGTTGGACACTTAGGCTCTTTATATGTTTTGGATTGTTGACAGTGCTGCTATGAACATTGGGGTACATGTGCTTCTATGCATCCACTCCTGTCTCCCTTGGGTAAATTCCTAGCAGTGCTATTGCTGGGTCATAGGGGAATTCTATTGTGAATTTTTTGAGGAATTTCCACACTGTTTTCCAGAGGGCTGCACCAATCGACATTCCCACCAACAGTGTAGGAGGGTGCCTGTTTCTCCACATCCTTGCCAGCATCTAGAGTCCTCTGATTTGCTCCTTTTAGCCACTCTGACTGAGGTGAGGTGGTATCTCAGTGTGGTTTTGATTTGTATTTCCCTGGTGCGGGATGCTGAGCATTGTTGCATGTGTCTGTTGGCCATCTGGATGTCCTCTTTGGAGAAGTGTCTATTCATATCTTCTGCCCATTTCTTCACTGGGCTCTTTGTTTTTCAGGTGTGGAGTTCGGTGAGTTCCTTATAGATGTTGGATATTAACCCTTTATCTGATATGTCATTTGCAAGTATCTTTTCCCATTCCATCAGTTGCCTATTAGTTTTGTGGGTTGTTTCCTTTGCCATACAGAAGCTTTTAATCTTGATAAGGTCCCAATAGTTTATTTTTACTCTTGATTCCTTTGCTTTTGGGAATGTGTCAAGTAAGAAATTGCTGCGGTGGAGGTCAAGGAGGTTGTTTCCTGCTTTCTCCTCTAGGGTGTTGATAGTTCCCTCTCTCACATTCAGGTCCTTTATCCATTTTGAGTTTATTTTTGTGAATGGTGTGAGAAAATGATCTAGTTTCATTCTTCTGCATGTTGCTGTCCAGTTCTCCCAGCACCATCTGTTAAAGAGGCTGTCTTTTGTCCATTGGATACTCTTTCCTGCTTTGTCAAAGATTAGTTGACTGTATACGTTTGGGTCCACTTCTGAGTTCTCAATTCTATTCCATTGGTCTATGTGTCTGTTTTTGTGCCAATACCATACTTTCTTGATGATGACAGCTTTGTAGTAGAGGCTAAAGTCTGGGCTGGTGATGCCTCCTGTTTTGGTTTTTTTCTTCAATACTACTTTGGCTATTCAGGGTCTTTGTGGTTCCATACAAATTTTAGGATAGTTTGTTCTGGTTTTGAGAAGGAAGCTGGTGCAATTTTGATTGGGATTGCATTGAATGTGTAGATTGCTTTGGGTGGTAATGACATTTTAACAATATTTATTCTTCCTATCCATGAGCATGGAATGTTTTTCCATTTCTTTGTGTCTTCTTCAATTTCCTTTCTAAGTTTTCTATAGTATTCATCATACAGCTCTCTTATATACTTGGTTAGTTTTATTCCTAGGTATTTTATGTTTTTTTGTGCAGTTGTGAATGGGATCAGTTTCTTGATTACTCTTTCTCTTGCTTCATTGTTGGTGTATAAAAATGCAACCAATTTCTGTACATTGATTTTGTACCCTGCAACTTGGCTGAATTCTTGGATCAGTTCTAGTAGGCTTCTGGTGGAGTCTGCCAGGTTTTCTACGTAGAGTATTGTGTCATCTGCAAAAAGTGAAAGTTTCACTTCTCCTTTGCCAATTCTGATGCCTTATATTTCCTTTTGTTGTCTGATGGCTGATGCTAGGACTTCCAGCACCATGTTAAACAACAGTGGTGAGAGTGGACATCCCTCTCGTGTTCCCGATCTCAGAGGGAAAGCTCTCAGTTTTTCCCCGTTGAGGATGATGTCAGCTGAGGGCTTCTCATAGATGGCTTTGATGATGTTTAAGGAAGTTCCTTCTATCCCGACTTTCTCGAGGGTCTTTTTTAAGAAGAGATGCTGTATTTTGTCAAATGCTTTTTCTGCATCTGTCGACAGGATCATATGGTTTTTGTCTTTTCTTTTATTGATATGATGTATCACATTGATTGATTTGCGAATGTTGAACCAGCCCTGTAACCCAGGAATGAATCCCAATTGATCTTGGTTGATAATTCTTTTTATGTGCTGCTGGATTCGATTTGGAAGGATCTTGTTGAGGATTTTTGCATCCGTATTCATCAAGGATATTCGCCTGTAGTTCTCCTTTTTTGCTGGATCTCTGTCTGGCTTGGGAATCAGTGATGCTGGCTTCATAAAATGAGCCCGGAAGTTTTCCTTCGATTTCTATTTTTTGGAAGAGTTTGAGAAGAATGGGTATTACTTCTGTTTTAAATGTCTGGGAGAATTCCCCAGGGAAGCCACCTGGCCGAGGGCTCTTATTTGTTGGGAAATTTTTGATAACTGATTCGATTTCCTCACTTGTTATGGGTTTATTCAGGTTTTCTATCTCTTCCAGTGTGAATTTTGCTAGTGAGTGTGTGTTTAGGAATTTGTCCATTTCTTCTAAGTTGTCCAATTTGTTGGCATATAGTTTTTCATAGTATTCCCTGATAATTGCTCTTATTTCTGAGAGGTTGGTTGTAATAAATCCATTTTCATTCATGATTTTGTCTGAGTGCTCTCTTTTCTTTTTGAGAAACCTGGCTAGAGGTTCGCCCATTTTGTTTATTTTTTCAAAGAACCAACTCTTGGTTTCATTGATCTGTTCAGCTGTTTCTTTGGTTTCTATATTGTTTATTTCTGCCTTGATTTTTATTATTTTTCTTCTACTGGGTTTGGGGTGCTCTTGTTGCTCTCCCTTTTAGTTGTCTTAGGTGCGATGATAGATTTTGCACTTGCGCTTTTTCTAATTTCTTGAAATAAGCCTGGAGTACAATGTACTTTCCTCTTAGGACTGCTTTCGCTGCGTCCCATAGGGTTTGGATTGTTGTATTCTCATTTTCATTTGTTCCATATATTTTTTAAAATTTCTTCTCTAATTGCCTGATTGGCCCATTCGTTCTTTAGTAGGGTTTTCTTTGCCTCCATGTTTTTGGGGGTTTTCCAGACTTCTTCCTGTGATTCATTTCAAATTTCATAACATTGTGATCTGAAAGTGTGCATCGTATGGTCTCAATTCTTTTATACTTATTGAGGGCTGCTTTATGTCCCAGTATGTGATCTATCTTGGAGAATGTGCCATGCTCACTTGAGAAGAATGTGAATTCCATAGCCTCAGGTTGTAGAGGTCTAAATAAATCTGTCAAATACATCTTGTCCAATGTGTCATTTAAGTCCATTGTGTATTTATTGATTTTCTGTCTAGTTGATCTGTCCATTGCTGTAAGTAGAGTGTTAAAGTCCCCTGCTATTAGCACGTTCTTATCAATAAGACTGTTTGTGTTTGTGATTAATTGTTTTATGTATTTAGGTGCACCCATAATTGATACGTAGACATTTATAATTGTTAGCTCTTCCTGATGGATAGACCCTGTAATTATTATATAATGCCCTTCTTCATCCCTTATTACTCTCGTTACTTTAAAGTCCAGTTTGTCTGATATAAACATAGCTACTCCAGTTTTTTTTGACTTCCTGTAGCATAGTAGATATTTCTCCATCTCCTTACTTTCAATCTGAGGGTGTCCTCCTTTTGAAAATGAGTGTCTTGTAGACAGAAAATAGATGGATTTTATTTTTTTATCCATTCTGCTACCCTGTGTCTTTTAATTAGGGCATTTAGTCCATTTACATTCAGTGTTATTATTGTAATATATGGGTTTAGAGTCATTGTGTCGTTTGTGGGATTCATGCTTGTGGTGAGTCTCTAGCATCTTGCGTTCCTTGCAACATTTCCTCAGAGAGTCCCCCTCTGGATTTCTTGTAGAGCTGGTTTAGTGGTGACAAATTCTTTCATTTTTTTGTTTATTTGGAAAGAATTTTTTCTCTTCTTCTATTTTGAATGACAGGCTTGCTGGATAGAGGATTCTTGGCTACATATTTTTTCTGTTCATTGCATTGAAGACCTCCTGCCATTCCTTTCTGGCCTGCCAGGTTTCAGTAGATAGGTCTGTCACCACTGATAGGTTTCCCTTTGTGTGTTAAGGCCCTTTTCTCCCTAGCTGCTTTCAAAATTCTCTCTTTGTCCTTATATTTTGCCAGTTTCACTATGTTATGTCATGTAGAAGATTGATTCAAGTTATATCTGAGGGGAGTTCTCTGTGCCTCTTGAATTTCAACGTCTACTTCCCTCCCCAGGATGGGGAAGTTCTCTGCTATAATTTGTTCCAGGACCCCTTCAGCACCTTTCCCTCTCTCTTCTTCTTCTGGGATTCCTATGATATGGATATTGTTGCGTTTTACTGTTTTGCTGAGCTCTCGAACTCTTCTTTCTTGCTCCTGGATCAGTTTATCTGTTTTTTTCCTCAGTATCTTCCTTTTCTATAATGGTGTCTTCTAAATCACTTATCGTCCTTTCTCCCTCTTCACTCTGTGCATCAGACGCCTCCAGTTTATTATGCATCTCATTTATCACATTTTTTAATTCATCATCACTGTTTTTAAGCTCCATGGTGTTTGTAGCCATAGTTTCTTTGATGTCATCCATACTTTTTTCAAGCCCAGCGATTAATTTTATGATTATTGTTCTAAATTATTGTTCAGTTATGTTGCTTATATCTGTTTTGAGCGGTTCTTTAGCTGTCAATTCTTCCTGGAATTTCTTTGGAGGAGAGCTCTTTTGTTTCGTCACTTTGGTTAGCTTTCTATGTCTTGTTAGTTTTAAAAGCTTGTTATGGTCTCTGCACTTGTGAGCGCTGCTGCACCAAAGAGGGCTCTCTGAATGTTCAGGGCTTATCCGTTCAGACGGGGTTCTTTGAATGATATCTCTTGTTCTCTCTTGTTGAGACCTTAATTATTTTATTTTTCTACTCGTAGTAATATTTGGTACTCTCCACCATGTGTACTTTGGCTTGTTTCTTGAGGTAGCTGCTAGAAGGTTTTCTCAGGGGACTCTCCTTTTCCTCCCAAACTCCTGGATTCCGTAAGGGTTCCTATGGCTTCAGGCCTTCTCCGTGTGAGATATAGGGGCAAGTGCAATGTATGGAGTTCCCTACTTCTCCGTCTTCTTGTCCCCTCCAGCTGTCTTTTTTTTTTTTAAGATTATTGTGCTCCTTAAGGTCCCTTGAGTTTTCATATGGACTTTAAGTGGGTTGGTTTTTTGTTTTTTTTTTTTTGCCAAAAATGTCATTGGTATTTTGGGTAGTATTGATATATAAAAATATTAAGTCTTCCAGTCCATGAGCACAGGATATCTTTCCATTTACTTGTGTCTTCTTTAAAATTTACCACCACTGTTGTGTAGTTTGCAGCATACAAGTCCTTTGCTTCTTGGTTGACTTTATTCCTAAGTATTTTATTCTTTTTGATGATATTATAACTGGAACTGTTTTCATAATTTTCCAGGTTCATTATTGTTTCGAAATCCAACAGATTTTTGTTTATTTTTATATCCTGCAACTTTGATGAAAATATGTGAGTGTGTGTGTATGTGTGTAGAGTGTAAAGAATTTTTAACTTATAATGTTTCTTTATAGACATAATTTCTCTTCTTCCCTTACATTTTAGATGCCTTTTATTTCTTTGTCTATAAGATATGGACTTTTCATTTATGGCCTTTATGTTGAGGTAATGTCTCTCTGCTCCTAGTTTGCTGAATATTTTTAAACATTTTTTAAACGTTTTTATTTAATTCTGGAGAGAGAGAGACAATGTGAGCAGGGGAGGGTCAGAGAGAGAAAGAGAGAGAGAGAGAGACAGATACAGAATCTGAAGCAGACTCTAGGGTCTGAGCTAGCTGTCAGTACAGAGCCTGATGCGGGACTCAAATCCACGAACCGTGAGACTGTGACCTGAGCTGAAGTCGGACACTTAACTGACTGAACCACTCAGGCGCCCCCGAATTTTTTTTTAATCATGAGAGGTTATTAAATTTTGTTAAATGCTTTTTCTGAATCAATTGAGTTTATCGTGTTTTTTCTTAATTTGTTAATGTTATATATATTATATTGATTTTCATATGTTATACTCCCTTGCAATCTGTGGGTAAATCCCATTTGGTCATGGTGTATAATCCTTTTAATTTGCTGTTGATTTCTGTTTGCTAGCTTTTTGTTGAGAAATTTTTCACCAGACTTGATCAGAGATATCAGTCTGTATTTTTCATGTAGTGTCTTTATATAGCTTTAGTATTAGAGTAATGATACTGGCCTCACAGAATGAGCTTTGAAATATTTCCTCCTCTTCACTTTCTTGAAAGAGTTTGGGGAGGATTGTTAATTATTTAAATGTTTGTAAGAAATCACCAGTGAAACCATCTTGTCCTGGGCTTTTCTCTGCTAAGAGAAATACACATTCAATCTCCTTTGTAGTTACTTGTCTGGTAAGATTTTTAAAATCCAATTTATTCGTGTATAATTGTTATTATTAGACTATTATAATCCCTTTATTTCTGTGACATCAGTTGTAATGTCTCCTCTCTCATTTATAAATTTAGTTGAGTCTTCTTTCGTTTACTCTTCATGTAGTTTCATGTAGTTTGTGAAATTTGTTTATTTTGAAGAATCAACTCCTGGTTTTGTTTATTTTATTTTTTGTTTTTCTATTCTCTATTATGTTTATTTTTACTGCAGTAATTACTATGTCCTTCCATCTGCTAACTTTTGGCTTAGTTTTTCATTTTTTAAATTTTATTTACTTATTTAACTATTTATTTATTTTAATTAAGTTATTTAAATTCATGTTAGTTAACATACAATGAAGTATTGGTTTCAGGCCTAGAACCTAGTGATTTATCACTTACATATAACAGTCCTCATTTCAACAAGTGCCCTCCTTAATGCCTCTGATCTCTTTAGCCCATCCCCCAACCCACTTCCTGTCCAGTAACCCTTAGTTTGTTCTCTGTATTTAAGAGTCTCACAGGGTTTGCCTCCCTCTCTATTTTTATCTTATTCCCCCCCATGTTCATCTGTTTTATTTCTTAAATTACACATATGAGCGAAATCATATGATATTTGTCTTTCTCTGCCTGACTTATTTTGAGTAGCATAATACACTCTTGTTCCATTCTTTGTCTTTAATATATAAATACACTCTAGATTTACATATATATATATAAAATCTTTATCCATTCATCAGTTGGTGGACATTTGGGGCCTTTCCATAACTTAGCTATTGTTGATTGTGCTGATATAAAATTGGGGTGCATGTACCCCTAAGAATCAGCATTTTGTATCCTTTGTATAAATACCTAGTGATGTAGTTCCTGGGTCAGAGGGTAGTTCTATTATTAATTTTTTGAGGAACCTCCATTCTATTTTCCAGAGTGCCTGCACCAGTTTGCATTCCAATCAATGGTGCAAAATGGTTCCCCTTTCTCTGCATCCTCACCAATATCTGTTGTTTCCTCAGTGGTTAATTTTATTTATTCTGACAAGTGTGAGGTGGAATCTCATTGTGGTTTTGACTTGTATTTCTCTGATGATGAGTGATGTTAAGCATATTTTCATGTGTCTTTTAGCCACCTTGATGGCTTCCTTGAAAAAGTGTTTATTCATGTCTTCTGCCCATTTCTTCACTGGATTATTTGTTTTTTTGGTTTGAGTTTGATAAGTTCTTTATAGATTTTGGATACTAACCTCTTATCTGATATCTTCTACCATTCTGGTATTTGCTTATTAGTTTTGTTGATTGTTTCCTCACTGTGCAGAGCTTTTTATCTCGATGAGATCCCAATGATTCGTTTTTGCTTTTGTTTCCCTTGCCTCCAGAGACATTTCTAGTAAGAACTTGCTGCAGCTGAGATCGAAGAGTTTGCTGCCTTTTTTCTCCTGTAGGATTTTGATGGTTTCTTGTCTCACATTTAGGTCTTTCATCCATTACAGGTTTGTAATACAGCTTGATGTCGAGAATTGTGATGCCTCCAGCCTTGGTTTTCATTTTCAGCATTGCTTTGGCTATTCAGGGTCTTTTCTGGTTCCATACAAATTTTAGGATTTATTGTTCCAGCTCTAAAGAAAACTTGTGTTAGTTTGACAGGAATTGCATTCAATATGTAGATTTTATTTGGTTAGTATCAACATTTTCACAATATTTCTTCTACCAATCCATGAGCATGGAATGTTTTCTCATTTCTTTGTGTCTTCAATTTCTTTCACCACTTTCTATAATTTCAGTGTATAGATCTTTACCTCTTTGGTGAGATTTATTCCTAGGTATCTTATGGTTTTTGGTGCAGTTGTAAATGAGATTGAGTCCTTGATTTCTTTTTCTGCTGCTTCCTTAATGGTGTACAGAAATGCAACCAATATCTTTATGTTTATATTATATCCTAAAACTTTGCCTAAATCATGTGTCAGTTCTAGTAGTTTTGGGTAGAGTCTTTCAGGTTTTTTATATAGAGTATCATGCCATCTGTGAAGAGTGAAAATTTGACTTCTTCGTTGCCAACTTGGATGCCTTTTATTTCTTTCTGTCATCTGATTACTAAAACTAGGACTTTCAGTACTATGTTGAGCAGCAATGTTGAAACTGGACATCCTTGTCATGTCCCGACCTTAGGGGGAAAGCTCTCAGGTTTTATCCATTGAGAATAATATTAGTTGTTAGGTCTTTCATATATTCCCTTTATAATGTTGAGGTATATTCCTTTTATCCCTACTTTCTTGAGGGTTTTTGTCAAGAAACCTATCAAGAAAAGATGCTGTATTTTGTCAAATGCTTTTTCTGCATCTATTGACAGGATCATATGGTTCTTATTCTTTCTTTTATGATTGTGGTATATCACACTGATTGATTTGTGAATATTGGTCCAGCCCTGCAGCCAAGGAATGAATCCCACTTGATTGTGGTGAATAATTCTTTAAAGTACTGTTGAATCGATTTGCTCGTATCTTGTTGAGAATTTTTGCATCCAGGCTTATCAGGGATATTGGCCTATAATTTCTCTTTTTTAGTGAAGTCTTTGTCTGGATTTGGAATCAATATAATGTTGACTTCATAGAATAAGTTTGGAAGCTTTCCTTCCATTTATTTTTTTTTAATTTTTTAAGGTTTTTATTTATATCTAGGAGAGAGAGAGAGAGACAGCGTGAGCAGGGGAGGGTCAGAGAGAGAGGGAGTCACAGACTGAAACAGGCTCCAGGCTCTGAGCTGGCAGTCAGCACAGAGCCCGATGCGGGGCTCGAACCCACGAACCGCGAGATCATGACCTAAGCGAAAGTCGGATGCTTAACCGACTAAGCCACCCAGGTGCCCCTCCATTTATTTTTTTCTTTTAGTTTATTTATTTATTTTGAGAGAGAGGAAGAACATGTGAGTGAGAATGGGGGAGAGGCAGAAAGCTAAGGAGAAAGAAAATCCCAAACATGCTCCACAATGTCAGTGCAGAGCCCAGTTGGATCCCACAAATCATGAGATCATGATCTGAGCTGAAATCAAGAGTCAGACGATTAACTGACTGAACCACCCCAGTGCCTCTCCTTCCATTTCCATTTTTTGAAACAGTTTAAGAAGATTAGGTATTAACTCTTTTTTAAATGTCTGGTAGAATTTTCCTGGGAAGCCATCTGGCTGAAGACTCTTTCTTGTTGGGAGATTTTTGATGATTGATTCAATTTCTTTGCTAGTTATGGGTCTGTTCAAATTTTCTGTGAGTTTCTAGGAATTTGTCCATTTCTTCCAGAATCTCCAGTTTGTTGGCATATAATTTTTCATAGTATTCGCTTTTAAGTGTTTGTACTTTTGTGGTGTTGGTTGTGATCTCTTCTCCTTCATTCATGATTTTATCTGTTTGGGTCCTCTCTCTTTTCTCTCTGATGTCTGAATGGGGGTTTATAAATGTTGCTTATTCTCTCAAAGGACCAACATTTAGTTTTATTGGTTTATTCTACTGGGTTTGCTTGTTTGTTTTTATATAATTTATTTCTGCTCTAATCTTTATTATTTGCCTTCTTCTTAGTTTAAGCTTTATTTGCTGCTCCTTTTCTGACTCCTTTAGGTGTAGGGTTAGGTTGTGCATTTGGGGCTTTTCTTGCTTCTTGGGACAGGGCTTAATTGCAATGTGCTTTCCTCCTAGGACTCCTTTGCTGCATCCCAAAGGGTTTGGACTGTCATGTGTGCATTTTCATTTGCTTCCATGTATATATTTTTTTAATCTCTTCCTTAATTTCCTGTTTAACCCATTCATTCTTTTGTGCGATGTTCTTTAACATCCATGTATTTGAAGGCTCTCCAAATTTTTCTTGTGATAGAGTTCAAATTTCACAGCGTTGTGATCTGAAAATATGCATGGTGTGATCTCAGTCTTTTTGTACCTGTTGAGAGCTGATTTATGACCCAGTATGTGATCTACTCTGGAGAATATTCCATGTGCCATGAAAAGAATGTAGTTTCTGCTGCTTTAGGATGAAATGTTCTGAATACATCTGTTAAGTCATCTGGTCCAGTGTGTCATTCAAAGCCATTGTTTCCTTCTTGATGGTATGCTTAGATGATCTGTCTATTGTTGTAAGTGGGGTATTAATATTCCCTACCTTAATGGTATTATTATCAATGAGTTTCTTTATGTTTGTTATTAATTGATTTATACATTTGGGTGCCCCTAAGCTTGAAGCATGAATATTTACATAAATATTAACAATATCTAAATTGTTAGATCTTCTTGATGGAAAGACTCCTTAATTATGAAATAATGCCCTTCTTCATCTCTTATTATGGCCTTTGTTTTAATTTTTTTTAATGTTTTTATTTATTTATAGGAGAGAGAGACAGCGTGAGCAGGGGAGGGTCAGAGAGAGAGGGAGTCACAGACCGAAACAGGCTCCAGGCTCTGAGCTGGCAGTCAGCACAGAGCCCGACGCGGGCTCGAACCCACGAACCACGAGATCATGACCTGAGCGAAAGTCGGACGCTCAACCGACTAAGCCACCCGGGCGCCCCATGGCCTTTGTTTTAAAATCAAGTTTTTCTGATATAAGTGTGGCTACTCTTGCTTTCTTTTGACATCTATTAACATGATAGATGGTTCTCCATCCCTCACTTTCAATCTACAGTTATTTTTAAGGCTAAAATTATTCTCTTGTGGACACCATATGGATGTATCTTGTTTTTTTCATCCATTATTATACCCCACGTATTTTTATTGTAGCATTTAGTCCATTTACATTCAGAGTGATTATTGAATGGTATGAATTTAGTGCCATTGCGTTACTTGTAGAATTAGTGTTTCTGGTGATGTTTTCTGTTCCTTTGTAGTCTTTGTTGTTTTGGTCTTCTTCTCCCCATTCTGAGAATCCCCTTAAAAATTTCTTCCAGGGGTGGTTTAGTGATCATGAGCTCCTTTAGTTTTTGTTTGTCTGGGAAACTCAATATCTACTTTTCTGAATGACAACCTTGATGGATTAAGACTTCTTGGCTGCATATTTTTCCCATCAGCATCTTGAATATATCCTGCCACTTCTTTCTGGCCTGCCAAATTTCAGGTCTACTGCTAACCTTAAATGTATACCCTTGTAGGTTAAGGACCTTTTGTCCCTAGCTGCTTTCAGAATTCTCTCCTTATCTTTGTAATTTGCAATTTTCACTATGATATGTCATCATGTTTACCTGTTTGTGTTGATTTTGAGGGGAGTTCTCTGTTCCTCTTGAACTTTGATGCTTGTTTTCTTCTCCAGATTAGGGAAGTTCCCAGCTATAGTTTGTTCAAATGAACCATTTGCCCCTTTTTCTTGCTCTTCCTCTGGGACTCCTATGATAAGGATGTTGTTTCATTTTATGGAATCACTGATTTCTCTAAGTCCCCGCCATGATATCGTATAATAATTTCCTTTCCCTCCTTTTTTCAGCTTCATTATTTTCTATGATTTTATCTTTTGTATCACCTTTTCTCTCCTCTGCTCGTTGTGACTGTATCCAGTTGATTTTATATCTCAGTTCTAGATTTTTTAAAAACTCAGCTTGACTAGTTTCGGTCTTTGATCTCTGTAGCAGAGGATTCTCTGGTGTCTTCTATGCTTTTTTCAAGCCCAGGTTTTAGTCTTACGGCTGTTGTTCTAAATTCTTGTTCAGATAATATTGTTTATATATGTTTTGATCAAGTCCCTATGATTTCTTCTTGATGTTTCTTTTGAGAATTCCTCCATCTTGTCATTTTGGCTAAGTTTCTGTCTTTGCATGTTTTGAAAGTTTATTATGTTTCCTGCACTTGATTAATGCTATATTAAAAGGGAGTCTTACATTGTTCCGGGCCTGGCACTTCAGAAAATGTTTTTGGTATATGCTGTGTGCAATCAGCTGTTGTGTTTTGGCTGCTGTTTCTCACTGGTCGGTCCTCTGCAGAGATCCTCCTTGGCTGAAATGAAGAGTGTTGTACCTTTAAATAGGTGTGCTTTGATTTGTTTGTTGAAGTAAGCCTAGATTAAAAGGGGGTGGGGGGAACAGATCCTATGAAGAGAGTAAAGGAAAGGGAACAACAATAACAACCCCAGAGAAACAAAAAACTATAAGGTTGATTCCAAAGGGGAAGAAAATTAAAAAGAGAAAGAAGAAAAGGAAAATGAAAAGAAAAAAAAAAGAAAAGAATAAAACATCTTGGTCGAAAGAAAGGATAAAAAATGAATAAAATAAACAACAGACTATGAGACTGATTCCAAAAGAAACACAGAAAGAAAAGAAAATTAAAAGTAATCCTGGTCCTATTTCCACCAGTACTGTAAGTGACTCTTTAAAGCACTCGATTTCAGTACACTTAGTGCATGCCAGGTGCTGTCTGTGCTGGTCTTCTGAAGGACAGGCCTGCTGCCCTGGCTCAGAGTCAGTCTTGCTCTGTAAATAAATAGTTCCCAGGTAGGGAGATGTGGTAGTGGGGAGGATCAGTGCAAGCACCTCCACTGATGGCTGCTGTGCTGCTCACTGAAGTCCGTGATATTGGTGTTGGGGGGAAAATAGCACTATCCCAGTCTCTTGTCATGCTCCTGGCTAGTCAAGCACCCCTCACAGAATAGTAAGGCCAGTTAGCTCACTCTGTGCCACAACTCTCCTGTGTTTTTTCTTTGGTGCATGGCTGGGATTAAAAATAAGATGTCTCATCTTGAATGCTGAGAAAAACCTGAGGACTGATGGATGTGGGGGGGTGAGGGGGGAGATGGGCACAGAGGGGGGCACTGGTGGGGATGAGCACTGGGTGTTATATGGAAACCAACTTGACAATAAAGTATTTGTAAACAAATTAAATAAATAAAAAATAAAAATAAATAAAAATAGGATGTCTTAAATGACTGGGCACTGTTGATCTGCACCCCACCTCTAGCTTAGTCTCTCCACAAAGTTCCTGAAGTCCTTTGTTCATGAAAAACAGTATAATTCCTGTACAGTGTGCAGAATCTACCTGCTAGCAGCAGCATAGGTTATATTCCCTCTGGGTGCACCTCTGTCTTCTGCTGATTAAAGGCCTTTTGCTGATGTCTTCAGGGTCTTTTGCCCTTGGGGAGGCAATATACCCTCTTCCAAAAGTAGTCCAGGAAGGGCACTGTTCTTTCTGAGTATGCCCCAGAGATCCCCACACCATGAGATGTCCTCTGGGTCCAGCTCCTCCCCCCTTAGGACCATGTGCCACAGCTGTGCTCCAGAAAAAGTTGCATACTTCCAAAACCTCAGAGTTTGAGCTCCAAATTCTGTTTGAGAAAAAAGTTCTACACTCAGAACTTCTCAGTCCCCAATGTGTGGTCCAGAGAGATTTTCCTCTTGTGTCAACTATGCTGTACTTTCTCAACCTTTCTCTTTTTCTCTCCCTCCGGTCTCTCCATGGAAAGGGCTCCTTACCCTCTGCCACACCACTGTTTTTCTCTCCCTCAGTTCACTTCCACACACCTCACACCTGCCACTACACCCTAGTTTTTTTTTTTACTAGTCCCTTGAGATGCAAAATTACATTGTTCATTTAAGATCTTTTTTCTTTAAATATAAGTGTTTGCCAATATAAAGTCCTTCCTCAGTACTACTTTCACTGCATCACATATGTTTTGATATGTTGTATTTTTACTTTCATTTGTTTCCAGATATTTTAAAATTCCCTATGATTTCTTCCTTGACCCATTGATTAAAAGTGAATTGTTTAATTTCCACATATGTGTGTATTCTCATCTTTTCCTTCTCATAGTGAATCCTAGTTTCATTTCATTGTAGTCAGAGAAGATAATTTGTATGCATGATTTCAATCTGCTTAAAATTAAGGCTTGTTTTATAGCCTACCATGTAGTCTGTCTTGAAGAATATTCCATGACATTTGAGACTAATGTGTATTCTGCTGTTGTTGTATGGAGGGTTTTGTATATAACTGTTAGGTGCATTTGGTCTATCGTTTATTCAGAGCTTATGGTTCCTTACTGATCTTCAGCCTGGCGGGGTGCTGAATCTTCTACTGATGTGTGGCTATTTTTTTTTTCTTCAGTTCTTCCAATATTTGCTTTATATACTTGGGAGTTCTAATAATTAGGTACATATATTTTTAATATTTTCCTGGTGAATTGGCCCTTTGGTCATTATGTAATGATGTTATTTGTTTCTTGTGACATGTTTGGTATTAAAGTTTCTTTTGTCTGATATTAGTATGGCCCCTCTGCTCTTTTAAGGTGCCTATTTACATGGAATAAGTGTCTTCATCCTTCACTTTTAGCAGATGTGTGTCCTTAGATCTAGTGTGAGTCTATTATAGACAGCAAGTTGGATCTTGTTTTTTTAACCATTGAGCCACCCTGCGTTGGTGTCTTTTAACTGAGATATTTAATCCATTTACTTTTAAAGTAATTGTCAGTATGGAGGGACTTACATTGCCATTTTAGTGTTTTCTGTATGTCTTAAACCTCTTTGTCCCTCTTTTCCTCCTGCTGCATTATTTTATTTTCAGTTATTTAGTTTTTGTAGTGACATATTTTGATTCCCTTCTCACTTTCTTTTGTTTATATTCTATAAGATATTTTCTTTGTGGGTACTATTATGTTAAACATCCTAAAGTTATAATCTATGTTAAATTGATAACAGCTTAAATTGCATATAAAAACTCTACTTTACATTTTTGTGCCCCTTGAAAACTTTATGCTTTTTTATTTTTTACAAATAGTTTATTGTCAAATTAGTTTCCACATAACACCCAGTGCTCATCCCCACAAGTGCCCTCCTCCATGTCCACCCCTCCTCCCCCCCCACATCCACCAGTCCTCAGTTTTTGTCAGCATTCAAGAGTCTCTCATGGTTTGCCTCTCCCCCTTTCCCCCACCATTTCCGCCCTTCTTCTCCCCCTTGGTCCTCTGTAAAGCTCCTCCTAATCCTCCTATACGTGCACACATATGATATTTGTCTTTCTCTGCCTGACTTATTTCGCTCAGCATAACACCCTCAAGGTCCATCCGTGTTGCTACACATGGCCAGATTTCATTGTTTCTCATTGCCATGTAGTATTCCATGGTATAGATAAACCACATCTTCTTGATCCATTCATCTGTTGATGGACACTTAGGCTCTTTCCAGGTTTTAGCTATTGTGGAGAGTGCTGCTATGAACATTGGGGTACATGTGCTCCTATGCATCAGCATTTCTGTATCCCTTGGGTAAATTCCTAGCAGTGCTATTGCTGGGTCATAGGGGAGTTCTATTGTTAGTTTCCTTAGGAACCTCCACACGGTTTTCCAGAGGGGCTGTACCAGTTTACATTCCCACCAACAGTGTAGGAGGGTGCCCGTTTCTCCACATCCTCGCCAGCATCTAGAGTTCTCTGATTGCTCATTTTAGCCACTCTGACTGGCGTGAGGTGGTATCTCAGTGTGGTTTTGATTTGTATTTCCCTGATGAGGAGCGATGCTGAGCATCGTTTCATGTGTCTGTTGGCCATCTGGATGTCCTCTTTGGAGAAGTGTCTGTTCATATCTTCTGTCCATTTCTTCACTGGGTTGTTTGTTTTTCGGGCGTGTAGTTTGGTGAGTTCCTTGTAGATTCTGGATATCAACCCTTTATCTGATATGTCATTTGCAACTATCTTTTCCCATTCCGTTGGTTGCCTATTAATTTTCTGGGTTGTTTCCTTGGCTGTGCAGAAGCTTTTAATCTTGAGGAGGTCCCAACAGTTTATTTTTGCTCTTAATTCCCTTGCTTTTGGGGATGTGTCAGGTAAGAAGTTGCTGCGGTGGAGGTCAAGGAGGTTGTTTCCTGCTTTCTCCTCTAGGGTGTTGATAGTTTCCTGTCTCACGTTCAGGTCCTTTATCCATTTTGAGTTTATTTTTGTGCATGGTGTGAGAAAATGATCTAGTTTCATTCTTCTGCATGTTGCTGTCCAGTTCTTCCAACACCATCTGTTAAAAAGGCTGTCTTTTTTCCATCGGATATTCTTTCCTGCTTTGTCAAAGATTAGTTGGCTGTATACTTTTGGGTCCACTTCTGAGTTCTCAATTCTGTTCCATTGGTCTATGTGTCTGTTTTTGTGCCAATACCATACTGTCTTGATGATGACAGCTTTGTAGTAGAGGCTAAAGTCTGGGATGGTGATCCCTCCCGTTTTGGTTTTATTTTTCAGGATTACTTTGGCTATTCGGGGTCTTTTGTGGTTCCATACAAATTTTTGGATAGTTTGTTCTAGTTTTGAGAAGTATGCTGGTGCAATTTTGATTGGAATTGCATTGAATGTGTAGAGTGCCTTAGGTAGTAATGACATCTTAACTATATTTATTCTTCCTATCCATGAGCATAGAATGTTTTTCCACTTCTTTGTGTCTTCTTCAATTTCCTTCATAAGTTTTCTATAGTTTTCATCATACAGATCTCTTGTATCCTTGGTTAGGTTTATTCTGAGGTATTTTATGGCTTTTTGTGCAATTGTGAATGGGATCAGTTTCTTGATTTCTCTTTCTGTTGCTTCATTGTTGGTGTATAAAAATGTAACTGATGTCTGTACATTGATTTTGTACCCTGCAACTTGGCTGAATTCTTGGATCAGTTCTAGTAGGCTTCTGGTGGAGTCTGTCGGGTTTTCTATGTAGAGTATTATGTCATCTGCGAAGAATGAAAGTTTGACTTCCTCTTTGCCAATTCTGATGCCTTTGATTTCCTTTTGGTGTCTGATGGCTGATGCTAGGACTTCCAGCACTATGTTAAACAGCAGTGGTGAGAGTGGGCATCCCTGTCGTGTTCCTGATCTCAGGGGGAAAGCTCTGAGTTTTTCCCCGTTGAGGATGATGTTAGCTGAAGGCTTCTCATAGATGGCTTTGATGATGTTTAAGTAGGTTCCTTCTATCCTAACTTTCTCGAGAGTCTTTATTAAGAAGGGATGCTGTATTTTGTCAAATGCTTTTTCTGCATCTATTGACAGGATCATATGGTTTGTATCTTTTCTTTTATTGATATGATGTATCACATTGATTGATTTGCGAATGTTGAACCAGCCCTGTAACCCAGGAATGAATCCCACTTGATCTTGGTGGATGATTCTTTTGATATGCTGCTGGATTCGATTTGCAAGGATCTTGTTGAGAATTTTTGCATCCGTATTCATCAAGGATATTGGCCTGTAGTTCTCTGTTTTTGCTGGATCTCTGTCTGGCTTGGGAATCAGTGTGATGCTGGCTTCATAAAATGAGTCCGGGAGTTTTCCTTCGCTTTCTATTTTTTGGAATAGCTTGAGAAGAATTGGGATTAATTCTGTTTTAAATGTCTGGTAGAATTCCCCAGGGAAGCCATCAGGTCCAGGGCTCTTATTTTTGGGAGATTTTTGATCACTGATTCAATTGCTTCACTCGTTATGGGTCTGTTCAGGTTTTCTATTTCTTCCCGTGTGAATTTTGGTAGTGAGTGTGTGTTTAGGAATTTGTCCATTTCTTCTAAGTTGTCCAATTTGTTGGCATATAATTTTTCATACTATTCCCTGATAATTGCTTGTATTTCTGAGGGGTTGGTTGTAATAAGTCAATTTTCATTCATAATTTTGTCTATTTGGGTGCTCTGTCTTTTCTTTTGGATAAATCTGGCTAGAGGTTTGTCAATTTTGTTTACCTTTTCAAAAAACCAACTCTTGGTTTCATTGATCTGTTCAATTGTTTCTTTGGTCTCTATGTTGTTTATTTCTGCTCTAATTTTTACTATTTCTCTTCTTCTACTGGGTTTAGGGCGTTCTTGTTGCTCTGCCTCTAGTTCCTTTAGGTGAGCTGTTAGATTTTGGACTTGCGCTTTTTCTAATCTCTTGAAATAGGCCTGGAGAGCAATGTACTTTCCTCTTAGGACTGCCTTTGCCGCATCCCATAGATTTTGAATTGCTGTGTTTTCATTTTCATTTGTTTCCATATATTTTTTAATTTCATCTCTAATTGCCTGATTGGCTCATTCATTCTTTAGAAGGGTGTTCTTTAACTTCCATGCTTTTGGAAGTTTTCCAGACTTCTTCCTGTAATTGATTTCAAGTTTCAAAGCATTGTGATCTGACAATGTGCATGGTATGGTCTCTATTCTTTTATATTTATTGAGGGCTGCTTTATGTCCCAGTATGTGATCTATCTTGGAGAATGTGCCATGCGCACTTGAGAAGAAAGTAAATTCCCTGGCCTCAGGATGTAAAGTTCTAAATATATCCGTCAGATCCATCTGGTCCAATGTGTCTTTCAAGTCCATTATTTCTTTAGTGATTTTCTGTCTGGTTGACCTATCCATTGCTGTAAGCGGAGTATTAAAGTCCCCTGCTATTAGCACATTCTTATCTATAAGCTTGTTTCTGTTTGTGATTAATTGTTTTAGATATTTAGGTGCTCCCATATTCGGTGCGTAGACATTTATGATTGTTAGTTCTTCCTGATGGATGGACCCTGTAATTATTATGTAGTGCCCTTCTTCATCTCTTGTGATTGTCTTTAATTTAAAGTCCAGTTTGTCTGATATAAGTATCGCTACTCCGGCTTTCTTTTGATTTCCTGTAGCATGATATATATTTCTCCATCCCCTTACTTTTAATCTGAAGGTATCTTCCCGTCTAAAATGAGTTTCTTGTAGACAGCATATAGATGGATTTTGTTTTTTAATCCATTCTGCTACCCTATGTCTTTTGATTGGAGCATTCAGCCCATTTACATTCAGTGTTATTATTGAAATATGTGGGTTTAGAGTCTTTGTATCTTTTGTAGGGTTCATGTCTGTGGTGGTGTCTCTGGAATCTTTGTTCCTTGCAACATTTCCTTCAGAGCATCCCCCTCAGGATTTCTTGTAGGGCTGGCTTCGTGGTGACAAATTCTTTCAATTTCTGTTTGTTTGGAAAGGTTTTTATCTCTCCTTCTATTTTGAATGACAGGCTTGCTGGATAGAGGATTCTTGGCTGCATATTTTTACTGTTCATCACATTGAAGATCTCTTGCCATTCCTTTCTGGCCTGCCACGTTTCAGTAGATAGGTCTGTCACCACTCTGATGGGTTTCCCTTTGTATGTGAGGGCCCTTTTCTCCCTAGCTGCTTTCAAAATTCTCTCTTTGTCCTTGTATTTTGCCATTTTTACGATGATATGTCGTGCAGAAGATCGATTCAAGTTACGTCTGAGAGGAGTCCTCTGAGCCTCTTGTATTTCCACATTGACTTCCTTCCCCAGGTCGGGGAAGTTCTCTGCTATAATTTGTTCCAGGACTCCTTCAGCACCTTTCCCTCTCTCTTCCTCTTCTGGGATTCCTATGATACAGATATTGTTGCGTTTGACTGTGTCGCTGAGCTCTCGAATTCTTCTTTCCTGTTCCTGGATCAGTTTGTCTCTTTTTTTGTCAGCTTCTTGTTTTTCTAGAATGGTGTCTTCTAAATCACTTATTCTCCTTTCTGCCTCTTCAAGCTGTGCATTGGAGGCCTCTAATTTATTATGGATCTCATTTATCGCATTTTTTAATTCTTCATGCCTATTTTTATTTTCCATTCTGTCTGTAGCCATAGTTTCTTTGATGTCGCCTATGTTTTTTTCAAGCCCTGCTATTAATTTCACCATTATTATTCTAAAATCTTGTTCACTTATGCTGCTGATATCTGTTTTGAGCAGTTCATTAGCTGTCATTTCTTCTTGGAGTTTCTTTGGAGGAGAGCTCTTTCGTTTCGTCATTTTAGTTAGCTTTCCGGCTCTTGTTGGTTTTAAAGACCTGTTATGCTCTCTGTTTCTATGAGCACTGCTATATCGAAGAAACTCTTTGACTTTCCAGGGCCTATCCTTTCAGAGATTGTTTTTTGAATGGTATCCCTCGGTCACTCTTGTTGGGACCTTAGTTATTTTTTTTTCCTATTAGTAGTGATATTTGGGACTCTTCACCTTGTGTACTCTAGCTTGTTTCTTGAGGTAGCCCTGGAAAAGAAAACAGACAGACAAACACACAGGGAGCAGGAGCACACAAACGCACAGGCTGATTCAACTAACATGCAAAGTGAGAGGGAAAACAAAAAAGTTAATAGAAAAGACGGAGGAGGGAGGGCGAATAGGGAGCATAAAATACATAAAAGGGTCAAAAAGGGGAAAAGAAAAGGAAAAAAGAAGAAAACCGATGGACAAAGAACGGTTTAAAGCATATACCTGGATTTCCCAGCTACAGTTAAATAGCCGTGTGTATGCAGTGCTGGTTGAAGAGCATAGAGAAAAAGAGAGAAGGCAGGGCGAGACAAGGCAGATTTGGAAATAGAATGAACAGGCAGATGGGATAAGAAACTTTTTTCAAAGAGGTAAAGGGTAGAATGTGGTTGGATAGGTGAGAGAAGGATGCTGGAATTATCCAGAGAAACTATATAGTCTAATTACTCCTGAGAGAAATAGCTGGAAAAGTCGGTAGGTGTAGAATTTACATTTACAGAATGGACTTGTGATTGTTTAAGCAAGCTGGCGACCAGAGTTAATCAGGTCAGTGTTTTGGGGAAAAAAGCGAGAAAAGAGAAAAAAGAAGAAAAAAAGAGAAAAGAAAGGGGAAAAAAAAAAAGAAAGAAGAAAAAAAAAGGAAAAAAAAAAAAAAAAAAAAAAAAGGGAGGAGGGCACCTCTCAGGCAGGGATGGGCGTGGCGTGATCCGATGCCTCAGGCGGGGGTTCTGCCTTGGCGATTGTGGGAAGGAGAGTGACGGTGCTCCAGTCCCTTCTTGAACCCCGCGCTGCAGCTCGGTTTTTTTTTTTTTTTGGCGTGTCAACTCCCCGTTCCGGGGATGCAGCCGAATTGGTTGCACTCTTCAACCCAGGCCAGTTCCAATCTCCAAATCCCAGCCCGCGCCCTGCTGAAGTTGCCTTAGACACAGCTTCCCAGACAACCCCTCAGGCTATTCCAGGCTCCCTGCTGAGCTCTGGGGGTGGAGTCAGGATCGCTGCTTCCATCTCTGGTCGGCTCTGGTGCGCATGCGCGGGGGCTTGCCTGCCGGGTCCGCGTAGCCTGAGCCCGGTTAGAAGGCTTTCTCAGTGGATTCTGCGTCCTTTTTTCTCCCAGTCTCTCGGGTTTTTTATGGTTTCCAATGGCTTCAGATCTTTTCTGTGTGATGTATGGGCGCGAGTGCAAGTACGGAGCTCCTTACTTCTCCGCCATCTTGCCTCATCCCCCGAAAACTTTATGCTTTTGATGACATAAATTACTTATTTTTATATTATGTATTCATTAACATAGATTTATAGTGTATTTTTATTTTTTAATTATCTATCATATTTAAAATTATTTTATGTGCCTACATTACAGTACCACAGGATTTTATATTATATATATAATATATACATGTATATATTTCTGTATGGTTTTGTGTTGCTGTTTATTATCTTTTTGCTTTAGCTTGAAGGACTGCCTTCAGCATTTCTTGTAGGGCAGGTCTAGTGGTGACAAACTTCCTCAGCTTTTGTTTACCTGGAAGTCTTAATTTCTCCTTCATTTTTGAAAGACATAGTATTCTTGATTGATAGTTTTATCGTTCAGTTCTTTGAATATATCATCTTTTACCACCTAACCATCAAAGTTTCTGCTGATAAGTCCAATGATGATCTAATAGGAGCTTCCTTATATGTGATGAGTTAGTTTTCTCTTTCTGTTTACAGGATTCTCTCTCTGTGATTTTTGAGTTTGGTAATGTTGTGTATTTGTGTCAATCTCTTAAGGTTATCCTACTTGGAGTTCCTTAAGTTCTTGAATTTGTATGTCCATGTATCTCCTCCAAATTGGGACACTTTTGGCCATAATTTCTTCAAATAGACTTTGTGCTTTTCTTTGTTTCTTCTTGTTCTGGAACTTCCATATGCATATGTTGTTCTGCTTGATGATATCTCATAAAGTCCTTAATCTATCTTCATTTTTCTTCATTCTTTTTTTTTTTTTTTTTTTACATTTTGTCTTCCAGCTTGGTAATTTTATATGTCCTATATTTGAGAATACTGACATTTTCTTCTGCTTGGTCAGGAATGCTGCTGTATTCTTCAAGCAGAGTTTCTCAATTCAGTTACTATCCTTTTTATCACCAGAATTTCTGTTTAATTTTTCTTCATAATTTCTATATCTTTTTGATATTCTTATTTTCCTCATGTATCATTTTCTTGACTTCATTTAGTTGTCTATGTTCTCTTTCCATTCATTGAGCATCCTTATGATTTTTTTTAATTCTTTGTTTGATTATAAATATAATCTTGTTTGATTTCCTGGAGATTTAATATTTTTCTTTGAATGTGGTTTCTCTTATCTTAAAAAATTTTTGATGTTTATTTTTTAGAGACAGAGGGAGAGAGACAAAGCACAAGTGGGGGAGGAACAGAAAGAGAGAGAGAATCTGAAGCAAGCTTCAGGCTCTAAGCTGTCAGCACAGAGACTGATGTGGGGCTTGAACTCATGAACCATAAGATCATGACCTGAGCCGAAGTAGACCCTTAACCGACTGAGCCACCCTGGCACCCCATGTTTCTTTTGTTATCTTATGTGTGATTTAGTCATTTGAAAAATCAACCACTTCTCTCAGTCTTTGTGGTCTGGTTTCATATAGGGAAGACTTTCATCAGTCTTCCTGCCTAGAGATTCTGGCAACTTCTCAAGCCTTGTCTGCGGATACATCCTCCCTGAGCTTTTCCTTGTAATATAATTGAAGAGGTTTGCCAGTACTACCCAATAGCCACCCACCCCCCACCCCCAGTATCTTACTGTGGTACTGAAGCCTCTCCAGTGCTGTAGCAAGCTAAGATACTGGAGTTCTACCTTAATGTCTTTTTGTGATACTACAAATTTTCCTGATGGACCCAATCATATTGATGGCTCTTGTTCTCAGTAGTCCCCAACCTGCTGTCCACTTCTTGTCAGTACTTAAATTCAGGCAAGACATAAAACAGGCCCTGGAGCAGTTTCCCCAAAAGTAAAAGTGTTGAATGTATGTTCCACCCTTCTTTTTCCCTCCCCAGTAAGAAATTGGGAGCTTGGAGCTTTGTCTTATTTTCTCTCAATGTTAGGGGGAGAGTCTCTGGTATTGTGTGCCACGAATTTTCCAACTGGCCTTCCATGTCACTGGCTTCAAGCTCACCTGGGGTGCAGGGACGTCTTAACAGTCTTCTGGATTTCTCACAAAGGGAATTGTTAAGTTGAGTTCTTTGTGGGGTTAGAATGATCTGGGGCTACCTATTTGGCAATCTTGCTGTTATCACCCTGTTATGCATTTTAGTGTACAATAAGATCTGTCACATACCATGTCTTCCCTACCATTTTCAGTATTCTGATTGTTTAAAGATGTAATGCATTGATTTTTCAAATCTGTTATAGGCTAAAAATTCTGTTGGTGAATATAGTTTGATATACCAGTCAGGTGATAGAAAGGACAAGGTGCTATCATGAAGAAAGTTTTTTTTTTTTTAATGTTTTATTTATTTCTAGGAGAGGGAGAGAGAGACAGCGTGAGCAGGGGAGGGTCAGAGAGAGAGGGAGTCACAGACTGAAACAGGCTCCAGGCTCTGAGCTGGCAGTCAGCACAGAGCCCGACGCGGGGCTTGAACCCACGAACCGCGAGATCATTACCCAAGCAAAAGTCGGACGCTTAACCGACTAAGCCACCCAGGCGCCCCGAAGAAAGTTTTTAAAATGTAACTTTCCTGTTATAGCCAATAGAGTTCCTGCTTGGAAGGAAAACACACTTCAAACACTCAGTTACAGATGTAGAAAATGAGCCCCAGAAAATTTAAATTATTTTTACAAGTTCATGTGGCTACTTGTGAGTCACATTTATAAGATTATTAAACTGTGTAGATAACTTCTTAAATTTCTTTATTTTTAATTTTAGTTTTGAGAGAGAGCTCGTATGAGAGAGAGCAGAGAGAAAAGGGGGCAGAGAATTCCAGGCAAGCTCCATGCTGTTAGTGCAGGGCCTGACATGGGGCTCAATCTCACAAACCTGTAAGATCATGACCTGAGCCAAGATCAGGGGTCAGCTGCTTAACCGACTGAGCCACCCAGTCACTCCCCTAAATTTCTTTATATTCTTACCACTAGACTGTTTTAAGACATGAAAAATTAGATACCAGTTTTGAGCACCTACTCATTGTTGCTCTGAAGTTGTGGTTCTGAATGTTAACACCAGTATTCTTCATTCTTTTGAGAATATGAATTCCCTATCTATTTTAGTAATACATTTTTATGAGTGTATACAAAAGCTGAATCTCACTGTTTGCCTTATCAGGTATGACCCATGTCTGAGGTGATAACATTTGTGTCTTGATCTTTTAACTCTTATTGGCCCACTTGAGATCATATACTTAAAGAATTATTAAGAAAAAGTACGCCTTTGGGATTGGCATCCAAAATTCTGGGATTAGTGGAGTTGGGATTAGCTGTAAACCTTATAATGGAAAGTCAGAACCAAGTTAACTGGCCAAGTAGGAACCCTGACAGAGCTGAAATGGGACCCATAATAGTATTCTCAATGCTCCAATGCTAACCTATGTCAAACATTTTTGAAGAGTCTTGACAACACTGTAATATTAATTTTGCCCATTCTATGCACCTGCTCCCCAAGTCCCTTTACCCATCCCCCATAACCTAGTATTCTCCCAGCCAGAGAAAAGCATTTGAAAACACATTTCTACTGAGCTGGTATAGATGGATGTAGTGTATGCCTCAGAGGCAGTATTGCATTTTAAGAGTCTGGAAAAGTTATTTGTGATGATGATCATGATGATGATTATGAGCTCCCACTGAAGTCATTGTTCACCAGAATTTCTTTAATCCTCTGGGAAGTTGAGGGTGGAACACTGAGATTTTGCTCCAGTGAGGCTACAGGATCCTGCACAGGATTCAGTCACCTCCTCAGTCATGTTTTAGCTGCCTATCTTTCAAATGAAAATGAGAATATTGCATACTGATTAAATGCAAATGTTTATTACAATGCCATTTAATACATGTTAATGCTTTTGTCTGTGGGCATCATCAAGAAGAGAGGCAGTAATTAAAGGGAAGTCAGTGATGGTAGTGGGGGGGGGGGAGGGCGTCAATCTACCTAGTGCATCGTTTTGCCCAGTGGATGGTTCCTTTACCTTGGTTCAGGTAAAGGAAGGGGGCAATAAATTGGAAGAGCTGACAGCAGATGAGTCCCCATTTTTTCCCCCAAAGTCAGTGAAGACTGTAAGGGATGTTCTCAGCTACTGGAAGAACTCTTCTATTTAACCTTCATAAGCATGAGTTGGTATTACGTTTTCTCTTTTGTAAAAATTTATTTGCTGATATTTAAATATTTCTGTCAGTATACTTAAGTTTTTCATGAAAAAGTAGAATTTAAGTGACTAAGGTGACTTTTAGACATAAATATTAGTTGAAAGGCAACAAATGCAAGATTTTGGCACTCTTCTGTGTCTAACTCCAAGGACCCCAGGAACAATAGCAAACATTTACTGAGCTCCTACTTCTACTTGACAACAGTCTAACCATCCCTACCATGAATTAGGTTCTGCGATCAGTTCATCTTGGCACATAATGAGACTGAGGCAAAGAGATGTTAAGATACTTTTCAAGATTAAAGAACTGATAAATGGCATAGCCACAGCCACTTTATACAGCATGCTCTACTGGCTGTGTTGCTTTACTTAGCACATTTGCTCAGTGTCCTTTGGGGTCTCCATTCCTCCTCCCTCTAGCTTCCAGTCTGGGGTTAGCTCATGAAAGATTGCCTTCTGTGGAGAGCTATAATCACCTGCAGCCTTCCCCCACTCTGTAGTTTCTGTCCCTGTCAACACTTATTGGCCCTATATCCCATCTGTTTTAATCTGTGTTTCTGTCATTGCCTATTTCTTGCCTGTTTATGAATGAATATAAATGGTTTCATTTGTTCCCCAATGCCACTCTCAGCTTTTTCCTCTACCAGGGAGTTAATATAATTTCTGTTATACCAGATGCCTATTTCCAGGATATCCTGGTCTTCGACAATCTTTTATCAGCTCTTGACTACTTGATCTTGACTCTTGACTAATTGCATCAACCTGTGGTTGTCATTAGGTTCATAATTTAAAAAATTATTCTTCCTGTTTCAGTTTTCAATCTGATATGAACATTTAACATGTAAAATCCATTTATTCACACGGGAAGAAATAGAAAACCTGAACAGACCCATAACGAGTGAAGCAATTGAATCAGTGATCAAAAATCTCCCAAAAATAAGAGCCCTGGACCTGATGGCTTCCCTGGGGAATTCTACCAGACATTTAAAACAGAATTAATCCCAATTCTTCTCAAGCTATTCCAAAAAATAGAAAGCGAAGGAAAACTCCCGGACTCATTTTATGAAGCCAGCATCACACTGATTCCCAAGCCAGACAGAGATCCAGCAAAAACAGAGAACTACAGGCCAATATCCTTGATGAATACGGATGTAAAAATTCTCAACAAGATCCTTGCAAATCGAATCCAGCAGCATATCAAAAGAATCATCCACCAAGATCAAGTGGGATTCATTCCTGGGTTACAGGGCTGGTTCAACATTCGCAAATCAATCAATGTGATACATCATATCAATAAAAGAAAAGATACAAACCATATGATCCTGTCAATAGATGCAGAAAAAGCATTTGACAAAATACAGCATCCCTTCTTAATAAAGACTCTCGAGAAAGTTGGGATAGAAGGAACCTACTTAAACATCATCAAAGCCATCTATGAGAAGCCTTCAGCTAACATCATCCTCAACGGGGAAAAACTCAGAGCTTTCCCCCTGAGATCAGGAACACGACAGGGATGCCCACTCTCACCACTGCTGTTTAACATAGTGCTGGAAGTCCTAGCATCAGCCATCAGACACCAAAAGGAAATCAAAGGCATCAGAATTGGCAAAGAGGAAGTCAAACTTTCATTCTTCGCAGATGACATAATACTCTACATAGAAAACCCGACAGACTCCACCAGAAGCCTACTAGAACTGATCCAAGAATTCAGCCAAGTTGCAGGGTACAAAATCAATGTACAGACATCAGTTACATTTTTATACACCAACAATGAAGCAACAGAAAGAGAAATCAAGAAACTGATCCCATTCACAATTGCACAAAAAGCCATAAAATACCTCAGAATAAACCTAACCAAGGATACAAGAGATCTGTATGATGAAAACTATAGAAAACTTATGAAGGAAATTGAAGAAGACACAAAGAAGTGGAAAAACATTCTATGCTCATGGATAGGAAGAATAAATATAGTTAAGATGTCATTACTACCTAAGGCACTCTACACATTCAATGCAATTCCAATCAAAATTGCACCAGCATACTTCTCAAAACTAGAACAAACTATCCAAAAATTTGTATGGAACCACAAAAGACCCCGAATAGCCAAAGTAATCCTGAAAAATAAAACCAAAACGGGAGGGATCACCATCCCAGACTTTAGCCTCTACTACAAAGCTGTCATCATCAAGACAGTATGGTATTGGCACAAAAACAGACACATAGACCAATGGAACAGAATTGAGAACTCAGAAGTGGACCCAAAAGTATACAGCCAACTAATCTTTGACAAAGCAGGAAAGAATATCCGATGGAAAAAAGACAGCCTTTTTAACAGATGGTGTTGGGAGAACTGGACAGCAACATGCAGAAGAATGAAACTAGATCATTTTCTCACACCATGCACAAAAATAAACTCAAAATGGATAAAGGACCTGAACGTGAGACAGGAAACTATCAACACCCTAGAGGAGAAAGCAGGAAACAACCTCCTTGACCTCCACCGCAGCAACTTCTTACCTGACACATCCCCGAAAGCAAGGGAATTAAGAGCAAAAATAAACTGTTGGGACCTCCTCAAGATTAAAAGCTTCTGCACAGCCAAGGAAACAACCCAGAAAATTAATAGGCAACCAACGGAATGGGAAAAGATAGTTGCAAATGACATATCAGATAAAGGGTTGATATCCAGAATCTACAAGGAACTCACCAAACTACAAGCCCGAAAAACAAACAACCCAGTGAAGAAATGGACAGAATATACGAACAGACACTTCTCCAAAGAGGACATCCAGATGGCCAACAGACACATGAAACGATGCTCAGCATCGCTCCTCATCAGGGAAATACAAATCAAAACCACACTGAGATACCACCTCACGCCAGTCAGAGTGGCTAAAATGAGCAAATCAGAGAACTCTAGATGCTGGCGAGGATGTGGAGAAACGGGCACCCTCCTACACTGTTGGTGGGAATGTAAACTGGTACAGCCCCTCTGGAAAACAGTGTGGAGGTTCCTCAGGAAACTAACAATAGAACTCCCCTATGACCCAGCAATAGCACTGCTAGGAATTTACCCAAGGGATACAGAAATGCTGATGCATAGGAGCACATGTACCCCAATGTTCATAGCAGCACTCTCCACAATAGCTAAAACTGGAAAGAGCCTAAGTGTCCATCAACAGATGAAGGGATCAAGAAGATGTGGTTTATCTATACCATGGAATACTACATGGCAATGAGAAACAATGAAATCTGGCCATGTGTAGCAACATGGATGGACCTTGAGGGTGTTATGCTGAGCGAAATAAGTCAGGCAGAGAAGGACAAATATCATATGTGTGCACGTATAGGAGGATTAGGAGGAACTTAACAGAGGACCAAGGAGGAGAAGAAGGGCGGAAATGGTGGGGGAAAGGGAGAGAGGCAAACCATGAGAGACTCTTGAATGCTGACAAAAACTGAGGACTGGTGGATGTTGGGGGGGAGGAGGGGTGGGCATGGAGGAGGACACTTGTGGGGATGAGCACTGGGTGTTATGTGGAAACTAATTTGACAATAAACTATTTGTAAAAAAAAAAATAATAACTTAAAACCACAGTTTTCAGGTACCCAAGTTTATCCAGTATCCCATGAGTACCTACTGTGTGCCAGGAACTATGGCAGATGTTGTGGGGAAGGGTGAAGCTGAGTCATCTGTAAACCCTTCTCTCCAAGTGCCAGTCCCCAGTGAGAATGTTAAGGGATGTTCATAACCTAAACGTAGCAAGTGACCTAACAATATGTAGATTCAGCGAAAGGCTATACATCTTTTCCTCTCAGTTACTATATATAAAATAATTTTTCCCAAAAGACCTCAGGCACTTATTCATAATTTGTATGAAACTATCATTTATAAGAGACATTGATGAAATGACTCAAGAAAAACCAAATGATTATTATTATTGGTCCTTAACCTCATTCCTTCAGGAATGGATTCCCTCTCTTCCACGTTCCCCAGAAGAATTGACAACTGACTCAATGCCCATGAATCCACATTGCACCAAGCATATCTCCTCTATTTTCACTATAATTTTTGTACTTTCTTCCATAATTTTTCTTAAGTAAAACATGCTATCATAATTCTATGGTTTTATAGAGACTGCTGGGGGTTTTGAAGAGCCAGCTCGATACCCTTTCCATTCCCTCTTAGAAAAGTTAAGAGAAGATGTGGAATCAGATCTGCCAGTCTACCCCATACCTTGTTGTAAGAGAAGCTCAGAACTGACCTTATTTTGAGGGATGTGGCATACCTAATTTATTGAATGATATCAGTGCTCACCTTTGGGGGCCCATGACCAGAAAAGTAACCACCAAATATGCAAGCAGAAAGATGAAAGATGTTTGTTAAGATTTATATATAACTGGGGAGCAGTAAACTGGTGACAGTTACCTGTTTTATTCAGATTTGGCATTTTCATTTTTTTGTAACTTCTTTTTTATTTTTGAGAGACAGAGACAGCCCAAGTGGGAGAGGAGCAGAGAGAGAGGGAGACACAGAATCCAAAGTAGGCTCTTGGCTCTGAGCTGTCAGCACAGAGCCCAATGCGGGCTTGAACCCATGAATCACAAAATCATGACCTCAGAAGAAGTCAGATGCTTAACTGACTGAGCCACCCAGGCGCCCCAAGGTTTGGAGTTTTAAACACCTGCCAGGAAGTACTCATTTATATGCATAAATAAGGCCTCTTAACAGATAATTTGTTTGGAATTTTGGAAGTAAAATCTGATATATTTTTCTTTTCACAAGAGGTGCTGATTTTATCTAATAGGAGTCTTGTGCTATATTAGATGTGGTTCTGGATGTCAAGGGTCAGAAAAATGGACTTTCTTGAACTGAAACATAATTTATTTACTTTTTATCATGACAGAATTCCTTTTGTGTCCACAACAAACAAAGAATATGTTAACTCCAGTCTCTAAGTAGCATTCTGAAGAGCAGAAGTCAGCCATGTGCCTCTAGGTCCATCAGCAGACAGACCCACACTGCCCCTACACTCTTCTTTCCACAAGGCCACTTTGACATATGCCATTCTTGCCTGTGCATCTAGGTCACTTCTTAAGCTCATAGCTGATAAATCTAGGATGCTTGTTTTAGCATGTGGATGCCCCTGGTAGAGTGGAGAAAAATAAATGAACAAGTATGTTCATTAGTTTTGTGACAGAGGCAAATAGAAGTGCAGTCTATATTATTGCCCTTTGGGTCACATAAATCTTTCAAGGTAATAAATGTGACCAAAGCTTATTAAGGCTTACTCAGTCCATCTTTGCCATAATAATTTATGCCACACAATTTATGAGTTTCTGATTTGTCTCAAACATACTAACTCTGAATTTTTAGGAGATAATAATATCCAAATTGGTAAGGTGGAATTCAGATGAATAACTGAGAAGTGAATCTGTTTTTGGACAAACTGTATAAGACCTAGTAACATCAGCCCTATTTTATAGTCTTTTTCAATAGAATCTGCCTTTTCACTCAGAGGATCACCAGCCCCTCACCCCTCTCTCCTCATTTCTGTCTTCTTTACTTCTGTGTAACTGTTCATCCTTCTACCAACTACCCAGAGCTTAATCTTTGTGTGTGTGTGTGTGTGTGTGTGTGTGTGTGTGTGTGTGTGTGTGTGGAAAATATGTGTAACATAAAATTTACTATTTTGACCACCTTTAAGTGTACATTTCAGTGGTCTTGTATATATTCATATTGTTTTGCAACCATCACCACTGTCTCTCTCCAGAACTCTTTTCATCTTGCAGGACTGAAACTCTGCTCCTATTAAACACTAACTCCCCATTCTTCCTTCCCCAAGCCCTTGGCAACCACCATTTTGCTTTCTGTCTCTGAATTTTATTACTCCAAGTGCCTCATATAAGTTGATTATAAAGTCTCTGTCTTTTTTGACTGGCATATTTTACTTAGTAAAACATCCTCAATGTTCATCTATGTGTCACTGTATTGTATATACATATACACATATATATGCATATTTTAATTTTCTGAATATTATGATGTTTTGATATCTTAAAAATGCTTTTCAATTGAAGAGAAACTGCTCTTTTGGGACTAGCCAATTCTTAGAGCTAGTATAGGGCCTAGCCAGGAGCATATCTTTGATATGCAAGCTAACCAACCCAGAGCCATACTCCCTCTCTGGTCCTTGCACTGTAAGAAGCACTATTCTTCATCCCAGGGTCACTAGACACCACAGGAAGAATTCAAACTAGACAACTAGCTGTTTATCCTGCCCTCTGTGTCTTTCCCTTGGAAACCCATGATTTATGATCATGGGATAAGTGTCTTCTCCCTTTATCTTGCCCTATCTTCTGCTTTCTGACCACCCTGGTGGCTTTTCCATGTGGTTCTGCAAGGCATATCTCCTGTTTCTAAGACTGTGAATATAATAAACTTTGTTATTCTGAACATTTTCTCTTGTGGCCGCACATGACTGACCATCACATAAATGAATACAAAACAGTCAGAATTTCCTTCCTTTTTAAGGCTGAATAATATTCCATATGAATGTACTACATTTAGTTTATCTATTTATCCTTTCATGGACAGTTGGGTTGCTTTCAACTGTTGGCTTTTGTGAATGATGGTGCTGTGAATATGGGTGTACAAATGTATGTTTGATGTTAATTCTTTTGGGAAGTGAAATTGCTGGGTAATATAATTCTGTGTTTAATTTTTTTGACAAAATGCCATGCTGTTTTCCACAGTGGCTGTATCATTTTACATTCCCACAATGCATGAGAGTTTCTGTTTCTCCATATCCTTGCCACCACTTGTTATTTTCTGTTTTTTTTTCTTAAATTTTTAAAATGTTTTATTTTATTTTTTTGAGAGAGAGAGAGACAGACAGTGTGAGCAGGGGAGGGTCAGAGAGAGGAGACACAGAATCTGAATCAGGCTCCAGGCTCTGAACTAGCTGTCAGAACAGAGACCAATGCAGGGCTCAAACCCATGAGCCATGAGATCATAACCTGAGCCGAAGCTGGATGGTTAACCTACTGAGCCACCAAGACCCAGTGTTTTTTTTTTTTTTTAATGGTAACCATGATAACGGATGTGAAGTGGTATTTCATTGTGGTTTTGATTTGCATTTCTGTAATGACTAATGATGCTGAGCATCTTTTCATGTGCTTAATGATCATTTGCATATCTCTAGAGAAATGTCAAAGTCTTTTGACCATTTTTAAATCAGAGATTTTGCTTATTGTTGTTAAGATTAGGAGTTCTTTCTATGTTGTGGATATTAACCACTTATAGATAGTAATTTGCAAATGTTATCTTTAATTCCCTGGATTGCTTTTACACTCTGTTGACTGTGTCTGATACATAGCAATTGTTTTAATTTTGATGTAGTCTTATTTATTTATTTACTGTTGCCTGTGCTTTTGGTGTCATATCCAAGAAATAATTGTCAACTCCAATGTCGTGATGCTTTCCTCCTATGTTTTCTTCTAAGAGTTTCACAGTTTTCAGTTTTACCTTTAGGTTTTTGGTCCATTTTAAGTTAATTTTTGTATATAGTGTAAGGACTAACATCATTCTCTTGCATGCTGATATCCAGTATATCCAATACCATTTGTTGAAGAGACTGTCCTTTTCTCATTTAAATGATCTTGGCTCCATTGTCAAAGATCATTTGTCAGGGCCTATCTTGAGTCTTTGAATTATAAACCTTGAGCCAGCTGTAGTCATTCTTGTTCCCAGTGCCACTGTCAGAGCCACTTTCTTAAAAAGCTCCTTTTACTTTAGCATGGTGTTACTTTAAAATAACATTTGCTTCAAACAATTAATTTCCCCATTTTGTGTGTACGTGTGTGTGTGTGTGTGTGTGTGTTTGTATGTGTGTGCATGTGTGTTTATTCCGAACTGTTATCCCTTAAAACATTCATTGCACTATTGCACATAATACTCATTTGACTCTTCCCATTTCAAGTTGTTAAGGCTTTATGCCTGTAGGTCCTTTTTCATTTAATGAGATTAAGAGCTCTGGAAGCCTAAGCTCTGATACCTTAAAACAACCAGAAAAGTCTCTTGCAAAAAAGTAGGTTCTCAATGGACTGACTTAACACAGGCTTTTGTATGACATCACCAAAGTTTATGCGCTGTCTGGAGAGAGAAAACTTGGTGAATCCAATGAAGTTGAAGAAAGATGCTACTTTCTATTGATAGTAGTTGACAAATCTCAGTCTAAAATAAAGAAAAGTCCTTTTATGAAATGTAAACACTACATACATAATACATAGAATTGTGTTGGAGTGTTTTCCAAAATGCCAACAGCTTTTTGAAGCTAATATGACTTGCTTGTCCTGACAGATGTTAGAGTAGTTGGCACAAATTCATAATCATTGTTTTCATTTTCATGAAGGTTCTTAAAACATGGCTTGGACTACAGACTGCTGGATATGCAATTTAATGAGACTATGAGCTCAGAAATGCCACTCATAGTTCACAAAGTAGAGTGCAGAAGTCCATTTGTGAATTATTAGTTAGTTAGCAAAACTAAAGGAAGCTTATTGAAATGATTGCAGATATAAACACTCTTGTTTCCATAGAAACAGTTTGTTTCCTGTACAAAGGTTCAGAGTCTTGTTCATGTTCCTCTGGGGCAGAAATATTCTGAAATTGGTACTGTCATTCCTTTTATCAGTTACTAAATGCTGAGGAAGGAGAATCTCCTCTTCAGAGGGCATGAGCTCCTGACTCTCTGCAATCTCATTACTGGTCCCTACCAAGGAAAGAGAAACTGTTTTCTTTCAGGGGAAATGAAGCAATTTTACCTCTGATTCACAATGTTGGATCACAATCTCTCATCATATACATTTTATACCCTGTAGTTGAAACTGTAATTCTTTGACTTACTAAAGTGTTCTTTTTTTTTTAACTTATTGGATTATAAATATGCAATATACGTACATGTCTTTAAGTTATACAACAATGACAATTATCAGTATTCATTATTCTTCTCTGATGCATGTACTCTCTAGATCTTGCTTTGAGTCACTTTTTTTACAGCATTAGCTAGGCAGTCAGGTGATGAATAAGGAACTGGAGCCATCCCTGATGTTACTCATCACTGGGGTTTGGCTTTATAGGAAACGTTGACATTAAATTACTTACATAGTGTCTTTTGTTTTATCATTTTATAGCTTTTATTTTAGCCATATAATCAGCATAACAAATATTGCAGAATATCTTTATAGTCATCTATTCCTGGCAACTTTCAGTGTATAAATGTTCTTTTTCCCTCCAAGAATTTATTAAATACAAGTAAGAATCTCTCATTCTTTAAGAATTTTAAAAAGGAAGACAGGCAGGTTTTGAACTGCAACTATAAGACAAATCCAAAAGAATATCCACCCTTTTCGAATATACCCAAAGGAAGTTGAATACTGCTTTTCTCTGTCTCTCTGGCACAAAGTGTTAACACACATGTATTTTTCTCCACAGTAAAACCAACTGTGATTGATGTGGACATCTATGTTAACAGCATTGGTCCTGTGTCATCAATAAACATGGTAAGAAGCTCTTTTCTTTTCTGATCTGAAGACCTCCTCATCATTTCTTGCTTACATTCTCATTGTGAGTTTCTGCTCGAGATTTATCACACAGTTTTAAACTCATAATTGACTTCTTAACTCTATAGCATTAATTGGTAGCTTAAATATTGAAATTTATTTTAAAAAGTGAAAGAATGGAATTTGTGACCCTAGTAGTGAGATATGGCTTGAGTATTTAAAAGGTACCTCATCTCCTACCTTCTCCACACATGTATTTATTGCACATAGATTTTCATATGAGATTATTTGCAATTATGTAATCCTTGACTATATCTAATTTCATTAATATCAGAGATGAATATAAATGACAGCTTTTTGACTTTTGGTCAGGTTTTCAGGACACCAAAGACATGCCTTTTAGTGTCTTTTAGGGAAGCATCTGAGATTAAACAGGATATACTTTTCTCTTCAGTTTGAACTCTGTGGGTAAATACATTACCTTTTTCTTGTAATAGGAGAAAGTATGAAATCAAGTGTGTGATTTCCTTGAGAGGGTATTTTCACAGATTTGGAGGCAAAATGAGCTCCAGAAGTCACTATAATGTGAAAGAAGGCTTTCCCTGTAAAAAGTGCTTAGCTATGAGGAAAGTGTTGAGATGCTGGAATATGTTAGTGTAAAAGTGTCCTGTAAGATGCTACAGGCCGTGGTGTGGCTCTCTGAGTGGTGTGCAAGGTTCCAAGAGCACGCATTTGCATTTGTGGACCCAGTGATTGCAGGAAATCTTGTATACTGGGGGCCTTCTTTGTACTTCAGTGCTGCACACTGGCTTCTGGATTTGGGGGTGAGGCTGTGGCATGGGGAGATTGCCAAAATGCTGACTTAGATGCTGTCTTTTCATTGCAGTGTTCTGTGGATGGAAATAATCCCTCTAGAATTAGTAGCAAAATCAGTTCTTTTCATTGCCAGATATTAAAAGTGTTCATTCTTTCTCTGATGGTATAAAGTTTTCCATGTAAGGGTAAAATTATTTTTATGGGTGACTCACTTAAAAAATTATGTCATCCATAAATTGAAGATGGGACACTGGCAAAGAGGTGAAATGAATAAAAGATAATTCATTTCACACAGCTTATGGGCTGCAGATTGTAAAATGTAAACCATGAATGTAATATTCCCTTTCCTTGATAAGTAATTATTCAGTTAACTACATAAAAGTATAATAACTTCTTAGTTCATTTGTTTCTTATTCTGGAGTTTTATTTTCTTACATCATTTCCACATTATTTATCACCCTTATGTCCAACACTAATTTTTGTCTCATACTAAGAAAGAAGTGCCTCCATAGAGATAGAGTTACAAAATTATTTTAAGAAACAACTGCTTGCATTTGTATATCTTAGATATTTTCATTAACTCTTATTACTTTGAGATCTACTTTGTACATAGGATTAAGCTTTGCTATGGGAATTGATAGAAATTTCTGCCTGAAAGTCACAGGCTTCAGAGGAAAAGGCTAATGGACAATCACCCAAGAGTGATAAGGACTCTGTTAACTATAGGCAACCTCTTGGGAAAGCTGGCAGCATTTGGAATAGATTTCTCTGGTGAGATCTCATTCTGAAACATGGTCTATAGGTAGGGATTTGCCAAGTGAAACAGCATGGAGAGGTCCTCAGTAAAAGTCAGGAAGACTGGTGTAAGAACCAATTGGGGAATGAGGAGCTGGCATGCTGTTTGAAAGCCAAAGGAGCAGGGTGTGGGTAGGCAGCACTTTGGACCTACCTGGGGCTGAGGCTCTGAAGCCTTTCTGAAGAGTTGGACTTCATCCTTAGGTTTGCCCCAGATGGACCTTTGCATTTGGGAAGTGTGCAGACTCACTTTCATCCAAGATATGTGTGGGTCATAATTTATGAGATTTGTTCATATCCAGTAAGATCTCTAATCAGAACCCTTTCTCCCTTTTAAAGAAAGAGAAGGAGCGCTTGGGTGGCTCAGTCAATTAAACATCTGACTCTTGATTTCAGCTCTGGTCATGATCTCATGGTTGTGAGATCTGTCTATCTCTCTTCCTCTACCCATTCCCACCTCCCTCTCTCTCTCTCTGTCTCTCTCTCTCAAATAAATAACTAAATAAAGTAAAAATAAAAAATTTATCTTTAAAAATGAGAGAGAGGGAGAGAGAAAGTACATGGCATAGAAATGACAATGACATAAAAATCATTATTTAAAATAATTTACTCTGACCCCTTCATCAATGTGAGAGGATTGATCTTAAAATGGTCTGAGGTGTTGTGAGACTTCTATCATCTTAATGAGCATCAAAATCGTATATGTTCTGTGGCAGACACACCAAAGTCCTGGTATTAGATTTTTAATAAGTGAGATTGAGTAGAAAACTTTTCCAGTTAACCCTCACTTTAAAAAATGCCCTGAATATCTTGAAAATTAATTGGTCCATTTTTTTTTCTTTCTAGGAGTTATCTAGAGATAACTGTGGTGAAAATCTAGACCAATAAATATTGGTTGCTTTTTATTTGTGAAAATGAAGCATGTAGCTAGGCAACCATGGGCAAGCTGAATGATAGGAAATGAATTGCTATGGAAATCGTGACATGTTTATGGTCAGTTCTCAACAGAGCTAGAGTTGTCTAGACTGACCCCTGTCTGCTACCAAGAGGAATATTAATGTACTACTAACTTATGTCAGCTAAGCAAAGTATAAAAGGTAGGCAAAGGTTTGTTTGATAGAGAAATAGATAGATCAATCTAGATAGACACAGATACATTGCAATATTCAATTCCTATGTTCTCCGGGGTGAATTTCTCTATTTCCATCTTTGTTCATTTAGTAAACATTTGCCATATTGCGTGTCATGCTTGATTGCTGTGTGCAGGTTAAGACAAAGATGAGTGGGAGGAGTAAGTCCAGATTCATGAACAAAGCATCATGGTACACAGTGGGTAGAGCAAGTTAAATTCAATACCAAGTGTCCCAGATGTGGGGATATCCAGTAGCGCTGAGGGATGTTTCAAGAGGTGCATTAGTCAGGAGCTTCAAAATTGCTTTTTCACCACCGAGCAGTATTCCGTTGTATGTATATACCACATCTTTTTAATCCATTCCTCAGTTGATGGACATTTGGGCTCTTTAACATGGATGAAACTTGAGGGAGAGTATTATGCTAAGTGAAGTAAGTCAGCCGGAGAAAGACAGATATCATATGTCTTCACTCATATGTGAAATTTGAGAAACTTAACAGAAGACCGTGGGGAAAGAGAAGGAAAAAATTAGTTACAAACAGAGAGGGAAGCAAACCATAGACACTCTTAAATATAGAGAACAAACTGAGAGTTGATGGGAGAGTGGGGGTTCAGAGGGCCAGGGAAAATGGGTGATGGACATTGAGGACACACTTGCTGGGATGAGCACTGAGTGTTGTATGTAAGTGATGAGTCACAGAATCTACTCCCGAAACCGAGAGTACACTGTATATACTGTATATTAGCTAACTTGACAATAAATTGTATTTTAAAAAATAATAAAATAAGCAGGTGGCAGAAATAAAAAATAATTGCTTTTTTTATTTAAATATTTTTAAATGACTTATTTTCAGCGCAGTTTTAGGTTCATAGCAATATTGAGAGGAAGGTAAGAGATTTTTCACATTACCCCTGCTTTCACAGTTGCACAGCCTTTCCCTTATGAACACTGCACGCCCCCCCCCAACAGAGTGGTACATTTGTTACAATCAGTGAACCTCTAGTGACTTATCATCACTCAAACATTTGCATTAGAGTTCACTCTTTGTGCATTTACTTCTTGAAGGATGACTGTTTCTAACTTTATGCTCAAAACTTGGAAACCTCCAAACTTCCAAACTTTGCTTGGAAGTCAAATGATAAAGGGGTTCTTCTCACATCGCTGAGTATATCACATACATCCACTCTATCAATGACACCAAATGATGCAGTTGCACAAGAATGTAAGCTTCTTTAACCTTGACCTCATGAAAAACAAAAGCAATTTAAGAGTAGAGGACTGATGGTGTAAGTGGGTATTGAGTGGGAATTGAGTCAGCAATAATAAAAAAGAAGAATATGAGAGATACCAAGAAAGTTAAAGAATATATTATGGGGGGGGGAAGCATAATTTAGAATGTGTACAGGATTTAAGAATGTAAATTTTTATTGGAGTTTTGCCTGTAATTAGGATTACAGGCTTTAGCCTGATAAACGTATGCCTTTCCCCCCACTAAATATTCATTTGACAATCAAGGAAAGAGAGAAAACAACTATTTCTAGTTCTTTTGCCTGTCCTCCCTCCCACTTTTCTGCTTCTTAAATTGATATTATTAATACTGAAGATGCAGTTTCATACATTCTCCCTGCTAAATAAAAAGGAAACTGCATTTCAATCTATTGTTCAACGTACTGATTCTCATTATCTTGTTTATCTTGGAGTTGCTTTTTCTAGTTATTGAATAAATTAGAAATGCTCACATGGGTTGAATAGAATTTTTTTTGGTAATCTTTAATTACATTATCTGTCTTTGTCACTACAACATATCTAAATGTGCACGTTCTTTTTTTTAAAACTTTTTTTATTTATTTCTAGGAGAGAGAGAGAGAGAGAGACAGCGTGAGCAGGGGAGGGTCAGAGAGAGAGGGAATGACAGACTCTGAAACAGACTCCAGGCTCTGAGCTGGCAGTCAGCACACAGCCCGACGCGGGGCTCGAACCCATGAACCGCGAGATCATGACCTAAGCGAAAGTCAGATGCTTAACCGACTAAGCCACCCAGGCGCCCTGCACATTCTTTTTTTAATGTTTATTTATTATTTTGAGAGAGAGAGCAAGAGTGAGCAGGGGAGGCAGAGAGAGGGAGAGAGAGAAAGAGAATCCCAAGCAGGCTCCATGATATCAGCACAGAGCCTGACATGGGGCTCAATGTCATGAACTGTGAGATCATGACCTAAGCTGAAATTGAGTCAAATGCTTAACCCACTGAACCACCCAGGCATCCCTAAATGTGCACAATTCTTAACAGGATTTGTGCATGGTTTGTTTCAAGACTGGGAGTCTGCAGCTGAGAAGAGCTTGAGCATTTATTTTTCAGACTGTTCACCATAAGCAACCTTTTAAGAAAGGATCAAAGAAAACTAATGCTTTGATACCTACTCACTGTTACCGACCTCAGCTCCTTTGATCTTCACAAGGTCATGGTAGAGAAGATACTGCTCTTTCCCACTTACTGTGCCTGTAGTGAGTACGTTCAATTCACAAAGATGGAGATCCCAGAGCAGTGGTTCCAAAGAGGACCTACTGCACTTCTGCAGTCAATATCAAAATAAGGTAACAGCACATACTGAGCCTCAGCTTTAACTTGGAAGTTGAGATGATACAGGCTCAGAACAATTATAATGTTAGAATCATTTTTAATAGACTTTATTTTTATTGCTTATTTATTTTTGAGAGAGAGAGAGAGAGAGAGAGAAAGGAATATGAGTGGGGGAAGGGCAGAGAGAAAGACACACACAGAATATGAATATGAAGCAGGCTCCAGGCTTGAGGCTCAAACTCATGACCCATGAGATCATGACCTGAGCCAAAGTGGACACTTGACTGACTGAACTACCCAAGTGACCCTTAATTGATTTTATTTTTTAGAGCAGCTTTAAAATATTTTCCCAGATATGTTGAGATAGAATTGACATATAACATTGTATAAATGTACAGTTTACAACTTGATGATTGGATATACATATATTGCAAAATGATTACTACAATAAGGTTAGTTAACACCTCCTTTGCCACACTAGTTATTCCCCCTTTTTTTGTGATAAGAACTCTTAAGGTGTACTATCTTAGCAACTTTCAAGTATATAATACAATATCATTCACTATAATCACCATACTTTATGTGAGATTTCCCAGAACTTATTCATCTTGATGCTGCAGATTTGTACTGTTTGACCAACTCTCCCCATTTTCTAAAAACAGTCCTAGCCCCTGACAGCCACCATTGTGATTTCAGTTTCTTTAGATTCCACATATAAATAATATCATATAGGGGTGCCTGGGTGACTCAGTCGGTTGAGCATCTGACTTCAGTTCAAGTCATGATCTCATGGTCTGTGAGTTTCAGCCCCACACCAGGCTCTGTGTTCATAGTTCAGAGCCTGGAGCCTGCTTCGGATTCTTTGTCTCTCCTTCTGTCCCTCCCATGATTGTGCTCTGTCTCTCTATCTGTCTGTCTGTCTCTCTCTCTCTTTCCTTCTCTCTCAAATATAAATAGCATTAAAAACATTAAAATAAGATCATACAACATTTATCATTCTCTATCTGACTCATACCATGTAGCATAATTTTAAATTTACAGAAAAATTGGGGAGAAATCACAGAGAGTTCCCATATGCTTCACACACACACACACACACACACACACACACACACACACACACACACACCTTCTTCTAAAGGTAAAATGTGGTATTAGTATGGAATATTTATTACAATTGATAAAAGAAGATTGGTATATTATTATTAACTAAAGTCTATAGTAGGGTTCACTTTTGGTGTTGTCCATTCTTTAGATTTTCACAAATGTGTAATGACAAGTATCCACCATTGTTGTATTGTATAAAATATTTTCACTGCCTTAAAAATCCTCTGTGCTCTACCTATTCATCTCTGTGCTCTAACCCTCAGCAACCAGTGATCTTTTTACTGTCTCCATAGTTTGCTTTTTCATATAGTTGGAATCCCATAGTATGTAGCCCTCTCAGACTGGCTTCTTTGTTTTTATTTGTAAGTGGCACTAAGTCATCTGAGGAAATCCCAGACATATAGTGATTGAATCAACGTGATGTGACTGTAATAACTGGTTATGATGATGTTACCCAGAGACTAAGGGGGCAGCTGTACAAGACATGAGGGCAGGTTAAATATCACCGGACTATGCTTCATGGCCTAAAAACACAAAATTTGTAGGAGAACATGCAGCCACCAGGGCAAGGAGGACCCTGAAGCTTGCTGTGATGTCTGTGAACCTCATCCCATCTCCTGTTGCTTTTGGCTGCGATTTTAAGAGATGAAGTCAATAGACCATGTGGAATTGTGGAAGCCCAGGAGGGAGGGAGTTACATTCCATTGCAGAAAGATCTATTATTACTACAGGATGCCAGATACCTCAAAAATTTTTTTTGAAGGCACCTAAGCTCAGAAAAATCCAAAAGGAAGGCTGCACTGTTGCAGTGCCACACTTGTTTTGGTATTCTTTGCATTTATTCTGCTTAAGATTCATAGCAGGTTTGCATCTATACTGTGATACCTTTCATCAGTTTTTTAAAAAAATATTGGCCATTATTTTGTAAAATCTTGCTTCTACACCATTCTTTACCCCCTCTTCAGTCTCATCTAATACTCCAGTCACATGAATGTTAAATATCTTCCCTACATTCCATTTGTCCCGTATGCTTGTGGACTTTTTGACATTCCTTTGCTTCATGCTTTAGTCAGTAGAAAAGCTTCCAGCCTACCTTTCAGCATACTGTTGACCCTCATCCACGTCCAGTTATCTATGAAAGTTGAGCTCTTAATTTCAGCTACTGTATTTTTCATTTCTAAAATGTCTGCTTGTTTATCAATTAGTTCTATGGTAAAATTTTCCATTTTGCAATTTATTTCCTTGAACATATTCAACATTAAATGTGGCTGAAAGTTGAAGTATCTAGTCATCTGTGGCACCATTTTTATTGTCTGTCTGTTTGTTTGTTTTGTTTTGTTTTTGCTTTTGCTTTACCCCATTTTCTGGTGTGCCTGGTAAGTTTGATTGTATACAGAAACTTGCAGAGGCTTCAGATGATGTTTCCTCTCATGTCTGGTGGTCAGAGCTGGCTTGGGCTCGTCTTCAGTTTTCAGGAGGCTCAGCTGTGCTCTATTTTCCTCCTACTGCAGGGCATAGCTCTCCAGGGGTTCCAAATGAGGCCCTGAGATGCTTCCCAATGCCACTTCAAAAAGATTCCTAACTGTAGTTTTTCTGTTTCTAGCACAAGAAAATGGCTGAAAATTCTGCTCTTCTTTTTAAGCCATTTTTATGACTTATTTTTAAGTTCTTTTTTAATGCAGCTCGATCAGTAAATGTGTTGATGGAAAACTAGGGTTGTATGGTTCACTTCCTTGTCATTTGTTTTCTCTGAAATCTCAGCCTCTCCAATTAGGACTTCTTGGCCTCCCCAAACTCCAGTTTTGCCTAACGCTGTACTGGGTTCTGTATTCTTAGCAGCTGCTCTCCACTCAGCTCCTTCACATCATGCACCACACTACCATGAGATAAACTTTGGGGAGAAGACAGCTTATGGGAAATGTGGTCTACTATAGCCAGCCTGCCTTCCTATCTCCTCAAATTGATTTTTTTAAATGTGTATTTTATCTCAGCTCTCTGTATGTTCTTAGTGAGAGTGTTGGTCTATGAAAAGTTATCCCATCATAGCCATGCACCTTTAGTTTGAAATTTTAAGTTTAGATGGGATAAAGTGTGGTTTCTAATAATCAGCAAGGAAGTGATTTGGGGCTCAGAGTAAAGCCCTAGTGAAACATTACTGTTGGATTTTTTCCCCTTGCTTTAGTAACCTCCCTGAATGTCTTCAGAATAAAGAAGAGAGAATTTTCTAGAGTCCATTGTGTCCTGATTTTACCTATATGATGGCTCTCCAAGAGAAACTAGAGAAAGTTAATGATGTATTTCTTCCAGCGATATTAGCTTTAGAGGATCAGAACACTTGTCTGTTTTAGGTTGTTTAAGGGGATGGTCATATATGTTTAGTTTTAATATTCTTTTAAGAAATGAAAAATAATACTTTCACACATTTCAAATTTGTTTCAAATTTGTTTCATCACAGGACAGAGAGTCATTTCCAAACAAGCTAACAGCAGTAGAAATAATAATATAGAGAATATACACATTGCTAAATAAACTAATAGAACACATTGGAAGAGGGACACCTGGCTGGCTCAGTCAGAAGAGCATTTGGTTGTGAGTTTGATCCCTATTCTGGCTATAGAGATTACTTAATAAAACTTAAAAGAATAGAATACACTGGAGGATCTACACAGTGTAAATGGCAATGAGTTCTGGAATTTAGAAAACAATCTCCAAGAATGAGAAACAAGATGATATTTAAAGGCTTCTGTAGTAAGTGCCCACTTGACTGTGAGCCTTTGAGCATATCTCTTTTTGATTCCCCTAGCATTCAGTCCAGATGCCCTGATAAGTATCAGTCACATGAATAAAAAGATAAAAATTGTCTTCACCTGCTTCTCCACATACATACCCATTAGTATATCTTTATGTGTGAACACATACACGTCCTGCACACCATACACTTTTCCATGTCATTAGGTTACAATTTTATTAGCTAACAAACTAACTTATCTTCCTCTAATAATATTAGCTAACATTTTTCCAATGCTTTTACTGTTGCAAAAATCAACCCTGACAATAAACCTATGGAAGCCATTGATATCATCACCCAAGCTTCTGGCTAATAGAGCTAAAGTTTAAAATCCTCATGTCATATCTTAAAAGCCATCTGTCTGGAAGATGGTAGAACCATCACTCACACTTTAAAGTAGAAAGAATATCAGTGGGACTTATTCTGACAAACATATCTTAAACATAAAATCAATGCACTTTATTTTAAAAAAAATTTCAATGTTTATTTTTGAGAGAGAGAGAGAGCATGAGTGGGGGAGGCGCAAAAAGAGAGAGGGAGACAGAATCTGAATCAGGCTCCAGGCTCAGAACTATTAGCACAGAGCACAATGTAGGGCTTGAACTGATAGACTGTGAGACGATCATGACCTGAGCCAAACTCAGAGGCTTAATGGACAGAGCCACCCAGGTGCCCCAAATCAATGCATTTTAAACTTGCACTATATGTCCTGTTTTCTCTGCCCTCTTGTGTGTTGGAACTTTTCACCAATTTATACAACATGTCATTAGAAACACTACCTGGTAGGATGGAATATTAATGTCCATTGTGTAAATAGATGTGAACTGTTCAGTGGTTTAAGAACAGTGCTATCACTATAATGATAATAAAGCAGCTGCCTGTCCTTTCTTAGTGGGATCTTGCACACCAACTCCTTCAAATGTATGAGTAGATATTTTTTCATCTTGAGGTGTTCCATTTCTGTTGTATATTTCACAGTTGATATCTCTCACTCTTCACAATATGGGCTATGTGATGTACCTGTGAAAAGAGCACTGTCTTTGTGTTGTATATAAAAACTATTTTCTGAAAGGGTGAGTCATTGAATTGGGACTCATTATTAAAGGATCTGAAAAAACTGTCACATTTCTCCTTGACAAGGTGCCCACAAGCTTTCACACAGGTCCAGCTTGCCTAGAGGCAGGAAACAACACCCAGTTTACTGTGGCCTTAATATGCACCCGTGGTGTGATTGGAAGGACAGGTGTGCCATGCTGAGGTGTTGCTGCAGGTGGCAAGGTACAGTTACAGGCTCCTAAGGACAGTTGGTCACATGTATCTTTCAGAGAAGTCTCTCCTGTACCATTGTGGGGGATGACAGTAGGGGTTAGCAAGACTGAGTGGGAGATGTATAAGGGTTGCCATGGAAGTTTAGTATAAAAAATGTGAGTCTCGAACCTGAATAGTGGTGGTGGCATATAGAAGTGAGTGTGGACTTGAGAAACATAAATTCTCAGATATGATAATTGAGTGCACATTGGCATTAAAGAATGGGAGAAGTCAAGGGTGATTCACAAGCTAGCTGAGTTTGTTAATCCAATAAGTGTTACTGAACACCTGCCATGTGCCATATGCTGAGGCAGGTCATGGGGTTTGTGTAATAAACCAGAAAAGGCTGGGGCGCCTGTGTGGCTCAGTTGGTTAAGCATCTGACTTCAGCTCAGGTCATGATCTCATGGCTTGTGGGTTCGAGACCCATGTTGGTCTCTGTGCTGACAGCTAGCTCAGAGCCTGGAGCCTGCTTTGAATTCTGTGTCTCCTTCTCTCTCTGACACTCCCATGCTCACACTGTCTCTTTCTCTCAGAAATAAATTTTTAAAAATATTTAAAAATTTAAAAAAAAAACTAGAAAAGGCCATAGTGTTTATGCAACTTCAGTTCCTATGGCATGAAACAATGAACAAACACAAACATTATTATTTCAATTTATGGGCAGGTACACAAAGAAATTAAACACATGGATGTGACTACATGCTCAAGGTTTCCTTGTATGAGATTGGAGACAACTAGATATGATTGCTTATTGATGCCAGATCACATAGTAAGGTGTTTAGATTTTATTCTAGGTTCAGGAGAAAACCTATGGAAGTTACTGAATAGGTAAATTATGTAGTTTATCTTTCAAAAATTATGCTGGACCCTGACTATGCAAAGGGTTGGAAGGCCAGTTTTACCCCTGTCTCCCAGTACCCTGGAGGCAGCAGATAGCATCTACAAATCTTGTTAATGAGGCCTGTGATGGGCTTAATTATATCCCCCAATCAGCACCCCCCACAACTGAAATTCATTTATTGAAGTCTTTTTTCCCCAACTACATTAGAATATGATCTTATTTAGAAATAGAGTTATTGTCAGTGTAATAATTAGTTAAGATGGGGCCATAGTGGAGTAAGGTGGGCCCTAAATCAACAAGACTAGTGTTTTTACAAAAAGAAAATTAGGGGTGCCCAGGTGATTTAGTCAGTTAAGTGTCCAACCCTTTATTTCAGATTGGGTCCTGATCTCACAGTTCCTGAGTTGGAGCGCTGCATCGGGCTCTGCACTAACAGTGTGAAGCCTGCTTGGGATTCTGTCTTTCTCCTTCTTTTTCTGCCCCTTCCCAACTCTCTCCCCCCACCCCCATCAAAATAAATAAATAAGCTTAAAAAAACTAAGACAATTTGGACACAGGCATACGCGTAAGGACACCATGTGAAGATGAGGGCAGAGGTCTACAAACCAAAGAATGCCAAAGATGGCCAGCAAACCACCAGCAGCTAGGAAAGAGGTCAGGAATATGTTCTCCCTCACAGGCCTCAGAAGAATCAGCCCTGCTGCTGTGAAATAACACACTTCTTTTGTTTGACCTACCCAGTTGTGGTACTTCATTATGGCAGTCCTATCAAACTAAGACAGTGCCCATCCCATATTTTACAGGTTCTGGTCATTTATAAGAGGTTGTCACTTTCCCTGTGATACTGCTTCAGGGAGGCTGTAGTTCACCCACTACCTTTACCCCTTTCTCAGGACTCAGCATCGTAGAAGGGATGATTGACAAGTCAGTGGAAGCAAGTGTGGCTTCCCTCTTTGTATAGCTGCTTCTTTACTTGGATTGTGTTTCATACTATATTACTAGTCTAGGACAGTCCTATGAGTAAGGAATTATCATTCCACTTACTAATGAAGAACATGAGGGGCACCTAGATGGCTCAGTTGGTTAAATGTGTGGCTCTTGATTTTGGCTCCGGTCATGGTCTTAGAGTTTGTGAGATCAAGCCCCGAGTCAGGCTCTGTGCTGACAGTGTGGAGCCTGCTTGAGACTCTCTCTTTCTCTCTCTCTCTCTCTCTCTTTATTCCCATCCCTGACTCTCTCTATCCCCCTCAAAATAAATAAACTGAAAAAAAAGACAAAAGAAATATTGAAAAACATGGGACCCAACTATAAAGAGTAAGTGGAAATAGGACTTGAATCCAAAGATGGTTCTAGAAGTTTGAGTGGTACTTAATGAACTCCCACATTGAGAAGCTAACCTATTCACTGGTTCAGGAAGAGCCATCGCTTGGGCCTATGACCATGTTGGCAGCTGTTCTCAGCTCACAGGCAATGAGGCTCCCTAGATGGGCAAGGAAGGTCTCTATATGGGTCACTGGATATGACCCTTGGCTGAGAGAGGCTTATGCAGAAGGGGGAATGGCAGCCCCCCACCCCTGCCTGGGTAGCACCCACTGTTTTCAGCTTATCCTGGCCACTGTGCCTCATTTCATACTTGGAGTGAGATCTGCAGGGGTTGTGAATCCTAAGGTCAAGGTGAACATCATGTATTATGGCAGCCTTGTGATTGCTGTGGCCAAGACACCTCCATAAAAGTGATAACCACTTATTTTCACATCTGTCTTTCCCATGAGACTCAGAAGTCCCCTAGTGCATGGATTTGTGTGTCTGTCATCCCCTAACTAGCACAGATGTATGACTCAGAGCAGACTTGCAGTTGGTGGGTGGGGTGATATGGATGAAAGATAGAATGGATGAAGCACTCTGTGAACAGAATTGCAGGAGTAATATTTAGAGATGTGAGTTCTGGAAAGCAGGATCTTTAGCGTTATTTTCACTAACAAACCCTAGTGTCTACACAATACCAGGCATGGAACACTAAATACTGGTGTTGACTGGAAGTGCATACCTTTTTCCTTTGAATATAGTCTTGAGAGTCCCAGAGTTATAGGCTGCTTTCTCATTCTTCTGCCTCTTACAGTACCTTCTATGATACTTGGCATTTATCTGTGTTAGATCGTATTAACCAAGTATGTATGTGTGTGCCTAGCATCACTGAATCAGTTGGAAAGGAAGAATCAACAACCCCCATAATAGAGAAGAAAATGAGAAGAAATGTATTCACCTGTGGTTCTTTCCAGGTACAGTTCAGTCATTTTAAATTACTAGAATGATTTGGATTCTTGGAAAAGATGTTGTGGTTCAAAATCATGTCAATTAAATACCATTCTCCTGAAAACCACAATGCTATGACTGTGGATTATTTCCCTACTAAAGTGTCTGACATTCTGATAATTTTTCTTTCATAGAGATAACCACAAACATCATTTCAAATCAGCTTTAATGAAAGTAACTTACATTGTAGAGTCAGGAATTTCCTGAATTATAAAGAAACCACCTGGAAAAATATGAATAAAATATAAAACACAGTGTTCAGGGCTTCACTTAGTCATGACATGTTACACCAAGGTCTTACCACTTCCCAGAACCAGACATTTAATTTGCAGTGAAGGAGAACCATGAGTACTGGTTATTGCCACTAAATGGATTCTCCTTCTCAATGGCCCTATGATTGCGGATGTGGCCATTGCCATTGGGTCATGGTGCACTGTCACTGTTCTCCCCCATTTCTTGAACTGATTGCTCTTGACACTGCCAGCTTCACTTGGTGCCCAGGGTGGGAGCAGCAGAATGGCCTGGACAATAGAAGCCTCAGGAAACCTGTTGACAACTTTCCCACTTTGGAGTAACCACCACATTCTCCCCAGTATCAGGATGTGGAGAATGTGAGAAGTGCAGTGTGTACATTCAGGAGTACTTGGAGCTTGGTGCTTGCAAGGGCATAGCACAGTGGAGAGGTAGCAGGAAATGTCCAGAGAAAGAGGGAAAGGTGTACATATTTTATCTTCCTCATTTGTGAAGAATACAGAGATGAATAAGAGAGGCCACCCTTTAGAGAAGATGACACATGTTCCCCCTGTGCTTCCAGAACTGCAGGTGGCAATAGAGAACACCTCATTTGCTTGGAGGCTGTCATTCGTGCACACTCCCTGATGCATCCTAGGCTCTAGCAGCTGTTGCCTGGTCTCTCTTCTCCCTGCGCATCATCCTGTCATCAAGACTGGCCCTGGGAGGGGCTCTTCATGGACTCCTTCAGTCACATCCTCCCTTCTCCCTCCTACATTCATGGCTCTCCTTCTGCTCCCTGGAACTTTGCTCCAGGAACTATTTTTGTTTGTATCTTTAATATTTTCTGCTCTCTCTTCAGGGTCCCACCCTGTTTTATTGGGATACTGCAGTTCCCTGATTGGCTTTCCTGTGTACAGTATTCTTTCTCTCCCACATTGCCTTCACACAGGTACCCCAACTGTCTACTGGACATGGGTCTCAATTCACTGCTCCTCTGTTGGAATGCCTTGTGTGGATCCCAGGTGCCTATGGACTAAAGGCTTGTCAGCCAGCACTGTGGGTCTTGTACAGTTTGTGTCCAACCTGTTTCACCTTCACTACCCACTGCACTCCCAGAAACATGATGCTCTATGCATGCTTAACTAACTCCCTCAATTTCCCTCTCCTAGCTCATGTCTTTGCTCATCCTGTTGCTCTCCTGGAATGACTATCCAATTTTTTTTTCTGTCAAGATTACATTCACTCATCAAGGCTCCCTAACTCCAGAAGACACTTCACCACTACCATTTAATTGATTCCTTTCTGAAAGTACTGTTGCAGTAACACACACACACACACACACACACACACACACACACGCACGCATAAACAAAAACAAACACAAATGAGAACTCTCAGTTGTGGCAATAAGGTCATGCTTCTTCATATACCTATTAGCTGAATACGTCTGAACCCTGACATTTTTAACTGCTCCTGGAGTTCAGTTGTTGGGAACTGTTCTTTTTTGTTTCTTGCTTTGATTTTCCAGAGTTCTGTGCACATAGAAGAGGATTAATAAATTGTACATGCTTGTAAAATTCAGTTGTAAGAAAATAATCTTCAAAGTGGAAATGATGTTGTGAATATTAAGAATTAATTCAACTCTGAAATTAAAGATAAGTTATTTCTAAATATAGGAGTCTTAACAGTAGACCAGCCTTGAAAAATTCCCATCGTGGAGTTCTCATAGACTTATTTAGTCACTTACTTAAGAGAATCTTCTTCTTGTTTTATCTTTCCAGGAAGTTCTTCCTTATTTAGACACTTTCCTCCTCCTTTGTGCTTCGGCCATCCTCTCTTCGTTCAGCTTGACTCTATTTTCCTTGCTAGCTCTGCCAAGTCTTTGCTTTGGTGGTACAGCTGTCCCATTACCCATGTCCCTGCACTTGGTGTCACCCAGCAGTTCATGACAGCAGAGCAGAACTGGGTCAGTTAGGATGGAGGTGAGTGTCCCAGTGGAGTGGGAGTCCAGCTTATCTACCACCATTTACTGAGTTTACTGACCTCAGGCTGCCAGGCAGCCACTCAGGGATGGAAAGATCCTGAGACACTCTAGTCTGAAAAAAACACATTGCCCACTCTTTCTTTGTCCTCCCAAGAGCACATGAAATTGTGTGACAGTACAGAACTGGAATGGAAAGAATGCCTGAGCTTTGGAAGAAGGCATGTTGCACCTTCTTCCAAAGGGCAGAGGCAATTGCTCCCAGGTCACTGAAGTGCCCTATGTAAGCCAAGGTGCTGGGGTTATTGTTGGGGAGAAGAAACATGCATGCAGTGGCCTCTGGGACCTCGTTTAAAGTAAATGTCCTATGATTTCATGAGCCTATGACACAAAGGGGAAATTTGATTTTATAATAATGAAACAAACTAAATTTTCTTTACCAATAATTATTTTTGCCAATGATTTGCAATCACTCACCTTTTGTTTCTAGACTCTAGTCTGCCCATCCTTCTCTTTTATAATATTGAAGTCTAAAGATAGACTGTCCTTGGAGATATACAAGGAAATGAAAATGAATTATCAAACAAACTGGTGAAATACTGTTTTCCTTTATTTCTTTTGGCTTCAAAGTTACAAGTTAGAGATTTCAAGAAAGACATGTGAATGAGAAAAACAATTATGGTTTAAGCTTTTATTTTTTAAATGTTTTTTTTTTTTTATTTATTTCTAGGAGAGAGAGAGAGACAGCGTGAACAGGGGAGGGTCAGAGAGAGAGGGGGGTCACAGACTGAAACAGGCTCCAGGCTCTGAGCTGGCAGTCAGCACAGAGCCCGACGCGGGGCTCGAACCCACGAACCGCGAGGTCATGACCTAAGCGAAAGTCGGACGCTTAACCGACTAAGCCACCCAGGCGCCCCTGGTTTAAGCTTTTAAAAGGAATATACGTGAGATAAAAAAATGACCCTGTGAATTCAGTTCCCCTTTCTTTCTCCTTCTGGAATTCTCCGGGTTTCTCTGAATACTATGTTTTGATGAAATTGACCAGCAAGACCTCTTCTCTGTGAGGAGCTGACCTCTCTGTCAGGATCACTGGTGGGTGAAAACTCTTCCAGAATCCAGTATTTAAGAAACATCTGTAGACTATATTTGCTGAAAATTCTCTTCTCTCTCTCTCTCTCTCTCTCTCTCTCTCTCTCTCTCTCTCTCTCTCTCTCTCTCTCCAGCAGTGCTGGGCAGACTAACAACTACTGAAGAGAGAGAACATTAAATGCTCTATGCACTAATACACTATATACCCACAGTGTTCCTTATTTTAACAATTTTATGATTTGAGCATCTTATGAGGTATTTTTAGCCTAAAATGTAGACATGGTTTCTGACTTCTCCCTAGGTCTTGCATGGCTATCTGGTAACTGCTCCTCATTCAGAAGAATCTTTTTATTTTTTTTTAATCCTGAATCCTGCTTTTTATTTTTTTTCTTTCATAGTTTATTGTCAAGTTGGATTCCATATAACACCCAGTGCTTATTCCAACAAATGCCACCCTACATGCCCATCACCCCCTTACCTTTCCCCCACCCCCATCACCCTTCAGTTTGTTCTCAGTATTCAAGAGTCTCTCATGGTTTGCCTGCCTCCCTCTCCCCCACTATTTCCCCCTTCTTCTCCCCCATGGTACTCTGTTAAGTTTCTCCTAACCCTCCTATAAGTGAATGCATATGGTATCTGTCTTTCTCTGACTTATTTCGCTCAGCATAACACTCCCAAGTTCCATCCACGTTGCTACAAATGGCCAGATGTCATTCTTTCTCACTGCCATGTAGTATTCCATTGTATATATAAACCACATCTTCGTGATCCATTCATCAGTTGATGAAAACTTAGGCTCTTTCCATGATTTGGCTATTGTTGAAAGTGCTGCTATGAACATTGGGGCACATGTGCTCCTATACATCAGCACTCCTGACCCTTGGGTAAATTCATAGTAGTGCCATTGCTGGGTCTTAGGGGAGTTCTAGTGTTAATTTTTTGAGGAACCTCCATACTGTTTTCCAGAGAGGCTGCACCAGTTTACATTCCCACCAACAGTGCAGGAGGGTGCCTGTTTCTCCACAACCTCACCAGCATTTGGAGTCTCCTGATTTCTTCGTTTTAGCCACTCTGACTGGTGTGAAATGGTATCCCAGTGTGATTTTGATTTGTATTTCCCTGATGAGGAGGGATGCTGAGCATCGTTTCATGTGTCTGTTGGCCATCTGGATGTCCTCTCTGGACAAGTGTCTGTTCATATCTTCTGCCCATCTCTTCACTGGGTTGTTTGTTTTTCGGGTGTAGAGTTTGGTGAGTTCCTTATAGATTTTGGATATAAGCCCTTTATCTGATATGTCATTTGGCAACTATCTTTGCCCATTCTGTTGGTTGCCTATTAGTTTTATTGATTGTTTCCTTTGCTGTGCAGAAGCTCTTTATTTTGATGAGGTCCCAACAGTTTATTTTTGCTCTTGATTCCCTTGCTTTTGGGGATGTGTCAAGTAAGTTGCTGCGGTGGAGGTCAAGGAGGTTGTTTCCTGCTTTCTCCTCTAGGGTGTTGATAGTTTCCTGTCTCACGTTCAGGTCCTTGATCCATTTGAGTTTATTTTTGTGCATGGTGTGAGAAAATGATCTAGTTTCATTCTTCTGCATGTTGCTGTCCAGTTCTCCCAGCACCATCTGTTAAAGAGGCTGTCTTTTTTCCATTGGATACTCTTTTCCGCATTGTCAAAGTTGGCTGTACATTTATGGATCCAATTCTGTGTTCTCTATTCTATTCCATTGGTCTATATGTCTGTTTTTGTGACAGTACCATACTGTATTTATGATGACAGCTTTGTAGTAGAGGCTAAAGTCTGGGATGGTGATACCTCCCATTTTGGTTTTATTCTTCAGTATTACTTTGGCTATTTGGGGTCTTTTGTGGTTCCATACAAATTTTAAGATAGTTTGTTCTAGTTTTGAGAAGTATGCTGGTGCAATTTTGATTGGAATTGCATTGAATGTGTAGATTGCTTTGGGTAGTAATGACATCTTAACTATATTTATTCTTCCTATCCATGAGCATGGAATGTTTTTCCATTTCTTTATGTCTTCTTCAATTTCCTTCATAAGTTTTCTATAGTTTTCATCATACAGATCTCTTGTATCCTTGGTTAGGTTTATTCCGAGGTATTTTATGGTTTTTTGTGCAATTGTGAATGGGATCAGTTTCTTGATTTCTCTTTCTGTTGCTTCATTGTTGGTGTATAAAAATGCAACCGATTTCTGTACGTTGATTTTGTACCCTGCAACTTGGCTGAATTCTTGGATCAGTTCTAGTAGGCTTCTGGTGGAGTCTGTCGGGTTTTCTATGTAGATTATCATGTCGTCTGCAAAAAGTGAAAGTTTGACTTCCTCTTTGCCAATTCTGATGCCTTTGATTTCCTTTTGGTGTCTGATGGCTGATGCTAGGACTTTCAGCACTATGTTAAACAGCAGTGGTGAGAGTGGGCATCCCTGTCGTGTTCCTGATCTCAGGGGGAAAGCTCTCAGTTTTTCCCCATTGAGAATGATGTTAGCTGAAGGCTTCTCATAGATGGCTTTGATGATGTTTAAGTAGGTTCCTTCTATCCCAACTTTCTTGAGAGTCTTTATTAAGAAGGGATGCTGTATTTTGTCAAATGCTTTTTCTGCATCTATTGACAGGATCATATGGTTTTTATCTTTTCTTTTATTGATATGATGCATCACATTGATTGATTTGCGAATGTTGAACCAGCCCTGTAACCCAGGAATGAATCCCACTTGATCTTGGTGGATGATTCTTTTGATATGCTGCTGGATTCGATTTGCAAGGATCTTGTTGAGAATTTTTGCATCCGTATTCATCAAGGATATTGGCCTGTAGTTCTCTTTTTTTGCTGTATCTCTGTCTGGCTTGGGAATCAGTGTGATGCTTAGCTGCCATTTTTTTAAACAGGCTTGATTTATTGTAGTAAGAGATAAGTTTGTCTTCTCTAAGTCTTGGATCCAGCCGAGCCAGTCCGATAACAAGAAGTAAGGTTTTATTTAATGAAACAATTTTTTGTAAAGGCTAACCCTTGATTAATAGCACGCCTTACTGAAAGGCTACTCCAGGATTACCCGGAACACAGAGGAAGGTGTTACCCGGGAGAAGAGAAATGCAGACCTGTAGCCAAACCTTTTTATAACCTTACCATTGCAACAATGATGAGAAAGAGCCTTCTCACCCCTTTGCGCCAGTACTAGATCTACGTCTGCAATAATATTCCGTCAGAGCCCTTTCACACACCCCCACATGGACTACACAGCCACAGGATTCCGGAAAAGATTTTGGTTGAGATACAGACCGGCTATTGTTTTAGAAGTTATACATTTATTTCAGTATGTGCTAAAAACACATAAAATATTAAAAATAAATAAAATGAGCATGTGGCCACGTGGATATTTTTGTTTAGGATAGATATTTAATTATGTAAAATAAGTCAGTCAATATAAAGAAAAATATCAACAATTTGTGCCTTAAGATGTGGCACACAAATATAAAGGTGATAATCAAGTGGTTCAGATTGAGGAAATCATGACCAGAGTTGCATACCCTCTGTCCTGAGGCCTCCAGGCACCTCTGACATTACACAGTCTCCAGTAATATTGAGGCATCTTCTCTGACACCTCATAAAACTGTTTTTCCTTACCTTGCTGACCTCAGGCAGGTTGAATGGATCCTGTGTTTGATTCTGTGACTTGCTCTGTCATCTCTGTTACTTAATTCCTCTGAAGTTCCATTACTTTATTAGCAAAATAAACATAATTCCAGAAAGTAGAATAGAAGTTGCCAGGCCCTAGAGGGTAGGGGAAATATGGAGAGGTTGTAAAAAGGTACAAACTTAAAAAAAAAAAATAATACTATGATAGGGAAAGATAGGATGCATTAAGCAGAAAGGGAGAGGCTAAGGTCCCTGAGGGGTGGGGGTAGAGGACACGTATTTTGGAACAATGCTGGAAGCATCTGATCATAGCAAACTCCCACAGGAATAAGGTTCCTCTTAAGAATGTAGCAGATCCACCTACTCACACTCAGATTCCCTTTGGGAATTAGGCAAAAGACTTGACTAAAACTAAGTAAACCATAAACTGTAAGACCCATAAGGAAAGGTATGGCCTAAGACCACCCCTCATACAGTGGAAATGAGCCAATGAAGAAGGAATGACCAGCCATTTAGAGTTACTAGCCAGTAAGGGTAGAACCTGACAAGAAACAAGGGGAAAGAAAAGAGGCCAACCAAAGCTCTATAAAATGAAGTCTCTTGCCTATAGTCTGCAGGCATTCACTTACAAATACCCCCTCTCTATAAAGAGAGCTTTCACACTATTCTTACTTCCTGATCTTATGCTCTGATAGACTTTTGCCTGCAGCTCATTTTATGTGTGTCCACCTCTTCATTCTTCGACGTGGTGAGACAACGAATCCCAGGTACTGAGGTGAAACAAAAAACAATCCTGCAACAACAATCCCAATGCTAACCTCACGGTCAACGTGGTAATGTGAAAATATAGCAGTATAGGTAGAGTAAGTACAGTTTCTGTATATAATGGTCAATGAGGCAATCTTTCAGTGTGCCAGGGGTTGAGGGGGTTTTTGCAAAAGCCTTTATTCCATTTACTAGGGATAAATAACACGTTCTCCCAGTCTACCCCTTTCCAGTTTGTTCAGGGAATGATGACTGAGATTATCTTTCAGTCTTATATCACAATCAAAAACTCACAAATGAATTACTTCCACTTCTGGAAAGGTGGAGTACATATACTTTTCCATATTCCTTCCACTAGGCATACATAAAATCCCCGGGTGTGTTATAAGAAGACTGAAAGGTGGACAGAAAGCAGACTGGCTTGGTACCTCAAGATCTAGGAAACACCCTGTGATCCTACAGGTTATATCCCAGACATACAGTTTAAGAAACTGGCAAGTGGCAAATGCCATTGGGCACAGAAAAAAACAACCCCCCATCTAAAACAAAAAATTCTCTTCTGTCTAGCCAAAGAACCAGGAAAAGGGTAGCCTAACAAGACTTAAAACTTTTAGATAATAAGCATTCTACTTTGTAAGGTGGACATGATCACTGCTAGGTGGTAGCAAGACCTGGTCCCAATGCAGGATCATTGCAGATCATTTAGGGAACCCGGACTTCCACCCCACACCCATCAGGAATGGCATGGTTTCAGAAGAGTGGAGGTAAAGAAATTTAACCAACCCTCCAGTGATAATGGTGTAATCAGAATAAGAATCCCAGTGGGGTTTCTGTAGAATTTAGCAGCTCATTTTAAAATTCATATAGAGGAACATCTGGATGGCTCAGTCAGTTAAGCATTTGACTTTGACTCAGGTCATGATCTCGCGGCTTGTGAGCAGCTTGTGAGTTCGAGGCGTGCATTGGGCTCTGTGCTGACAGTTTGGGGCCTGGAGCCTGTTTGGATTCTGTGTCTCCCTCTCTCTCTGCGCACCCTCCCCCCAACTCGTGCTCTGTCTCCCTTGTTCTCAAAAATAAATAAAACATTAAAATTTTTTAATTCATATAGAAATATAAGGACCTAAAATAGGAAAACATCTTTTAAAGTTGTTGCAGTAATTAACAACCTGATTTTAAGACTTATAATCAAGCTTCAGTAATTTAGACAGTGTGATACCAGATAAAGATAGAAAATTAGATCAGTGGAGGATAATAAAGAATACAGAAATAGATATATACTGACAAATAGTTTTTCACAAAGATTCAGAAGCAGTTCAGTGGAGAAAATCTTTGTGTTCTGGGAGTAAACAGTCATTTCACTGACATAATGCTAAAAGCATGATCCCTGAATGAAAGAATCTCTTGAGAGTTAAACACTTATGCTCTTCAAAAAGACCTTATTAAGAGTCAAGTCAGATTGGACAAAATATTTGAAAGTCACACATGTGATAAAAGACTTATATGTCAAATATAAAAGAACTCTCAAATTCAATTGAAAAAGAAGGCAAATAACCTTTAAAAATGTGCATGTGATTTGAACAAATATTTCTCCACAGAAGATATACAAATGGCAGATAATCACATGAAAAGCCGCTCAAAATGGTCAAACATTAGAGAACTGCAAAATTAAAGCACAGTGGGATCCATCCACACCCTTATAAGAATGTCTAAAGTTAAAAAGAAAAAAAGGCAAACCTGGGTGCCTCAGTCACTGGTTGACTGTCTGACTTCAGCTTTGGTTATAATCTCACAGTTTGCAAATTCAAGCCCAGCATGAGGCTCTGTTCTGATAGCTAGGAGTTTGGAGCCTGCTTTAGATTCTGCCTCTCTCTCTGTTTCACTCTCTCTGCCACTCCCCTGCTCATGCTCTCTCTCTTTCAAAAATAAATACATATTTTAAAAAATTTAAAATAGAAAAGACTAATCTTATGAAGTGTTGGCAAGCATGTGGAGGAACCAGAACTCATACCCTGCTAGTAGGAATGCAAAAGAGCCCAACCACTGTGGGAAAAAACTTGATTTTTTTTTTAAGAAAGATAAACTTACACCTAACATATGACTTAAGCATCTCACTCCTAGAGAAATGAAAATATATGTCCATACAAAGGCTTGGACATGAATGTTCATAGCATTTGTTTTTAAATTTGTAATAGCCCCAAACTAGAAACATCTCAAAGACATAACCACAGATGAATGGATAAACACTTTGTGCTAATTGGTACAATGGGATACTAATTTGCAATAAAAAGAAATGAATAATTGATACATGCAGTAAAAAATATTCATAATTCGAAACAGAGTGAACAATTACTCCGAGTGAACCCAGCCAGACAATAAAGACAAATTGTATTATCCCATTCATATAAAAACTTACAAAATACAAGTAATCTACAGTGACAGAAAAATCAATGGTTGCCTGGGGAGGCAGTAGAGACGAGTGCAGTAGGAAGAAGAGAGAAGGGGCAAAGGGCCTTGAACGTTGACTCTCCTGTGCACAGTGACGACTTCGTGTGTAGCTACATATGTCAAGCTTATCAAAGTGTGCACTTAAGTATGTATTTTCCATTGTATGTCGGTTAAACCACAATAAAGCTATTCAAAAATGCTTTTAAAAAATCCCCATAGTAAGATTGCACCTCAAATTAATTATCAGGATCTCTGGGGATGAGACCATTCTAGAAAAGATTTTAAGCCTTCCCAGGTGACTCCAATGAGCAGCTAATGTTGAGAACCACAGTCATGCAGAAAGACTCTAGGATATAATCAAGGGAGAATGCCATCAGCTGTGAGGATACGCTCAAAGGGAAATTAAGAAGAATCCACACGATCTGACTAGGAATCAGTTAACCTTACAGAGAAGAGATACAAGTCAAAAAAAGCTCTGACTCATTAGGTGGACAACATTAGCTACTCTGAGTTCAACTAATTCTTTATTCTGAAAATTACACAGAAAACCTTTGGGCAAGACTCTACCAGGAGGATTCTATTGACTCTCTGACAGAGTGATGAATGACTTAGGTTCTATAACAAATTTGTGGAGCAGAAAACATACACATATATACACTTTGTTTCTATTTTAAGTTTTCCCAGGGAACTCTTACAAGAAAGGAAAATCATGGCTTAAGATTAAACCAGTTCCTTTACAACATAATGTAAGTTGACACAACTTTTATTTTTCAATTAAAAAAATCAAAGCAAAAAGTAAACATCTTCATTTCTCTTATTTTTTATGAGACATAGAAAACAATACAAACACAAATACTTTCTATTGAAAAACCTTGGAATTCTGAAGGATGATGAATGTTACTCAGACATGCAGGAAGAGTACCAGGCTTTTTACCTGTAATCTCTGAGCTTCAGAAAAATGTAGACAATTTAAACATCACATGCATATGTAAATTTTGGAAGAGAGAGAGGACAGAGCTTTTATCCACAAAGACATTGCTGACCTAAAAGGTAAAGAAGAGTTACCTCAAAACAAGCGTCTTTAAGCTGATTTTTTCTCAACAGACTATATTCTTCCATTAAGAAACCATTTCCCTAGAGTCTGGAGGCTAGGGTTTAAGTTTATAAGAATGCTTTTGTAGCAAATTCACTGCTATATTAAACCAAACCCACTGAACAGCTCCTATTACGTAGTTGTAAAAATTCCAGTTAACATATCAGCAAACCTTTTAGCCTCAATGGAGAGAAGTATTTAGGGATGATGACAAATCATCAGCTATTCTTACTAAGCACTTCCTATGTATAGTTCTCTGCTGGAGGAAAGCCAGAAAAGCCAGGAATCACAAAATTGGAAATTTTCTAACCAATTGTACTGGAGCAAGTGTATTAAAAGCCTTTGTCAACCATTTCTCCCACAAGGCCAATTCCTCTGTCAAGTAAATGGAAAATACACCATAATGAAGACCATAGAACTAGGTTTTATTTTTTATATATTTTTATTTTTTTTAATTTATTTTGAGAGAGAGAGAAGGTGGGGCGTGGGTATTAGAGAGAGAAGGAGAGAGAATCCAAAACAGGCTCTATGCTGTCGGCACAGAGCCAACTGCAGAGCTCAAACTCACAAATGGTGGGATCATAAACTGAGCTAAAGTTAGACAGTTAACCAACTGAGCCACCCAGGTGCCTCTAGAATCACGTTTTAAACTGTATTGCTTTGATTCCACAAAGCACAGGGGAGTCAGAGGCAAGTATCTTTAGACAGAATATGAGTGCTAAGGTCACAGAGATGTTCAGCTAGTAAGAAAACAAAAACTCAAGAGTGTAGGAGGAGCAAAGCAAATGAACATAGGGGAAGGGGGAAAAAAAAGAGAGGAGGCAAACCACAAGAGACTCTTAACTACCGAGAACCATTGAGGGTTGCCAGAGGGGTGTTGGTGGGGGATGGGCTAGATGGATGATGGATATTAAGGAGGGCACCTGTTGTGGTGAGCACTGGGTGTTATATGTAAGTGATGAATCACTAAATTCTACTCCTGAAACCAATGTTACACTATATATTAACTAACCAGAATTTAAATAAAAACTTCAAACAAACAAACAAAAAAGAATTTAGGAAGAGAGTTGAAAAGGTTGATCCAAAAAAAAAAAGCTAATACAGGTTTGAAGGAAAACATGAAAACGCAGTATTTTCAGAATTGTCATGCCTTTCATCCATACAATTCACAGGAGGAGAAATTTACAAAATATTTTTCATCCCCCAGCAATACAGATTCTTTCCACATAAGAAACATCCCAGGTCCCAAAGTCAAGCTCCCATTTAGTGTTCTAGTCATAGCAGCCTCCATAACAAATAAATCTCTCTGCATCAACACTATTATTCCATTTCCTTGGATATTTCTTCTCACTCATTCTCAAATTTCTCTGATTGGTTAAATAAATATAATAATTATCTCACCATATGCATGTGTCTTCTATCTTGCTTCCACTCTAATGAGTATTAAGGCAAGGAAAGATTTTTGGTCATGAAGTCTGCCCCAGTGTTAACACTATCTTTGCTTGCATATTAATTTTGGTCCTTTTCTCAACTCTCTGGAAGACTCCACATTTAAAACATCTTATTGGACTGTCCTAACAGTGAATATTAAGAGGCAGAAAAGGAACCATATTTAAATAAGAATGGTATATTCTAGGCTTGTGACCTAGAATGACAGATATAATAAGAGCAACTGACATTAGATAAACATTATATTCTTCCATGATTATAATTATAAATGTTCCAGAAGTAGATTTAAGGAGTTACTACTAGGATCTATGGCTTTAAAATGTTGCCTGATAAATTACAAGACAAAGATTAAATGACTTTACTCCTTGAGAATGACAGAGGCAATGCCTTGGGATTTAGATAGAAATTCATGGCAATCTTACAAAAACAGAACTAGGGTGTACAATCTAAAATAACTCATGATCTAGACTAACTTAAAATATATTGGGGGGGGACGTATTGGAAAAATGGGAATAAGTTCCATCCATTTATTTTCCTAACTCCCTCAGTCAGTACAAATCATGATATAACACCTCTGCCAGAAGGGATCTTTTGAAAATTACTGTGTGAAACAATGATCTCAGACAGTGGTTCTCAAAGTCTGGTCCCTGGATAAGCAGCATCAGCACTGCCTTGGCATTTGTTAAAATGCAAATTCTCAGACCCTACCCTATGCTCACTGAATAACAGAAATTCTGTGATAGAGCCTAACAATTTGTAGTTTAATAAGTCCTCCAAGTAAGTCTGATGTTCTCTAAAGTTGAGAACCACTAGAACCAATCATTTTTCTGCTCTTGGTTGGTTTCTTTCTTTTTTTTTTTTTTTTTATTGGTCTTAGCCTGAAGTGGGAGCTAGAGACAGGTAGAAACTATATTTTGTAAAAGACTATGCCTCTCCGTACATTGCTCTACTTATTACAGAAAACTGCAGTTATTAAAACCATATTGGGAGCACCTGGGTGGCTCAGTTGGTTGAGAATCTGACTTCGACTCTCACAGTTCGAGGGTTTGAGCCCCACGTTGGGCTGTGTGCTGACAGCCAGCTCTGAGCCTGGAGCCTGTTTCCAATTCTGTGTCTCCCTCTCTTTATGACCCTCCCCTGATCATGCTGTCTCTCTCTCTCAGAAATAAATAAAACATTAAGAAACTTTTTAAAAAAATAAATAAAACCATATTGTCCATCTGATCCTTATTATTTCTTTGTCAAGAATTGAGGAAAATCTATCTTTTCCATCCCCACTAACATGGCCTTTGTTACATGAATATTTACCCCCACCATTGATCTGAGCCCCTCCTTCTTTGGTACATACCTTATCACTACCTCTGATAGTGTATCTAAAACATAATTTTGATCATTTCCCTGTTCCTGCCTTTTCAATGACTTCCCTTTCCCTGTGCTCTTGTCTACAGGACAACCGAAACTCCCTGTCATTTAAGGCCCTTCTTAACTACCTCAAGCCTAAATTTCAGGACTTCTTGCTCACCTCGCCTTGTCAACCACTGTGTTATTCCAGCACCATCTACATCCTTATTATTTCTGGAGTCAAGACTATTCCCAAATTCTCTTAGGTGCCAAGGTCTAGACAGCTACAGTAATAACATCTACCTACTGATGGACTTGTGGTTCCACAGATTCTTTCTTCTTGGCAATTCTCTTCTGTACCTGTTCCCTCCCCTTCAGGAACTAAAGTTGTATCCGATAATGTGGTCTTCTAAACTGGGACAGAGGGAAAAGCCACAGGCAAGTGCTCTAATGCTATGCAAACTTTGAGGAAGACCTTATGAGGGAAGAGCCTCTGCTCCTCTGCTAGTCTGTCCCTGACCCATAACCCAACAAGTGGAAATTTCAGGTTCTTTGGGTAGAAAAGGTAGCAATAGTATTTTAGACCAGTGAGGAATACTTGGGCCTCCAAACAGAATCTTTCTAAAAAAATTTTAATGTTTTTCATTTATTTCTCAGGGTGAAAAACAGTGTGAACAGGGGAGGGTCAGAGAGAGAGGGGGACACAGAATCTGAAGCAGGCTCCAGGCTCTGAGCTGTCAGCACAGAGCCTGACGCGGGCTCGAACAAATGAGCCACCCAGGCGCCCCTGCTTTTCTTGGGGTGCCTGGGTGGCTCAGTGAGTTGAGCATCCGGCTTCGGCTCAGGTCATGAGCTCACCGTCCGTGGGTTCGAGCCCACGTCGGGCTCTGTGCTGACAGCTCAGAGCCTGGAACCTGCTTCAGATTCTGTGTGCCCCCCTCTCTCTGACCCTCCCCTGCTCTCTCTCTCTCAGAAATAAATAAAATAAATTTAAAAAACATTTAAAAATTTAAAAAAAAGATCAGTCTGGTAGAGTACAAATAGAGTATAGGACTCCTTCAGATAGGTGCATTTATCATATCCCCTGAATTATCTAGATAAATTCTAATTTCAGAAACTCTTTTCCACTGTCCCTATGAATTACCAATTTTAGGTTTTTGCCATGTAAAATATAACTTAGACCTTGCATCATCTGAAAAAGGCATTAAAGTCCTTTGAGCTTATGTGGTTTAATTTTTCATTTGGAAAATAAATCTAAATCAAAGATCTTTTGCATAACACATAAATAATTCTATCTCTGAGATCCACATAATGTCAGAACCAGAAAAGCATTTGAGGAATCTTCATTCCCCAATGAGAACAACAGAACAACCTCTCTTTAACCTTTTTTAAGTCATCCACAATTTGGGCATATGAATTCTTATGAGTGTCTGACCAAAGATGAATATGCTAGAAAAATGGCTTTCTAATTTGCAACTAGAAAGAAATTGGCACTAAATTCAATGGCTTGTGTCACTTTCCTCCATTCTGTCTCATACCAAGATGAAAGTTGGCAAGGATTTTATTTCCTGCTGCAAGTTTTAAACTCTTCAATTTCTCAGTAATTCTATTGACAGGATCTAATGCTGATTCCACTCTAATGTAATGATGCTGGTGCCTGAAAACCACAAGATCAACCAGGACTGAACTCATGTTTTGTCTGCACGCTAAGTTCCTTTCTGACCTGGACAATTATTGTTGATATCCATCAAATGAATGATAATGGTTGTTGGATCAATGGCCATTGTTTATTGTTGCTTTTGAGTCTAATTGACCTTTTCCTTTAATATAAAAGGAAGTTTTCTAAGAGGGAAATCAAGAAAGTGAGAGAGAGGGTGTTGATAAGAAATCATGAAAGATTAATTCACGATATTTCTAAGACGGTTTGAATTCAAATTGTGATCAACATCATAGTTCCTCAGCATATATTACAGGTATTTTATTTAATCAGTATTTAAAGTAATAGCAAACTTATAGTCTGGATTCTATGAACCAAGTATCTTCACTCAAAAAAACCCATCATCATATCAGAAACTTAACATCACTCAATCTGAAATCCACTACATAAAGTGAAGAACTATGTCAAGTATATTTTTACAATCTGCAGTTTTCTCACAAGTGAAAGTATTTTTGTTGCCGTCATGTCTTTCAGATTACATCAGAATTTTTTGACTATGGAGAGAGATCAAAAGGAAATATAGCTATAACATCTTTGTAATGTGCATAAAAGGACAATGGCTATGTCATGTGATGAATGTAGTTATCCAGCATAGATGATGGGGCTGATACAAGAAGAGGAAATAGCCTTAAAGTAAATGAAAGTATAATGCTTACAAAGCTTACAGACCTGTAATGCTTATGATATTCACACACACAATACCAAGATACTAAACAACATCTTGATCAAAGAAAGAAAATTCCAGCAGGAAGAAAGCAACTTTAAAATAAACCAATATTTTTGGGGTACCCAGGTGGCTCCGTCAGTTAAGCATCCGACTTCGGCTCAGGTCATGACCTCGCGGTTCATGAGTTCGATCCTCACATCTGGTTCTGTGCTGACAGCTCAGAGCCTGGAGACTCCTTTGGATTGTAAGTCTCCCTCTCTCTCTGCCCCTCCCCCACCTCTCAAAAATAAATACGTATTAAAAATTAAAATAACTCAATATTTTACTTGTAATTTCTTTTAAAAATTATAGATACACCTTGATGAGACCCATGCTTTTTAAAACCCTTTCTTCCTTTCCTTACCCACCCATGTCTCACAACACCTTAGCTTCTCTCTCAGCCTACTCTCTCCTGCTTTCCCCCAAACTAATCTTACAAGTTCATCCAACATGGTTCTGTGCCCTCACTGCTTCCCTCCTGATGCTGTATATCAATCAACAAAACTCAGAATATCTCATCTGTCAAAGCAAGACTCTTTGAAGAATGTGGGAGGAGAAAAGTGCAAATAATCTGCTATGGTCTGAATGTCTGTGCCCCCCTGTTTCCCCCAAATTCATTATGTTGAATCCAGGGTGATAGTATTGGTAGGTAGGTCCTTTGGAAGGTGATCAGGCCAGGGAAGAGCCCTCATGATGGAGATTGGTGCTATAATAAGGAGACCCTGGAGCGCTAGCTCTTTCCTTCCTCCTGAGGGCACAGAGAGAAGGCTCTATCTATGAACCAGAAAGCAAGCCTTCACCACACACAGAATCTGGTGGCACCTTGGAATTGGACTTTCCTGCTTCTAGAACTATGAAACAAAAATTTCTGTTCTTTATAAGCCACACAGTCTACAATATTTTGTTATAGCACCCCGGATGAGCTACAACACTAGCCAAGTCACAATCCTGCTTAAAGGTTAGGGGATTCACCTATTACTCATTTCCCTCGTGTATTGATCTAAGCAATATTCCAAAATAGGGTATCAACACCTATTTTGTCACACTTTGGCTTACTTTCACCCGAGACAAAGAGAATTTACAGTTACCAAAACAAAACTAAAATTTACCCACTATTAAGTTAAAACTGCATAAGTTAAACCATTTTTAAGAATATGGGGGGAAGATATTTCCAACTTAAGACAATAGAAATGTGTTGCAGTTGCAAAATGCTGGTGAATTATTGTGACAGATACTTCCCCTTTACTCAAAGTCTTGCACTTCATAGTTTCTTAACACATTTTTGATTAAACTTTCAAGTTGTTTTCCTTTCCCAAGTATTTCAAGCCCAGCAATTCTCTTAAACAACAACAGCAGCAACAACAACACAACAACAATTCTTTAAATGTATAAGATTTAATGAACTTGGAATTGTTTCCAACACTCTCATTGCCCTTCCATGGTACCTGTGTATTTAAAAGAGATTTATATAGGGACGCCTGGGTGGCTCAGTTGGTTAAGCATTCAACTCTTGGTTTCAGTTCAGGTCATGATCTCAGGTTCATAGGTTTAAGCCCCGCATAGGGCTCTATGCTGATGGCACGGAGCCTGTTTGGGATTCTGTCTCCCTCTTTCTCTCTGACCCTCCCCTGCTGGCTCTCTATCTATCTCTCTCTGAAAAATAAATAACTAAACATTAAAAAAAATAAAAAATAAAAAGATTTATATAAACAGAAGATAAACAATTGCCAATAGGGGCCATGTGTTTTTAGAGCATCTTTACCATAGGAAGTAGAAGACAATCCAGTAAACCATTAGTGACACATCAGCTGAAAGATGATGAGTAATGATCAGAATATGTTACTAAACACATTCCATTGTACTCTAATTCTTCAGAGAACTCACCCATCCTCTCTAACTCCTACTACTCTGTGCAGATGTGTCTACCACCCTGGCCCCACCCAGGTGCAAAATGAGTCACTGATTTTCACTTGTCCAAAACTGAATATATGCCAGATAAAAGGAAAATCTCTAGGCTAAAATGGATTCTAATAAAAAAATGCAATTGTAAGGGAATCTACTTCAATTCCTTTCAGAAGAAAAGATTCAGCTGTTAATGACTAATGCAATTTCTTTTTTAATGTAGAAAAGAGGAGATGTTGACATCCTATCTTGGTGAATTTTCTAGAGCTATTTCTCTCCTACCTTTTTCCTGTAGCCTGCTCCATGTCCCCCTCTTCATATTGGTATGTCACATTGTTTCTAAAATAAAATCAGGGGGACATAGGTGGCTCAGTCAGTTAAACGTCTGGCTCCTGATGTCAGTGTAGGTCATTATCTCAGGGTCATTAGATCGAGCCCTGTGTCAGGCTCCATGCTGAGGGAGGAGCCTGCTTGAGATTCTCTCTTCCTCTCTTCCCTTCCCCACTCATAGATGCACAATCTCTCCCTCCCTCCCTGTCTCTCCATATAAATAAACTTTAAAAAATAATAATAAAATAAAATCAGATGAAATGTTAAGGTCAATTTTTTTCTGTGTATAAGTGAGACCTGCTGCGTTTTTGGTTTGTTTTTTACAGTATGCTATCTTTTTTTTTTTTCAGGAGTAGATTTTAGTGATTCATCACTTACATGTAACACCCAGTGCTCATCCCTACAAGTGTCCTCAATAATGCCCATCACCCATTTAGCCCATCCTTCTACCCAACACCTCTTAGCAACACTAAGTTTGTTCTCTATATTTAAGAGTCTCTTAGGGTTTGCTTCCCTCCCTGTTTTTATTTTTCCTTCCCTTCCCCTATGTTTATCTGTTTTGTTTCTTAAATTCCACATATGAGCAAAATCATATGATATTTGTCTTCTCTGACAGACTTATTTCACTTAGCATAATTGTGGAGTTATTTCTAGAGAGTGTACTGTAAGTCCTGGAGGGTGAATTGGGTGATAACTGAAACATCAGCAGTGTTCTGGTCTCAAGGCTGTTGAACACGATAGCACTATAATATACAGAGCCCCATGATCCCCCAAAGGACAGTTTAGGTGTTGTAACACCTGCTGTAATTCCCTGACATTCCTTGAAGCCACACGCTCTCCCTTCATGCCTTCATGTAGCCACCAGATATATGTCTGGCTAGTGTCTAAAGATCCCTTGTGTTCTCTTTCCTTGCTTGATATTCCTTGATACTTTTATCTAATGTAATATGAAATAAAGGTTATGTGCATGCTGCTGCTGATTCTCTCTCTATTTCTCTCTCTCTCTCTCTCTCCTTCATAGAGGCAGCCCTGCATTGTCTGGTGTCTGAGAACTTTTCCTTCAGTGAGTGGCCACAATAATACATTTTATTTTCATCCACACTGTTGCAATGCTTCCCCTTTAAAAAGGATAGCAAGATGCTGTACTGCCATTCATTCGCTCATTCAACAGAAATGTGTTAAATGACTACTGTGTTCCAGGTTCTGTGTCAGGCACTGAGGACGCTTGATAAAGAAAGTAGTTAAGATTTCCAAAATCAATAGCACTGACATTGTAATGGAAGTGCTAAGCCAGGGGTTCACAAACTATGGCCCATGAGTTAATCCTGGCCCTCCATCTTTTTGTAAATGAAGTCTTGTTGGAACACAGCCATACCTATTTGCTAGAATAACTTAGTTAAGTACTGGCGGTGCTAAAAATGCCGAAAATATCTATTCTCTAGTCCTTAATGGAAAAGTATGCCAACCTTTGAGCTACACAATATGTAAATAAATGGAGTGGGAGGCAAGATGGCGGAGAAGTAGGGAGCCCCGTGCATTTCACTCGCACCCATCTCTCAAACAGAGAAGGCCTGAAGCCATAGGACACTGAGCCGCAGGAGTTAGGGAAGAGAAAGAGACCAAGTACACTGGGAAGGCAGCCTCCCAAGTGCGTGAGTCTGAACTGGGGAGGATAAAAGCGGGCCAGGACCAGAGACCTGGAGGGAGGGGAGGGAGCCACCTTCGCGGGGAGCCACGGTGAGTTTAGGGGAAAAGAAAGAGCGGCTGAAACTGCTCATAGAACCGTCCCTGGAGAAGAGAAAAACCTCAGCTTGAAAGGAGAGTGTTTTTAGTTCTAGCTGAGGGCTGACTTTGACCTGGGTGCCCCCCTGGTTTGACCTCTGGCAGCTTGGAGGCGATGGATCTGAGGCTTCGCCGCCCTCCCCTCCCCCAAGCCCTCCCAATCCCAAACGACCCTGAGCATTGGGGAAGCAGCAACCTTCGGGACTGTGTTTTGGGAGGTATCACTAAAGTGCTCAGACTGGGATGGGGAAACGAGGCAGGCTTGGGATATAGAAAAGAGCCCACCGTGGATACTACACCCTCAGCACAGGGAGATCAGACCCAAAAGAGTGATTTGCAACACCTGGTTCAAGAAGGGACTGGGGCGCTGCCACTTTTCCCCCCACAACCACCAAAGCCGGGCCTCAGGGAGCAGCCTTTGGAACTCAGTAAAGGCTAAGACCTGCCTACACCAAACCACGCCCATCCCCACTAGAGAGAGCTGCTTTTTTTTTTTTTTAACTGAAGCCCAGGGCAAGATCAACATGGATGCACTGCCGTGATTAATTCTAGATCAATTTTTTCTATTCAGATATATTCTCCCTTGTCTCATTTGTAAACTTTCACTCTACTGGATGGGGCACTCTGGTCACTGGTTTGCTTAAACTGTCACTTTTAATCCATTCTCTAGATGTACATTCCATACCTCAACTGCTACCTTTTTATCAGTCTCTCTCTCTGGAGTAATCAGACTATATAGTTTCTCTGAGTAACATTATCTTTGTTTTTTTCTCCTTGCCTCTAACTATATTCTCCAATTTCTCCCTCTGAATCAAGCCTGTTAGTCTCTCTGTCTGGTCATTTCATTTCCAATTTCACTTCCTCCCTGCCCTGCCATTTCTCTCTTTGTATATGCTCTTCCATCAACACAGCATACATCTGGCTTTTTATTTGTAGCTGTCCTTTGCCTTTGGGTTTTTTCTTGTTTCTTTTCTTTTCTTCTTTTTTATTTTATTTATTTTTATTTTTATTACTTGTCTCCCCTCCTTCCTCTTTTTTTTTTCTTTTTGGTCCCTTCCTTTTTTTCTTTTTCTCTTTCCCTTTCAGTTTCCATGTTTGTTGGATTTGTCTGTGCATTTGTGTGCCTTTGTTCACTGTACATTTGTCTGTCTGTATTCTTTTCCAGGGCTATCCAAGAAACAAGCCAAAGTACACAGGGTGGAGAGTCCCAAATACCACTACGAATAGGGAAATAAAATAACCAAAGTCTCAACAAAGTACTGCTTTGATACAGCAGTACTCGCAGGTGCAGATTGCATAACAAGCTTTTAAAACTAACAAAAGAAAGAAAGCTAGCGAAAATAACATAACAGAAGAAATCTCCTCCAAAGAAATGACAGCTAAAGAACTGCTCAAAACAGATATAAGCAACATAACTGAACAAGAATTTAGAACAATAGTCATAAAATTAATCGCTCAGCTTGAAAAAGACATGGAACATCAGAGAAACTATTGCTACAAAGACTATGGAGCTTAAAAATAGTTGTGATAAACTAAAAAATGCTATAAATGAGATGCATAATAAAATGGAGGCATCCAATGCACAGATTGAAGAGGTAGAAAGGAGACTAGGTGAATTAGAAGAAACAATTATAGACAAAGAGGAAGCTGAGAAAAAGAGAGATAAACTGATCCAGAAACATGAGAGTTCGAGAGCTGAGTGATACAATCAAATGGAACAATACCCATATCATAGGAATCCCAGAAGAGGAAGAGAGAGGGAAAGGCGCTGAAGTAGTCCTGGAACAAATTATGGCAGAGAACTTCCCCAACCTGGGGAAGGAAACAGACATTGAAATTCAAGAGGCTCAGAGGATTCTCCTCAGACATACTTGAATCGATCTTCTACACGACATATCATAGTGAAACTGGCAAAATATAAGGGCTAAGAGAGAATTCTGAAAGCAGCTAGGGAGAAAAGGGCCCTAACATACAAAGGGAAACCTATCAGAGTGGTGAAATACCTATCTACTGAAACTTGCAGGCCAGAAAGGAATGGCAGGAAATCTTAAATGTGATGCACAGAAAAAAATATGCAGCCAAGAATCCTCTATCCAGTAAGCCTGTCATTCAGAATAGAAGGAGAGATAAAAGTTTTTCCAAAAATAAAAATTGAAAGAATTTGTCAGCACTAGACAACCCTTCAAGAAATCCTGAAGAGGACTCTCTGAGAGAGCTGTTGCAAGGAACGCAAGATACTAGAGACACTACCACAAGCATGAATCCTACAAAGTACTGAATGACTCTAAACCCATATATTTCATTAATAACAGTGAATGTAAATGGGCTAAATGCTCCAATCAAAAGGGTAGCAGAATTGACAAAAAACCAAAATCCATCTATTTGCTGTCTACAAGAAACTCAGTTTAGACTGGAGGACACCTTTCGATTGAAAGTAAGGGATGGAGAAATATATATCGTGCTGCTGGAAGTCAAAAGAAAGCTGAAGTAGCTATACTTATATCAAACTGGACTTTAAAGTAAAGGTAGTAACAAGGGATGAAGAAGGGTATTATATAATAATTGCAGGATCTATCCATCAGGAAGAGCTAACAATTATAAAGGTCTATGCACCAAATATGAAAGCACCTAATCACATAAAACAATTAATCACAGACACAATCTTATGGATAAGAATGTGCTAATAAAAGGGGGATTTAATAGTCCACTTACAGCAATGGATAGATCAACTAGACAGAAAGTCACCAAAGAAACAATGGACTTGAATGACACATTGGACCAGATAGATTTGACAGATATATTTATAACTATACATCCTGAGGCCGTGGAATTCACTTTCTTCTCAAGTGCACATGGCATATTCTCCAAGGAAGATCACATACTGGGACATAAAGCAGCCTTCAATAAACACAAAAGAATTGAGACCATACCATGCACACTTTCAGATCACAATACTATGAAACTTGAAATCAACCACAGGAAGAAGCCTGGAAAACCTCCAAAAACATGGACGTTAAAGAACACCCTACTAAAGAACGAGTGGGCCAATCAGGAAATTAGAGAAGAAATGAAAAATATATGGAAACAAATGAAAAGTAAAATACAACAATCCAAACTCTATGGGACGTGGCAAAGGGTGTCCTAAGAGGAAAGTACATTGCACTCCAGGCCTATTTCAAGAAATCAGAAAAAGCACAAGGACAAAATCTAACAGTACACCTAAAGGAACTGGACGGAGAGTAACATGAGCACCCCAAACCCAGTAAGAGAAGAGAAACAATAAAAATCAGGGCAGAAATAAACAATATAGAAACAAAAAAATAAAACAAACAGTTGAACAGATCAAAGAAACCAAGAGTTGGTTTTTTGAAAAAATAAACAAAATTGACAAACCTCTAGCCATGCTTCTCAAAAAGAAAAGAGAGAGCAACCAAATAGACAAAATCATGAATGAAAATCGATTTATAACAACCAACCCCTCAGAAATACAAGCAATTATCAGGAAATACTATGAAAAATTATATGCCAACAAATTGGACATCTTAGAAGAAATGGATAAATTCCTAAACACACAGTCACTGTCAAAATCACGTGGAAAGAGAAAATCCAAACAGACCCATAAGTAGTGAAGAAATCGAATCAGTTATAAAAAATCTCCCAACAAATAAGAGCCCTGTACCAGATGGCTTCCCTGGGGAATTCTATCAGACATTTATTTTTTTTTATTTTTTTTAATGTTTTATTTATTTCTAGGAGAGAGAGAGAGACAGCATGAGCAGGGGAGGGTCAGAGAGAGAGGGAGTCACAGGCCGAAACAGGCTCCAGGCTCTGAGCTGGCAGTCAGCACAGAGCCCGACGCGGGGCTCGAACCCGCGAACCGCGAGATCATGACCTAAGCGAAAGTGGGACGCTTAACCAACTAGGGCACCCAGGCATTCCTCTACCAGACATTTAAAACAGAATTAATACCCATTCTTCTCAGGGTATTCCAAAAAATAGAAATTGAAGGAAAACTTCTGGACTCATTTTATGAAGCCAGCATCACTTTGATTCCCAAGCCAGACAGAGACCAAACAAAAAAAGAAAACTACAGGCCAATATTCTTGATGAATATGGATGCAAAAATCCTCAACAAGATACTTGCAAATCGAATCCAACAGCACATAAAAGAATTATCCACCATGATCAAGTGAGATTCATTCCTGGGTTACAAAGTTGGTTCAATATTTGCAAATCAATCAATGTGATACATCATATTAACAAAAGAAAAGATAAAAACCATACAATCCTGTCGATAGATGCAGAAAAAGCATTGACAAAATACAGCATCCCTTCTTAATAAAAACCCTCAAGAAAGTCGGGACAGAAGGAACTTACTTAAATATCATAAAAGCCATCTATGAGAAACACTCAGCTAACATCATCCCCAATGGAAAAAAACTGAGAGCTTTCTCCCTGAGATCAGGAACGTCACAGAGATGTCCACTCTCACCACTGTTGTTTAACAAAGTGCTGGAAGTCCTAGCATCAGCCATCAGACAACAAAAGGAAATAAAAGTCATCAGAATTGGCAAACAAGTCAAACTCTCACTGTTTGCAGACGACATGATACTCTACATAGAAAACCCAACAGACTCCACCTAACCTAACCGACTAAGCCACCCAGGCGCTCAGGAAACAACCTCCTTGACCTCAACTGCAGCAATTTCTTACTTGACACATCCCCAAAGGCAAGGGAATCAAAAGCAAAATGAACCTCTTTTTTTAAATTATTTTTAAATGTTTTTAAATTTTTAAAATTTTTAAGTTTTAAAAATTTAAAATAATTTTAAACTAAGAAAAATTTTAAAACAATAAATAAATAAATAATAAACATATAATTACAAATGGTGGTAGGCATTATGAAGGAAGCAAAATGTTAGGAGAGAGGAAAATGGGGTAGGGGATGTTGAGCTGCTTTAAACCAGTGATCTTCCTCAGATGGTAACACTTAAGCTTGGGGATTAAATGATGAGAGGGGTCAACAGGACAAAACACAAAAGAAATGAGAAAACCAAGCAAGGAGAACAATATTTAAGAAGGAAGTAACATTGAGCTGTGGAACAGATCAGTTGAGTTAAAATCCTGTATCCAACAGTTACTAAGGGAATAGCCTCAGGGATCTCTTTGTGTCTTGGTTTCTTCATCTATACAATAGACCTAGGAACAGTCTGTATTTCACTGTAAATGTAAATGTATTAATATATGTACAGTGCTGAGGACAGTACCTAGTACATAATGAGCCTTCAAAACTACTAGTTACTACTATTGTTATTAATATTGATCTTGCCACTATCATAATTCATATTCAAAACATATTTTGTGACTAACAAGATCTTGGCATGATCAAGGAATCAATAAAAGAAAACTATGATAGGGGAGCCTGGGTGGCTTAGTCAGTTGCATTCGAATCTTGATTTTGACTCAGGTCATGATCTCACTATCGTGAGACTGAGGCCTGGATGGGGCTCTGCACTAGGCCTGGAGCCTGCTTAAGGTTCTCTCTCCCTCTTTCCTTGCCCCTCCCCTGCCTGTGCTTTCTCATTCTCTCTTTCTCTATCTCAAAAAAAAGAAGAAGAAGAAGAAGAAGAAGAAGAAGAAGAAGAAGAAGAAGAAGAAGAAGAAAGCAAGAAAAAAGAAAGAAAGAAAAGAAAATTATGATGGATTGAAGTGGATAAAAGAGAGAAAAACAAGAGAGGAAATAGAAGAGGTAGACATGGTTCATAGTTAATTGTATTTTTTTAAGCATAACGGGAAGTCACTGAAGGTTCTTAGGCATGAGAGTTGCCTATGTTTTGCAAAGAGCTCCTGATTGCTTATGGAGAATACATTGAAAGAAGATAGGAGTAGAGGGGGAAACCAATTAGCATGGTACTGTAGTAGCCCATACAAGAAATGCCGATGTTCTAGAAAGGAAGCTGTGGAGATTAAGAAAACTGGATCAATTCAAGGTATTTTTAGGAAATAGATTCAATAGAACTTGCCAATGGATTTAATATGGTTGGCGAGGGAGAACAAGGACTCAAAAATGCTTGTAGACTTCAACTGCAAGCCACTAGGTGGGTTGTACTATTATTAGCAAAGACAAGAAAAAATGAGAAAGCGGCCTGACTGTGAAGTCGAGGTTTCAGCTTCGGCTACTTTAGCTCTGCGTTGCTTGTGTGGCATCCAAATAGAGATATTAAAAACTTAGTGGGATATCTGGATCTTAGTGGCCTATTACAACAAGTTTATTTTGCTTTTATGATATACATCTAATGTGGGGTGGCAGGAGTTCTGCTTACTGTATTCTCTCAGAGTGTTAGTCAGCTCAAACTGCCATAACAAAATACCATACACCAGGTGGCTTGAACAACAGAAATGTATGTTCCCACAGTTCTGGAGGCTGGAAGTCTGAGATCCCAGTGCCAGCACAGTCATGTTCTGATGAGAGCTTTCTTTCTGGCTCACAGATGGCCACTTTCTCAATATTGTCTTCATGTAGTGGAGAGAGAGGGTACTTGGGTGTCTCTTATAAGGACACTAATCCTATCACATCAAGCCCAGTCTTATGAACATATTTAACCTTAATTCTTTCCTTAGTCCAAATATGGTCACAGTGGAGGATTAGTGCTTCAATGTATAATTTGGGGGAGAAGGGAGACACAATTTAGTCCAAAGCATACAAAGGACATGCTGATTAAAGCTTAATTTTATGTCTGCTTCTACAATCATAGCAGCAATGGGAAAAGAGTGTGACAGATGACAAATTAGTTTACAAAGCTTGTCCCAAGAAGTTATACACATTAGTTTTTAACCACCAAAGGAGACAATCCAAAATGAATCTAAAAACCCAATTCATAAGTAGCATCAAGCTCAAAATTGAAGATCTATGCACCAGGTCCACAATTGGCTCCTCATGATCTAGAAACAAAAGAAAATTTCTCGATTCCATCGCAATATGCAATGGTGGAAAAGGAATAGGAAAATCTCAACAGGCATTTTCATTCAGAAAAAAAGAGAAAAAGAGGAGACACACAGGAAATATTTGTCTCTGAAAAGCCCAAAATCTCACTAGGCAGATATTTTTGAAAACTCCTTATCCTGGGATTGAAAAAATTTCTATTTTTTTAAGTTTTTTTTTTTAATTGTGTGAGAGAGAGTGAGCACAAGCAGAGGAGGGGCAGAGAGATGGAATAGAGAGAGCATCCCATGCAGGCTGTCAGTGCAGAGTCCAACTCAGGGCTCAAACCAAGGACCATGAGATCATGACCAAAATTGAGAGTTGGGTGCTTAACTGACCAATCCAGTCACCCTGAGGAATACTTCTAGATGGGCCCCAATCCTGACAGAGATTATTGTTCTCTGTGACCCATGATTCCACTCTTGGCGGAAAGTTCTCTTACTCTGTCCTCCTTGATTGTAGCTGAAATGATCATTGGATAATGTGTCTCTCAGGAGATGACAGCTTTATTAGACTGTTCCTGCCTGTGATGGTTGGTGGCTTTTAGTCCAGATTTGTGACTGTTTTCACATTAAATATTTAGGCATTTCTTTTCTTATATGCATTCCTTATTAATTTGATTCAAGTCAGATCCAGATGCCACTAGCCACACATACAGTTCAGACACAATTTTTAAATGTGCTAGTTTTCTTTTTTCCTTGCCTTGTTCCTTCTTTCTCTCTAATTGACGGCTAGAAACATTGATCAACTCAGTTTTAGAGAGAGCTGTACCTTTCATGTCTTCTATTTAAACAATTATGTCCTTTTTAAAATTTTTTAATGTTTATTTACTTTTGAGACAGAGAGAGAGAGAGCATGAGCTGGGGAGGGGCAGAGAGAGAAGGAGACACGGAATCTGAAACAGGCTCCAGGTTCTGAGCTGTCAGCACAGAGCCCGATGCAGGGCTTGAGCCCACAGACTGGGAGATCATGATCTAAGCCGAAATCATACACTTAACCAATCGAGCTACCCAGGTGCTCCAATTTTATCTTTTTAAAAGGCATTTTTAGGTCCCACAACCTTAACTGAACCTTTCTGCTAAATTATCTTACTCTACTCAGAGGTTTAAACAGTGGTTGTGACAGCTCTACTTTGATTTAATTCTTGCCTAAGGCCATTTCAGTCAGTCTTTGTTGTTCAAAGTCCTTTTCATTTGTACATCTTATTGGTTGGAATTATGAAGAAATTTCAGGGTCCTTACCTGAAAGTCCCTGAATTTCTTTATTCCTATTTCCTTTTTTCTTGCAAAAGAAAACAAAAAACAAACAAACAAAAGTCTAATTTTTTTAAGTTCATTGGTTTCCCGCAGCACTCTGTTAAATGCAGTCAATAATAACCAAACTATGAATGCTCTATTTCCAGCCTCTTTTCCCCGAACTATAATTCATTGGATATATTATCTGCCTTCTGAATTTTCTTTTTTTTTTTAATTTTTATTTATTTCTAGGAGAGAGAGAGAGAGCGTGAGCAGGGGAGGGTCAGAGAGAGAGGGAGTCACAGACTGAAGCAGGCTCCAGGCTCTGAGCTGGCAGTCAGCACAGAGCCCAACGCGGGGCTCGAACCCACGAACCGCGAGATCATGACCTGAGCGAAAGTCGGACGCTTAACCAACTAAGCCACCCAGGCGCCCCTCTGCCTTCTGAATTTCCACAGGCAAGAGTTACCAAATGTTTTGCACCATAACTTAACCCTTCCAGCCTCCAGTAACACCTCCACTACCCAGGAGCTAAGTCAATACCAAGTAGTTAGACTTCCCTTTCTGACAACTCATGATTAATACCAGTTTCAGTGTGAGGTAGTCTAGGTGGTGCTATAATAATCAATCACCAAAAGAATCTTAGAGGCTTATTACAACCAAGTTTAACGGAGGATCACAGGTTATGTACAACATGGGATGACAGGATCGCTCTATTGGTGGAAACATTCAGGAACATGTGGACATTCAGGAGTGTGCATTGAAGAGTGTGCTTTCTGATGCTTACCTCCATGATCACTGCGATCTCGGAAAGACAGTGTCACAATCATGTTTAGGCTCTTAAATCTTCCTACTGAAAGTGACACATGACATTTCTGCTCTCACTTCATCGGCCAAAACAAATGACTTGGCTACATCTTCCATTAAAGGAGGTAAAGAAGGAAGATCCCACTATGTCCCCCCAAAATTGATAACCCCACATATTTGTAAACATCACTAATGAGCATCCTTAGGACTTCTTTTATATAGACAGACTAATATCATTATTGATGTGCCGGTGTGTAGCATGTGCTCAATAAATTTTGCATAAATCAATGAAATCGGATTCAATAAAAGGGTAATTCAATATATACAATAATTAAAAGGGCAAAAAAATGTTGAGTTAGTGACCTATATTTACTAGGTGCAAAGCTTCACACTAGTCATGGTGTATCAGTTGTATTCTGACTCCAAACTGCACAACTACCTATATATGCACATATGGAGGACAGATGTAAATAAAATAAAAGATATTCCCTGCAACCACATTTTTTCCAAAGGGAAAGGGGAAAGTTATCTAGTAAATAGAACTGTTACTAAACTAAGTTTTAAACATAAAACCCATTTACTTCACCAACTATTTTAGAACTTTCCTTGGGGCACCGAGGTGGCTCAGTCGGTTGAGCAGGTCATGATCTCACAGTCCATGGGTTCAAGCCCCCTGTGAGGCTCTGTAATGACAGCTAGCTCAGAGCCTGGAGCCTGTTTCAGACTCTGGGTCTCCCTCTCTCTCTCTGACCCTCCCCTGCTCTCTCTCTCTCTCTCTCTCTCACTTTGCTGAATGCAGAAGTAGGCTTCTGGTGGAGTCTGTCTGGTTTTCTATGTAGAGTATCATGTCGTCTGCAAACAGTGAAACTTTGACTTCTTGTTTGCCAATTCTGATGCCCTTTATTTCCTTTTATTGTCTGATGGCTAATGCTAGGACTTTCAGCACTATGTTAAACAGCAATGGTGAGAGTGCACATCCCTGTCGTGTTCCTGATCTCAGGGGGAAAGCTCTCAGTTTTTACCCATTGAGGATGATGTTAGCTGACAGCTTCTCATAGATGGCTTTTATGATGTTTAAGTAAGTTCCTTCTATCCCGACTTTCTCGAGGGCCTTAATTAAGAAGGGATGCTGTATTTTGTCAAATGCTTTTTCTGCATCTATTGACAGGATCATATGGTTTTTATCTTTTCTTTTGTTAATGTGATGTATCACATTGATTGATTTGTGAATATTGAATGAGCCCTGTAACTCAGGAATGAATCCCACTTGATCATAGTAGATAATTCTTTTTATGTGCTGTTGGATTCGATTTGCAAGCATCTTGTTGAGGATTTTTGCCTCTGTATTCATCAAGGATATTGGCCTGTAGTTCTCTTTTTTGCTGGGCTAGTAACCAAAATCTATAAGGAACTCTCCAAACTCCACACCCAAAAAACAAACAATCCAGTGAAGAAATAGGCAGAAGACATTAACAGACACTTCTCCAAAGAGGACATCCAGATGGCCAACAGACACATGAATCCCTGCTCAGCATCCCTCATCATTAGGAAAATGCAGATCAAAACCACATTGAGATATCACCTCATGCCAGTCAGAGTGGCTAAAATGAACAAATCAGGAGAATCTAGATGTTGGCAAGGATGTGGAGAAACAGGCACCCTCCGACACTGTTGATGGGAATGTAAACAGGTGCAGCCACTCTGGAAAACAGTGTGGCGGTTCCTCAAAAAATTAACAATAGAACTCCCCTAGGACCCAACAATAGTACTGCTAGGAACTTATCCAAGGGATACAAGCGTGCTGATGCATAGGGGCACATGTACCCCAAAGTTCATAGCAGCACTCTCCACAATAGTCAAATCATGGAAAGAGCTGAAGTGTCCATAAACTGATGAATGGATCAAGAAGATGTGGTTCATCTATACAATGGAATATACATGGCAATGAGAAAGAATGAAGTCTAGCCATGTGTAGCAACATAGAAGGAACTTAAGGGTGTTATGCTGAGTGAAATAAGTCAGGCAGAGAAACACAGATACCATATGTCTTCACTTATAGGTGGATTAGGAGGAACTTAACGGAGGGCCATGGGGGAGGAGAAGGGGGAAAATAGTGGAGGAGAGGGAGGAAGGCAATCCATAAGAGGCTCTTGAATGCCGAGAACAAACTGAGGGCTGATGGGGGTGGGGGAAGGGGAAGGGGGGTGATGGGCATGAGGGAGGGCACTTGTTGGGTTGAGCACTGGGTGTTTTATGGAAACCAACTTGACAATAAACTATGAAATAAAAAAAAAAGAAAAAGAAAAAGGTTTAGAAAGTGGAGGTACAGTTAGCTGCAAAGACTAAGAAGTGAGGTATATTCTGATGACCATGAGTTTTATAAAATGACCGACAATCAGAGATGAAGGGTCGGGTTTCACTTAATACAACCACCTATCTCTTACTTGAAACCCCTCACCCAAACTCTCCACCATTTAGTTTCCTTGATATGGGAAACTCTTTCTCAGGCATTTCTCTTCATCTCTAGAAGCAGATGAGAAAGCAGAAAGCAAAATACTGAGATTTTCAAGCACATAGAAAAGCAGCTGTAAGGAAGGCATTAAATTGACATAATCCAAAATTAGGAGTTAATATTTATAAGTACAAATTATGTGGTTTATTTTACCCATGTTTTCCTTTCTTTTATTTAGCAGAAAGAAATTAAAGTGCAGTATAGCTCAAATCAATATAGTTGCCAGTTGCACCAAAGAACATAGCAATAAATTACAGAAGCATATTCTTCTATCATTAAGGAAAAATGATTTTAGATTTGACAAAATGTACTTCATTGTATATAGTAAGAAAGTTGTTCCATGTGTAAAATGAATGTTTGGCTTCATGAGAAGCCAAACTTCTATTTCCTAACAACTTGGCTCTTACTTTTGTAACTAATTAAACCACAATTCAAAAGCAGAATTTTTAAATTTAATTTTCTGAAATAATAATTAACCTATGAGAATAACACTTGCAAGTTAAAAGAAAATTCCCCTACTTAAATATTATCAAGCATTTTAAAAAATACAAAATCACTATTCCACTCTGTATTTCTCTTCTCCCGCTGCAGTGATTTACTAGGGATAATAAGGAGAATATAGTTAAGCTATCAATGCTACACCAGATTTATTGAAACCTCTCCCAGATTCTGTCCTTCTCACCTGAAGTTAGGACCTAGTTTTGGAAGAGACAGAAACACAGCGAGCATTTCTCACCACAAGCCAAGATCCTAAAGCTGACTGCAAAAATGGACTTGAGATCTTTTCTCAATTGGAAACAAAAAGACAATTTTCATGAGCTTGGAGTTTAAATGGATGCCTCAGCCCACCTGTTTGAAAAGAGCTTGGCTTCTTTTACCCTTTCACAAATCAACCTAATTGGCAAACTAGGGAGGCCACTATGAGTGATGCATATGAGTAAGTATTAACTTCCCAACATGTACTAAGCTGAAATCCCCAATGCCTTCTCTGTAGCTTCCTTCAAAGTGCTTACCACCTCAGTTTTACCACCGAGCACCCCAGACACAGGTGTGCCCCTTTTAAGAGCAACCAAACCCAAACCCTGTTCACCTGGCAAAAAAAATGGAATACATGTAGGTCCACCTAGTGTTATGATATTCACATATAAATTCTGCATTCCATCTTCAAACCAATCAGGTGAAGCAGGTTTTATCGACTTTACTTGAAAATGGAGCTGTGGGTCGTAATGAGAGATCTGGAATTTAAGTCTCTCTCTCTCTTATTGATTTTAATTACATGGCTCCTGTTCCTTTGCCCCGATCTTATTAGAGGTATGGCTGATAATCACAGGGAAATATATAAATGAACCTTCTTAACAAGAATGCAAGGTAGAAAAAAGAGTTTGCATTTATACTGACAAAAAGTTGAAATTATCCATTAAAGATAATTATTAAGGCTTCACGATACCTCATGGTAAACAAATTGACTGATGTTTCCACAGCTCTAAGAATTACTGCACTTTATGAAGACATCAGTGTTTAGGGAAGGGGGTAATAATCCTTATCCCTTAATGATGATAATCATAAATTCTTATTTTCTTCTCCCTTAATTTACCCTAAGTTGGCATTCCCACTTTCTTCCATGTTCTTAGTTACATAATGGGACATGTTGATGCCAAGGAAATTATTGCATTTTCATAGATCGCACCCACAGTCTAGCATGACATTGAAAAATCAGGATTTTGGTTACAATAGTCAAACAGGACAGTGAGGATATATTGAGTGCATCTCCATCACCTGTACTAGGTTAAATATATATTTTCTACAGATAGTAGTCCATAATTGAGACCATACTCTGGTTTTCTGGTAAAGTACCCAAAAATGTTAATATATAATATACAATTTTCTGTAGTTGACTTCTCAGAAAAATGTTTGCCTCTCCATTCACACCCTACATGAAGGAACAAGAGTTTATTTATAGGCTTTGATTTTTAACTGAAAGTATTTCCTAAAGCATGCACAACAATTTTAAATGCCATGTGCATTAGGTGTGGCCATGGGGTATACCTCTCAGATGCCTCAAGAGACCCTTCCATGACAAGTGCAGGTGGCTGACAGCCTCCAGTAGCCACATCTTGGGATCCATGGCAGCATTCACTCTAGGATCCCACTCTCACTCCCTCTAGCCAATGACTAAGCACAGAAAAATACTAGAACTAGACCCTCTCCAACCAACCCAAGACTCTCCTAAGAAGACAATTTTTTCTCAGGGAACCCAAAGACCAGAAGTTTCTCATAGATGTATAGTGGACTAAAGCCCTTTCTACCCAATCTTCTTCCTTCCCTCCCTCCTTTAACTGGTGTGTACAGATGTACATTGTGGTCTGAAGACTCGTAGGTGCCTGTTCCCGCTCTCTCTCTCTTCTTCAGAGCAGTTTCCCTCCATAAATTACTTTAACCTTTCAATCTATTGCATTTAAATTTTACAAGTTTCACCTTTGACTTGGACAGTATACCAAGATATTGAGACGATGTTAGAATTAGTGTCTTTTTAGCTAACTATGCTTTGGGACGATTAGTCACCCAAGTGAGACAAGAGGTGCTTTTTAGTTAGAGCTCTTCCTTCCCCAGTGAATTGATGTTTTGCTTTGTTTCTGATGTCCTCTCTTGACATTTTTGCTTGGGTATGCAGTTCATTAAGGTCTTTTTTCTGAATGACTCTGTTAGCACAGAAGGGTGTAATTTGTAGTAATTTAGTCCTTGCTATTATGAATGGAAGAATTAGGTTATAGAGGAACCTGTGGGAGATCAACCCCTTGAAAACTCAAGAACAGGCTTTAATGGCATGCTCACCTAGCCTTTTAAAACCACTATCCAGGGAAAAATTCTATTTTATACCATGAGCTTAATATTATTCCTAACAAATGGACGTGCAGCTCTCCTCCGAAGCCCTATCAGTAGGACTTTCAAAACTCTTGAACATTTTGAAAAATATTTTTATATGAATAAGAGCTATTTTCTCTGTATTTTCCATTTAAAATTAAAGAAAATTAATTTTCTTCCTAATCCAAGATCCACAAATACAAGACATTCATTCAAGAGGAGAAACGTACTCTATCTGTAAGTACACAGAGACACAAATACATGCCACCCAAGACAACCACTGGTCTACTTTATGCCATCAGAGATTAGACTTCCCCTTTTTAGAGTGCTATATAAATAAAATAACGCAGTACACTCTTTTTTATGCCTGGCTTCTTTGGGTTGCATAATGGTTCTGAGATTTATCCATGCTGTAGAATGTATCAGCAGTTTGCTCCTTTCAATTGCTGAAAAGAATTCCATTCTGTGGATACAACGAATTATTTATCCAATCACCTGTTGGTAAACATCTGACTATTATATTTTTAGATATTATGACTAATGCTACTATGAACATTTAAGCACAAGTCCTTGTGTGAATATTTTTTTAATTTCTCTTGAATAAATACCTAGAAGTGGGATTGCTGAGGCATAGAGTAAAGGGCTTCCTTGCTTAATTAGACAAATATACCAAGTTACTTACTTTCATGTACCTCCTAGATCCTTCTAGATACTTGCTAGAATACTTTCTTTAAATGTCTCTAGAGATGTTATTTTGCAGTGTAGATGCTGTGAGGTCTCATATGCCTGTGTATATACTTATTGTGTGTCATCATATTTTAATGATATTTTTACTGGATATAAAATTCTAGATTCAAAGTTGCTTTTCTTCTACATTGTAAAATTCTTAATCTATGGTATTTTAAGGTCAGTGTTGAGAAGTCAGATGGCAACCTAATCTTACTTTTTATAGACAGCCTAGAAACTGGAACAGTTAATTCTCAGTGTTTTGCATTCTTAAATTTTAATATTTAAGTGAGCAGCATATTCAGATGTGGCTGTTTCTTTATCTTTCCTGTTTTAAACTCTATGAGATTTGTCAACCTCGTTTCCATTCTCTCAACATTTATTTTATGTATTTCATCTCTGAATTCCTTCCAGATGCTTTCTCAGAGAGTTCCTAGGTTATATTCATTTTAGTGCTTATTGTGTCTTAGATGTTTTTATTTTTACCATTATATTTGTCACCCTTTATGTTTTTTCATAGCTCTTCCTTACAAGTCCTTTTCCTGCTTCATGTTATCAATCTTCACTTTCATATTTTCTGGAATATTGACTATGTTAATTATATAATTTTGATATTATATAAGTCTTGATTATCAAATAACTTTGATTAGCAGCTGCATTGTTCAGGTATTCTTTTTTGTCCCAATGTGTTCATTTCCCTGAGGGTATTAGCAGCTTTAGTTAATAATATCCAATCAAGAGGTGGGTCAAAGACCAGTCTCCTATCAAGTGCCATCTTTGGCAGTTTCTAGGGATGGATCACACTCCAGGACTCACTGCTCGAGCCTCATTTTGCCCTTAACCAGTCAAACCTGTCTTACGTGAAACATTCTATATGTCTACCATGGCACTGTCTTTTCTAAGGATTTTTCTTTCTTCATCATGTCCACCCACCTTTTGGGATATGAAGGGAGGGATGTCAGGGAGTAGGAAATTCTCATAATCTGGCCCATAGCCTGGTTATTTGCTCCTCACTCCAGCCAACATCTCTAACTCCTCCCCAGTATTCATAGTCCTTGTGACACCAAGCTACTGCTGGTTTTCTGTCTTGCAGTTGGCACTGTGCAGACAAGGTAGTCTGGGAGAGAAAAATGACATAACTCAAAGATTGATCAAAAATATGTTCTATATCTCATGAACTTATTTCTCAAGAATATGATAACTAGTATCTAGGAGAGAAAGCACTCAGAGGGAAAATAAGGCCCTGGATCCCACATGACCCACTTCAACTCAAGAGAGAACTAAAGACCACTTCCCTGTGTCTACCACCATCTACCCCTCTCCTTTTGAAATGTGGTAGTTAGTAGGAAGTAGCCAACTCTGGCAATATGGAAAACCAAATCCACCATGCGATGCCCAAGATGATAGATGTTTTTTTTCCTACTTAGAAACAAGGCAGGGCTTTCCTCCCCACCCCCACTGCCCAGATGCAAGAAGTCTTGCTTTTATTGCATTAAAGACTTTTGTGGAAGCCCAGAAGAAGTCAAGTAAACTTTTCCCTTCTAGTGCCAAAGGCATTGCAAACCTTTATTTTCTATCTCACCACAAAGTTTGGCTCCTAAATGCTGGTTCTGATGTCCATGCCTCCTGGGGGGTCTGTGAAGATGGTTTTGGGGAAGCTGGGGTTGGTGTATATGATGTGTCAGAGGGCAGAGGGAGTTAATTTCTGTTTACTTTGAAAAATTTTAGAGGAGTTGGCCACCATCTCCTCAAAACATCCTGACTCAGGGCTGGGACATGGGAGAAGAGCAGATACCTGCAGTGTCAACCCAAAGGTCAGAGTCCAGGCATGTATTCTTGTCCTTAGATCTCTACCAGAGACATTTAGACACAAAGGGAGACACAGTGGAGGGCAAATCTGACCAGTGGCCTAGAAGACCAGCTCCCAGATCCTTGAGGTCTCTCCCTAAGGAAATACAAGTAAAAAACTGAGACTCGTGAGGAAAAAAAAATAAATCTATTATTTCTATAAAAAACCCCACCATCCCCAAGCACCTTGGTCAGCTGGGAACTACCTCCACCTTCACCCCTGACATGGCAGTCAAAGTGCTTCCTTTGGAGGCTGGCAGGCCTGAAGCCATGGGTGTAGGGCTCAGCTGTGGGCTCTTGCTTGGGGTTGGCAGGCACTGGAACTGTTGAGCTGGGTAAGGGGTTTCTCCTTGGACTTGAACCTTGGGACAGGCAGGTAGGGAGAGGTTGGCAGTACCCTCTCCAGAATTCTGGGGCTGTCCTATGTAGGGATTTCTGGTTTGTGCTTCATTAACAGGATCATGACCTCAGCTACATAGCCATGGATACACAAGCCATCATGGCAGTAGTACTTGGTGGGCAAAAGGTTGATGATGACCAGCCAGCCTCCCTGGTTCAAAGAGGACATTTCAACCACTGGACGGATTGATGGAGGATCCAGAGCAGGTACACGAAGACATACAAGCTCAGACCACAGCATGTGTTTAGATAACCAAGAAGTGATACAAAATAGAACCATACTCAGTGAAAAAGAAGGTTAGTGAGCAGGACCATGAGCCAAAAGGGACTTGTCTGGTATACACTTCAGGCTAGGTGCTAGAGACCTGATAATTTGGGACAATCCAGCCACCAGGGCTGTGACTAACCTTGGTATTACTCTCTTGGAAAGACCAAGATGGGAGAGTAAAGAGGGGTGAGTTAGATACTGTGAGCTTCTAACAGGGTATCTCAACCAAACAAGGACAAATGTGATTTACTTGTCAAGAAGCCATTTTCTAGAATATATTTTAAATCTGCTTGTTAGTTGTGCGTTCAAGGCAATCCAAAAACGGTTATTTCCCACCCTACCACCAGGCTTCTGGATAATTTTATTAAATTATTACAACATAATTTTTTTTCTATGCCAGTAAAGAAACCTGAGTCATTTACACCACAGTCATCTTCCACAGTGTAATGATCTCACAACTAAAGAAATTGATGGTCATGTCCCAGTTATTTCCTCTATGCTTTGCCCTGGTGGCCCTAATCATCCATCTCAGAAGTACACTTTAATTTCCTTCCACATTTCCTACTGACATAAGCACCAAATCAGCCTGGCAGGGGGGCAGATCCTCTCTCCATCAAAGCATAGCAGGCAGCCCTCCAGCAACAGAAGCTAAGTGGAACTCAATCCTGATACTTCTGTGCTGCTATTGATCCCTATGATAAGAAATTGATACTTCTATTTTTTTAAGTTTATTCATTTATTTTGAGAGAAAGAGGAGAAGGAGGAGGAAGGGGCAGAGAGAGAGAGAGAGAGAGAGAGAGAGAGAATCCCAAGCAGACTCCATGTTATCAGCACAGAGCCCAACACAGGGCTCAATCCAGTGAACGCTGAGATCATGACCTGAGCTGCAATCAAGAATAGGACGCTTAACAGACTGAGCCACCCAAGCACTCCAAGAAGTCACTGCTTCTAAATTACATATCCCTAGCATTCTCTGCCTCACTATATTAATCTACAGAATACAAATATATCATCTCTCTGTAGGCAAAGAAAAAATTAAATAGGGAGGATCTGAAACCCTTTGAGAAATCCCCAATCTGCTGGCCACAATGGCGTTCTAATTTCATCACTAACTTGCTGTGTGATGAGAACCAGTATATTTAACCTCTTTGGGCTTCAATTTCTTCATCAATAAAATGTGGATTTCTTCCAACTTTTGTTATCATATGATTTAATCCCTCTTTTAAAAAATTGTTTTTGGGGTGCCTGGGTGGCTCAGTCTGCTAAGCGTCCAACTTCAGCTCAGGTCACAATCTCACTGCTAGTGGGTTCCAGTCCTGCATTAGGCTCCATGCTGCAGCTCAGAGCCTGGAGCCTGCTTTGGATTCTGTATCTCTCTCCCTCTCCACCTCCCCTGCTTGTGCTCTGCCTCTCTCTGTTTTTCCAAAATAAATAAACATTAAAAAATTTTTCTTAACTGTTTTCAAGGAATTTTTGTACTCATACCTTAATCCTCATTCCTTTTACCTGCAAGGTAAGTATCTGCGTCACTCAGCTTTCCTCTTTTTATTTTAATTTGACTTTCATCTTTAATTTTTACACACCGCACAACTTTACAACACATTCCCATTAGTATAATCATACAAAGTTAGCTTACACATATATGGTATCAACCATGACAATTTAGATAAGGTATTTCTATTTTAGAATCTTTCTTTATTTTGATTACACCAGAAAACCTAAAAATCTCACCTTCACAAGGGCATCCCTTTGTTTTTATATGCTCGTAGTAGAGGGACCAAAAGGAAAAGGTAATAAAAGGCCTTGAGGTGCAAACTTTGGAAATGTAACTACAGGCTTTTTGTGTTTTTTTTTAAATGCTCAACCTGAAATTTCCAAAAGATAATTGACCTGTTAGAAAATGCTTTGTAAATAGCATTTTTTTCCCATGACTGAATATTCCTACCTTCTTGATAACAAGCTGCTAGCATTCATTTATAGCCTCTGAGGCAGGAGGAACAATATGGGGAAAAGCTGGAAAATAAAAAGGAACACAATGTCATGGAAATTATTTCAATACGACTGTGGCACAGAGTACAAGGTAAGAAGTGCTAAGTGATGATATCAGAGGTAATAAGCAAGGGCAGGTCAAAATGAACCTTAAAAACCATAGAAGGCCAATGGGCAACAGGAAACTACTATAGTATTTTAAGGCTGACAATACCATGATTATCTTAGATTTCAGAGGGCAATCACTGCAATTTGAGTGTAGAGTCTGGATTGGAGAGAGAATTGCACATTGGTTATAGGAGGATTAGAAAATGAGTGAGGGAGCTGAGCCAAGTGGTACTGATGGTCTGGACTAAGTATTCTTAGGAAAGATCAGTAGACATGAGCCCCTGAGAGAGAAATCAGCAGGACAAGTTGATAGGACTTTATTATTATATTTTGTGTAGGGAAAGGAAAAGAGTGAAAAATCAAGGAATTCACCTTTGCTTCATTGATTCACCCTGACTTAGGCAGCTGGGAAGATAATGGTGCTTTTTACTTAGTGATGGCACATAAAAGAAAGGAATGGTATAGATGGAGGTACATAGTCATTTGAGTTTGGGGCATTTTGAGCCTGAGATTTTGAGATACCATTTAAGAATCACTACAAGCTATCTGGCAAAGTGTGCACTAGAGCAACCAACAGGTGTCCTCTGTCATGGTCTTTCTTCCTACATTGCATGTAAGCACAGCTGTGACCCCCCACGACTTAAAAGCACCATCCCCCCAAGTGCCACTGGAAACCTGTGCTATCTAGAAACATCAACTGCTAACCAGACCTCTATACTACATAACACTGCACCATACACATTATAGTCTTGTGTCCACAATGTACCCTTCTGCCTCAAAAACAAATTTCTCAGTGGAATCTCCAATCAGTGGAACTTGGAACTCTATAGCCAAATGACAGAACCCCTTCAGTGTTTCCCAGCCTCTGCTACCTTCTTCTTTACATCTTTGTGGTGGAGGAAATAAGACAAATTAGAACATCACTAACTGGGTACTGGAAGGGAAGCCAATATATTGTTTTGTTTTGTTTTGTTTTCACAGAATTGGGGTCTTGCTGGATACAATTTGTGAAACACAGACACAAAACCAGTTTGGGGCAGGATTCTTTCATTCTATTAGGACAAGTGTAGCCCAATAGGAAAATCATGTGATTCTGACAACCAGCCTCTCACCAGCAATATTTAAGATTTATGTATGGAACAGATATTTTAAAAAATCCAAGAATGTACTGTGAAGAGGTGGCATTTATGGCTGCATTGCAATTGAATAAGCAGCCACACTCTCACAGACTACATTATTCTCAGAAAGAATCAATTTGCCATGAGTTATTTGGTATTTGGACATAAAATCATTAGTTATTAAAGTGATGAGGGACCTTGGAGATCATCTGGCCCAATTTCCTCAGTTAGCAAATAATGAAATGGAGGCCCCCAGCGGCTAAATGCTTTGTTGAGTAGTGGCAGTGCTGGGCTTAGGAGTCAGTACACCTAACTCCAGACCGGTACCATTACTGCTAACCAAACAGCTTCTCTGAAATAACTTAGGCTGATCTACACAATCTATAAAAGAACATAAAAAGCTGACAGTATATCCATCTCATTCCATACTGTATGTGTTCTATCTTTTTGACTATATGAAAACAGGACATTTCTACCGCCATAATTTCATTGGCCAGATAGCCCCCATTATCATTATTAAGTGACTAAATTCACTTAATGTCAAAACAAAGAAAGAAACAAACAATCATATTTCCAATCTACAGGAATGGCCTAGATTAGTGGTTCTCAACTGGGAGCAACTTTGCCCCCAGAGGACATATCCAGAGACATTATTACCTGTTAGAACTTGAGTGCCGCCTGTTGGCATCTAGTGGCTAAAGGTCAAGGGTGGTGACAAACATTCAACAATGCACAAAGGGAAATATCCAGACCAAAATGTTGGTAGGGCTGAGGTTGAGAAATCCAGGTCTATATTAATTATATAAGCAGTAACTTAAAAGTCCTCCATCGCTGGCTAGAATCAACAGTGTTGGTTAAAAAATATTTTAAAAATGAAGAGTGGCAGATAGCTATCTGGGAGAAGGTCAAATGCATTCCATCAGGCAAATGCAGCAGCCTGGTAAAGGATAAGCTCTCAAGAGGAAGTGCAGGGTAGTAACTGAAGTCAGTGCTTCAGTTCATGTTCTCCCGGCTCTCATGTATCCCTGGGCAAGGTACTCTAAGTTCCTATGACTTAGCTTCCTCAGCTTTTGTATGCAGGTTAAAATAAGTAGTACAGCCTTCTCAGCAGAGTTGTAATGAGATGTAAATGAGGTGATGTGTATAAAGTGCTGATCACAATGCCTGTATCTAATAAGTGCTTTAAAAACACTAAAAATTTCCCTAAATTTAGACTAGCTTGACATAATTTTTTGTTGAATCCAATGCTCCCGCTTCATAGATGACAAAACAAGTCCCAGAAAGGTGTAAATAGAAGATCTTGTATTTTCCCTACTATTCCATTCCTTACTGTCTCCATAGAAGGAGACATCAATAAATGTTGGTTTTATTTGTCACTGAGTTCTCAGCAACTCAAGAAAAGCAGGGGGAAAAAAACATTGTGGATATTGTCATCCCCTTTCACAAATGGGCAACTGAGCTCAAACATTAAGGATCTTACCTAAGGCTATCTTTTGCTAATGAACAGGATCTGATCCTCAGTCTGTGCACTAAGTACTCATTTGCTAATGCCACAGCAGGACAAGTTTGAAATCATCTCCCTTTCTTGTTTCAAGGCATTGGCCCTAATTTGGTCATTTAGATCATATTCATTTTCCCCTCAAAGTAGATGTTTTCAAATGAAAGATAATTAATCAATTGCTAGCAGCACAAACCATTCACAGGCACTAGCTCGGGCAGGGCCCAATAAAAAATGCATCGTCTTCACAATGAAGCAAATTCCTCCACCAGCCCTAGTGAACCTTGTACCAATCTATCGAAATTGGCCAAGAATAATAAAATATCAGCAACTGCAACACTAATGAGTAAGCCCCTTTCTTCGTAGGGATTCTAGATTAGTGATATCTTTGAAAGGGAATCTATGAAACAGTTCAAGACCCTCTATATATGTGATGTACCCTGTGTCATTCTCCAAACTGAGAGTGGGGCAAAAGTTTATCTGGAACCCACAAACAGGAACCCAGGTCAAATGATATGAAGTCTTTAATCTTAAGGGAAAGTAATAGGACTCCCTACTCTTTTCCATTTCAGGTATATAGAGAAGGGGCAGAGTTGGTGACTGTACAAGGTGGGACTCAGGAGTTACACTTCTTCCCAGTTGGGAGTGGAAACCAAACATCCTAGAGAGGCCTTGGGATAAGACCTGAAGGCTGTATGTCCCCTGGGAGTCTGTTCTTTGTTTTGTTGACAGCTTTGCTGAAATGTCATGATTCCTCTGACATTCTTGCAGCTAAAAGAACAAAATACTAGCCCTTCGGAAAGCTGACATGCCTTGGGGATGCAGCCAGTAAAGTCTTCATCCAGGCAGGAAATAAGAGGAAACATACATCTCCCACACTGTTCCCCCTACCTTCTGATTTTCTACCAGAGCTCCTCATTGATACAACTAGGGGACAACTGACTCCAAGGATGCACAATTCATACCTGTCAACCTCTTGGGGACAGAGAACAGCATGACAGAGAATGGAGATCCCAGCTGGAGACAGAGGGTGTCCAGTACATTTACCTTGACCACAAAGTCACTGGCCCTTTTCACTGAGTACAATGGTCAGCACTGCACTCTTGAAAGGTCTGTGGATTCTTTGGTGTGGATTCTTTGACTGGTGTGAAACCAGTCATCTGTATGGCCCAAAACAGATTCTACTACCCCCAAGCCTGTATCCTCATCTGAAAAATGAAGAAAATAATTGCGAATTTTTACCGCGTGTCTATTATATTCCAGGCACTGTACTGGAATTTCAGGTATTTATAGATATTAACTCAGTCAATCCTTACAACAAACACTGTTATTATTATTACCACTTTATAAATGAGAAAGTAGGCACAGAAAGTTTAGGAAATACACCTGGCCCCACAAGGCTAATGTAATAAGCAACATAGCCAGAATTCAAGCTCAGGGATGTCAGCTCTCAAATCCATACATCTAACCACATGCCATGATGCATCAGTAATGCTAGTATTTGCTATTTCATGGGGTTGTGTAATAAATAAAACAAGCATATTTAAAGCAGTTAGTAGTTAACATTAAGGAGGTTATCAAGCTATACTTCTTAAAATGAACCATTTAATATTTTTAATTTCCCAAGACTAATTTTTATACATTGTCACAGTAGACAAAAGTTTCCAAAAATAAGATCACATTACCCTCTTTTAGGGGCATGGGCAAGGAAAGCTGACAGTGAGGGTGTCCTTCTTAGGTACTAACATCCTGAGACTTAGTATTGGCCCGTTAGTATTGGCCAGTTAAAGCCTATTTTCCCCTACTTCTCTCCCAGAGTGGGTCAGAACCAAGGTAAAGAAAGTTACTTACTGGCTCAGAAACGCTCTGAGGGTTCAGTAGAGAGAAACAGTTAAATTTCCAGGGGTCTGAAAAACACGGTTCCACTTTTTGTTTCTGTAACTTAGGGTTCCCACCTTTTAAAATTCATCAAGCTTTGTCCTGTCATGTCACTGATTCAGGGAAATAAACCCAGGTTTCCTCCTGTTCAGAAGGGAGCACCCTCCTTCCTCTCCCTCCGCTCACTCCCTCTATGTGACTAAGAGCAACCTAGATAATAACCAGGGAAAAGAGTTACAGAGTTGCCTGCTCAGATATTGCTCTCCCATACATGTCAGGAGAAAAGGAAAAGGGAATTCCTAGGTTTTCCAAAGCTTCTAGTCCAGTTCCCCAGAACTTGGCACCAAATGCTAGCAGAAAGGACCAAACATTTTCATCCCTGCATTCTCTAGACTCATCGTCTTCCTCAGGGACTCATGAGAAGTGACTGTTGCTGATTAAGATGTTAGAATTTGGGAATCCAATCCAGTTAGCTAATCCCATCTCAAAATGATGTACAAAGACACCATTGTGAAATGAACTGTAAATGCCTCAACAGGGTATTAACACTTGAAACACTGAGTCAATTCACTAAAAAATGGAAATGTTTATAATTAACAATCTCTGGGAAAGACAGGATTTTAATAAGAAAATCATAGGCATGTTTCAGAGAGCATACTAAGCCCTTCTTCTAATTCTTTCAATTTTTTTTTTTTTGCCAGAGAACATGTACAATTGTCATAAGCCTATTCTCAAAGGTTCACTTTTATAATAGCATATTTGATTAAATTTTAAACAAAGGAAAGCTTCCAGTCAAAGCCCCAAATTTTGATGGCCTATTTACTTCCCATCTTTGCTCTGCTGAATTTCTACTCTTCAGAGAGTCTCCCACACCCAGAGGCATAATGAGAAATAACTTTAAACAGTCAAACATGGGCACCAACCACATGAATGACTGGATGTTTGGGGGTACCCCAGGGATGCCAAATTTAACCTTTCCCTGGTTGGACTGAGAAGGGCTGACAGGTACTGGGGGAGCCCCCAGAACAGGGCAGCACAGAAGGAACTCACAGGGCTTGAGACCAACATCTACAGGGCTTATTCATTTTACAACACGAGTGCTGGCGTCTGTAGCCTCTTCTCTCTGGTTCAGTCAACACTATCCACCACTGTCACCTACACTGTTACAGACATGGCAAATTCGAGGTTCTGCTCAAATAATATTCAAATTACTGAAGCTGAGGAGGCACGAATCTGTGGCTTCTTATTCCTCTTCTGATGGTAAATATTACAGTTACAAGTAGTAAAGTAAGAGCTGATGTGTTGGAGTTCTGGGCTAAACACGTAGAACATAAAGGTAAGGATTAAATCAGTAAAGGAAAAAGTCAAATCACAGACTCAATTCTCGTGTCAGTGAATAGCAAGCCAAATGGCTCTCAGCCTCAGATATACGTGACCGTTTTTCAAGGAACTCCAAAAAATACAAACACCTAGACCCCTCTCCAAACCTACTAAACTAAGACCTTCAAAAAAATGCAAGGATAATGCCATTAAACCATTTTAAAAATAATAATACTGATGTGGGAAAAAACAGTTCCACATATAATTCTGGAGCACAACCGTGGTTAAAATCCACAGATGTGGCCAAAATTTCTAAGCTTACACACACCTCCCTACCTGCCCACTTCATTAGTGTTGTCTTCCAGACAGTTCTGGACCTGGAGTGTTTGATGTCGGTGAGACCATAATCAGGTGCAGGACCTCTCTGCGAAGCTATTGTTCAGGCTGCAGACCTTGAGTCCCCTCCCCTCTCCATCATGGGGACAAAACAGAAAGTAGCCAAGGCCAGAACAACAATTCATGTAGCAGGTTTCTTTAAAGGTTTCTGTTTCCTAACTCTAGACTCCACTTTCATTAACTTTTTACAAGATGTACTTGCTGGAAATCAAAATGTTCTCTGCAGAATAAAAAGAAAAAATTAAGAAAGAAATTAAAAATAAATAAATAACAATTTTAAAAAATGTTCTCTGTACTTTGAAAGTACAACTTAGGCAGTGAGTCATGATTAAAGCTTTTTACAACCCTAAGCAATCAATCAATCAGTCCATCAATCAATAATAAAGGTGCACAGTATTTCATTACACAATGCAGGCAACAACATATTCTTTGTATGACCATGTCATACAAATTTCATGTCTTTTAGGTTTGCTATTCTCGTCTCGCTATTTTTTGGGTCCACCCAACCATTTTGGATCTAGACAGGATGAAAGCATCATTCTGTTTTGTATTCAAGTCATGTTTTCGAGCTCGATGTAGAGCAGATGTTTGTGAGAACAAATAATGAGACTGGTCCACAGAGGAAAAGCCCAGGGAAAGCACTTTTGCTAACCTTTCTCTCATGCGTGTGAAATGTGCTCACACTGTAAGTACGTAAGTGATGCTTTATTAAACTCAGGGATTTGAAGTTCAGTTTTGGGTTTTTTGCCTTGAAGGCTTAACTGTTTGTCTTTAGCCTTGTGGGGGTAGGCTCTGTGGCACTTCGTCAGAATTCAAAATCTAAAACCTCACATATGTTACAATAAGGTGTGGAACAAATAAATCACACAATTAAATGAATCTGTCAGAAATTTTCATCTCTCATTGGCCTACTAAATATAATCTCCAGTTGGATGTTTAAGTCCTAAATTCCAAAAAACTTAGTGATAAAGTCATTTAGCAGTTGTCAGCTAATTATCCATGATTTGTTTCATCCTATGCTTTTGAGAATCAAACTCTAAAAACTTTTAAACTCCACCTGTTAGACATTTGAATTCCAATCAAGTCAGCCTAAAGGTTCCAAGTATCTTACTTCCTGGTGATTCACAATGCTCTGTTTAAGTAATGAGGCATATTTTTGTGTAGAAAGTGACTGTGAAATAAATCTAATTGTACATGTAAGTTGGTTAATATTTTAATATCTATGTTACTGTATTAACAACAATGAAGATTACCGCAAAAATTCTGGTCAGCCCACATTTTGTATTAGCCCCAAGAATATTCTTTCTAAAGTCATTCTTCTCCATGCAGCTAACCCAATACCCATTAGTGATGTTTCTCAATATAGAACATAATGATAGAAAGCCAGTCTTTCAAAAAATTCTGCTTTAGATGATCTGGATCAAATCACAGGAGCCAGTTTGCATGAACTAAGCAAAGGAGGAGTGATTTTACTGCAACAACCACCATTTTTTGCTATATGACTGTGCAGAAAATCAGTGTTTTTAATAGTTATATTTTGGCTAGTGTTGTATTTTATGTTTGGGTTTTTTTTTTTTTGAGACTGTGTAGACATAAAATTCTCACAGAAAAAAAGGATAAACAAAAAAAGTACTCCTTGCTGTCTTGTTTAATTTTTTTATACCTTACTATGTTCATAAGTAATTTGAGGTAGCTTTAAATAAACATAAAATAGAATAAAAAAGAAAGAAATCTTGAGTCCAATAATCCAGGGAGAAAAAAATCAAGAGATAAAAACCAAGAATTTAGGTTATAATATAAACTCCACTGCTTAGCAATAAACATGAGTTAGGCTATGAGCTTTCTAGGAACTAAAACAATGGGAAAAATTATCTGTTATGTGACCCCCAGTATCCATAAGATAAAAATAAACTCACGTGTCTGATGTGAAAGAGGTGTTTGCTAAGGCTTCCATCTCAATCATGTTGTAATATAAATGTTTCAAGTCAACCTTACACCTTAAACACAATGTTGTATGTCAGCTATAACAACAACAAACTGGTTGCTCAAAAAAAAAAACTAAGTATCCCTAAAAGTAAATCCTGAGAGACATTCTTTTCTTCCCCTCTGAAATGTAAATAAGAGGGTTTTCAACAACACCCCTGCAGTAAATACAAACATAAGATGCTCAGGGTTCTTTCTAACCATGTCTCTCACAGCAGGTCAACAGAAACACAATGCAGAGACAACAAAACCCAGCTGTGTAAAAGCGCTGGGGAGGAGGGGTGCCACAAGAGTGCAGCACAAGCAAGCAGCTGTCTTGTCTGACAACTCATGAATACATTTTTCAGGATCTAGAAGAGTAGCTGGTGGTGTATCTTTCAAGCCACACTCCATAAACTTTTGATGAATAGTGAGGCATAATGAATTGAAGATATTATTTTCTAACAAATAGAATATAAACGAATGATTCAGTTTCTCAGTGGATCTTCATCTGGATTTCATTGAAAGGCCCTATTGATCTAAAGCTTCCGTAGACATAACTGATATTCTCATCAAGGGATTACCAGAACTAAGGGCTCCGACACGTCCCTGATCCACAGCCTACTTACCCCAGCTATGTGAGATGATATGGTCCCTAATTCCCCACCTCTTCCCTCCTCCATCTTTTATAAGAAGATGAAAGACAAGACTATTTGAGACGTTAATAAATTGCTATCACGCTATTCAGCCTCATTTTTAAAATATGGAATTAATTCTGAAATTAAGAAAAAGCAAAGCATAGACTAGACACAGACTACCATAGACTACCAAAGTCCTGTTCTAATGTGTCTGAGCTTCTTGGTGTCAAACCCATCAGGGGTAACAGTTCACAAAGCTCAGGGACCAGATGGTAAAGGCACAGGTTGCTTTGCAAAGCACTAGAAAGCATTTGGAATCTTCTTGCTATTCAATGGATTGCCTGACATTTGTTTTGCCTACAGAAAACACAGGTACATCTACTACCACACTTACTACACCTACTCATCAACAACTGCTAAAATGGACCAATATTACTTGTTGGCTCTTCCCTCAGGCCCGAGTCTCGTTCCCAATTTGATGTAGAACAAATAATTAGGGCCAAGTCACTGGACAGGTAGTACTTTCATAATGAGCCAGAGGCAGAGTGTCGATTTGTCTGATTCAGTTTTTATAATCCACATCCTTTCCACTGAAGTTTTCTTCCCTTTAAGCTCGAGACAACCAGGTTAAACAATTTAATACTTACTCTTAGAAACAGGACCCCAGTCGATATTAAAAAGTCATTATAAAATTACTACTTACTGTCCAGCAAGCAATCTGAAAAGAGCTGTAAACTCAAGAGTTGTTCCAAAAGTCAATATTCCTAATTCACCAGGCCAATGTTTGTAGGAAAAAAGCTTGATGCTCTAGCCCTCCTTGGCTTGTAAGGAGTCAGACAGGCTCGGCTGGGATTTTGACGGCAAATTAATAAAGGGAGGTGAGGCAAGGGTTAAGAGAACTAACAAGGGAAAGTGAAACACTCAGAAGTTCAACAGTAGGAAACTGTCCCATCTTCAGGCCCCAGAGGCTGGTGGAGAAAAACAATGTAACCAAAGGCATTGACAACTGTCTTTCAACGCCTTTTTAATCAAGGATGCACAGAGAACTTCCTTCACTTAATTGGGAGGAAAAGGGAATCAAGACATAAAGAGAAACTTGATTGAAACATGCTAGCAAAGACTTTTCACCTACATACCACCATTTTCACATAGAAATGTAATTTGCACATATGCAACAAGGAAACACATTTCAAAAGGTAATTGAAACTTGAGCAAAACAGCTGGTCTGAAACAAAAGCTGGCTCTCAAGGTGAGTTTTTTCCCCCAACTTAAATGTAAAATTTGGAAGAATACTGCCTGAAACACCCCCATGATAGTTAGTGAAAATGATATGCTGCAGCAGGCAGGGTGACTCACGCCAGCAGAGATTCACCCAATATGACCCCCTAGAGAGAAAAGGAAAAGTAAGGTCAACAATAATTTAAAACTTTAGAATTATTCCAGAAACCTACACATTCCCAGACTGGAAGTTGAACTGGAAGCCGGAGTGTTTCTCTGCCCAGCAGGAACATTTAAATTAGGGAAGAATATACATCTGCAAAAGAACCTTCTATCCTTAGGAGGATGTGACCACAAAAGGGGAAAAAATAATTTATATGATGAATGAATTGCTCTGGGACATGCAAGATACATGTTGCAACACAACCCTTTAATTTTCTCCAATTAATTAGAAGCTCAAGTCCCTCCTCCTTCAAACTGGCAGGAAGACATATGAGTAATTTTGGGCTCTCTGCACCCTTCCTAGGACTGCTAAAATAAATCTATAGACTGATAGATCAATAGATAAATAAAACTGACCTTTCAGCTTTTCAGGTTCTGGGCAGAGAAGAGCCTCAGTCTGTGGCTGTCACAGATGCCATTTGGTCTTGGGGCCACAAGATGCCACTGTGAAGCAGGAGTCTCTCACCATCTGTCCAAGCTGTCGGGCCATCTGCGGCCCAAGCCAACAAGCTTTATTTGTTGGTAGGCAGCAGCCTGGCAGCTTCACCCACTTTCAGGCCAAGCTTGGCCACCATGAGGCTTGGCCCACCCTTCAGGCGACAGCTCTGTCCTCATAGGTGTCCCCTCAGATCCTGATCCTCAGAGTTGCAGCATTTAAGTGAAGTCAGGACTTTCCGCCTCCCAGGAGGCCAAATACCCTTTCTTTCTCTTACTCCTGGGGGATAAACCTGTTACCAGACAGAGAACGGGTTCCAAACTCAGGTTCAGATGCTCAAAATCATTACTCACGAGACAACTGATGGTAGGAGAGGACAGCCGCTTTATTCAGGAAGCCAGCAATCTGAGAAAATAAGGGACTAAGGTCCCAAAGACCATCTTTCATGTCCAGATGAAGTGGGAGGGGCTTAAAGGGGAAAGCGCCAGACTTGTAGGAGGCAGGGAGCGCTGCCTGCGGGAGAAGCAGATGCCCAGGCAGTTAGTCCGTTTATCCACAGGACTCTGAACAGACTTGCTGGCATCCGCGGCAGCTGTTTTTGAATACAATGTGGTCAGGCCTTATCTTCCGGAAAAGTTCGGTCCTTCACTCCTCAAGGCCAAATTTGGTCTGCAACTCTCAAGCAAAGCAGGTTACTTCTGCTATAGAGTAGGGACCTTAGGTCAGCAAGCAGGGTCCTTAAGCTTGAAGTTAGTTAACCATTAAGACCAGTTGGACCAGTTCAAACCCAGGCAGATTTTTTTTTTCTCTCTCTCTCCTTTCAACACTATAAATCTTGGTTTATTCTTCTCCTTTTTTTAGGTCAATTACCTTAAACACAAGCACCTGTGCGCCATGCAAATCTTCTCAATGGCTTTCTTTCAGAAGGCTCTGGGCTAATCTGCCAGCATCAATCAAGTGGAAGACCCTCCGTGAGTAAGAAAAACTCAAGTGTTAGGAATCCACAAATTTCTGGGAGAGAAAATAAAATCCACTTCCTTCTTTCCTGATGATGCTGCAAGGGAAAATGAAGAACGTAATTTTGTAGGTCACCCCACTCTCCTAAATTCATAATAAATCTATTTTTTCATTTACTATTCAAAAAACATTTAATGAATTCCAACTGTGTTTCAGGCAGTATGAAAGGCATTGGAGATGGAATAGTGAGAAAAAAGTATTGTCCTGCTATTACAGAATTGACCATCTCAAGTTACCATAACGCAAGCCTATAGACTCACCTCTGGAGAAACAGAAAAAAGTGCAAGCCTCGAGCCCTGTGTGAGAAGGGTGTTTAAACACAGCTAAGATACGACATGTACATAAAATTATCTATGCTAAAAAACAAAAGTACAAGTGGAAGATTCCTTACATGGTCCTAGTTGTGACTAAACAATTGCCAAATTTTAGGAGCAGAAAAATTTTTAGGAGGAATAGGCATTTAACTCAGAACCTGAGGAAGATGAAGAATCTTGAAACGTAAGGAGAGGAAACTCCAAAATTATATTAAGTTACAATAAAGGTGAGAAAATTCCTAAAAATTCAGCATATTTAAAGAACTTTTAAGGGGAGCAAAAAACACTTTAATTTTGTTTTTAAAGAAATATTAAAATACACAGACTGGCATATGAGAGTATATCACTTCACTCTTTAGAAAGCTACTGTCAGTTGTGTTTTCAACTTGGAAGTATCAGATAAACTCATAATCCATAATACTATCCTTCAATTTCCTTGTATCATGAAAAAAAATTTGTTTCTCCCTGTTTCTTCTTCATCTGCAAAACGTCAGTAGAGAAACCCCCCATCAGAAACCAAACACTTTATAGGAGCACCTGGGTGGCTAAGTTGGTTAAGCCCTTGATTTCAGCACATGTCATGATTTCACAGTTCGTGAGTTTGAGCCTCACACTGGGCTCTGCACTGATGGTGTAGAGCCTGTTCAGATCTCTGTCTCCTTATCTCTCTACCCCTCCTGGGCTCATGTGCTCATATGCTCACTTGCTGTATCTCTCTCAAAAATAAATAAACGTTAAAAGAAACACTTTATACAATCTCAATGGAAGAATAAATCAACTTGATAATTTGGCAATTATCACTGAAAGTCTAAAAATGATAAAACCATCTTGACTGGTAAATCCACTTTTGAAAATTTATCTAATGCCAACAGATACATGAAACGATGCTCAACATCCTCATCATCAGGGAAATACAAATCAAAACCACACTGAGATACCACCTCATGCTGGTCAGAGTGGCTAAAATGAACAAATCAGGAGACTATAGATGCTGGCGAGGACGTGGAGAAACGGGCACCCTCCTACATTGTGGTGGGAATGTAAACTGGTGCAGCCGCTCTGGAAAACAGTGTGCAGGTTCCTCAAAAAATTAACAATAGAACTCCCCTATGACCCAGCAGTAGCACTGCTAGGAATTTATCCAAGGGATACAGGAGTGCTGATGCACAGGGGCCCATGTACCCCAAAGTTCATAGCAGCACTTTCAACAATAGCCAAATCATGGAAAGAGCCTAAGTGTCCATCAACAGATGAATGGATCAAGAAGATGTGGTTTATCTATACAATGGAATACTACATGGCAATGAGAAAGAATGAAATCTGGCCATTTGTATGAATGTGGATGGACCTTGAGGGTGTTATGCTGAGCAAAATAAGTCAGGCAGAGAAAGACAGATACCATATGCCTCTACTTATAGGGGGACCTTAACAGAGGACCATGAGGGAGAAGAAGGGGAAAAATAGTTGGGGAGAGGGAGGGAGGCAAACCATGAGAGGTTCTTGAATACTGAGAACAAACTGAGGGCTGATGGGGGTGGGGAGAAGGGAAGAGAGGTGATGGGCATGAAGGAGGGCACTTGTTGGGACAAGCACTGGGTGTTATATGGAATCCAACTTGACAATAAACTATGAAAGAAAAAAATGAATTAAAAAAGAAAATTTATCTAAAGAAAAAATAAAAAATTTCACAAAGATTTTGATGAAAGATATTCATTATCATTATTTTATAAAAATAATGATTTTTTTGAAAGTGAAATAAATTTAAGTCAACTGACATATCCACAGTCATGGAGATGGCTAATTTATAGTACAGTCATATAAAAGACGGATCTCGAAAATACTTAATGATACAAAAATACTGCTCACAAGGTGAAACAATCAGGTTATAAACTATGAACAGTATGACCTCAAATATATAAAATATTATGTGCATATAACATACAGATGGAAAGAAAGATGTTAAAAAATATTGAGTTATTATCTCTTGCCTGTAGCATTCTGAGTGAAATGAATTCCTTCTTTATGCCATCCTATATTATTTGAAATCATCTATAATAGATATATCTTTGGAAAGAAAGTCTTTCACTTGCAGTCTTTTGACCCCAGCCCCCTCAGCTGTAGAAGAATGGGCTTTAGACTGGGTATAGTTTCTTTTATTTTATTTTATTTTATTTTATTTTATTTTATTTTATTTTATTTTATTTTATTTTATTTTATTTTATTTTATTTTATACAAATAGTTTATTGTCAAATTAGTTTCCACATAACACCCAGTGCTCATCCCCACAAGTGCCTCCTCCATGCCCACCCCTCCTCCCCCCCACATCCACCAGTCCTCAGTTTTTGTCAGCATTCAAGAGTCTCTCATGGTTTGCCTCTCTCCCTTTCCCCACCATTTCCGCCCTTCTTCTCCCCCTTGGTCCTCTGTTAAGTTCCTCCTAATCCTCCTATACGTGCACACATATGATATTTGTCCTTCTCTGCCTGACTTATTTCGCTCAGCATAACACCCTCAAGGTCCATCCATGTTGCTACACATGGCCAGATTTCATTGTTTCTCATTGCCATGTAGTATTCCATGGTATAGATAAACCACATCTTCTTGATCCATTCATCTGTTGATGGACACTTAGACTCTTTCCAGGTTTTAGCTATTGTGGAGAGTGCTGCTATGAACATTGGGGTACATGTGCTCCTATGCATCAACATTTCTGTATCCCTTGGGTAAATTCCTAGCAGTGCTATTGCTGGGTCATAGGGGAGTTCTATTGTTAGTTTCCTTAGGAAGCTCCACACTGTTTTCCAGAGGGGCTGTACCAGTTTACATTCCCACCAACAGTGTAGGAGGGTGCCCGTTTCTCCACATCCTCGGCAGCATCTAGAGTTCTCTGATTGGCTCATTTTAGCCACTCTAACTGGCGTGAGGTGGTATCTCAGTGTGGTTTTGATTTGTATTTCCCTGATGAGGAGCGATGCTGAGCATCGTTTCATGTGTCTGTTGGCCATCTGGATGTCCTCTTTGGAGAAGTGTCTGTTCATATCTTCTGCCCATTTCTTCACTGGGTTGTTTGCTTTTCGGGCGTGTAGTTTGGTGAGTTCCTTGTAGATTCTGGATATCAACCCTTTATCTGATATGTCATTTGCAACTATCTTTTCCCATTCCGTTGGTTGCCTATTAATTTTCTGGGTTGTTTCCTTGGCTGTGCAGAAGCTTTTAATCTTGAGGAGGTCCCAACAGTTTATTTTTGCTCTTGATTCCCTTGCTTTTGGGGATGTGTCAAGTAAGAAGTTGCTGCGGTGGAGGTCAAGGAGGTTGTTTCCTGCTTTCTCCTCTAGGGTGTTGATAGTTTCCTGTCTCACGTTCAGGTCCTTTATCCATTTTGAGTTTATTTTTGTGCATGGTGTGAGAAAATGATCTAGTTTCATCCTTCTGCATGTTGCTGTCCAGTTCTCCCAACACCATCTGTTAAAAAGGCTGTCTTTTTTCCATCGGATATTCTTTCCTGCTTTGTCAAAGATTAGTTGGCTGTATACTTTTGGGTCCACTTCTGAGTTCTCAATTCTGTTCCATTGGTCTATGTGTCTGTTTTTGTGCCAATACCATACTGTCTTGATGATGACAGCTTTGTAGTAGAGGCTAAAGTCTGGGATGGTGATCCCTCCCGTTTTGGTTTTATTTTTCAGGATTCCTTTGGCTATTCGGGGTCTTTTGTGGTTCCATACAAATTTTTGGATAGTTTGTTCTAGTTTTGAGAAGTATGCTGGTGCAATTTTGATTGGAATTGCATTGAATGTGTAGAGTGCCTTAGGTAGTAATGACATCTTAACTATATTTATTCTTCCTATCCATGAGCATGGAATGTTTTTCCATTTCTTTGTGTCTTCTTCAATTTCCTTCATAAGTTTTCTATAGTTTTCATCATACAGATCTCTTGTATCCTTGGTTAGGTTTATTCCGAGGTATTTTATGGTTTTTTGTGCAATTGTGAATGGGATCAGTTTCTTGATTTCTCTTTCTGTTGCTTCATTGTTGGTGTATAAAAATGCAACCGATTTCTGTACGTTGATTTTGTACCCTGCAACTTGGCTGAATTCTTGGATCAGTTCTAGTAGGCTTCTGGTGGAGTCTGTCGGGTTTTCTATGTAGAGTATCATGTCATCTGCGAAGAGGGAAAGTTTGACTTCCTCTTTGCCAATTCTGATGCCTTTGATTTCCTTTTGGTGTCTGATGGCTGATGCTAGGACTTCCAGCACTATGTTAAACAGCAGTGGTGAGAGTGGGCATCCCTGTCGTGTTCCTGATCTCAGGGGGAAAGCTCTGAGTCTTTCCCCATTGAGGATGATGTTAGCTGAAGGCTTCTCATAGATGGCTTTGATGATGTTTAAGTAGGTTCCTTCTATCCCAACTTTCTCGAGAGTCTTTATTAAGAAGGGATGCTGTATTTTGTCAAATGCTTTTTCTGCATCTATTGACAGGATCATATGGTTTTTATCTTTTCTTTTATTGATATGATGGATCACATTGATTGATTTGCGAATGTTGAACCAGCCCTGTAACCCAGGAATGAATCCCACTTGATCTTGGTGGATGATTCTTTTGATATGCTGCTGGATTCGATTTGCAAGGATCTTGTTGAGAATTTTTGCATCCGTATTCATCAAGGATATTGGCCTGTAGTTCTCTTTTTTTGCTGTATCTCTGTCTGGCTTGGGAATCAGTGTGATGCTGGCTTCATAAAATGAGTCCGGGAGTTTTCCTTCGCTTTCTATTTTTTGGAATAGCTTGAGAAGAATTGGGATTAATTCTGTTTTAAATGTCTGGTAGAATTCCCCAGGGAAGCCATCAGGTCCAGGGCTCTTATTTGTTGGGAGATTTTTTTGATCACTGATTCAATTTCTTCACTCGTTATGGGTCTGTTCAGGTTTTCTATTTCTTCCCGTGTGAATTTTGGTAGTGAGTGTGTGTTTAGGAATTTGTCCATTTCTTCTAAGTTGTCCAATTTGTTGGCATATAATTTTTCATAGTATTCCCTGATAATTGCTTGTATTTCTGAGGGGTTGGTTGTAATAAGTCCATTTTCATTCATAATTTTGTCTATTTGGGTGCTCTCTCTTTTCTTTTGGATAAGTCTGACTAGAGGTTTGTCAATTTTGTTTACTTTTTCAAAAAACCAACTCTTGGTTTCATTGATCTGTTCAATTGTTTCTTTGGTCTCTATGTTGTTTATTTCTGCTCTAATTTTTACTATTTCTCTTCTTCTACTGGGTTTAGGGCGTTCTTGTTGCTCTGCCTCTAGTTCCTTTAGGTGAGCTGTTCGATTTTGGACTTGCGCTTTTTCTAATCTCTTGAAATAGGCCTGGAGAGCAATGTACTTTCCTCTTAGGACTGCCTTTGCCGCATCCCATAGATTTTGAATTGTTGTGTTTTCATTTTCATTTGTTTCCATATATTTTTTAATTTCATCTCTAATTGCCTGATTGGCCCATTCATTCTTTAGAAGGGTGTTCTTTAACCTCCATGTTTTTGGAAGTTTTCCAGACTTCTGGAAAGTCTTTAAAGTGATTGTCTTTAATTTAAAGTCCAGTTTGTCTGATATAAGTATCGCTACTCCGGCTTTCTTTTGATTTCCTGTAGCATGATATATATTTCTCCACCCCCTTACTTTTAATCTGAAGGTATCTTCCCGTCTAAAATGAGTTTCTTGTAGACAGCATATAGATGGATTTTGTTTTTTAATCCATTCTGCTACCCTATGTCTTTTGATTGGAGCATTCAGCCCATTTACATTCAGTGTTATTATTGAAATATGTGGGTTTAGAGTCGTTGTATCTTTTGTAGGATTCATGTTTGTGGTGGTGTCTCTGGAATCTTTGTTCCTTGCAACCTTTCCTTCAGAGCATCCCCCTCAGGATTTCTTGTAGGGCTGGCTTCGTGGTGACAAATTCTTTCAATTTCTGTTTGTTTGGAAAGGTTTTTATCTCTCCTTCTATTTTGAATGACAGGCTTGCTGGATAGAGGATTCTTGGCTGCATATTTTTACTGTTCATCACATTGAAGATCTCCTGCCATTCCTTTCTGGCCTGCCACGTTTCAGTAGATAGGTCTGTCACCACTCTGATAGGTTTCCCTTTGTATGTGAGGGCCCTTTTCTCCCTAGCTGCTTTCAAAATTCTCTCTTTGTCCTTGTATTTTGCCATTTTTACGATGATATGTCGTGCAGAAGATCGATTCAAGTTACGTCTGAAGGGAGTCCTCTGAGCCTCTTGTATTTCCACATTGACTTCCTTCCCCAGGTCGGGGAAGTTCTCTGCTATAATTTGTTCCAGGACTCCTTCAGCACCTTTCCCTCTCTCTTCCTCTTCTGGGATTCCTATGATACGGATATTGTTGCGTTTGACTGTGTCGCTGAGCTCTCGAATTCTTCTTTCCTGTTCCTGGATCAGTTTGTCTCTTTTTTTGTCAGCTTCTTGTTTTTCTAGAATGGTGTCTTCTAAATCACTTATTCTCCTTTCTGCCTCTTCAAGCCATGCATTGGAGGCCTCTAATTTATTATGTATCTCATTTATCGCATTTTTTAATTCTTCATGCCTATTTTTATTTTCCATTCTGTCTGTAGCCATAGTTTCTTTGATGTCCCTATGTTTTTTCAAGCCCTGCTATTAATTTTACCATTATTATTCTAAAATCTTGTTCACTTATGCTGCTGATATCTGTTTTGAGCAGTTCATTAGCTGTCATTTCTTCTTGGAGTTTCTTTGGAGGAGAGCTCTTTCGTTTCGTCATTTTAGTTAGCTTTCCGGCTCTTGTTGGTTTTAAAGACCTGTTATGCTCTCTGTTTCTATGAGCACTGCTATATCCAAGAAGACTCTTTGACTTTCCAGGGCCTATCCTTTCAGAGATTGTTTTTTGAATGGTATCCCTCAGTCACTCTTGTTGGGACCTTAGTTATTTTATTTTCCTATTCGTAGTGATATTTGGGACTCTTCACCTTGTGTACTCTAGCTTGTTTCTTGAGGTAGCCCTGGAAAAGAAAACAGACAGACAAACACACAGGGAGCAGGAGCACACAAACACACAGGCTGATTCAACTAACATGCAAAGTGAGAGGGAAAATGAAAAAGTTAATAGAAAAGACGGAGGAGGGAGGGCGAATAAGGAGCATAAAATACATAAAAGGGTCAAAAAGGGGAAAAGAAAAGGAAAAAAGAAGAAAACCGATGGACAAAGAACGGTTTAAAGCATATACCTGGATTTCCCAGCTACAGTTAAATAGCCGTGTGTATGCAGTGCTGGTTGAAGAGCATAGAGAAAAAGAGAGAAGGCAGGACGAGACAAGGCAGATTTGGAAATAGAATGAACAGGCAGAAGGGATAAGAAGTTTTTTTCAAAGAGGTAAAGGGTAGAATATGGTTGGATAGGTGAGAGAAGGATGCTGGAATTATCCAGAGAAACTATATAGTCTAATTACTCCTGAGAGAAATAGCTGAAAAAGTCGGTAGGTGTAGAATTTACATTTACAGAATGGACTCGTTGTGATTGTTTAAGCAAGCTGGCGACCAGAGTTAATCAGGTCAGTGTTTTGGGGAAAAAAGCGAGAAAAGAGAAAGAAGAAGAAAAAAAGAGAAAAGAAAGGGAAAAAAAAGAAGAAAAAAAGGGAAAAAAAGGGGAAAAAGAAAAAAAAAAGGGAGGAGGGCACCTCTCAGGCAGGGATGGGCGTGGCGTGATCCGATGCCTCAGGCGGGGGTTCTGCCTTGGCGATTGTGGGGAGGAGAGTGACGGTGCTCCAGTCCCTTCTTGAACCCCGCGCTGCAGCTCGCTTTTTTTTTTTTTTTTGGCGTGTCAACTCCCCGTTCCGGGGACGCAGCCGAAGTTGGTTGCACTCTTCAACCCAGGCCAGTTCCAATCTCCAAATCCCAGTCCGCGCCCCACTGAAGTTGCCTTAGACACAGCTTCCCAGACAACCCCCTCGGGCTATTCCAGGCTCCCTGCTGAGCTCTGGGGGCGGAGTCAGGATCGCTGCTTCCTTCTCTGGGTCGGGCTGGTGCGCATGCGCAGGGGCTTGCCTGCCGGGTCCGTGTAGCCTGAGCCCACTGGAGTGAGGAAAACCGGGTCTCTCTATGGCTCGTCACCCGAAACACGGACTCACAGGCAAATTTCCCAGTTTTTAGCTCTTTGCCTTCCCTCTCGAGTTCCAGCCAGCCAGGAGCGCGGACGCCTGGTGTCTGCGCGTCTCTTTCAGGGGTCCCAGCTGCCCTGGAGCTACAATGGCGGCAGGCGCGCCGCCGCTGGAGTGAGGAAAACCGGGTCTCTCTATGGCTCGTCACCCGAAACACGAACTCACAGGCAAATTTCCCAGTTTTTAGCTCTTTGCCTTCCCTCTCGAGTTCCAGCCAGCCAGGAGCGCGGACGCCCGGTGTCTGCGTGGCTCTTTCAGGGATCCCAGCTGCCCTGGAGCTACAATGGCGGCAGGTGCGCCCGCGCCGCTTTAAAACCCAACCTCCAGGAGCGGCACAAAGAAGCAGTTTGTGTGATCAGCCTCCCCCAGGACCAGTTGTCGCGAGGGGACCTGGTGTGCAGGTATTTGGCAAGTTCGGTCTTTCTATGCACCGAGCGGAGATTTTTCTGTCTCGGACTCTCCTTTTCCCCTCTCACTCCCCTTAGAGGGTAGAGGGGGATCGCCTCCCACCCTGGAGGCTCCGATCCCGGCCCGATTTTACCTTCCCCGGTTCGCACTCATGTTAGAAGGCTTTCTCAGTGGTTTCTGCGTCCTTTTTCTCCCAGTCTCTCAGGTTTTGTATGGTTTCCAATGGCTTCAGATCTTTTCTGTGTGATGTATGGGCGCGAGTGCAAGTACGGAGCTCCTTACTTCTCCGCCATCTTGCCCCCCCTCCTAGACTGGGTATACTTTCTTACCAAGAGTTGGAGTTCTCTCAGGTTATGATGGACCTAGCACCTTGTGTGGGAATATCTTTCTGCATTTCAGACTGCTCACTGTAGATTTCCTTGCTCAGCTTAAGCATTGTGTCATATGTTTCCTGGCTAACCCCACTGTTGTGTCTGTCCCCTGAATGGCAGGGATGGGGTCCTTCATTCTTTGACATGAGAAGGGTGTGAGCAGATCAATTACCTTTGATCAGCTGTATTGATAAAAACATAAGTACGAATGGGCTAAACACACCAATGAAATGAGACAAATTTTCAGATTAATGAAAAAAACAAGATTCAACTATTTGTTGTTTATAACAAACTCATTTTTTTACAGATAATTGACTGTAAAAGGATGGAAAATGATGTACGTTACTACCACTAGCCAAAATAAAGTTTCAGTAGCTGCATTAGTATCAGACATATAGAATAAGGAAGATGATAAGTGAAAGGCAAGCATAAAATAAGAATAGATGGGTCAGTTATCTAAAAAGACATAACAATTCTAATTTTGTAGGCACATAACAACAAAGTTTCAAAAATACGTGCAGTAAAATGTGCTAGAACTGACAAATCTGCAGTTGTAGAAGAAGAGATAGAATAAGTGGAGAGATATCAGTAAAGATACAGAGAGCCTGAAAAGCAGTAGCAACCAACTCGACATAATTGACATTTATAGAAGACTTCACTCAACAAATTGCAAAATATACATTCTTTTCCACTGTGTGTGATACATTCATCAAGACAGATGTTATTATGCCAATACATTAAATATAAACAGATATAAAAGAATACAAATCATACAAGGGATGTTCCCAAAGCATAGTAGAATTTAAATACCAATAACAGAAAGATATCTGAGAAATCTCCAAATAGTAGGAAACAAACAAAGCACTTCCGAATACTCTAAAAAGAAGGGACACTTTCCAACTGTTACTATGAGGCTAATATTACCCTGAAGCCAAAACCAGATGAAAAGAGTACAAGAAAGAAAGAAAGAAAGAAAGAAAGAAAGAAAGAAAGAAAGGAAGAAAACTACAAACCAGTCTTTTTCATGAACATAGATGTAAAAATCTTCAGTAAGTACTAACAAATTTTATCAAGAAATGCTTAAAATAAATGATACCTGGGACGCCTGGGTGGCTCAGTTGGTTAAGAGTCCGACTTTCATCTAGGTCATGATCTCACTGGTTTCAAGTTCGAGCCCCACGTTGGGCTCTGTGCTGACAGCTCAGAGCATGGAGCCTGTTTGGATTCTGTGTCTCCTTCTCTTTCTATAAACAAACAAACAAACAAACAAATCTATCTCCATGATCAAGTAAGAATCATCCCAGCAGTACAAAGCTGATTAAAAAATCAAATAGTATAATCCACCATATCAGTAGACTAAGGAAGAAATGCCATACGACCATTGTAATAGATGAAGGAAAGCATATGGTAAACTTCCACACCACTGATGTGATGAAAACTATCGGCAAACTGATAAAACACATCTACAAGAACCTACAGTAAACATAATTTTGAAAGACTGAATGTTTTCTCTCTAAGATTAAGAATAGGGTAAGATTGTCCTATTTCACTACTCTTGTTTAACATCATACTGAGAGTTATACCCAGTGTAATGAATAAAGCAAGAAAAATAAAAAGTACACAGATTGAAAAGAAATAAATACAATTCTTTTATTCAAATATGATATAATTATCTATATAGAAAATCTTAAATAATTCCAAAAACTTAGAATATAGAAATAAAATCAGCTAGTTCTCAAGTTATATGGTCAATATAAAAGAATCAATTATATTTCTTTATACCTGCAATGCATATTTAAAATATAAAATTAAAGAAAAGAACCATTTATAATATCATAAAAATACATATAAATATAACACATATGTGTAGACTTTATGCTCAAATTTGCCAGGTGCTGATGACAGCAAACGAAGAACTAAAGAAATAAAAACATTAACCACTCTCTTAAATTGGAGGAATAAATTTTGTTAAGATATCAATTCTCCCCAAATTTTATCTACAGTTTCAGTGTAATCCAAAGCAAAATCCCCACAATCCTTTTTGTAGATGGCAACAAAATTCTAAAATTTATATGGAAAGTCAAAAGAACTGGGATCATCAAAACAATTTGGTAAAAGAAGTACAAACTTGGAGGACACAGTACAGATTTCATGATTTACTAATCAAGAGAATATGTGATATTGGCTGAAGGATGAAGACAATCATTAGAAAAGAATAGTATCTAGAATTAGTCTTACATGAATATAGTCAACTAATATTTGACAAAAATGAAAAAGCACTTCAGAAAAGGGAAAAAATCATATTTTCAACAAATGGTGTTTTTAAAACTGAAAAGCAGGAACCTCAGCACATACCTCATCTGTTATTCAAAATTTGACAGATGGTAGTTATACTTGTGGTGATAAACTAGTCCAATTACAATGGTGTACACCTGAAACAAACGTAACAAGTATACTCAGATAATTTTTTTTTAATTTTTTAAAAATTTGAGGAGCGCCTGGGTGGCTCAGTGGGTTGAGCATCCAACTTCAGCTCAGGTCATGATCTCCAGTCTGTGGGTTCGAGCCCCGTGTCGGGCTGTATGCTGACAGCTCAGAGGCTGGAGCCTGCTTTGGATTCTGTCTCCCCCTCTCTCTGCCTGTCCCCGCGTAGAACTAACTCTCTCTCCCTCTCTCTCTCTCTCAAAAATAAATAAACCTTTAAAAAAAAAACTGACCATAGACCCAAAATACAAAGTAAAACTCTCAAAATTCTAGAAAAAAATAGGAGAAAATTGTTTATAGTTTGAGTTAGGCTAAGATATTTTAAAAATATGACACCAAATGTTCAATCCATGGGGAGAAAAAAATAAATTGGGATTTATCAAAATCACAAACTTCTGCTTTGTGAAAGACATTGTTAATACAATGAAACGACAAGCCACAAGCAGGGAGAAAATGTTTGCAAATCACATTTGTTACAAAGGACTTGTATATAAAATGTATAAAGAACACTCAAAACTCAACAAAAACGAACAATCTAATTTGTTTTCAATAAATAAAAGGTCTGAATAGACAACTAACCAAAGAAAACGTCCAGCTGGAAAATGAGCACATTGAAAGAGGTTCAACATAACTAATAATTAAATTAATAATATAGACATTCAAACCACAATATTAAATGAACAGACATTTTCTTAGAGTGGCAAACCATCAAAACTCTGACTACATCAAGGGCTCAGGGAATAATGAGCATCTGGAAGTCCTGTACACAGCTGGTGGGAACGGGAAATGTATGATCACTTTGAAAAACCAAGTTTGGCAGGGATGTCCGGGTGGCTCGGTCGGTTAGACATCCAACTTCTGCTCAGGTCATGATCTCACCGCTTACGATTGGGAGCCCCACATGAGGCTCTGTACTGATAGCTCAGCGCCTGGAGCTTGACTCAGATTCTGTCTCCGTCTCTCTCTCTCTCTCTCTCTCTCTGTCCCTCCCTTGGTCATCCCCTGTCTCCCTTTCTCAAAATAGAAGTAAACATAAAAAAATAAACAAGAAAGACTGGTTTGGCAGTTTCCTATAAAGTTCAGCATGTACTTATTCCATGAGTCTGCAATCCCAATACCAGGCATTTACTCAAGAGAGAAAACCTCTGGTCACACAAAAACCTGTAAGGGAATATGTATATCAGCTGTGATCATACTTGTCAAAAACTGAGAGCAACCCAGAGGTTTTTCCAGCAGTGAATTGATCAACAAAATGTGGTTCATACAGACAATAGAATAGTACTAAGAAATTTTTTTTAAAAACCCACAAATAATATTGATTCGTGCAATAGCATGGATGAATCTTAAATAACTTTTGCTAAGCAAAAGAAGCCAGAAACCAAGTTACATAATTTCATTTTTAGGACTCTCTGGAAGGTTAAAAATGATAGGAATAGACAACAGATCAGTTGTTGCCAATGATTAGGGGTAGAGGGTGAAGTTGACTATAAAAAAACAGGAGAGAATTTTTGAGGTAATAAAAATGTTCTATATCATGACTGTGGTGGTTTTCTGAATATGTCCACATCCGTGAAAAGGGATACCATAGAGAGTAAACTCTTTTTCATGTAAATTTAAAAAGAACCAGGAATAAAGGGAACACAACATAGAAAATAGAAAATAAAATATAATAAGTGAACCTAACTGAATTACAAATAAATAATATAAGGACAGTAATGAGGTTGAGGGGAAAAAAGTAACCTAATTTAACTCCTAAGAATAGTATTTTGACTGGACTAAACACCAAAAAATATACATGAAACCAGTACTCTGGTAACCTTGTTTCTTGTGAATATGTGTTAGCAACTTCTAAGGACCTTTATATGTATACTATAATCGAAATAATATGTAAATACAGATAATAAAGGTCATGTTTCTCACTGTTGGAGAAATAAGTTACGAATAAGGTGGACGAACCCTGTGGGGCTGAACTGGAATCAGAAGTATCAGTATAAACTGATGGCTTCTACTGTATACAGAGAGATAGGTACAGAAATAAATTATAAAAGAGTGTAATAAGATATGGCAACGTCATGTTCACCCTGACATGTTGCACTGAGAAAGGCACATCATTTCTGTGGTGTTCTTAACAAAAATGGATATCCCCAGTGTAACCATTGGAAAACATTAGGCAAACTTAAATTGAGAGAGATTTGAGAAAATAACAGAGTATTCTTCAGAAGTGTATGCCCCTGAAAGATAAGGAAAGACCAAGGGGCGCCTGGGTGGCTCAGTCGGTTAAACATCAGACTCTTGGTTTTGGCTCAGATCATAACCTCACAGTTCTGGTCTCCTCTCTTTGGTGTTTTAAGTATTGCTCATTTCCCCTGAACGGTCTCATAGCCACCATCATGGCAAACCCTGTGTCCAGCACAAGCCGGTAGCTTTGTCACAGCGTCAAGTCACCAGTCTCTTTACTCATTACCTCTCGCTTGAAATAAATTTACTACAGTGCAACTTATATCTCATTTCTTCACTGTTCAAGTAGCTACAATAATTTTCTGACATCTATCTATTCCACTGTGAATTATGCACTCATAATGGAATTTATGAATTCTTCTTAGCTTGTCCTAGATCTAATCTTATAACTTTACTCTTTTTAATATGCAAACAAAGTTTAATTACACCAACTGCTTAACCCCTCCCTTCATAAGTCATTAATCTTTGCATCCAAGCAGCTCCTTCTTTTATCTGCTGAATCTAATCCTGCAGCCTTTAAGATCAAGCTCATCTAACTTCATGTAAAAGGCAGAATGAACCAGTTTCCTGGGTCTCTTTAAATTCTCTACCAAGCTTCTGATGCAAATTGTATCACCTACCCCACTTACCGTGGCTGATTTATTTTCCTTTTCTTCCATCTAATTGTTTCCTGTATTTACTCTTGTCTCCACAGCTAACAGATTATGGAAATAAATTTTTCATGTATTACAGCTATGTATAAAATGCATCCCACCTGGGGCACCTGGGTGGCTTAGTTGGTTAAGCGTCCGACTTTCGCTTAGGTCACGATCTCGCGGTTCGTGGGTTCGAGCCCCGTGTCGGGCTCTGTGCTGACTGCCAGCTCAGAGCCTGGAGCCTGTTTCAGTCTGTGACTCCCTCTCTCTCTGACCCTCCCCTGCTCACGCTGTCTCTCTCTCTCTTTCCTAGAAATAAATAAAACATTTTAAAAAAATTAAAAAAAAAATGCATCCCACCTGACAAAAGATATTTGCTTCAGGGTCTCAAAAGTTATAAGAAATGCAATATAAATTTTCTATAGTAATTAAGTATTTCCTATCACGGATGACATTTTTCATTGTTATATAACAGTTTCACTTTTATATCACACAAGGTATGAAAATTCAGGACAGAAAAAATGTCTTTAAAATCATCTTTAATCCTACCGCAGAAAGGTAAACATTGTTAACATGCAGGAATATATTCAAGACTTTTTATTATTCATATATCCAACCATTTCTTTCCGATACCGATATAATGTAACTTGCTTTCCTCAAAATAGTGCATGTATGTGTACACCATTATATACTATTTTATTATACAGATTACCGTAATAGAGTCACCCAAACCTCAATTATTGAAAATTTAATCTTTGCCCAGTTTTTCTGTATTATTAACAGTGCTATAAAGACCATATCTATAAAACACACAATGGTCTGATTGTTTCCACAGAAGAATTTTCTAAAAGTGGAATTACTGACTTAAAAATAACAGACATGGAAAGGTCCATGATATATAACACCAGTTTGTCGTCAGGAAAGTGTACTGATTTACACTTTATCAACTATATGTACAAGTGCTCGTTGTCATCACACTTTCACGAATCATAAATGCCTTTGGTTTAATCTCGTTAGCTTTTCATGTCATGATTTTGTCCACTGGTGCATTTCTCAAACTAATCAGCAGAATTAAGATTTGACTTCCACTCACTGACCACTTCCCCTCACAACCCTTCAGCTTGGACTTGGACCGGTACTTTTTAGAGATGCTATTCAGGTAAGTTCACAGTTCTGCTTCTTTCCATCTCCACTGCTAGTCACCTCACTGTTTTGCTTTAAGGCCAGCCCGTACAGAGGCAGCTTGCACCTGAACAGTGAGAGTGGCGCCACCAAGCTCCTTCCTGGGAAAACTACACTCAGAATCTGAGAATCCGGCTGCCATAGCTTTGAACTGTCTCTGAGCATCCGTGCTTTGTCTCGATTTATTTTGTACTTCTGTTAGCAACTGTGTCTGTCCTAAGTTCTCAGAGAAGCCTGAGACGTTATTATTGGGGTCTTAGAAGACTTGGAAATATTTCTACATAAATTAATGATAATTGCTTCTTCACTTCATGCATTTCAAGTTAGGAGAGTCTTCACAGGAACTTTCAGCTTTCAGATAGCTGGGGAAACCTGTATTTAAAAGCTTCCCTGGTCATTCAAATTAACCAGAATTAAGAACAACCATTAGAATGTAAATATTCAAGGGGCCCTGGGGTAGCTCAGTTGGTTAAGCATCTGACTGTAGCTCAGGTCATGATCTCAAGGTTCATGAGTTTGAGGCCCATATCTGGCTCTCCTGGCAGAGCCCGCTTCTGATCCTCTGATCCTCTCTTTCTGCCTCTCTCCTGCTTGTTCTCTGTCTTGCTCAAAAATAAATAAAATAAAACATTTTAAAAAAAGAATGTACGTGCTCAAAACACCCCATCCATTTTCAACACACTACTTCAGTGAATGACTTTGGGAGTTTTGATCACAACTCACTTCCTAACCATTAAATTAAATGAATAGCTTGGACATGCTGCTATGTAGTCTTTTCACCCCCTGATTTTCCTCTCACTAAGCTGGAATTTTTTTCTCCTTTATATTTGGACATTGACAGCTCTCATATCATCGATAGCCCTTCCTGAGTGCTGCCTTCATCTCCCCATAGATACTCTAGGATTTACCCCAGTCTACAGCCAAATTAACAAATGTTTAACTGCAGAAAACAGTATGAAGACTCTGTGTTTGTCTGCTGTATCCACAGGCCTGGATACCCAGCAAAAACTTAGTATGTACATTAAGAACAAACTCTTACTCCCATCTGTAGACCGTAAATTTCAGGAAGCTTTTGATTGAGAAACAAGTGAGTTGATAATGTAGGATGGATGGCTTTCTAAGTTTGCTCTAAGCATCCAGTTTCAGAAACGTGTACAAGTTGTTGGAAAACATTCAAATAATATTTATTCTAAATGGTTAATATTTATACACAGATAGTTTAGATGACAGCTCTACTTCATTTGAGATTCACCACCCCAAGTATTAAAACAGAAGATACTATTTCATAATATTAGCAGTTTCCAAGAGAAAGCTTAAAGGTGTTAGTTTCCAACCGGAATAACACAAGAGGAGCAAACCTGTGATGGAAAAGACAGTGGACTTCTCCTCCAGGTTAAATATGCTGAAAATCACAGATACCATTATCCAAGGTTAACACCACAGTTATTAGGTAGAAATGCTTGTTCCATTTCTCATTTAAACTCGTACCCTGACTGATGGCTTTCTGCGATAAAAGCATTTATTATTCAGTAGCTAAAAGAGGAGTCAGATCTGCAGAGGGAGTACACGGAGGGGCTGTACTGCTCAGGAAAGGCTCAGCTGTCTCAGTTTCGGCAAGGCTGAATGTATAGGATCTCTCTGAGATTGACTTCCCTTGCAACTATGACTAATGCTAAATATAAACTTAGAGTTAGTACAAGTGAATTCTATGTCAATAAAAACGCATTTAATTAAAACGATGATCTGAAATGATGCAGTGTTTAGGAACAGAATGAATGGCAACCTTATTCCTCTTGGATTTTTCATATTACTGAGGAGACAGGAGAAGCGGGGTAAAGACAGAACAGGCCTTTTTGTACATGAGCACGGTGAGCCTGGTTTCCTCCTGGAAACATAAAAATCTGCCTCTTAATTCCACCCCTACCATTAGATTGGTAGATACATTTCTAAGTCGAAGGCTTCAGTGCCCTGTGGACAGGGAACTGGAATCACTAACCAGTCATGTAAACCTAAGATAATCACTTAAATTCCTTGCTTCTGTTTTGCAACTATAAAATGGCATATTTATTTGAATGCTCTTCCATTTCTACATCCCAGGGATGGAACAAGAATTATATGACATGCTGAGTGTAAAAGCTGCTAGAAAAGTTAACAAGCATTACAAAAACAAGGTGTTTATGGCATTTTTAATCTGGAGCTCTTCCTGAAGGCATGCACCATGTCTTTGCTGGCCATAAAAGTTTCTCAAAATTTTTTTTCTCTCCAAAACATGAAAAGGTGATCATATCCCCATTCATCTAGATCAAGGGTTCTCAATCTGGGCACTTTTGATACCTGAAGCCATATTTAGTTGCAGGGGGCCATCCTGTGCCTTGTGTCATGTTTAGCAACATCTCTGGTCTCTACCTACTAGCTGCCAGTGGTAACCCTCCAGTAGCAATAATGAAGAATGTTTCCAGACATTGCCAAATGTGGAGATGGGGTAGGCAAATCACTCCCACATAAGAACCACTGACTTATATCCTATGTTAAACATGTGGGCATAAAAATTATTTTGTTAAAAGTACATCATTCTTTATAAGATATGCTTATGCATGTCAAATGATAAATTATATGTGTATATATATATATATATATATATATAAATTTCCTTAAAAAATCAGTGATGATGCTGTCAAATCCATTTAGTATGGCATTATTGCCATACTAAATGCTGTTAAAATAAGATTAAATAGGTGAGAGGGATATAAAAACAAGCATCATAGGAAGTTACAAAACAAAAAACTATCAAGGTGAGAGCACAATATTAGAAATAAAAACCAATTAAATATTTGAATACGACCAGACACCATATAATCAAAGCTTAAATGCAAAATAAGAAACAGATAATTAAGTCAATTTAAAGTTAATTTCTTTTGTAAATTGCTAAAGCAAAAGTTGTAATGTCAGCAGATGACACCAATCAAATGTGTGTGTTTGAGATGATCAAGGCATAACTATTTAACCATGAGGAATGAGAACAATAGCCCAGACCCTCAACATTTTCTGAATTTCACAGTTGGTTCTTAAAGTCCCCATTATTTGATGACACTCTGTAAGGGCTGAAATGTAACAAATGAAAAGAAATATCATTTCCTCACATTTTATGGTTTTTATTACTATTGCTTTGGCAGCTAAAGTAACCAGCCATCTGGTTCCTCTGGAGAGGATTCAGAGTGGTAACAGTGTGGTCCACTGCGAAAACCATCATGAAATGAAAGCAACAATAAGCTCCCCTACCCTGCTAGAGCCAAAGATTAGCAAGCAAGAGAGACAGAGGACTAGAGAGACAAATTCAAGGTCAGGGAAAGGCAAAGCAAAGACAGAAAAAGAAGTTTGATGGTACATTTTCTACTATTTTACTAGTGACCAAGTTCATTCTTAAGGCTTATTGTCTTATTTATTTAAAATAAAAGCTCTATTTTATGGGCAATAATAGTTGATAAATGTCCTCTTATTTCCCATTCAGACATTTGAAAAAGTTGTTAAAAGCAGCTGAATAAGTTTAACTTCTGTCTTCCGTTTCATGTGATTAAAACACAGGAGTATTAATTCTAATATTAAATACAATTTTTCTCCCTGTTCTACAACTTGAAAACCAATGAATGACATGCTCTGCCTTGAGTTAAAAACCAATAACATCTGTTAAATTGGTATCCTATAGCAGATCTTTTGCTACATATCTCCAGATACTACTTTGTTTAAACTTAGCACAAGGTTAGGAGGCATTGGTTATATTGTGAGAAGTGTACTTGAATATGGGGAATCCTTTGCACTGAATGTCGATTTAATAGTGGTACTCAAGACTGAATAAAAGGGGGAGAAGTGGGTGAGCAGAAGGAATGTAAGACAATTTAGAAAGCTATAACCATCATGCAATCATGAACTAAAACCTAAAATTCTAAAATTAGAATGTGAGAAATTTAAAAAAAAAATAGGAAGGGTATAAACAAGAGAGGCAAAAATAGAGCCACAGGGCATGGCAATTGGGGACATTGGAGAAGAACCATGAAATAAGCTAAGAATCAGCCAGTCCCATGGATCTAGTTAGTACAAAGCTAGACTGTCTAATAGCAGTGGATAACTGGGTCACTTGGAGTAGCTTGACACTTTAAGCATCACACTGTTATAAAATCACTAGTGCAATTTTAGTCGTGTTATCTATTCCAGACTATTTACCCTGCGGAGATCATTGCCTCCACCCCTATTACTTGCTACCCTACTTCTTTCACTAAAAAAAAAGTCATCAGGCACAAATTCTCTCCTGGTTGTCAAAGTTTCAGTAACTGAGAGTTCTGCATAGTCTTAGAGGCAACGGGGAAGTGGAGGAAGTCAGAGCAACTACCAGTCCTAGAAAGTACCCATATGCCTTGACTTCTGGTTCTCTCAATTTCCAAGCATGCCTGAGGTAGTGACGGAGGAAGCCAGACCAGAAGGGCCAGAAAAAGAAGTCATATATATGCCAGTTTAAAGATCGGCTCAAACTTTGAGGCTGCTTCCAACAAGTACTACTGCGGCCTCCAACTCCATGCAATTATATTTGGGCTTCCATCTGGCTCCAAGGTAGCAGATTGTCCAGTACACGTGTGCTTTTGTTGTGACTGTTCACCTGGGACATCCATCTAGATGTGGAAATTTGATTGAAACCATGGACAATTTGACCCTCATGAAACATCTTCCTTTCACCCCAAAACTGGCTTATATCTCTACCTCTTCACACAGCCTCCCTTCATCTTGGTCTCACAGAATGTATCCACCTCGAAGCTCAACCCTTCAACCTCTTGCCTTGTTCAAGACTTTGCTCCTTCAGTGATTCCTACTTTCACCAGAATATTCAGTTTTTCCTGCCTTCAGCCTTTCTTCTCTGTTGCTTCCATTTTCTCCAGTCTTCTAAAACATGCTTTGGTCTCCTTTTATCTGAAAGAAAAAGAAATGTTGATGTCATCCAACCTTCCCTTTAGCTGCTTTCTTCCTCTTTTTAAAAGTAAAACTGAATTCTGGAAATTTCTAAAGGAGATGTTTCTTCTCTCACAAAGTAACACCTTCTGTTCTTCATTTCCTTATTCCTAATCTGTTGCAATCATCTCCAATCTCGAATGGTGGGTTCCTCTCAAACAGCATTTTTCACACCCAGTCCATCTTGCAGGCTTCTCAGCTTCTTCCTTGCGGCCCTCTGTTATTAATCACTCCCATATCCATCCTTCCTCCATCATACTAGTCTAGGCTGCTCTACTTCAGTAGCCATTTAAGATTGCTTAATTGGCTACTCTAGTTTGCTAGAGAATTCTTAAGTAATCTCATGTGGTAATATAGGGAAGCTTCTTGGCCATTTTTCATCTTATTGTCATAAACTTACATGTATAAACACATGAGCTTGGAAAACTGTCACTGAAAAAGAATGCTGCAGGTAATTTCATTTCCTTTGGGATAATTTATATATGCTATAACCCCGGTAATAAACCAAATCATAAGGTGTTCTATAGTCCTTTCATTTTTTTGTATAATGCCATAACAATTAGTACTATCTATTACAGAATATAGAAAGCAGCCCTTTCAATTGTCCAAGTGATGAAAGGAAAGCTATTATTGTATCTTGTGACTGCTAGTCAACGCAGGCAATGTTCTGTCTCTCTTGGACTGGCTTGCTCCTCTACCATGTTTGGCATGATTCAAAATTGAAGGAATGGTAAATAAAATTTGTAAGTCAGAGCTTTCATTAGGGAGCGACTTAGTGCAAATTTTGAGGGCCTAATGAAGAAAGTATAATGAAAGAAAAGGATTCCTTAAAGAAAAGAAAAGGCATTGAAAATGAATTGTGTCTACTGTATAATTTTCCAAAGACCCAAAGATGTGGCTCAGGGGCATTAATGTAAATGCATTCCACAAAACTAAGGCCAGAGCAAAATTAAGTCTCTGAACTAAGGCATTAGTGATGGGCACAAGGCTTCTTCTTCGCTGCCCAGCACTGTTGAGAATATACACTAGAGGTGTGTCATTTTGGCCTCTGTTCATCTCTTCCTAGCAGGTCTGTGACCTTGATCAAAAGAAAAACAGCTGGCAGTCACCTCAGTTATCTAGTGCTACCTCACGTCAGGGTATTTTATATTTTGATTTGATATATTGATCAGGGTAGACTAACTTCTGTGTAAGAAATCTAAAAATCTCAGCTTAATTAAATTAAACTTGGCTTTTATTTCTGCTCATATCACAGTCAAAGGCTGGTTGTGTGGGGGGCAGTGGAAATTGTGGGAAAGGCTCTGATCTACATAGAGAATTAGAGATCCAGATTCCTCACACCTGTGGCCCCAATTCTCCTCTGTGTCTGGGGAGTCCTCTCCACTTACCTACCATATGAGAAAAGATAATTATGGAGGTGTTTACAGTCCAATCCTGTAAGTGGTGAGATATCACTCTGAACATATTATATTAGCCTGCCACCAGCCTCATCGCCACACCCTACAAGAAGAAACATCAGAAAATGTAGTCTATTTGTCCTACTCAGAAAGGGTCTTGTAACCAAATAGAAAGCATGAACAGCAATGTTAATGTCATCAATGACCATTGGGGGTTGTTTCTAGAATTGTGGTGACCCACATGAACTAAAATGCATTAGGTGTTTCTAACACGTCCATGCGTGGTCAATCCCTCCTGAACCTTGAACTGATGGTGCATGTTCATAAATAGGTGATGATTACACGTTTGCAATGTGACATATGCACAGTATTTCTAATAATTAAAAATGATGTATTATCCTAATATCAAAATTGGACAAAGCTATAACAGAAATAGAAAACTATAGACCTATATTTCATATGAATACACATATAACCCCTCCAAAATGCTAGCAAACCCATCCAGCAACATATAACAAGAAATACACACTATGACTAAGTGAGATTTATCCCAGGAATGTAAAGTTGGTTTCTCATCTGAAAATAAATTAATGTAATACACCATATCAATAGAATAAAGCAAAAAAAAAAAAACAACCACATGATTATCTCAGTTGATCTAAGAAAGCATTTGAAAAAATCCAACACCCTTTCAGGATTAAAAAAAATTGTCAAAGTAGGAAAACAAGGAAATTTCCTCAACCTGATAAAAGACAGCTGTGAAAAACAGCATATATAATGGCAAAAGTCAGAATGCTTTCCCAACATGACCAGGTTCTAGCTAACAAATTGGGCAAGAAAATGAATTAAGGCATACATACCAGGAGAGATAAAAAGAAGTGAAACTATTTCTATTTACAGATGACACTATGTTGCATACAGAAAAGCCTAAGAAATTTACTAATGATATATTAGAATAAACAAGTTAGCAAGATTGCAGAATAAAAGATCAATACTCAAAAATCTACTGAGTTCTATACAATGAACAATTTGAAAATGATATAAAGAAGGGCGCCTGGGTGGCTTAGTCAGTTAAGCGTCCAACTTTCGCTTAGGTCATGATCTCACGGTTCCTGGGTTAGAGCCCCGCGTCGGGCTCTGTGCTGACTGCCAGCTCAGAGCCTGGAGCCTATTTCAGAGTCTGTGTCTCCCTCTGTCTCTGACCCTCCCCTGCTCACGCTGTCTCTCTCTCTCTCTCTCCTAGAAATAAATAAAAATATTTAAAAAAAAAGAAAATGATACAAAGAAAGCAATAAGCTTCTAGTTATGGAACAAATCAGTCACATGAGATGAAAGGTACAGCATAGGAAATATAGTCAATGGTATTGTAATAGCATTGTATGGTGACAGTCGGTCCCTACACTAGTGGGAAGCACAGCATAACATATGGAGTTGCTGAATCACTATGTTGTACACCTGAAACTAATGTAACATTGCATATCAACTATACTTCAATTAAAAATTTTAAGTATTTTTTAAAAAGAAAGCAATATATTAATTATAATAGTATCTAAAAGAATATAACATAGGAATAAATTCAACAAAATGAATGCAGACTTACGTTCTGAAAACTACAAAACCTTGTTACAGTGACTTAAAGGAGACATAGGAGCACCTTGGTGGATCAGTCAGCTGAGCATCGAACTTCTGCTCAGGTCATGATTTCACAGTTCGTGAGTTCAAGTCCCACATCAGGGGACTCTGATGCTAGTGCAGAGTTGGCTTCTTCAGATCCTCTGTTCCCCTCTCTCTCTGGCCCTCCTCTGCTCACGCTCTCTCTTTCTCATAAAATAAACATTAAGAAAAAGTAACTTGAAGCAGATTTAAATAAGTGGAAAGACATTCCATGTTCATAAATCCAAAGATGTAATACTGTTAAGATGATGATACTTCTCACACTAATCTACAAAAGATCCAATGCAATCCCTATTAAAATCTCAGCTACCTTTTTTTCCCCCTGAAATTGACAAGCAGATCGTAGAATTCATATGGAAATGTAAGGGACACAATAACTGAACCGGTCTTGCAAACAAAAGAATGAAATAGAAGGATTTATATATTCTGATATCAAACTTACTACAAAGCTATAGTAATCAAGACTATATGATACTGGAGTAAGGACACACATATATATCAGTGTGATAGAATTCAGAGTCCAGAAATAATCACTTACATACATGTTCAACTGATCTTCATCAAGAGTGCTTAAATTAATTCCATGAGAAAAAATAGTCATTTCTTCAACAAATGGTACAGGAATTACAAAAATTTGAAGTTGTGTAACTTGTTTGCACCACACAGAAAAATTAACTGAAAATGGATCAACTACTTAAATGTAAAATCTAAAATTATACAACTCTTAAAAAAAAACACATATAGGGGTAAACATTTGTGTCCTTCTTAGATACAACAGTAAAAGAATAAGCAACAAAAGAAAAGATAGATAAATTGAACTTCACCAAAAGTAAAAACACTTTTGCTGCATATGGTAACATCAAGAAAGGGAAAAGACAATAGAATGGAGGAAAATAATACACAAAGCATCTTCTGATAAGAGTGTAGTATCTAGAAAATAGAAAAAAAAACTTTAACAACTCAATTACAAAAAGACCACCAGAGTTTAAAAATGAGAAAAGAATTTGAACAGCTATTTCTCTAGATAAAACATACAAATGGCCAATGAGCACATGAAAAGGTGCTTGCTATCATTGGTTATTAGAGAAATGCAAATAAAAACCCCAATGAAATACCACTTCAAACACACAAGGATGGCTGTCATACAAATGACAGATAATAACAAGTACTGGCAAAAAGACCTCGGAAGGGGCCATTTTACATAGTGGGTGAGAATGCAGAAAGGTGCAGCCACCTTGAAATACACTTATTAAGTTCCTTAAAATTTTTAACAGATGGCTAGCCCATGACTCAGCAATTCTACTCCTAGTTTTATATCCAAGATTATGAAAACATGCCCACACAGAAATTTGTACGCAAATTCTCATAACAGCATTATCCATAGTAGCCACAAAGTGAAAACAACCCAAATGTTTATTAATGGACAAATGAATACAATGTAGTAGATTTATAAAATTAAATGTTATTTGGAAACAAAAAAATAAAATATTGATACCTGGTACAAGGTCAATTTGTACAGCGTGGATAACCTTTAAATCATTATACCAAGTGAAATAAACCCATCACAAAAGACCACATATTATATGCTCTTAATGGGCAAAGTGATAGAGACAGATAGTAGCTTAGTGATCGCATAGGGCTCAGGATTTAGTGGGAAATAAGGAGCAATTGTTAATGGTTATAGCACTTATTTTGAAGGATAATAAAAATTCCCTAAATTGAATTGCAGAGATAGCTGCCTAACTCTGTGAATGTACTAAAAACCTTCAAATTGTATACTCTAATGAGTATATGTTAAGAATGTGAAACACTTCTCAGTAAACCTGTTTTCAAAATAAAACTACACAACATAGCAAGTTGTCAATAGTGGCATAGCTGGAAGTTAAATTCTGGTGACTTGGCTTGCCAAAAGCAGGTGTTTTTTGTTTGTTTGTTTGTTTGTTTCCCATTATGTAGAGTCTATGATAGACTTTGCGGATTAGAGAACTATATGAGACACAGTAAGACCCCTTTCAGGACTTCCTGTGACCTAGCCCCTAAGAGGCTAAATAGTAATACTTTCAACCTAAATGAATCTGCTATGAGGAACTGAGAAAATTCTAGAATTTGAGGACACAAATTCCGAAGTCTTCAATTTCCTGGTGTTTCCTGTTGGAAATATGCCCTTTATAGTTTTCATAGTAAATCATATAAGAGTTAAGATTTATTTGTTCAAGTGCTTAGTTTTAACAAGCCTCAACCTCAAGCCTCTGATAACTCTTTGAAAGTGTCCATTGAAATGTTACCTTACCAGTAAGCACTTCCTTGAATATCCTGTAAAAAATGGCATCACTCTTCCCCTACATCTCAGCATTTGCTATATATCATACTCTAGTTTATTTTTCCCCCTAATACTAATCACCATCCGATGTGTAACATATACATGTGATTTTATTGTTAATTTTCTCTTTCCATCTCTGGAATATAAACTCTTTTAAGGCATGGGACTGTATCAGTTAGCCTTTTCAGCATATCAAATTCCCTTCAAAATTTAGTGCCTTAAAATAACAACCATCTATTTTGTTCACAAGTCTGTGCTTTGACAGTTTGGTAATAAATGAAGGTGGGAGTTTTCTCTGGTGTGAGCTGTGCTTACCCTTCTATCTGTAATCAGCTTCTGAGACAGTTGAGATCTGGCTCATCCATGATAACTTCTGCTAGGACGAGTCTTCTCTGCTCCAGGTAATCTCTCGGTCTCCAGTAAATGAGCACAGGCCTGTTGCCATAGTGGTTGGGCAGGATTCTGAGGACCATGTAGCAGGTGCAAGTCCTCATGAATTGCATGGTTACATCAATTCTGCTATGTTTATCGGTCAAACCAAGTCACAAGGCCCAACCCATATTCAAGCAGTGAGAAAGCCTCCGAGTCTTCCTGGGTGAAGCTGAAAATCACGTTGCAAAAAAGGTGGACACGTGCCTATAACTCTGGCATTTTGACAAAAAAATCTACCACAGAGGCTTCCTCTGATTTGTCCACTGCTATATCCCAAGCACCTAGAACAGTGCCTAGCCTACAGATATTCCAGAAATATGAGTTGAAAGAAAGAATGAATCATGTGTCCACTATGTCTGAACCAGACATAGTGCCTCATATACTGCCTCTTCTTCCTTAGGAATCCTTATAATCAGTATATGCTTGCAAGATACTACATTGTTTGTGAATAGTTGCAATTGGAGTTCTGCTCTACTGTTACTTTCAAGTTAAAATGAGCTTTCACCATTTGCCTTCTCTCTTACTTAGCTCTTGCAAAGTTAGACTAATTGCTTCCAGAGACAGTGAAGCATACCATATTTCATAAAATGCTTCTCATCCAAGGAACTTAGAGAAGTTTCAAAACTTTCTCCTCCATCTCCACAGCTATATAACCTGTAAGATAGGTGAGCCCTATTGTCTACTCCTTCCTTTCCCCATCCCTTGTCCCAGCCAGCCTGTTTGTTTCCCTTTCTTCAAACTTAAATCCAGCTCAGACACAACAGAACAACCATTTGCCAATGCAAGGCATCTGCTTGAAACTTGGCTTGGGGAACTTTCTGGAAGTGGGGCCATGGTGCAGTGTTACAGATAAGTGTTGCAGAAATAACTGATCAATTATGAAGTGTCTGGGGACCCACCTCATTTCCCCATCCCTGCCATTGCCACAGAGCAAAGTGAGACGGGAAACAGAAACAACCCATTGTATGCTTTCGCCTTCTGCATCTAGATTTTCTAGCAATACCTGTTTACAGATCAGACAGGTCTGCTATGGTTCTTGATAACTGGACTTGAAGAGCAAACTGGATCGTTCTGCTGTCCATTTGGTCCACTGGACAGACTCTATCTTCTGGACTTTGTGTATCCTTAACACATTGCCAATAATGATGCCTTTGGGTTACCTGTCTTGAAAGGCTGCTGTAGCACCTTGGAAATGTGGCCTCTCTATAAAACAACAGATTCTACTAAAAGAAAAAAAGTACATCAACAATCAGGGTATTGATCCAAGCATTGCTTCTTAGAGGTGGCATTCCTCACATACTCTCCCAAATGACAGACTGTTCAAATGCTGTGACATGTATTAATACCTTTCCCAGCAGGCCCCTGCCATCTGGAAATTCTCTTAGCGAGAAACAAAGCCTTTTTATATTTACAGACAAAGCTAAAAAAAAGCAGAAACTTGGAGGAGAAGTAACTTTTGACTTCCCCTTTTCTATCATTTGCCCACACTTCTGGTGCAAAACCTCCTTGGCATCTTCACCTCCCTCTCCCCTCATATCCAGACACCAAATCCTGCCAGTTCTTCCTTTGATGTACTTTTTCACAGTCTAACTTGTTTTCCATTCCTTCTGCTAATATCTCCCATTCAGGTCTTTATTGTTTCACAGCTGTGTCATTGAAATGAGCTTCAAACAGAACTTCTGCCTTCATTCTTAGTGATTTACAGTGACTTAAAATATAGTTCTAGCTTTATAATCTGGCAATATAAAAATTTCACGTATGATCTCTAGCACTTTCCTCTTTTTAAAAAATGTTTGTTCGTTGTTCGTTTATTTTGAGAGAGAGAGAGAGAGTGCACACATGCACGCACACATGTCGGGGGTGCAGAGGGAGAGGGAGAACGAAAATCCCAAGCAGTGTCCTTGCTGTCAGCACAGAGCCCCTACATGGGGCTGGATCCCACAAACTATGAGATCATAAGACCTGAGCCAAAATCAAGAGTTGTAGTCTTGTGGCTCCAGGGTGGCTCAGTCAGTTAAGCGTCTGATTTGGTTCAGGTCATGATCTCATGGCTCATGGGTTTGAGCCCTGCATGGAGCTCTGTGCTCTGTGGGGAGCCTGGAGCCTGCTTCAGATTCTGTGTCTCCCTCTTTCTCTGCCCTTCCCCCACTCTCACTCTGTCTCTCTGTCTCTCTTTCTCAAAAATAAACACTAAAAAATTAAAAAAAAAAAAGAGTTGGAATCTTAACCTATTGAAACACCCAGACACTCCTCTAGCCCTTTCTTCTATATTTACCCAGTGCTGTGTGAATCCTCTGCTTTGGCTAAAGTGGTCTAATTGATATTTCTGAAAGGATCTGCTACCTCAGATTTAAAGAGTATATTGAATGAAAATCACTTGGCAAAAACTTAAACATTACAGAAGTATGAATTATTCTGTCTTGTAACTAACCCTGATCAATCTGCTGTTAACCTTTAATGGTTTAATGATTCTCTCCTTACTCATATGCTCTGCCCTTACTGTGTCAGAACATTCTTCCTTTTATCTAGTTTCTTGGATAACACATGGAAGCCATAAACCCCCATCTTTCCCAAGGTTCTCCACTTCCTCAATCAACCCAGGCTACCAGCATCCAGCTCTCCAGTCGCAAATTTTATCCCAGGCCCTCACTTAACAAGAAGAAGCGATCAGAATGTCCTTGGTATCTCCTAAAGTATATCTGTCTGCCTTTTCATACCACCCACAATCCATGTGCCCACAGCTCAGTCCCGGAGGCTTTACACAGCTTTCCCTGCTTAATCTTTCCTACCCACTCACCTCTCTCAGTGATCTCTGTCTCCTGAATTCATACAGAGCCAAAGTCTTGTGACTTGTCCCGTTTAGACGATACTAATACTCTCCCATTAATGTCTACTTAGCCTTAGTAGCTTGTTACAGACAAGTAGGTTGAAAACACCGTCGAGGTGACAAAATCTTCTTACATTAATTTCCAGGCCCATATTTCAACTTTATTTACTGGAGCCTGACACGTGGTGGCTGCTAATTTGTTATCCAGGCTTGCTAGTCACACTGGAAGTGAATGATAACAATTTTCTTTCTCTGTGTGAGTGATGATAGACACTCAGGCAGGCCTGTAGAAAACAGAAAGCCATCGTCCCCCTTGGAAGAAGAGATGCCAGAGCAGAGACCAAGGGCCAAAAAGGGAGATACTTAGAATCTAAAAGACAAATATTCCAAATGCATCAATTGACTTAAGGTCAGGGACACATTTATGAAACAGTTTTCATACGAGACATTTCAGACTGTTTTCCTTCTCTCAATTCCTCTGTCTTTACTTTTCATTATTGGGTGAATATGTCCATATACATATTTGCCTGAACAAGACTTCTGGCATCTTCAGAGGTTCATTCTTCTGTGGCCATAATATGCCTGACCTTTGCTTCCCCCTTACAGTGTACCTGGGTTCTCCTTGCCCTCCAACCATCATTCTGACCCCAGAAACCAGTGGAATTAACTAAAACGTGGGAAGTAAGAGGCATCATTGACTGATGATTCCACTAGCGGAAAGGAGGGCATAAAAATAATTTTAACATAGGTCTTATATACAGAACCCCACTATCAAACGAGACCCAGAGAGGAAGGAAAATGCTTCTCCACTTTTAACTGCCTGACAAACCCCGGAACAATGAGTTGCTTTATTTGAAACCAGGGGAGGCCATTTTCCTAGCTGGAGGTGGTGGGGAAGACAGAGGAGGGGTGTCAGACTGTCTACTACTTTAAAAAGACAGGATGGGGCCTCGTTGATTTTACAGAGGCTCCATTTTTCTGCTGCATGCCCTCAACCCTGTCCACATTAATTAGACAGATGGCTAAGTCCTAACTGTACCTGTCACTCAGGGAAAATTCATAGTTTTGTGCCTAAATGATGATATGTGACCTCCTTTTCTCAAAGATAGGATTTTTTTTCAAAAAAGAAATCACTCCTTTAGAATGAGTTCAGTGCTAAAAACTGAATTTATTTTCCTAAGTGTCATATCCCTGATTTGTATAGCAGAATCTTTTCCTAATAACTCTATTTTTAACTTCAATTTTCAAATAACTCAAATACAAGTAGACAGTAATTCTGATTAAAATAAAGATGCATGTGTTGCTGATATCAGTTTATTGTAGCATTACCATTAATAAAGTCTTTTATTGTCACAGAGAAGAGTGAAGGCCAATTTTGATGCATATATACTTTATCTTAACACAAATACTAAAAGAAATAAAAAGCATCAGGGGCTGTTTACTGCTATGCACTTACTCCCCAAATTTCTCTATTGCCTTGGCAATTATACTGCAATTGGATGCTCCTTCTCCATTTTCATGTAATTCTTCCAAAGCCGGAGGAATTCATGCCCAGAAACCATTGTCATATAGTGCTGTAAAAGACACAAGTAAATGGAAGACTCAACACTTCTAATGTAATACTTGCTGGCCAAGGCATAATTTGGATAAGCAAATTTTGAGCTTGTATTATTTTATATATATAATCTGTTCAAAAATTAAGGAAGACTTACAGAAAAGTGCATTTTTTCATACAGCTGTACTGGAATTACTGTGAGCAAAAATGAAACTGAATTATCAAGTGAATAATTTTTGGTCTGAAGAAATCTACCTTATTTTCTCCACCTTAGCCCCTTATCACCATTACATATGCATAAACATACCATCCACTGAGCGTTCGGAGTTCTTATACTTTCTCTGTCTTAATGGGTTATGATGTTCACTCTCAGTTTCAGTTCGAGAAAAAGATATCAAACAGAGGCTTTGTTCAGTGGACAAACAATAAAATGGCTTCAGTGATAGAACTGTCTTTTCACCTTAATCTTATAAACACAAGTGAACTTTCCATTGGCAGCTTTTGCAACACTGTTCTCAAAAGAGCAGACACAATCATTCAAAAGGTACAATTGAAGGGAGAGGGCAGTAAAAACCAATAACTTTGTGCAATTACAGTAAAACACAACCGTTATTCATCAGAAAATTAGAGGCTACATCTAACAAATCTCTTGATCCAGGTCCTGTGGATGGAAATTTACATTCAAACGGAGCACCAAAATAACTTCCCTTCTGGGGGCAGTAAAGATTATAACTAGTTTCTCAGCAGGAACGGCAAGGCCAAAAGTAACTTTTGTGGGGGAGGAAGCTTGGAGTGCTCCACATATTCAAATGGCAAGAAACCGGTTTGTCCTAGACCTGTGGTTCACATCAGGCCAAGGAGAGAAAATAACCCTGTACAAGATTTTCGGGGATCCCTAAGGGAGAGCACCCCTAACTAGTTAACTAGTCTTTGGGGTCCCATTATTTAAAGTAACCGTCTGTGAGGTTACAGACGGTACTAAACCTATCAGGACCCATTGGATTGGAAGCCCGGAATTTCTATTTAGAAAGCAAAGTCCCAGGAGCTACAAGTCCTGGACGTCCTGCAGAACAAATCCCAGGTAGCGTTAGGATGCGCTAAACAGAACTATACTATCCAACAGCACAAGGGGTGAGTTAGGCGGAAAGAGTCTGCACTAGGGATCAAACTGCCCATTCAGGTTTCACGGGGAGCGTCATCTGCAGCCTGGACCCCGGCGCACTGACGTTCCTTTCCTCTTAAAAGCCAGAGACCACCAGTCCTGGTGTCTCTTTTCCCGCCTGACCTAGCTCCCTCTGCTTTCTCAAACCCTGTTGTTTATCCGCGCCTCTGCGCGTCCCGAGGCATAGGCAGGAGAATGGCTCTGGTTCGAGTTACTTCTCCGCGCGCGCGCACCAAGTGCAAAGCAGACAGCAGCTGGCTGGGTAGGCGTGCGAACCTTTAGGCCGCTGGGCGTCCCCAGCACGCACACCTTGGCTGGCCGGCATAGCCTGCAGTAGGTAAGTGGCAAGGCCAGAATCTGCAGACTCGCCGTAAGCCTGCACAGAGTCCGTTCTCCCTTCCCACTGATTGTCCGTTTCTTTGGTGAGTGCTGACACCAAGGCAAGCACGGATAAAATCGTCCCTCACACCCGCCTCGCTCTCCCCCACTGGCCCAGCCTTACTTGTACTTACAAGTCCACTCTAAGAGACAGCTTCTGGCCACTGGTTTGGAATCCAAGAAAACAGAGCATGGGGCTGTGCGCAAGAGTTATTCAGCGAGTCTACACAGGGAAGCGGGGATTCCCAGGGACACCACAGGCACTGGGAAAAACAGACCCTCCAGCCTTTCCCTCCTAGCAAACCCACGCCTAGGGACTGGCGAGGGGTGTACAGGGAAGCTCAAAAGAAGGATGAAACTGGGGGGAGGGGGGGAGTGAGCTTCTAAGGTAGGAGTGCGGGGCAGGGTTGGGACTAGATGAAGCAAACTTCTGAACCTTCAATTCAAGTTCTAGCAGTGGGGTGATTAGGTGGGAGCTGTTAGAGGGCGCGGCGGCTGAGTGTACAGTTTATTTTTCTGTGTAGATGATTTTTTGTGTGTGTGTGTGCCTTAAATGGCTGAGGCTTAAACTTCCGCCGCGAAGGTGCGGGGTGCAGAAGAGGGAGGAGGCGACCGCAAGGATCAAAACTGATTCTGAGGCCATAGTGTGAGCCAGGGTCGCTTCTCACAGATCTAGGTAGTTTCCCAGGCCCTCCGGCCCCACCTTTAAGGGCTCTGCCCCAAGCGCACTCCCTCCCAGCAGGGCATTAGGGGGCGGGGGAGGAGGGATGAAGTGTGGAAGCGGCGGACCCAGCAGCTGAGAAAGTCAAGAAACTGTAGCAGACTATCAGAGGTGTTGATTCCAGAGGGCAGAGAGGATGGGGCGAGCCCCACTCGCCAACTACTCGTCCATCATCTTCGGCGGCAGAACTTGCACTTGATGATCTTCTTAAACGCGTTTTGGAAGTCTTTGTTGAAGTAGGCGTAAATGACAGGGTTGAGCAGGGAGTTGGAGTAGCCCAGCCAGTTGATTATGGCGCCCAACAGGGTGGGCATGTGGCAGCTGCTCTCGCAGAAGGGCAGGACCAGGGCAACGATGAAGAAGGGCAGCCAGCAGAGGATGAATGTGCCCATAATGATGCCCAGCGTCTTCACCGTTTTCCTCTCTCGGGCCAGGGCCATCTTGCGCTTGGCCTCGGCGTTGCGCTCATTCTTCTTCGAGAAGGAGGCGGGGGCGCAAGGGATACTCCCGGTCTCGTTGGGCAGAGGCAGGTGCTCTTTGGAGTTGCCCACCCGGTGCACTTCAATCACCTCCAGGGCGGCGCCATCGTCACCCTGCCTCACCGCGCCATTGGTGCACAGAGACCCCGCTACCTTGTTCTCCACGCCCCGCCTCCATTCTCTGCTCCCAGTCTCGCCGTTTATGTTTTTCTTGGGCTGCGGGGCTGGCGACACACCAAAGCGGGGGTCCGCTCCCTTCTTCTCCACCTTCTTGACTGTTTTGCGGATGCGGAAGCGCGCAGCTCGGAAGATGCGGCCGTACAGAACCAACATTAGCAGCAAAGGGATGTAGAAAGCCCCAAAGGTGGAATAGATAGTGTAGCCATGATCCTTGCTAATCGTGCACGCGTCGGGGTCCGAGCGGTCTTCGGGGGTGCGCCAGCCCAGCATGGGCGGGATGGAGATAAGGAAGCCAATGAGCCAAGTGAGCGAGATGAGCGCAGCGGCGCGCCGGGGCGTCCTCTTGTTCACGTAGTCGATGGGGTCCGTAATGGCCCAGTACCTGTCCAGCGCAATGGCGCACAGGTGCAGGATGGACGAGGTGCAGCACAGCACGTCCAGGGCAATGAATAGGTCACAGGTGACCTGTCCCAGGGTCCATTTGTTGAGCACCTGGTACAGTGCAGCCATGGGCAGCACCAGCACCGACACCATGAGATCGGTGACAGCCAGAGAGCCGATGAGATAGTTGGCCACATTCTGCAGGGAGCGCTCCAGGGCGATGGCGGCCACCACGCACGCATTGCCCACCACCGCGCAGAAAATGAGAGTGCCCAGCAGCAGAGAGGTGATCACTTGGTAGCTGAAGGTCACGTCGGAGAGGACAGTAGCGTTGCCGCCTGTCCCGAAGGGACCCTCGGACAAGGTGGTGTTGTTGCGCGGTCCAGGGCCGAGCACATCCATGCCTGCGCGCCCAGCGGGGGGGAGGGGGAGGGAAGAAAGCTGCGTTAGGATCCCCCTCGCCCCTCCCCCTGGGGTCTTCCACCTCTCTCTCTCTCTCTCTCTCCCTCTCTCTCTCCCTCTCCAGGGGAGTTTCAGGTGGAGGGGATGTCGGGACTCAAGCAGGAAGTTCTTACTGCTCTGGCGAGGGCATCTCCGAGGAGCAGCTTCTAGGAGCTCCCTGGGCTCCCTTGGTCCAGCAGGCTCAGAGACTCCAGCCGGGAAAGGAGTTCGCCAAAGAACAGCTCCGGGACCTCTGCGCGGCGGAGGGGTGGCTGGAACGTCTGTTTCTCACTGTCCATTTTACTCTGCCGCTGCCCAACTGGCTGCCGGAGCTGGAGTGTCCCCACTAGCAAACCATCTTCAATCTTAGAAGTATCTGGAATAGAGAAACCTCGTCCTCTACGGTCACTCTGTGACTTTCCTCTTCCTGCTTCTCTCCCTTCCTCATTCCCACTCTCTCCTCCAGTCTCCTCTCTTTCTCTTAAGCCTCGTCTCCCCCCCTTTTCCCTCTTCCTTCTCACACCTCGTTCCGTCTCCCTCTTTCTTCTCACTCCCCTTTCTTTATCCCTCTGTGTCGCGCCGACAGCTCTGACAGTGTCCCTCCCTCCTACGCTAACCTTCCCCTCCTAACACTTCCCCAACCCTGAGTGTCTCTTTCCTCTGGGTCCCCGCCCTCCTCTCCCTCTAGCTAAGCGTCTTTTCATTCTACCCCTTTTTGTCGGCAGAGATTCAGAATTCGTTTCCACCAGATCCGCCGCTGATCACACCAATATTACAACATATAACTCCGCCTCTCACCCAGACAAACGAGAAATGGAGCCACATGGAGCCTGAATAGGGAGGTAGACAGCCCTTGGGTTAGTCTGTAAATTTTTGTTAATTGATGGAAAGAAGACCAAGTCTTTCTTAGCTTATGAGAGAAGCCATCCCGTTCATTTTCTGACAGTCCAGCCTGACTCCCTTGGGGAGGATGTTGCCTGTGGCTTTATTTATTTTTAACCTTGGGGAATTAGTGGGGAGAGGGATTGTAAAGGGCATGTCAATGGACAGGTAAATAGCAGCATCTCAAAATGAAGAAAAAACTGAATTCCGTATGCATTCTACACACACACACACACACACACACACACACACACACACACACACACACACACACACACCTATCCATCCCCATTACCTTTTTAATTTCGATAAACATTACACCTTTTTTTCACAGCTTGTGACGAGTAAATTTAGAGAAGAGAATCTTCTGCCAATATTCTGTACATAACGTTGGACATTTGATACGGCCTTTTGCTTCTTTTACCAGAGCCTGCAAACCTCTAGGGAGAACTTGGTGGAACCCCTGGTCGCTGGCCCACAGTTTCTCTTAAGCGCCAAAATTGGCTTCAGCACTTGGGACAGCTCTAGGCAATAAGGGCTTATGTCGCCACCTTCCGGCAAATGCTTTGGAGCGCCGTCTAGAAACCCTTGACTTGCAGAAATTAAGCAACCCCATAACTTCAAGAAAGAAACATATGGTTATTTAAAGAAATAATATTAATTTTTGTATATCTTCTGTTTTGTTCAAAACTTTCTTTTATTGCCCTCTTTTTCTCTTTTTTTTTTAATTTTTTTTAAATTTTTTTATTTCTAGGAGAGAGAGACAGCGTGAGCAGGGGAGGGTCAGAGAGAGAGGAGTCACAGACTCTGAAACAGGCTCCAGGCTCTGAGCTGGCAGTCAGCACAGAGCCCGACGCGGGGCTCGAACCCACGAACCGTGAGATCATGACCTAAGCGAAAGTCGGACGCTTAACCGACTAAGCCACCCAGGCGCCCCTGCCCTGTTTTTCTCTTAATCTTGTATACCAAGCCTATTTTATTTTCTAGCTCTTTTTGAAAGCCCAGAGCATCAATTATTTACAAGTTCTAATCAGGAACGAACGGGGCATTAATAGAACCTAGGCAATCATCTTCACCTCTGTTCGTTTTGTGCTGACGAGGCCGCACTTTGGAACTCATACGTTCACACACATTCACCAAGGGGTGCGGTGGGGAATAGTACTGAATTTTGCAAATGGTGTTGACAACATAGAAAATGAATAGACTATTTTGGGTAGGTTCTAAGCTGTTTCTTTTACCAAGAAAGGCAAATTTAATCCCATTTGAACATAAGTAAAGAATGGACTTCCAGGGGAGCCTGAGTGGCTTAGTCGGTTAAGCGTCCGACTTTCGCTTAGGTCATGATCTCGCGGTTCATGGGTTCGAGCCCCGCGTCGGGCTCTGTGCTGACTGCCAGCTCCGAGCCTGGAGCCTGTTTCGGTCTGTGACTCTCTCTCTCTCTCTCTGACCCTCCCCAGCTCACGCTGTCTCTCTCTCTCTCTCCTAGAAATAAATAAAAACATTAAAAAGTTAAAAAAAAAAAGAATGGACTTCCTAATATAGGGGAAAAAAAACATACTACACAACAATGTCCACTTGTACATCCTGATTGCATGACTGGAGTGAAGGAAAAGTGCAGAATGCAATCCTACAAGCAGATATAATGAGATATGACTCTAGTTAACGTGCACAGATTCATCACAGAGTGCAATAGTCTTAATATTGTGTTTAAACTTGAGCTATGAATTTTAAGGCTTTGAATTCCCCAAGACCAAACAAAAGAGCAATCACCAAAGCATCAAAAAAAAAAAAAAATCTAATGGGGCGGATGCATACAGTATAGGGCAAAGTGTGTAGAGATGGACTGTTTTACACATAGTGCTGGGCACAGTTACCACTCAGTCATTTCAGCATGCCACAATAATGAAACTGACATTTATAATGATTCATGGCATTGAAAAGAAAGAGATAAGTATACACAGCAATACTGACTACAGACTCTGAAGACGTCTTTCTTGAGATTTGTGAAGGTGCTCATTTCCCCTTTTAAAATATCCTCACAGAAACAGAACTAACTAGCTTTATTGAAGTATAGTTGTGGGTATAAAAATTATAATAGGAAAATAATTAAACTCTTGATTCTCCAACGATGAAATTTTGGAAATAGAGTTGATAACATGTAAAGAGTAAAATAAAAGGAATTTAAAATTTAAAAAGTAAATATATGCATATCAAAGATAACCTTGAATAGGAATTATGTCAAATTTAGTGCATATAAATAAAGGTCAGTAAATATGTCAGGCAGCAATATCCATTCATCTGTTGGATCCTAAATGGTTTAATAAGTGAAAGTTTTGTTTTTCCTTTTCAGGAATGCTAAAATGATTTAAATCTGTAATTAATTATATTCATGAACTCTGGCACTTGCTCTTCTGCTATAATATTCAAAAATGCAGCATTTTTGTAAGTTGAGAAAATCACAAATACTTCATATTTTCCATAAGAATCATGTACATAATATTTTAAACATTTCATTTCTTAAAATTTATGACAAGATTGTTAGGCACTCTTATGAGCACTATGAAGAAGACGGAAATGTGTAAGGGATATACAGCACTGAGTATGGGATCAACCTTCAAGTGGCTAATAGTTAATTATATAACCCTTTATTGAACTGATAATACTGTAATATATATTCAAAGCACAATGATGTTGCATTTCTTCATGTTCACACTCTATGGATTCTTCTATATTTAACCCTTAAAGACACAGAATCTCAGATATGCCAGAAGAAAATGGTGCAAACCAAAGATCTGGATAGTTAGATTCTTGTTCTTCAAGGCCTCAGAATTTAGCCTAAAGAAAAGCTAGCCTCAAAGTGAGTGTTATTGATGACATCATTTGAAAACAAACAAACAAACAAACAAACAAACCTTGCAGTCATTCTGCTTTTATTTCTTGTTTGATTTTGCTAGATGCAACTTGTCAGTTATGGATCTGGAGTAGAATACATCATCCATCATGTGAAATTTCTCTGAAATAGTTTATGAGAGATAAAGATTTTTAACATTTTCACAGGAAATTTGATACAAGCCCTGCATTTTAATGTCGTTCGTTGACCAGGGACATAAGATAAAAAATATTAAGTTGATGATATATTTTAAAAAGATATTTGCTATAAACTCTGAATGTCCTATCATTACTGAAGGTTCAGTAATGGCTGAGGGTTCCCAGTAATTGATGTGTATCCATAATCCCCAAGTTATGGCTGACTTCTCTGTTAATGAGGAAATAACTTACATAGTCAAGAGTTGAAAATGTACTTAGGAGACTGAAAAAGTGATTTCTAAAAGCTATTAAACAAAGTTTTTATTTTTTATTTTTTTCAAGTGAAAACTAAGATAGATTATTGTTTTAATATAAAAATACCTTTCTGAATTTAGTCATCAAATAGTAAACCAATAAGGCAATTGTAGTTCTTCCACAACTATGGATTTTTTAATTGAAATTCACTAGTGAAAAAAAACTTCAAAGAGAAATGTTTGCTTTGATAATTTAGGAAATGTGGTCTTCTGATTATCAGCAAGAATTAACTAGACATTTATAAAACATGTAACTAAAATGCAAGAGGAAAATTTCTCCTGCAAAACTGAGCACGTGTTTTGTGTGTGTCAGTCTTCACCATTTCCCTTCCACTGATGGTATTATTTCTTCACTGCTATTTCTATGCATCAGGCACTTCTTAGAGACCCAGAACTGCACATGATTTTCAGTACCAAAACACAGATATTGGGGCCTCAGCCTGTGTTCCTAGAACCGTTAAGATTGGCCTGGTTCATTGAATACACATGCTAAAATCACAACATATGGAAATGAAAAAAAAAGTAACATATATTCATTAGCTGTGGGACCTTGGGCAAGTTGACTAACCTCTTGTTTTCTCAGTAGTAAAATGAATGTTATTACAAACTCGTGAAGACTAAATGGCCACAATAAATAGCCAATAGTTTAAACAATCAGAGTAGTAACAGGGATGCAAAATAATATTCTCTTTCAACTGATAATTGCTGAACAGTGTGGAGAATAAATAGGTTTAGTGAAAAAGCAAGAGCTCTGTCAGGTGAGAATTTATTGTGAAAACAATTTGCACACGGATGTGACATTCTTCCTATTCCTTAAAGGATTTTGTAAGCTTGCAATTCTTTAGAAAATTCTGAGTTTAAGACAAGTGAATAAAGGTAGATTTGACCTCTGCATTACAAAACTTCTTGACTTAAGTCACAAATTACTGAAGGGGGGGAGCATGTCAACAAAAGTTCAGCAATCACTATTGAACAGGACTCTTCCCTTTTTTCTGGGAACTTAACCATTTGTTTAAAACCATAAAATAAATAACTGAAATTCATAGATCCCAATAAAATGTATTAAAGTATGATTTTTAAAAAGCCAGTACTTTTGCTTATAGGTAATTAAGAAAATTTGGTGGCAAGTGTTAGTAAGTGTACTTTCCTGAGCTCAATCGGTCTACAGTGCTTGCTTACTGACAATATTTTTAGGGCTCACTCTGAAAGGATAAGAACATAGTTGAGGGGCGCCTGGGTGGCTCAATCAGTTAAGTATCTGACTTCAATTCAGCTCATGATCTCAGGGTTTGTGAATTTGAGCCCCATGTCAGGCTCTTTGCTTATAGGTCAGAGCCTGGAACCTGCTTGGGATTCTGTGTCTCCCTCTCTCTCTGCTCATCTCCTCCTTATGATCTATCTCTCTCTCTCAAAAATAAACATCAAATTTTTTTTTTTAAAAAGAACAAAGTTGTGATGAGAAACATGTTTGGAGTATTAGCTCAATATTTCCTGTTAATCCAAGGATAGCTGGAAATTAAATTCAGCCTAATGATTATTTGAAACAAAATTCAATTACTGTGTTAATCTAACAATAGTTGGAGGGAAATGCCTACATTTTTATTAGCTTTAGCAAGTAACTTTTTTTGTCATAAAACTAAAACCAATATTCAAAGCATTATTTTAATCTTGTTTTAAAACATGTTCCTTATATAAAAGCAATACTTATGATTATAAAATACCAGTGTATTACTGTGTCATTTGGTCTATTGAAGCAGTAATATATTAGTTGGTAATAGTGGCTCAGGCCACAGTTTTTGATTCAAATGACTACTCTCCCATTTATTAGACTTAATTTTTTCCTTAAAAATTTTCACTTTATTATGCGTTATATGAGATTTATCAAAAATTAAGAATAACGTATTGTAAAAATTACTACAGTAAATACTTATATGATTAAGAAAAGCTTAAGAAGAAGAATAGTATGATAGTACAATACTATGATTCTACCGATTCCCGTTTTCTATCAAGTTGAGTATTTGTCATTTGTATGAACTACTTCATACTTTTACATCATCTATGTGTGTCACTAAGCAGTACAGAAATGGTATCACTCTATACATTCTTTTGCAACTTTCTTTGTTTCCTCAACATTATCTTTGTAAAATTCATCTGTATTGATATAAGCACCTCTAGCTCATTCACTTTCATCATTGTGTAGATTTTAATTGTATGAATGATGCCACAAATTATTTATCCATTCTGTGGTTAGTGAGACTTTAAGTCTTCTCCAAATATTTGCTTTTATAAACAATAGTTCAATGAGCATTCATGTGCATGTCTCTTTTTAACTAATGTAAACTAGATCAATACTTTTCAAACAAATCATCTGGGGATCTTGCTTAAATACAGCTTTTGACACTGTAAATGTGGGGTGGGACTGAAGACTCCCCACTTCTACCAAGCTCCTGAGTGACACTGATTTTGCTAACTTACAGACCATACTTAGGGTAGCAAGAATCTAAGCATCCAAAAGTGCAATTACTGGGATATGCCCCAATTCAACATTACTAGATTTAGACTATTTTTTCTCCAACCTGGTTGTATAAAATTGCATGATCACTGTCGTGGGCTGATTTGTGTTACCTAAAAGGATATAAAGGATTCAGTGTCTGTTACTGTGACCTTTTAGGAAATAGGATCTTTGTGATGTAGTCAAGTGAAAATGAGGTCGTATGCACTTAGGGTGGGCCCTACTCAAAAGAGTGACACTCTTATTAAATAAAGGAAATTTGGACAAAAACACAAAGAGAAGAGAACCCCATGAAGGCACACAGAAAAGCAGGGAAGAACACCATAGGAAGACAAGAGACAGCAATTGGAGCGAACGCAGTCACAAGTCAAGTAATGTCAAGGACTATCATCAGAAATAGACAAGTCTCCCCATCAGAGAGTTTATGCTCTGCCAACGCTATCATTTCAGGTGTCTAGCATCCAGAATTGTGAGAAAATACACTTCTGTTGATTCAAGCCACCTAGTTGGTGGACTTCGTTATGGCAGCCCAAGGAAACTAATGCAACCACTAAAAATGTGTATGTTTTCATTGCTTCATCAAGGTTGAGTATAGTTTCATGTTTCTTTTCTGTGACTATTGGATCATAGTTTGTGCTTATCTTTACACTGGGTTCTTTGTTCTTGTTGTTGACTTACTGATTTTAAAGTCTATTATCTATTCATTTTTTAAAACATTTATTTTTATTTCTTTATTTTGAGAGTGAGAGAGAGGGCAAGTGAGGTGAGGCAGAGAAAGAGAGAGGGAGAGAATCCCAAGCAGGCTCTGCACTGTCAGCAGAGATCTTGATGTGAGGCTCAAACTCACAAACTGTGAGATCATGACCTGAGCTGAAAGCAAAAGTCAGATGCCTAATCAACTGAGTCACCCAGGCACCCCTATAGGTATTTATTTTTGTCATTTGTAATATTGAAGATATTTTCTCCCACACTTTGGCTCAGATTTTCACTTTTTAAAAGTGTCTTTTGATAAATTTACATTTTTCAGTTTAATGTAAATGAATATTTCTGTTTTTGTTCTGTGCATTTTCTGTTTTGCTTAAAAAATCTTTTTCTACCTTGAGGCCATAAAGAGTCAACAATTTTTCTAGTTTCATTTTTAGTTCATCTAGATTTGGCTTTTGAGTACATCATGTGAGATTGGAATATGCTTAAATTTTTTTACTGTAAGACTTCAACATTACCCAAAACCATTTATTTAATAGTAATCCTTTCCCTTTTTTATAGAGTCTCCTCCATCATACATTATGATTATAACAGGTGAGCTTGCTGGGTTGTCTATTGTCTTTAATTAATCTATTTCTATTCCAAAGCTACAGTGTCTTACTTCTTAAAATAAATTCAATATGTCATAATATCTGCCCTTTATTCTTCCTTAAAAGTTTTTTGGCTGCTCTTGGCCCTTCCTGTTAATATACATATTAACTTTGAATCAACTTTTCTATTCCATTCCCATATGTCTACACAAAACTGTTGTGAAATTTTCTTGCAATTGTGATAATGTGGAAGGAACAGATATCTTTATGATACTAAATCTTATATGTGAGTCTTCTTAACTATTTATTTAGCTCTTTCTTGCTTTTCAGGAAAGTTTTAAATTTTCTCCACTAATAGCATGAACAGCTTTTGGTACATTTTTTTTTCATAAGTACCTTATTTTTTAGTTATTGTGGTTGTATTTGTATAGGTGATAGCTAATGTGAATGGTTTATTTTTAAAATTATGTTTTCAATTATTATAGATATATAGACTGTGGTTAACTTTTAAATTGATTTATCTTTGGTGTACTTAATTTTATTTTTATTTTTTTTAAAACATTGATTCATTTTTGAGAGACAGAGATAGAGCATGAGTAGGGAAGGGGTAGAGATACAGAAAGACACAGAATTTGAAGCAGGCTCTAGCCTCTGAGCTGTCAGCACAGAGCCCAACCCAGGGACTGAACCCATGAACCACAAGATCATGACCTGAGCCGAAGTTGGACATTTAACTGAGTCCCCCAGGTGACCCAAAACACAAAGACTTTAGAACAAAAGACTGTAACAAAAGACAAAGAAGGACACTACATAATAATAGGCATAATCCAACAAGAAGATATAAAAAATTGTAAATATGTATGCATCAAACAGGAACATTAAAATAAACAAAACAGTTCATAATAATATAAAGGAATGAATACAAAATAATACAATAATACTAGGGGACTTTAACACTCCAGTTACATCAATAGACAAATCATCTAAACAAAGTCAATAAACAAGAAAACAGTGACTTTGAATGACACACTGGACCAGATGGATTTAACAGATATATTCAGAACATTCTATCCTAAAACAGCAGAATACCATTCTTTTCAAGTGCTTACAGAACATTCTTCAGAACAGATCACACATTAGCCATCAAAACAAATGCCAACAAATTGAAGATTCAAATCATACCATGCATATTTTCTGACCACAATGCTGTGAAACTAGAGGTCAACTTTGGGAAAAAAAAATCTGGAAAGTCCACAAATACATGGAGGTTAAATAATATGCTACCAAAGAGTGAATGGGTCAGCCAGGAAGTAAAGAAATAAAAAACTACGTCCAAACAAATGAAAATGAAGACACAGTGGTCCAAAACCTCTAGGATGCAGCAAAATTGATTCTAAAAGGGAAATTGTAGCAATACAAATCAACTTCAAAAAGCAAGAAAAATCTCAAATAAACAATCTAACCTTACACCTAAAGGAACTAGAAAAACAACATTTGACAAAGTGCAACATGTATTCATGATGAAAATCCTCAACAAAGTAGTTTTAAAGGGAAGATACAGAAAATAATAAAGGCCTTGTATGAAAAAACCTAAAGCTAACGTCATCCTTAATGGGAAAAACTGAGAGCTTTGCCCCTAAAGTCAGGAAAAAGACAAGGACATCCGATCTCACCACTGTTATTCATTTTAGTACACAAAGTTGTAGCTACACAAAACAGAAAACAAAAAGAAATGAAAGGTATCCAAATGAGTAAGGAAGGAGTAAAGCTTTCACTATTTGCAAATGACATAATACTCTATATAGAAAATCCATAGACTCCACCAAAAATCTGCTAGAACTGAAACATGAATTCAGTAAATTCGCAGGATACAAAATCCATGTACAGAAATCTGTTTCATTTCCATACACCAAAAATGAAGCAGCAAGAAGAGACATTAAGGAATCAACTCCATTTATAATCACACCAAAAATAATAAGATACTTAACCAAAAGTGAAAGACCTGTACCCTGAATACTGATGAAAGAAATTGAAGACCATACAAAGAAATAGAAAAACATTCCATGCTCATGGATAGGAAGAACAAATACTATTAAAATTATCATACTACCAAAGCAATCTACACATTTTATGCAATCCCTATAGAAATAACAACAGTATTTTCACAGAACTAGAAGGAACAATTCTAATATTTGTATGGAACCACAAAAGACTCTGAATAGCCAGAGCAATCCTGAAAAAGCAAAGTTGGAGGCATCACAATTCCAGGCTCTAAGTTAGTTACAAAGCAGCAGTAATCAAAACAACATGGTACTGGCATAAAAATAGACATATAGATCAATAGAAAGAGTAGAAAATCCATAAATAAATCCGCAGTTATATAGTCAATTAGTCTTTGACAAAGCACAGAAGAATATCCAATGGGGAAAAGTTTCTTTAACAAATGGTGTTGAAAAACCTGGACAGCTCCATACAAAATAATCTAATTGAACCACTTTCTTACACCATACACAAAAATAAATGCAAAATGGGTTAAAGACTTAAATCTGGGAAGTGAAACCTTAAAAAATCATATAAGAGAATATAGGCAATAATTTATTTGACATCAGCCATAGCAACTTCATAGATATGTCTCCTGAGACAAGGAAAATAAGAACAAAAATAAACTATTGGGACTACATCAAAACAAAAGCATCAACAAAGCAAAGGAAACAATCAACAAATCTAAAAGGCAACCTGTGGAATGGGAGAAGATATTGGCAAATGACATATTAAAATGTTAGTGTCCAAAATATAAAATGAACTTATAAAACTCAATACCCCACAGGAAACAAATAATCCAATTGAAATAGGTAGAAGACATTTCTGCAAAGATATCTAGATGGCCAACAGACACATGAAAAGGTGCTCATCATCACTGATCATCATGGAAGTCCAAATAAAAACCGCAATGAGATATCACCTCACACCTATCAGAGTGGCTAAAGTCAACAACACATGTAACAACAGGTGTTGGTGAAGCTGTGAAGACAAGGAATCCTCTTGCACTGTTGGTAGGAAAACAGTACTCGTCTTTGTCTGACTTATTTTGCTTATCTGTAGCCACTCCAAAAAACACTATGAGGATTCTTCAAAAACACAAAATTAAGTCCTACTTTATGATCCAGCAATTGCACTACTGAGTATTTACCCAAAGAATACAGGAACGTTAGTTCAAAGGAATACATACACCTCAATGTTTACAACAGCATTATTTACAATATCCAACCTATAGAAGAAACCCAAGTGTCCACTGATTGATGAATGGATAAAGAAGATGCGGTGTATATATATATATATATATACAATGGAATATTACTCAGCTATAACAATGAAATCTTGCTATTTGCAATGGCGTGGATGGAGCTAGAGAGTATAATGCTAAACAAAATAAGTCAGCCAGTGAAAGACAAATATCATATGATTTCACTCATGTGGGTGGAATTTAAGAGACAAAAAAAATGAATATAGGAGGAGGAAAAGAAAGAGAAAAGCAAACCAAGAAACAGACTCTTTACCACAAAAAATAAGCTGAAGGTTACCAGAAGCCAGAAGGGGCAGGAGGATAGGTTAAACAGGTGATAGGTATTAAGGAGGGCACTTGGGATGAGCACTGGATGTTGTGTGTAAGCGATAAATCACTAAATTCTTCACATGAAACTAATATTGTGCTGTATGTTAAACTAGATGGAATTTAAATACAAACTTGGAGAAAAAAATACCAAAAAAATGACTTCAAATGAAGTCATTCTTAGATATCTTTCATTATTAGTTCGTAACTTAATTTTATTGTTGTCAGAGAATCTGAAGTAAAATACACCAATTCCTTTAAAATTTGAAATTGATATTATTGCCTAGGACACAATTAAATATCATAAGAATTACATGTGTAATTGAGAAGACATATCACCTAATCATATTGTGTGGCTCTATTCACATCTGTTTGATCAAACTTGTTAATTATGTTTTTCAAAGTTCCTAATCCTTACTAATTTTTGTCTGCTTGTTCTATCAACATCTGATAAATGTTGAAGTTGTTAGATCAAGCAGACAAAAATTAGTAAGGATATAGGATAGGATAGGTTAAGAGAACTTCTCAAAATGTCAGATTTGTCAACTTCTTGTGCTGTTAATATTTGCTTTCTATATTTTTTGGACATAATAATAGGTACATACTTGTTATAATTAGTATATATTCCTGCTGACTTAGATAGTTTACCTCTTTACCTTTAATATTTGCTCCTTTAAGTGCTGTTTTGTCTATATCAAGTTCTTTTTTGTAAACATTTGCCTGGTTTATCATTGTATTAGAAGTTCTATAATCTAGTCATGACTAGATGTGAACATGTTAACATGTATAAACAACTTAAGCTATAAAGATTATTCATGTTTGTCACCACCTCTCAAATCATACAAGTTCATTTAAGTACTTTCATTCAGATCATCCCTATCCAGGGTATTGTCGTGAAGTAGTTAGTTGCATCATGCTTTTCATTGTTACTCTCTTAATTGGACATGACTGTTGTGCTATACAGTCAGTGTTTCCTTATGTTTGTCTGTGTGTTACCAGTTTACCTGATCATCATTCCTTCTTGTGTCTCACTTATTTCTTTTGGGATTATTTTTCTTCCACCTTAAAAATATCCTTTATTTCTTTTATAAAGGTGTGGTAGCAGAAAACTCTCCTAGTTTTTTATTGACAGAAATGTTATTATTTCACCCTCAGTTAGCTAAGTACACAATTACAGGTTGACAGCTTTCTGTTTCTTAGAACCGGGAGATAGTATTGGAATATTTTTTGCCTTGCATTATTGCTATTGATGAGAAATCTACTGTCAGTAGTCATTAGCGTACTAGATAACCTCCTTTTCTTTCTGGCTGGATTTGAGATCTCTGGTTTTTAATTTTTATTGGGTTCTGCAGATTGCCTCAGTATGTGTAGCTGTGGATTTTTTTTCCAGTTTTCCTGGAATTTATTTTGCTTCTTAAAACTGAGGACTTGTAACTTTCATTAATTCTGGGAAATTATGATTCATTCATTCACCATTATTTCAACAAATGAATGCCTTTCCCTTATTCCTTCTATTCTATTTCCAAGATCCTAAATATAGTAAGAGGAGAACCTTCCCTTTATCTTCACTGTCTCTTAATTCTGTTATATTTTAAAATTCTCCTCCTATAGCACATTCTGGTTAATTTCTTCATATCATCTTCTAGTCTATTAATTTCTTCTTCAGTGTGTATAATCTGCCATTGAACCAATCCTTTAAGTCCTCAATTTCAACTATATGTTTTTCTTTAGAAGTTTTGTTTATCAAATATACCAAGTTATTTTAATAGACATTTGTTTCTTGCTTAAGTTTATAATTATGTCATTTCTGTTAAAACTTTAAGCATGTTCATTTCATATACTGTCTTGGATTATTACAATATCTGCCTCCCTAATTCTCTTTTCTGCTAATTTTCATTCATCATAACTTGGTTGCTATTGTGTTTGATGATTTTGTATTGTGAGTTTATATTGGGTTAGTCTGTTTATGGGAATCCTGAATATCTTGGCTCAGCGGACATTCCTCCAAAAAGATTTGTTTTTCCTTATCACGGCATACTACTAACCTGAGTGGAAACGTCATCTATGGCTAGATATTATACCTGTTTTTGTCCCTGTGTAGGATTCAAACCAGAGATACATGTTGTTTTTCCTGAAGCTCTTTGAGGACTCTAGCTTTATGTCACTCTCTCCATTCCAATCTTCCAACCCTGCCTGCTATCTTTTATACGTCTTAGGATTTGTTCTGGTTCACGGAGAAGATATTAAAACTTCAGGATTTATGTGCCTGTGATCAGCAGATGTCTCCAAGGTATCTGTAACTTCATTTCTGGCTAATTACACTGGTATTTTCTTCCCTGTCATTTTGAGGACACTCAAGATTTTCCCTAACTTCTTGAGAGCTCAGCTCTGCCTTTTCATTTTTACTTGTCCATGATTCCTTGGTATTTTGTAGTGAGAAAAGGTTTAGAGAACAGAATCTTCAAGATTTACGAGAAGCAGAAGTTAGGAAAATGTCCACCCTATTAGGTTATATCAGGATTAAATAAAAAAATGCAGCTGAATGGGGCACCTAGGTGGCTTAGTCGGTTAAGCGTCCAACTTTCGCTAGGTCATGATCTCGCGGTTCATGGGTTCGAGCCACGCATCGGGCTATTAGCTGACTGCCAGCTCAGAGCCTGGAGCCTGTTTCAGTCTGTGACTCCCTCTCTCTCTGACCCTCCCCTGCTCACGCTGTCTCTCTCTTTCTCTCCTAGAAATAAACAAAACATTTAAAAAAAGAAAAAGAAAGAAAATGCAGCTGAAGAAGTTAGCAGAGCTCCTAATAAGGGTTTGAGAAACGTTAGTTAAAAAAAAAAGACACTTAATGTTTCAAAAAACTATGAGGCTATCTTCATCTTTTCCATTTATGCAAAATGTCTTTGTTCACCCAAAATAAATATTTATTCATTAGCTTAAATATTAAATAGAATTTTACTTTAAATGACAGTTATATATACATCACTTTATTTAATGTAAAACACAGAGAAATTATATTAAAACTTATTATTTAAGCTGATAACCAATGACTTGAAGTTTCTACAGAATTCTAAAATTAGTCAGAATTTGCTATTAATGTTTAATTTTTGTTTATTTTATTTTTAAAAAAGCAGTCTCAATGCCCAACATGGAACCTGAACTCATGACCCTGAGATCAAGAATCTCATGCTGTACAGACTAAGCCAGTCAGGGAACCATTGTTAACGTTTTATTAAACCAATTTCTTACTTGAAATTGTCCAAGAACTAACATTTTGAAATTTTGTGTAGAGCTCATCATTAGCAGTTCAGCCATTTTTATAGTGAATAACATCTGTCTTCTAAAATTATTTTATTCCTAATTTTCAATGACATTTTGAAAACTAAACATAAGTAAATAAAATTGTTAAGTATGAACTATGCCTTTCAATAATTTTTATTGTGATTGGAAGGCATTCATCCCAGGTGCATCACTTAAAGGGAAACAAAATAAAACCAAACAAAACAACAACTCTCCCAAGATATAAATGTTCGAAACATCTGCTCCTATTACAGAGGAGATGATAAGTGTGCCATAGAATCTGATTGTCAGTAAATGCAGTGTTGATGTTTTAATGTCAAACAAAATAATATCAATCTTTTTCTATAAGAAATCTAAAACTGAAATTTGCTTCCAGACTGACTATTTCTGGTTTTGGCTTATTTTTGGGTTTTTCAGATTTTCCAAATTGTTTGGGAAACACAGCTGGGCTTATTAATATACGGAGACATTGAATTTGAAGATGACTGTCATGGACAGTCCTGGGTCTCTTCCTCTGGACTTCAGAGCCAACAGCTCTATCTTGAGTAGAAAGAAATGGAATCAAATGCCAGTATTTGGGATTAAATATTTTGGCTTCTAGCTCATGACTTGCATAATGTAATAACAGTAATAGCCAGCATAATTGTTTCTTATATTCCTGATACTATGCTAGGCCCTTTCCGTGTACTGTTTCATTTCATCTTCATAAGAGTGTAGGCCTGTTCAATATTTCAAATAGATAAATGGAGGCTTAGGGAGGCCTTGTGCTTGTTTGTTTCTTAAATGCTTGGGCATAATGAGGAAATATAATTTGCTACCTTAGAAAATCACTTCCTACACCACCAGCTCCCTGTTTAGCAACTGTTGTTGCTCATTCATTCAAGGTCACCTCCTAATGAGAAGTTACTGCTCAGCATTAAGCAGGCAGAAAGAGAGGACAATATAGATCATAGGTAGTAAGTTCAGTCCTGCTCAAAACATGACCTCAGGGCTTCTTGGGTCATTCTTACCAATCATGTTTTTAAAAAGTATCCTCTGGTTCTCCTTGGAGGACCCTGAGACCCTGACTAATACATGGATTGTCTCTCTGTTAACTTCCTCAGCACCTCCCTTCTGACTTTTTGTCAGTTGTTATAAAATGGTAGGGGACTGCAAGCTCTTCCAGCCCAAACCTAATCAGTTTTCAGAAAAGGAAACTGAAGGTCCTCATCATTAAGTGATTCCTAGATCATATAACAGATGCTTTATATTGGTCTGACTGTATCGGTTAAAAGATACATAACGTTACTATCCAGGTTTCAGGCTAACCCACTCCCTAAATCCAGTTGAAAATACCCAAAGAATTTGAAACAGACCAAGGAAGCCGAAGTTTGTGTTCAATAATCTTTTCTTTCCTTCCTTCTTTCCTTTCTTCCTCTCTTCATTCATTTATATAAGCACTTATTGTACGTCTACTATGATCCAGGCTATAAGACTATAAAGGTAGATAGAGCCCCTGTCTTAACTCATTCATTAAGGTATGCTCCCTGGCCACACTAGGAAGCCTCATCAGAAGAGCAGAAAATCCTGGATCAGTCATTCTGCTGTTTTATTAAATACTTACTTTTTTTCCTGGGCTTTTGGTTCATAGTGATAAACAAAGCACTTGGGAATATCTGTATTCAATGACCTTGTATTGAAACTAGTAGAGGCAAACTATAAACAGGTGAATAAATACATACATGCATACACACATACATACATAACTTCAGGTGCTGATAATGCTATGAGGAAGATAAAATTGAACAATATGATGGAGTGCCTGTGGGAGTGCATACTCTTGTTGGATTAGTGAGGTGAGGCTTCTGTCAGGAGGTGACATTTAAGTTGACATCCAAATAATGTAAAGAAGACAGCCATTCCAAGATCTCCTGGATGGGATATGACAGTAACATATGACAGGTGATACTGATCACTCTGCCCTTGGGCAGAGCCTGGGGCAGCAAAGCCTTTGAGCAGTAGTCTCTAGTGCTCAGTGGTCAATAGCTCTCTCTCTTTACTCCTGCGTGCTGTGCAAATGTTCCCATTTATCTGTATCCTATGATATGCAAAGCATTGGGCAGCACTATTCTAGTTGAAAATCCAAGAGGAAAGAAAGAGAATGACACTGAGTTCAGTGTGTGGGGTAACAGAAAGAGCAGAGAGCACCAAACAGAAAGTGAGAAGGAATGAGATCAGAGAGCTGGCAGGAGCCAGATCCTGTGGTCCCTGGTAGTTTTGGCATATATTGGTGAAAGGCAGATGGGTATAAAGATTATATCTGTTTACTTCCACAAAAGAATAGATACGTTACTATGTTAAAGCATATATTAAGTAAGTTAATTAAAATTAAAAATTAATTGAAAAACAGTTTAAAAAGAAATGCTGAAAATAATACAAAGAGTGGAGAAGAAAATTTTATCTGGAGTCTGATGTAAACTTCTGTAATTGAGCCCTAAAATTAACACTGAGTTTCCCAGTAGCCAAAATATAAAATAAAATATCAGGGACCATATAATTTTCTTTGTCTACTTAAAGGAAAGATGAAATTACATTGGGAGATAAAGACTTGTCCTGGACACTCAAAATAGAAGAAATGTGTTGCAATGCCCATTACCAAATAATTTAGTAAGTTATATATTCCTTGCCATTTTGCATAAGTTCAGAAGTAACGTCACTTCATGAAAGTTAAAGTTTTATCTTAGCGAAAACCTTTCATCAGAAATGGATATATATCAATTTCTGTATCTATATCTCCATGAACGTGGTTTTCTGACGATGATCCTGAGTCAACTGAATATACTTGCCTCCTAGATCTCCCCATATGTCCATGTGTCCACAACATTTCTTGCAGTTCCTTCAACCTGGCATATGCATACCCATCTTTTCCACTGAAAACAACTCTACTAACACAATGCCCAAGCCCAAGCCTTTAGTAACTGTACAATAATTATTATCTAATTTACTTAGAGGGTCACCTAGGTAGCTTTTAAAATAGACAGGTATGTGGTGCCTGGGTGGCTCAGTCAGTAGAGTGTCTGAGTCTTGATTTTAGCTCAGGTCATGAGCTCACGGTTCATCAGTTTGAGCCCCACATCCCCGCTTGGAATTCTGGCTCCCTCTCTCTCTGCCTCTCCCCCACTTGCTCTCTACCTCTCTCTCGAAATAAATAAAAATAGGGGCGCCTGGGTGGCTTAGTCGGTTAGGTCATGATCTCGCGGTTCGTGGGTTTGAGCCCCGCGTCGGGCTCTCTGCTGACAGCCAGCTCAGAGCCTGGAGCCTGTTTCAGAGTCTGTACCTCCCTCTCTCTCTGACCCTCCCCTGCTCATGCTCTCTCTCTCTCTCTCTCCTAGAAATAAATAAAAAATATTTAAATAAATAAAAAAATAAAAATAAAGTTAAAAGAAAAAAAAGTTTTAAACTGAAAGGTACTACCCTAAATGGATTTAATCAGAATTTCTAGAGTGGAGCGCCTAGGCATTGGTATTTTTCAAGCTTTCCAGGTGATTCTAGTGAGTAAGTTGGGTTAAGAATTGCTGAGCTGGCTGAGAGCTTTCTCCTACTTATAGTGGGCTCTTAAAAGAATGTAGACATTCACCTTTGTTGCTTGCTTCAGATGGATTTCCTTCCCGACAGAGGGGGAAAAAATAACCCACCAACTACAACAGAATGAGCCACAACAAGGAAGTCTTTTTGGTCACCTACCATGGAAAATAAATGAGTAATTACCTCTTTGACCTTGTATTTAATAAGGAAAAGCTGCATAGCAAATCTGCTTTGGTTCTGGCTTCGGTCAAAAGCGATACAGAAATAGACATTTCAGTGAGTCCTTTTCACCTTCCGACTGAGAAAAGAGGAGAGAACATTTAAGAAAGATTATAGAAAGGAACAAATTAAAGTGGCTCTCAAACCTGAGTGTACATAAAATCACTTGAAGAGCTTGTTAAAATGCAGATTCCCAGGCCCCAGCCGTCAGTGATTCTTGTTGAGTAGTTCTGGGACAGGTCCCGGGATCTGTATATTTCACAGACCCTCTGGGTTTCTGATGCCAGTGGTTCACAGGCCCATGGGAAACACGAGTTTCCAAAAAGCTGCCTTTTTGGTAATATATATAAATGCTTCTTCCAGATTCCCAACAAACCCAAGGGCTCTTCAACCACTTTTTTTTTAATGTTTTATTTACTTCTAGGAGAGAAAGAGAGGGACAGCATGAGCAGGGGAGGGTCAGAGAGAGAGGGAGTCACAGACTCTGAAACAGGCTCCAGGCTCTGAGCCGGCAGTCAGCACAGAGCCCGACGCGGGGCTCGAACCCACGAACCGGGAGATCATGACCCAAGCGAAAGTCGGACGCTTAACCGACTAAGCCACCCAGGCGCCCCACTTCAACCACTTTTGAGAGGAAATAGAAAATGAAGAAAATCTAAGTTTGGAGGCAAATTTCAAAGACCACAGCAGACTCAAAGGACAGGAGGGAGACAACAGTTCAGGCCGCAACAGGAGACAGTTGGGGAGCTGAGGGCTCCTGCGTTAGAAAAGCATTCAGGTGGGGAGGCCAGATCTGAGTTGAACTAGAGAAACTTGCTGTCAACTAGAGCAGATTCTCTGTGGTGGGCAGCCTGGAGAATAATGTCCCAGCTGCGTTCCTGGAAGTCACATGTAATAATCCTGCCCTTAAATGCAAACTGCTCTAATCAAGCTGTGAAAAATATACTAACTTTGATCTGCTATTGTTGGCCGAAGGCTAATTTGGTCATATCCTGGGGCTTCCATTCTTATATCCCTATTAGAAACAAACAGCTTCAAGTTTAGGAAATGTGAGCTTTAGGAAGTTTACTTAGAAACACACACTGGCCTCTCTGTGAGGCCAGGAAAGATAGCAGGGAGTGACCAGAAGCCTAACTTCTATAGCAGAGCCATTAAATAGATTGTAGATTTCCAGCATCCATTCTCTCCATTGGAATCAACAAAAATCAACAGGATACAAAGTGTAATAAACCATAGCAGTGCAAAACACAGCACTGTTTGTCTTCTCATTCATTACTTCATTTGTTTATTCATCATTTGTTCTATAAAAGAGTATATTTAAACCCCAGAATGGGCTTTAGCTTACTTCCCTCATAAGCAGTAATTAAGACAAAGAATGGGTTATATATAAGTAGTGGTTGTGGAGGTGACACCAAGGAACAGAAGTGAGGATATGAATGACAGGGAAAAGGAAAGAAGGAGAGGCAGTGGATGTAGGAGCATATAGTAGAGGATATCAGTGTGGGAAGTGGGAACTCCGCTCTGCTGGAGCCCTGAGAAGCATCAGACTCCTTCCTAGCATTGTCTCCTAAGGGATGTGAGGATGAAGCAATTACCTGCGAGGGTTCTAGTCATACTGGTGTAAAGTTTTAACTGTGATTGTTAAGTCCTTAAGCTACTAAACTCTACACACCTGGAGTCAAAGGAAGCCCCACCCTCCACCGCCTTCCAGGGTCCAAGGTCAAAGGGGAATCTGGGCAGAGAACGAAGTGAGAGGCTGTCCACCTGTAACCCAAATAATGTGAGTCTGCTTCTTGGTGAGTTACCGACAGAGGCTACATCAGATGGAGTTGTCCCAAAAAGTAATGTTTATTTGAAGCAATAAGGAGAACACAGGAATAATTTCCAAAACCCTGGGCCCCTAAGCAGTCATGAATGGGCTCTTTTTGTTTAGGGTTTAGGATGAATATTCTGAAAGGGGAGCTTTATCATTGCATGTAAAGGCAGTAGGAGGTTGTACAGGCGTACTTACATGCCTATGCACGCATTGTTGGTTTTTAGTAAAGCTGTGCTCCTCCTGGAAGACGAGGCATCAACGTTACAATGAAGCAGAGGTTGCTGCTGACACTACTTGGTTTATCTGTGAAGATGTTGACTCGGTGGCTGAGATCAAGCTGGTTTAGGCTTGCTCTTTCTCTGTCTGCCAGTAGCTAGTCTATGGCTATTCTGTGGTCTAAGCCCCTTCAGGCTAAGGAACGAATGGCTCTGCTGGAAGAACCACATCTGGTGACCTTGAGTGCAGGCTTCTGTAGAAACAGCCCAGTGTACTTGTTAGTGGGGTCTGAAAAGAAACAGTAGCCCATCAGGGACACACAGTTCTCTGAAAAATAAGCTTTACATTTTCTGCTAGTTTTAACCCCATGAACCCTATGGAGCATGGTTTCTTTTTTTATATATATATTTTTTTATTTATTTCTAGGAGAGAGAGAGAGAGCGTGGGCAGGGGAGGGTCAGAGAGAGAGGGAGACACAGACTCTGAAATAGGCTCCATGCTCTAAGCTGTCAGCACAGAGCCCGACGCGGGGCTCGAACCCACGAACCGCGAGATCATGACCTAAGCGAAAGTCGGATGCTTAACCGACTAAGCCACCCAGGCGCCCCTGGGGCATGGTTTCTAACTGAAGTAAGTTGAAACTTCCACATACTTCTTCGTGCTACTCTTTGGAAGATAAACTCAAAGGGGAGGACACGGCGATGCTAGCTGGAGGTTGGCCTGGGTCTACTGCAATATATCAGGCTCTGCCAAGTGACAGAGAGAAGTAAATCATGTTCTCAGACTTCTCAGTGTTCTTGGTCTTGTAAGGGAGAGAAACTTAAAAAAATGCCATTTAAACAACAACAAAAATGTACCGTTTAATAAGAAAACTGGTACAGTAATGATGTCCAAAAAGCTTTCTCAGGAAATGGAGAGGAAGAAATTAGCTGGTAGAAGGGAGGTTTGGAGAAAGGGAAGAAGAGGCAGAGAAGGAGGACTGGGAGGGCTTCACATAAATGTATGCAGAACCTTGAAGGATGACTCTTCTCTGTGAGCAGCAGAACAATAAAACAAATGTGTGTTCATTGATACAAACAGGGAACATTCTGGAAATGGTGTTGCGTAGAGTATGATTGAACACAGTGTTTCTGTGCAATAGCAGAGGAGAGGAAGCTAAACATCTTTTATCCTGAAGGCAAAGGGAAGGCCATGGAAATTTAAGCAAGAGTGTGACTCAAGTCACTGGTGTCCATACTAAGCAAGCTTTCAGAAAAGGGCACATGGAGCACCTGGGTGGCTCAGTCGGTTAAGCATCTGACTTTGGCTCAGGTCATGATCTCACGGTTTGTGGGTTTGAGCCCCATATCGGGTTCTGTGCTGGCAGCTCAGAGCCTAGAGCCTGCTTCAGATTCTGTGTCTCCCTCGCTCTCTGCCCCTCCCCCGCTCATGCTCTGTCTCTCTGTCTCAAAAATGAAAAAAGGAAAAAAATAGAGAAGGTCACATAACCATAACTCCTGGTGATCTGTTTTTCCTCAAACATTTACAAGGTACACATTAAACACCAGGGACCAAGTAAGGTGTGGAGCACACACTGGGGAATGAGAAATGGTCCTTCTCATGAAGTGGTTCAGTGCCAAGGGGTGAGAAAGAGAGAACCTTTATATTACAGTGTGGTCAATGAGTCTGTGAGTCTCAGTGCAGGAGGACTTTGGGAGAACATGAGAAGCTCCCTTATCCAGCTTTTTGGGGCTCCTGAAGACTTCCTGGACAATTAGCGGTGTTCAGCCTTTCCTTGCTTGGGCACTGTCCCACCTCCACTGTCTCCATGATCCACCTTCTTACCTTCCATCTCTCCTCCCTTCCTCCGTCTGCCCTTCCTCCCTGTCTTTCTTTCTTTCTTTCTTTCTTTCTTTCTTTCTTTCTTTCTTTCTTTCTTTCTTTCTTTCTTCTCTCTCTTCCTTCCTTTCGTTTCGTTTCTTTCTTTCATTTCTTTGTTTCTTTTTCTTTTCTTTTCTCTCTCTCTCTCTCTCTCTCTCTCTTTCTTTCTTTCTTTCTTCTCTCTCTTTCTTCCTTCCTTTCTTTCGTTTCATTTCTTTCTTTCATTTCTTTGTTTCTTTTCTTTTGTTTTCTTTCTCTCTCTCTTTCTTCCTTTCTTTCCTTCCTTCCTTCCTTCCCTCCTTCCCTCCTTCCCTCCTTCCCTCCTTCCTTCCTTCCTTCCTTCCTTCCTTCTTTCCTCCTCTTTTCTTCTCTCTCTGGCTTGCTTCCTGGCAGTCGGACTTAGTAATAATGATTTGAAACATCTCTTCTAACCTCCATCTCTGCACAGATAAGCCTCCAAAACAATCAAAGGAATTATAGATTTGTTTGTTTCTAATGATGATAACAATAGCTAACATATAGTAAATATCATGTACCAAACACTTTTCTGAGGGTTTTATACATTAAAGAGGGGGAAAGTGAAGCACTGAGTTATGTCACTTACCAGGTCACACATCTAATAAGCAGTGGAACAAGGACCAGAGAGACAAGAGGTCTGGCTCCAGAGGCTGTGGTCTCGGTCACTGGGTCCAGCCCAAGATCTCTCACCTTTCCATCTATGGCCAATCCCCCTTGGCAGTGTACCTCTGACACTCTAGAAGTTACACATACCTCACCACAACGTCTGCGTTCAAAACACCCCTTCATTTTCTTTGTTTTCCTAGGGCTGACCTCACTTCCCCTGACACTTTCTCACAGGAAAAAGTTTCCATCCAACGGATTAATTTATTTTCAAGAACCAAGTCATAATTATACGTATAGTAGTCCATGTAGCACTTTCCTGCACCTATTCACCCAATCACTACCACTTGATCCAAGCAACTTGGTAATTTGCAGTTGAGGTCTATATTTTACCAGCCTCTAGTACTGCTTTTCTCACAAGGCATCAACCTTCCAGTCTTGAGCAGTATTTTGAACACAGCATAATCACCAAGTCATGGTCTTTAATTGAACTGAAATGGCCAGGCATCAGGCATCATTTCATTTCTCTTTCACTACCATTTGGTTGTTACAGCTAGCTTGTCACAGCTAGGGACAGTATCAAATTGCTCTCAAATTTTCTGCTTTATCTTTACAGATAACAACTCTACCTCCTTGCTCTCTTTGCCCCAAACATTTTCATTTTGTACTTACATAAGAGAGTTATTAAAGATTTTCCAACATTTGGAAAAGTTTAGTGCTGACTGGAATTTAACTCCATTTGAAGAAAATCAGTTCATAGCTATGACGAAAGTGCATTGTAATTCAAACTTCTGCATGTGGAGGCTTAAGAGAAAAAGATTCTTTTCCTTATGATAATAGCAATAGACATGAACATTCACTGCTGCTTATTACATGACAGGCACTGCCAAGTGCTTTTCATGAATTACTTTATTTTTTTAAAGGTGAGGAAGCTGAAGCTCAGAGACGTCAGGTACCTTGTTTACCACCACACAGCTGTAGTTGTTCCAGAGTCTATCCCTTAATCAGATTCTGGGAAAGATCTTGATCTTCTTTGTCCATTACTTGGGTAATCAATACTTGCACAATTGCATACTTCAGTTTGTAATGAATATGAGAAAATATCTTGAAAAAGAAAAGATCACCATTTTCACCAGTGATCTTTTTTCTTTTTTTTTTTTTAAATATTTTTTTTATTTCTTTCTAGGAGAGAGAGAGAGACAGCGTGAGCAGGGGAGGGTCAGAGAGAGAGGGAGTCACAGACTGAACCAGGCTCCAGGCTCTGAGCTGGCAGTCAGCACAGAGCCCGACGCGGGGCTCGAACCCACGAACCGCGAGATCATGACCTAAGTGAAAGTCGGACGCTTAACCGACTAAGCCACCTAGGCGCCCCGCACCAGTGATCTTAAGTCTGGAATTTCACAATTGTACTGCATAGATCTTCTTGTTCCTTGTCAGCTAGTGGACTCACTACATCTGTTCTCTGAATATTACCAACAGAGGTAATGACATCTACTACCCTTTATTTTCTATTTATTATTTTGTAAGCGTTTATTTATTTATTTTTGAGAGAGAAAGAGAAGGAGAGTATAGGTGTGTTAGGGGCAGAGAGAGAGGGAAACACCAAATCCTAGGTAGGCTCCAGATCCTGACTGTTTAGCACAGAGCCTGACTTGGAGCTCGAACTCACGGACAGGGAGCGCTAAGTCACAAACTGTAAGATCATGACCTGAACTAAAGTCAGACACCTAACCAACTGAGCCAACCAAGTACCCTATAAGTCTACTACCCTTTAGCTTCGGGCTACAAGTGATAGATAACTAGTACTAAAACTAGATTTAAAGTTAATAACTTTTGTCAGTTCTCCTAACAAGAATATAGGATTATAACAAGAATATACCTATATAGAATATAGGTAGATTGGGCTCCATGTATAGGACCTAAAGGATTAGGATTCATTTTTTTCCTTTTTGTTCCTTTTGGGTTCTCTCTTTACTAGTTTATTCCTCAGAACTGCTTCCTGTAGAATCTAGGGCAAATACTTCTTCTTCTTTTTTTTTTTGGATCCAGCAGCAAAAGAAATAAAAATGAAGCTAAACAACATACTCACTCAAATTGGCTGACTATTTTTTCCTTTAGGCTCACTAGGCCACTCTCAGTCATGTGTCCACCCTTATGAAGAAAAAAAGCACATGATCCCAATCAATCCATAAAAAACAAAAACAAGCAAAAAAAAAAAAACCCTCCTGATAAAATCTAACATTCATTTGTTATAAAACAATACATTCAGACTTTAAAGCCCTTCCTTTGATTGATAAAATGAGTCTAACCATAATTTATAGCAGTAAGTAATAACCATTCTACTGGTAAAACTTCAGGAGAATTCTCAATGAAGTCAATGTTATACTAAAGGTCCTAAGCTGTATAATAAAAGAAGAAAAACAAATAGGAGCCATGATAATTGAAAAGGTAGAGGCAAATGTAACATTACCTTTAGGAAATATGTACACAGAAAGAAAAAGAGTATCTATAAATGATTAGTACTAACAAAAGAATTCTAAGTAAGTTATAGATTTCCACTTAAACATAAAAAATAAGAGCATTCATATATACCTACAATAAAGACATATAATGGAAAATATTCATAGCAGCAGTAAGAATATAATGCACTTAGGAATAATGTTAAATGAGAAGAAAAAACATATTTAGCATATTTAGCTCATTATGGAAGAACATGGAATATGATCTAAATGAATGATGGTATAGATATATACATGATGCTACATGGAAAGTAGTAATGTCCAAGGTATGCGTATTATGCAAGTTAAGTTATAAATTCAATGCCATAAGAAATTAAAAATCTCAACAAACCTAAACACAAACTTAACTCACACTGAAATTTACATAAAGCCAAAGACATTAAGAAAGTTAAAATTTTTAACATTAGGGAGACAATATATTTGACATATATATGTTTTATACATGTACATGTATATATATACATGACATATATATATATATATGACATATATATATATATACATGACAAAGGCTTAGCGTGCTGAATGTGAAAAAAATCCTCCAAGTCAGTCTAAGAAGAATAAAAATTAAAACAACATCTTTAACCCCTGGAAAATAGGCAAAGGATATGAACACATAATGCACAGATTAGGAATCCTAAATGACTGACATATGATGAGATTCCCAACTTCCTTAATGATTAAAATTATTAAATTTAAAATTATAAAAATTAAAACGATAACGAGCCACCACGTCAAATGTATCAGACAGGCAAAAATGTTGACATGCCAAACATAGTCAAGTTTCTAGGGAAACAGGGACTCATAAATCATAGATGGTGAGTATATATTTGCATAGCTGCTTAGAAGAGCAATTATGTCTTTGAACTGCTTTGAAAAGCAATAATATCTGGTAAACATGCCAAGTCTGCTTTTAGATATATTGCAGAGAGACTCTTACACGTGTACTTCCAGAGGCATGACTCAAACTGCTAACTGTAACATTGATTGTAATTAAAATAAATAAATGAAATGGCATACACTTATACTATATAGCAGTTAAAATGAAATGAGATTTAAATATAGTCACTGAAGATCAGATCCCAAACAAATATTTAGTGAAAATACATAGCTAACATGGTATAATTTATGAATCTTTGAATACTAACATACCCCAAATATATATTATTATGGATAAACATATGTAATAAACACAGACTTGAAGAATATATACCAAATTCAAGATAATAGTTGTTTTAGGAGAAGAGAGAGAAATGGGACTTGTATTAAGACTGTATCTGAAGCAAAAATAAGAGAAGTTTAATATTTATTAGTTTTGATGATTGAATCATGACTCTGCATTGAGCCGTCTTCTGTATGTTTCTGTATCTTTAAATCTTTTTCAACATGTTTTAAAAGTGCAAAATATTTTTTTTTACAAATAGTTTATTGTCAAATTAGTTTCCACATAACACTCAGTGCTCATCCCCACAAGTGTCCTCCTCCATGCCTATCCCCCTCCCCCCCACATCCATCAGTCCTCAGTTTTTGTCAGCATTCAAGAGTCTCTCATGGTTTGCCTCTCTCCCTTCCCCCACCATCTCCGCCCTTCTTCTCCCCCTTGGTCCTCCGTCAAGTTCCTCCTAATCCTCCTATACGTGCAAACATATGATATTTGTCCTTCTCTGCCTGACTTATTTCACTCAGCATAACACCCTCAAGGTCCATCCATGTTGCTAACACATGGCCAGATTTCATTGTTTCTCATTGCCGTGGAGTATTCCATGGTATAGATAAACCACATCTTCTTGATCCATTCATCTGTTGATGGACACTTAGGCTCTTTCCATGTTTTGGCTACTGTGGAGAGTGCTGCTATGAACATTGGGGTACATGTGCTCCTATGCATCAGCATTTCTGTATCCCTTGGGTAAATTCCTAGCAGTGCTATTGCTGGGTCTTAGGGGAGTTCTATTGTTAGTTTCCTTAGGAACCTCCACACTGTTTTCCGGAGGGGCTGTACCAGTTTCCATTCCCACCAACAGTGTAGGAAGGTGCCCGTTTCTCCACATCCTCGCCAGCATCTAGAGTTCTCTGATTGGCTCATTTTAGCCACTCTGACTGGCGTGAGGTGGTATCTCAGTGTGGTTTTGATTTGTATTTCCTGATGAGGAGGGATGCTGAGCATCGTTTCATGTGTCTGTTGGCCATCTGGATGTCCTCTTTGGAGAAGTGTCTGTTCATATCTTCTGTCCATTTCTTCACTGGGTTGTTTGTTTTTCGGGCGTGTAGTTTGGTGAGTTCCTTATAGATTCTGGATTAAAAGTGCAAAATATTTTTAATGTGATGATTATAGGCTTAAGGCAAAAAAAAAGATCATAAAATGAAATGTCTACTTTTTTCCTCTTCTTCTTTATCCCCCACAACTACACATGTGTTGTAACTCCTAATGTAGCTTGAACTTTATCTCATATTGGATCTAGAAGCTTATAAAAATAAGTGCATCTATCATATAATGCCTTGATCTTTTCCAAAATCAATAATAAAGAAAGTATCCCTAGCTAACAAAGTGAGCAAGCTGCCTAAGAACTGTTGTTTTACAAACTATTATTTCCAAGGGCCATTATCCCTGCTTTTGTTTAATTTATCATTAAAATTAAATTCTATGATGCAATAGAAATGTTCTTGTTAATTTTAAAAGCCCCAGTATGTCCCATATTTTTGTTTTTTAAGCAGCCTCTACACCCAGCATGAAGCCCAAAGTGAAGCTTGAACTCAAGACCCTGAAATCAAGACCTGAGCTGAGATCAAGAGTCAGATGCTCAACTAACTGAGCCTCCCAGGCACTCCATCTCAGATGTTTTTTTTAAAGCTTATGTTTAATATATGGGAATCAACACATCAGCATCAGCCTCTCAGAAAATTCTCCAAAACCTCTATGTCCAAAGAGCCCCTTGGACTCTGTGTCTTTACTCTTAGTTTCGCTTTATCTAAGATTCTTTTTAAGAAAGGCAAAGTCACTTAGATGAAATTTGTATGTCTCTCTCTCCAAAAATAACACTACTTTGAACTTGATGGCATTTGTAGCCCATCACATACTATAACCAAGGCAGAACAAGTCCTTGATACAGAATTCACCCAGAAACAATGAAATTTACAACCTAGCAAAGCCTGCAGAAGATATACTTAAATCCTTCCAATGGCTGCAAATGCCTAAGTTAATCAGTCTGTATCTATACTATGAAAATAGTTTTTTGAACAATTTGAAAATATTCACAGCCATTTGGCACTAACTTTTAAACATATGATGCTATTGTAACCCTAAATACTTCAATGTGTATTTTCTAAGAACAGGGATATTTGGGGTGCTCAGGTGGCTTAGTTGGTTGAGCGTCCGGCTTCGGCTCAGGTCATGATCTCACAGTTCGTGGGTTTGAGCCTCACGTTGGGCTCTGTGCTGACAGCCAGTTCAGAGCCTGGAGTCTGTTTCAGATTCTGTGTTTTCCTTTCTCTCTGACCCTCCCCTGCTCACACTGTCTGTCTGTCTGTCTCTCTCTCAGAAATAAATAAAAACATAAAAAAATTTTTTTAAAAGAACAGGGATATTTATTTACATAATCACAGCAAAAATGTCAATATTAGGAAACTGGCATTGATGTAATGTTATTATTTAATCTATAAGCTTTGTTAATATTTTGCCAATTACAACGATAATGTTCTCTGTAGGGGAAAAAAGCCTGCTATAGAGCCCAAACCAGTACCACACAATCCATTCATTTAATTACCCATCTGTTTAATCTCCTTCAATCTGGACATTTTCTGATTTTGTTTTCCACTACTTTGATTTTTTTTTAATGTTGAATAGTACAGGCTAGTTATTTGGTAAAAATCTTTCTTGACTTGAGTTTCTGTGTTGTTTCCTTGTGATTATATGAAGGTCATGCATTTGGGGCAGGAATATCAGAATCTCAGCCCATGCTATGTCACTGTTTCCCTTCTCCTAGCTTTGCTCAGCCCTTTATTTTCAGCATCTCTGAATCATTTGGTTCAGATGTGCCCCCTTTTATAAAGTATGTAGGTGGATCTTGTTTTTTGAGATAAATTATAAATTGTTTTTCTTTTAATAAATGAATTAAGCTCATTCATATTTTCTTATATGACTGACCTTGTTGGTCTCACCTTAGTCATTTTATGCTATAAATACCATGCTTATAGTATTTTCTGTATATTTTCTCAGCCTTTGCTCAGAATTCCTTGAGTTCTTGCATCTTTGAAATGTTTAGCTCCTTTGTCTTGATATGTGTAAGCTATCTTGACTGAATATTCTTGGATCACACATTCTTTTCGTGAGTTTCTTGAATATGCTGCTTCATCATTGCTTTTTTCCCTGAGTCTCTTGCCCTTTTAAGCTATTAGATCCTTTTGTTTTATACCACTGGAAAATTTTTCAACTTTAAAGTCCAAAAGTTTTACTAGGATATGCCTCAGATTTGATCATCCTGTGTGGCAATTTTCTTAGTTTACCCAGTGAGCCCTTTTAATATATAGATGCAAGTTTCCTTTTATTTCTGGAAAATTACCTTAGATTATTGTTTAGATATTTGTTCTGTTCCATTGTGTTTTTTTTCTCTACTTCGAGGACTTCAGTTATTCATATGTTGAATTTTCTTCATCAGTTTCCCATTCTAATCCCTTTCTTTATGACACTTTTTCTTTCTTTATCTTGTTTTCATTCTTTTAGTTAGTGTTCTGCTCCTCTTCATTGATACTTCAGTTTTTATTTTCTTCACTGAGCAACTTGCAATTTAGTCTCTCTGTCTCTCATTTTTTCTTTTTTGTATTTCTTCCCTGCATGAAATACTCATTTATTTTTTTTTTGTTTTATTTTTCTTTTCCATTTCTGCTTTTAGAAAAGTGATCAAGGCACTTTAAAAAAATACTGTCATGTATTTATTTATTTGAGAATGGCTTATTCAGTAGAGTTATAGGACAGTATTCTTTGGTTTGTAGTTGCCATTCAGGGATAATTTTTATCAAGTAAAATCAAGTTTTTTTTCTAATTCATGTAGATGAAGACTGCTTGCATTTCTTCAGTTATTAAACAGGGAGGATGATTCAGGACATTTACAGGATTCATAATTCTGTACCACCCTCCACTGTCAGGGTCACAATGCACATGGCTTTTTAGTGTTGGACCAGACTGGAGAATGGTATGTCTTAAGATATTTTATATTTGTATTTATCTTATAAGATTCTAAAATTTTCCTTCTTGCTTTTTTCACTATGAAGTCTCTAAAAGGCTAGTTCCCCTTGTGTTTACTGTCATTTCCTCAGAAGTATGACCCCAGGATTCTCTGGCTTCTCTACTTTCTCCTGTGTAGAGTTCTTCCACACTTTGCTCTCTGGAAATCTTGGAGTGGGAAGTTAAGAAATAGCTCCAATGGAGATTGGTGTTTATTTTCTCACCTACTGGTAAATTGAACTGTGTATTTCACTATAACATAAAGTCATTTTAAAGGGTGGGATTCATGTGGTTTTAGTTTTTAGTTTTATTGTTTTACATAGCTTTTATAGAATGCTGAGATGTCCAGCTATCGGTGGCTACCATTCCTTGAACTGCCTCCTTTAATTCTTGATTCCTTCAAATCCCCACATCAATAAAAAAATAATGAAGTTTAACTGTACCTAAGTACTTTTCAAAATATTCATATGCATTGACTTTTACAACCTTTTAACATTATATTATCAACCTTAACTCAGGTATGTAATATCCAATGTCACTAAAATAATAAGCAATCTTTATTTGTCACCATCTCTAAATATTCCTCTCTCAGGTCCCAATCACACCTCCTCTGACCCTTCATTACCCAGAACCAAAATGTTCCTAAAACAGAGAAGCAGGTGCTCACTGAGTTTTCTAGGAATATTTGGAGACATCTTTATGGGAGTATCCAGGGAGGTTGACAGTCAGTTTCAGTAGTACTCAGCACATTTTTTAGAAAATCCACAAAATTTCAATTTGTACAATAAGTCAGTTCCAGGGACTGAAAACCATTAAACACAGACTCCTATCCTGAAGAAAATACCATGAGATTCAAAATGCATTTGGCTAGTCTATTTGAGTTTGTATGTTTCATCCTCCATTCTTAGCACTGTTAATTCCCCCTTTTCAACAGATAATATCCATTCTTCACCCACATTCCCTCAATCATTACCTTTCTCATGTGAACCAACGGTTTCTTACTACAATCATCATCATCCACAATTCTCTTACTGAGTTTTTTTCTCTAGCCTTAGGAACTAGAGTGCAGCTCTTTCTTACTACAGACCCAAAATGTCTAGACATGGGACAGACTCTCAGCCAGTGGTATATGAGAGATGGGAATTGGTGAAGAAATACCCCTGAATGGAACAGCTCTGAGGAATATTCTAAAGAGCATCTCAGGGGTCCCCATCAGCATTGAAACTACTTGTGTACAGTGATATCCTGCCTAGGCTCATATCCTCATTCCTCAACTGGTACTTTCTGGGATTATGTCTCAAAGAAACTATTCTCACTCAAATTAGGATCTTCTTAAGGGGAGCCCAACTATGACATACTTCCATGAATCTATAAAAATATGTATTTTATATTCCTTTCTAGGTGCTATTGTCCAAAAGAGTCATTTTGCCTTCTATGATCTCAATTTCTATGAAAAAGATGTCAGTCTAGACTGTATGGATTTCTGTCTGTTTAGCTCCAGGGACTTGAATTGCTGTGGAGGTTTCCAAAATCATTGAAAGCATTGAGGGTAGAACTTACATGGAACTGATCAAACTAAGCTGAAATAAACATCTCAGGGCAGCTTCAGATGGACACATAGTTATAATCTAGTCCTTGGTAATATATGCCTGCTGTGAATATTTTACCTAGGAAACACCAGTCTGAACTCTGACATTAAGTAGTTAGGTAATTTTTGGAAAACTCATTACTCATCCCTAAACTTCACTTTTCTACTCAGTAGAATGAGCTGCTGAAATAGATGACTTCCAATCATTTCTTCACCTCTTCTTGACTCCATGGTTCTAAATAGGTCTCTGGAATCCATCACATGTAATTATTTTCCTAATTTTTTTCTCTTGGAAGGGCAATTAGCAAGAGTGTCCTATCTAAACACCTATTTTTAAATTCAAATTTAGGTCTTATCCTTCCAGACACACCTCATTTTTTCACTGGTTCATTTCTAAATTATGGTGGCTTATGCAATAGTAAAATACTCTCCCTATCATTGAGCTGAGATTTTATTCTCTGGTGGTATTCTCTCCATGCAGCCACCCAAAAACCTTTTGGTATGTTTTTGATTTCTGGATACAAGAAGAGATTAGAGAAGCCCTTTATTCTGATCAATCTAAATGCATGGACGGTATCTTCACCAGTTATGCAACAGGTGTCACATAGAGGAAAGGGTTTGTCAACGATAATTAAAGTTGTTTTCTGAGCTGAGAAACTGAGCTTTGAAACAAGTTCCTCTTGAGTGGAACATATTGATTCAAGGGAGAATCTGACATGGAACGAAGAGAAAGGAATCAAAGTGAGCTAGTGGAAAGAAAATGATTTAAATTTGTAAATTCAGGAGAGGGCACGCACACTGTATCTTGAGAAGGAATAGAGGCATACAAGAATAGAAAAAGCCAGGGTAGTGAAATGGTTTGCATTCTTCTAACTAATGAGTGAAAAGAGCTAATTAGATAGTAGAAATGAGACCAAACAATTTAAAGCACCAGATTAGAAAGCACCATACTTTTTCTACACACAGCTCTCCTGAAAGTTGCACCCTCACCTTATGTATGGCCAAAGATTAAAAAGAGGAAAATTACATAAAATGAAGCAACGGGTTAATTCCTCATGAGATCTCCTGGATGAAGCTCTAAGGAAGGGTTTGCAGAGGGCAAAGAAGGATGCAATCAAGAAGAGTATAACATGTAAACGTGTCCATTTGAGCCTGTGTATTCGAACAGAGAAAGGGAGCTCTGTTGCTTCATCTACTGATCACATTGGTTTAGGTAGTCAACTACATCTTTACTATCTACAGTGACCTTGGTGTACTCATTTACTTGCTTCTTGGAAATAAACATCAGAAATCAGGAACCTGAGATAAGAGAAACTGAATGTCATTTTTTTGTGTGGGGAAACTTGGAAGGATTGAAACCTGCTGCCTGGGTCAATTTCTGCATTTTTTCCTTCAGCTGGGGGGGGGGGGGTTGGCCAGGGAGTGAATACAGCGAGGCAGCAATTGCCATTATAATCTTAACGTATAAGCTAAGTATAAGATTTCTTTCTGTAGAATTGGACACTAAAATGTCACACTAAGAAAAAGAGTAAGGCTAAAAGCAAAAGGTGAACAAATTTCAGTCAGATTGGAATGGCTTTCCCAGTTAAGCATGGCAGCTCATAATTCTCAGAGCTACTTGACCGTAGAGAACCACTCCAGCAGTCACAGCTGACCTGAGTGACAGGTATAGCTCACTGAAGGCACTTGCTGGCTAATTTGGGTGGTTACCGGCAGAGACATTGCCAACATCTGCACAAGCAGAAAAGGAAAAATAAAACAAGGGAGGGAAATCAGGCCCTAGGTTAAAATCAGTTTTCCACTGTACCAGAAAATGTAATTTTACTTGTGTACACAAATCTAGGCAAATGCAACCTTTGAACAAGGTGATAGCTAATGAGAGTCATCTTGGTGTAGTGGCTAAAATACAGATTTTTAAAAAATCAAGCAGATCTAGATTCAGTTTTTGGTTCAGTCACCTACTAGCTGTGTGATCTTAGATAAGTTATTTGATCTCTCTGAGACTTGACTTCCTTTCCATGTATGATGAGGATAACAACCCTTCTCTGGCTGGGATTGATCAGGGAATGAATTTAAAGCACCTGTAGAGCAGGAATTCATTAAATGGTACCAGTGGTATTAGCAAGAATGACATTAATGGATGTGTTAATATGGCAAATCATTGTTTTTATCTCTGTTATGAGGATGTCATTTTCACACTTTTTCTAATGAACATACTAGCCCCTTCATGGATGTAAAGACTGTTGTGATATTGTTGGTTTTTTTTTTTCTGTCTCTCTCAGTGTGGAAGGAAGGAGAAGGAAGAAACTTAAAATCCAACATTTTCAGGATTCTCAGAGAATAGTTGTCTAGTTACCTTACATTGAATATGGATTCTTAACCATCTAAGATTGAAAGTTTCCCAAGACAAATTCAATCTTCAGTGTAGGTAGAATGAAAGACTGGGAAATGGTATTTTGGTGTTTTTACCAGGGTCTTCATGTAAATCAAGGCCTGAAACAAAGAAACACAATGTAATATTACCCTGGGATCATGTTCCAAATTGATCATGCTCCAAATTCTAATTACTGTTGAGTATCTTCAGAAATAAGTTAACTTTTTATTTAATGATAGTTTTAGCTTCCATAGTAAAGTAAACATAAAATACCATAGCTGGTGCCGTATAAGCAACCTAAAAGGGAAAGGGAAACCAGCCAAAACACGTGGGGTAGAGGGCAGGAATAGACAAAATCATGACATCAATAGTAGCTGAGAGAGAGAGACCAATACATAAAATTCAGGTTCCATTCCAGGAGACTAGAAAATCAAATGATGCTGTCCCATGTGTAAGGGTCATGGAGCCCTCCACGGCACTGAGAAAAATGGGACATCATAGCAGAGTCAGGCTGTCCAAAGGAATTTGTCTGAAAGTAAGATAGGGAAGAACACAAACTGAGTCCAACCCAATCCTTGGGATACAAGATTGAAAGTAATGAAACTGGTGAACAGGCTTCATTATTCTGGAAAGAATACAGCGATGAGCTGAATAATAAGAGCCAGCAATATGGTGTTACTCTGTACCAGCATTATACAGGGACACGCGGGAATGCTGCCCAGAGAGTTGTGAACACATGGAGACATGCAGTCTCAGTGCGGGAGCAGAAGACACATGATACACAAAGGTGCCCTGCTCCTGATTCCAAAAAACAGATGACATAACTCCCAGCTAGCTGAACCCTCCCACACAAACAGGGAAGATGGAGCTGGGCCAGGGCAGAGGCTTACATTAAGCTAAACATGACTCATTTGTGCATTCAGGTGCATCTCATACTTTCTCATTTTGATGGTTCTCTAATGGTGAGGAGAAGGAAACATTTTCCTCTGTAATGATATTCTAGAATCTAGAACATTAGACTGAATAGTTTACATTGACTTATGAGTCTCTTTGGATGCTGTTTGGCTATTCATGATGGAAAAGTACACATGAAACCTGCAATGTATAATGAGGCACAACTCTCTGTCTTCCAAATATACTAAAAAGGAAAATGATCATAGCTGAGGCAAGCCTTTACCAGTGTTGAGCTACTGCAAAGCCATTTGGGGGGTAAATTAAACTGGAAAGGAAAATTCTTCTTGCAATCACTCTAACTCCACTGCCATTCCAGAGGGATGTGAAGAAATGTTAAGTTGTAAAACTGAATTTTACCAAGCATGTTAGAATTTTGTTATCTAAATGAGTGTTTCTTTGTCCAAAGCAGATACTTTGGAAAGGTCTCGGCTACTTTCGGGAGCCTACCAAGACTGAAGGTGTCAATCATTTCTTCCCATTCACAGCTCTTCCCTGAGAACCTTCATGTCCACCATCTGGGAATGTGCAGCCTTTTGTGCTGTGAGGTTTCTCTCTGCTGCCTGGCTCTAGGGATGTGACATGCAAAATTCTGGCTGGCTAGAGTTGGAAATGTGGCAAGATAAAGCCAGTCCATCTTAGAATCTGCTTACTGAGGAACCCAAACTGTGATATGGGAAATTGGAATAAGCCTTATTATATATGGCTAAAACTTAGCCATGCTAACAAAAAAATTCCTTGGCAATTTCAAAGTAGGCTTTTAGATAGATTTGGGCCTTTCAGCTCATATGACTTTATTTCATAAATTTTGTTACCATAGAGCCACTATGGCATAGTTTTATTACAAGCAAAAAAAAAAAAAAGTCTAGAAAATATTTCTTATCTTTAAAGAGCATGTGGTTCTGAATTGATTTGCATTCTATTAACATACATTTATTTGTTGTCCTATTACATAATACTTTAAACACTATTGGTATTTTAATTTTTTAACTTTCCCCCAAATCTCAAGCAAAATCAGTAGGATCCCCACTCCCAGGAAAATTGTCTTGTGCATTTTGTGTACCTTTTCACCACTGTGGACTGCCCAGAAAAATTATCTGAAATTTCTTGGCCCTCCTGAAGGGGGAATGGCAAAGAAAATAAAAAAAACTAAAGGAAGGTAGTGAACAATATAGCACACTAAGAAATCACAATTTTATCTTGTAGGAGTAGGCCATGCAATCATCATTTTCTATTATGTTCTACAGTCAAGGAAGCACAACCTAATTTCAGAGCAGAAGGCTGATGGTATGTCCTTGTCTTTGTTTTTTCCCTAGTATCTGGAGGCTGGAGGTAGAAGGATGGGTAGAAGGATGTCAATATTGTCAGTTGTGGGAAGATCTCACTCTACGCATCAAAAAGCTTAAGCTCGCTGTTAATATCAACTCAAATCAGTCATTTGTATTTTATTCTATTCATTCTAGAGAGTCTGTCCTTGAAGTGAAAGCAACTGAGATAAAACCTATCTTGAAAAAAATATTTAATCCTAGAGGGAGGGCCATGTGAAGATAAAAAGTAAAAAAGCAGTAATGCTTCTGCATTCTCTCTAATCTTAACACTTTATATCAAAGGATCCTGTACAGAAAGTGACAGCTCCTGGAGCTGTTCTGAAAAGTGCATCACTTAAGAAATGATTTGTCAATCAACTAATTCTTAACTGATGAAATATTTGAATAACATCTCCATGTTACTTTCCTATTGCCCAGCATTGATCTCGTTTGCAATGATTTTGAATATTTATCAAACCCTAAATGTAGTCCTTAAAACAGGCATGAAGAAGATTTCCTGTTACAACCTATAGGGATGAGAAGACAGGGCACAATAGTCACATTCTTTGAAAGACTAAGTAAGAGAAACAGGGGCACTACAGCAATTTTTAATAATGAATTTTAAGTATTATATATTAGCATTTATCTTTTTATAATTACAACCTTGCTGATAATCTTAGTGAATTGTGGTGCTTTTCATTGTTCAGGCCATCATCTTGGACTGAAAAGATCAATTTAGCCTTAGAGATCTTTCTGACAATTCCATAACCTGTGGCAGGTGCTAAATCATTTGTTGCCAAAGGAAAATAAACAACTCTCAACAGAGGATCAGACCCTCTGATGTCAGCACTCTACTTACCCTTTTCCGACCCCACCCAGTTGGAATGCCTCTTTGGGATCTCTTGATTTGGAAATCTTCTCCCCAAAGGAGTCTTGGGCCTTGAGTTTCCATAATAACCTAATCTCTTTGGAAGCATTCCTAATTTTAAGCTTATTGTGTGATCTTTCTTTTTTTAATTTTTAATGTTTATTTTAAATTTTTTAATGTTTTATTTATTTCAGAGAGTGAGAAAGAGAAAGAGGCAGAGTGAGCAGGGAAGGGTCAGAAAGAGAGGGGAATACAGAATCCAAAGCAGGTTCCAGGCTCTGAGCTAGCTGTCAGCAAAGAGCCCGAGGTGGGGCTCGAACCCACAAACCGTGAGACCATGACCTGAGCTGAAGTCGGACGCTTAACTGACTGAGCCACCCAGGCGCCCCTTCAATGTTTATTTTTGAGAGAGAAAGAGACAATGTACGCGAGGGAGGTGTAGGGAGAGAGGAAGACCCAAGATCTGAAGCAGACTCCAGGGTCTGAACTGAGCACAAAGCCAGATGTGGGGCTTGAGCCCACGGACTGGTCGGCAAGATCATGATCTGAGCTGAAGTCGGACACTTAACCGACTGACTCACCTAGGCACCCCAGTCTGTGATATTTCTTACTATACAGTTATGGAATTTATAAAATAGAATTCTTGTTTGTGTAAAGAATAGGCTTCTACCTCCCTGGCTTTCAGCAGGAAGAGAAGCAAAGGCATTATCAGAACTACCCTGTGGCTTTTTAAAAGTACTCCTGCTAAGACAACCAAAGACAATGAGAGATCTTTGATTGCATCAGTACATAAGGAAAAAATACAACAACTATAAAGAATATTTTAGGGACAGTTAAGAAAATTTGAATATGGAGTGCATATTAGAAAATAGGATTTATCAAGGTTAAATTCCTGGAGTGTGATAATGGTGGTATTGTAATGGAGGATAATATCATTTTCAGGCAACATGTGTTTAATTATTTTGGTGGGCAGGTAAACTGTCAAGACATCTACATTTTACATTCCAATGGCTTTGCTTGTTATTTCATTGAAATAGAAATACTTCCAAAAGCTCAGACATATCTGATTCTTTAAAACAAAGTGGAATCTGATGTCAAGAGCTACATGGTACTGGTCTGAAATTGGAGTGAAATAAGTAAGATATAATTTAAAGAAGGAAGTCTTTGTACTAACATCTCAATTCATGGTAGAGGGAAAAGGATGAGGAGAGAGAGGCCAGTCTAGGGAAAATTGCAATGGAATCTAGTTATGAGATTCCTAAAATTTATCCTTGAAATGTGGTCCTGAAGAATCTAAATGACTCTTAGAAAGATTGAAGAAGAGGCAAAATCAGTGCATGTTGAAAGTGCATGTTGAAAGGCAAAGAGAGAGTTCAAAGGGGTCTTTGAGACCCATTAGACAATAACTAAACTCACTTAACATAGAGAAAAATTACAGCTTTTTTTTCCCCCAATAGCAAAATGTGGAGGTCTTCCCAAATGACCTCGTTCTCTTTTTGTTGCAGTGAACCAGCTCCAAATACTTTCAGTTCTTTGACTCATTTTATATAAAAAAGTATATACCTACCAAGCTTTATCAAACATACCAGGGAGATAACAAATCACTTTCATATGCATAACGGTGTGCCATGTTCCACCCTAGATTTCATTTTTTACTTGTTCCTTTTATTCATTTTGAGTAATAATCGCCATCATTTATTGGAAGCCTGCAATGTCAGTCATGGTGTTAGGTATTTTTATAAATACATGACCAACAAGTCTAGTGCTATCCTATGAACTAGGGATCCCACATTTTTTAGCTGAGGAAACAGAAGATTTGAGAGAAAAACAGTCTACCTATGGAAAATTTGGGGCCAGGACTTGAACCCCAGTCTGCTGTCTACACTCTTTCCCACTAACCTCGCTGCTTCCTGTGTGAATACTTAAGACTCCTGTGTGTTCAAGCCTGTCAGCCAGTAGATACGTACCTTGCATGACATCCCTTCTTTGTGCCATGGTTGCCCACAGTCTGCCTTTGACAGCACCTTAGAGAAGCTCCCAGCTTTTCAGAGGTAAGTATTCAAGAAATATAATGACTCGCTCCCACATATATAGTTAAGATCCTGTCCTTGGAGAATATGGGACGTTTAGGAGAATCGATGCCTTAGTACATGCAGCCCTTCTCCAGATCTGCCTGCTGATAGCCAGCTCTATTAATCTTCTCTACATAATCATATCTGATATGCTTTTCTGCTCTTTCAATTAAGGAGACTTAATCGATGATAATTATAATTCTCTAATTAGTTTCTTAATGATATTTTCATAGAAGAGTACAAATCCTGGGCACACTTTTCAGTAGTTAGAAATATTTTTTTCCAAATAAGCTCATATGCCTTACTTGCCCTTATATATTCCTGCAGGATATTTTCAGTACTAATTGAGTCATCAAATCAAGTTTAGCCACATTTTCCAGTCTCTTTAAATTTCTTTAATTTCTTTCCTCCCTTCAGCATATATTCTTTGCCAACTTCTCACACCTGATTAGGTTCAATCACTTGTCTCTGAATATTTAATACCACTCCTGTCAGTTGCAGTACTTAGTTTGCTTTTTTGAGGATTATTGACCCATCCATGCATGGCCACTGAATTGACCAATTTTTAGTCAAATTCTTAGAGTTAATTGCATTAGACATGCTTGGAGAACATGCTCAATCCTTGCCTTTTTCTTTGGAACTTACTCATGACCTCTACTGAGATGATGGGCTCGGTGGCTGTGTTTTGCTACAAGACCCCCTCCTTGGCTCTCTGATTAGATTTGGGGTGGACCCTTCATCTGATGGGAGCCAACCCACAGGCCAGCCTATAAGAGACCAAAGTTACAAAGTGCTAAATTAACAAATTTGTAGAGGAAGCTAGTCCAGAAAAAAACAAGAATGTTGCAGACACAAAAAGAGATGTAGAAAGATAGACAATGTCACCACAATAAGGAAAAGGTCATAGGAACCTCTTTCCTGGTTCCCTAAAGCTTGGTTCTGCTTCTAGTAGATGGATACTTTGTGAGTTTCTTTGGTACTTACTGTAGCCATTTCTCATTCTGTATTTAGAGATAATCAGAATTACTATCCTCTGTACCAGGGATATAGTATAAAAGGCCTGGGTAGCAAGGATAGAACCAAAATAGTCTCAAAAATCTACATGTGATCACAGCCAGGAGATAAATCACTATATGGAAAGAAGTCTTTTAAATTTAAGAATAGAAAGTGAAGCAGAGACTGGAATTCAAGGAATTAGCATGTTTGTTTTTTTTTTAATTTTTAGAGAGAGAGAGAGAGAGAGAGATTAAGCCAGGGAGAGGGGCAGAGAGACAAAGAGAGAGAATTTTAAGCAGGATCCATGCTCAGTGCTGAGCAGAAAGCCTAATGTGGGGCTTGATCCCAAAACCCCAGAAATCATGACCTGAGCTAAAATCAAGAGTCAGACACTGAAACAACTGAGCCACCCAGACACCCTTGGATTTAAAGGAGTAAGTGTGTAAAGAAGGTACAAGCATACAAGCCATTCCACAGGATATTAAGAAAGATCAGGCCCCAAACCAGAAGTTCAAGGAACACAAAAATACGAGGATTTTCGAACTACATAGCAGACAGAGAACACAGCATGAAAGGGCTAACTAACAAAAGTCATAATGGAAGTAGATGGTCCAGGAAGCTAAGATAGCAGTCAGAAGGATCTTAATAAAAAGCTAATATCTATCAAGGCCTAGAGGAGAGCACAGCTAGAATTATAAAATAAGAACAGTGGCCACAGTAGGGACTGCGTGTCCTTGCTTCACTAAATTAGGTAGAGTTGGAATGGCAAGCCGGTAAATTCCTAAAAATTGAGGAAATAGTATGGCTTTCCTGTAAATGTCACAATGTGGATGACTCAGGCTCCAGACATAATATGTCATTTGGTCACTGACAGTGGATTCGAAGCTAGGAAAGTGCAAGTCAACACAAAATAAAATCTCAGTCCTTATTCTGGAAATGAATATTTCTTTCATGAATAGTCAGTTGGGCAGGTGAGGTACAGCAGGAAAAAACTGGCAGTGGCTGCGCTCAGGAGCTGGGTGTGGAGTGGCAAGTGTGTGCAAGTGGTAAATATTCGTTATTGATGGGAGATAACTAGTCACATCAAGGCACGATTGTACAGCACCAGCCACCAGTGTGGACGAATGCATAGTGGAGCACCATCCTAGAAGTTAAAAGCAGCGTAATTCATCAGAGCTGATGCTGAGAAGTCAACTCAACCAGTTTCACCAGCATGAACCATACAGGGGAAAGGGAAAGAAGAAATGGAGTAATAAACCTCAGAGTTGATGTGGGAACCAAGTTGTATCTGAAGGAGCACGTGCCTCCTATGTTCCAATCAACCGGAGGGATTACAAACAAGATGGAGGTATGCTTCCTGCCTCCATCTCCTGCCTGGTCACTTCCCACTCTGCAACAAGCTAGAAGGCAAGGGAAAGGGGTGAAATATGGGGGGCAATAGTAGAAGCTAGAGAGACTTTTTCTCATGATAGAGTGTAGGCTAGTGAGCAGGAATCGCCACAAATTCACTGTGCTGTCTCTGAGGTAAGTGGTAGCAAGACCTCTTTTCTTCAATGATCTGTGTGCTTAAAGATATCCTACTTTCCAAAGTACAGGAGACATGATAAGTTTCAGTTACTGACATTCAGTTTTCCCAGAGGCAGTTTTGACCACCTCGCAGAGTTTTAAATGCAAATTAATTCAGCTGGAGAGCAGACAAGCAGTTATTTATGGTGCTTTGCCACCTACGCAGATTGTCCTACTCCTCTCCTAGCTGGTAAGGGGGTTAGTCCCTCGGGCTTTTAGTACTTTGTCATCTTTAATTAACATCAAATTCCTCCATGAAATGATTCTTCTGGTCTCTGGCTCAGAATCCTCACTGATGTCGCAGACTACATGGTGTTCAGCCTTTCAAAGTGTATGGAAACCCACAGAGAGGACACCTCCTCAGGTTTCTGGCAAAAAGTGGGAATGTGTCTTCCTAAACTTCCTCTCTGTGCTGGCCCCCAGTGGTACACACACACACACACACACACACACACACACACACACCCCACCACCACCATCATAGTAAAAAACATATAGTAGGGAAAGATCTCTCCTGTGTTTTCTCACAGTGTATGTTAGCGTACTATATGTTATTGTATGTAAGAATAAGAACTGGCTCTTAAGGGGGAATTTTTAGAGCAGTGACAGAATGGTGACAATGCTACTTTTACAGAGATGTAGCTTTTTAATATGTCCATAAGAAAGGCACGATTGGTAAGACTTGGTAACTGCTTGCATCCACTGATTCTAAGCTGCCCATTCTAAATGAGTTCCCCTTTCTGAATGTCTTACATTTTTCTTTTCTTCCATTTTTGAGTCCAGAGGATTCTAGATAGTCTTCCCAAACCACGTTAGACACTTAGACAAGAGTTTTAATGCTGTAATCTCTCTTCATTAAATTTCTTCTCCTCCTTCAACCGCTGACCTACAATATTTTCCATCCTATTTTTCAGCCACCAAAGAAGCGAGAACAAGTGACCTCTCCCCTCCCAGCCCAGGTTTTAGGAAAAAAAAGTGATGTGTAAGCAGGAAAATATTATAAAACAGTAATTGCGAAGGCCAAGTGGATTGTCCTGATAATTCATGCTGCTAGGGAACAGAAGTTCACTTTACCTGAGAAAGTATCATAAAATCAATCGTTCTGAGCTGGGCCTTGAAAAATAACTAGTAAGAACTTGGAATGGAGTGGTAGTTGTGACAATGTGAAGAATGAAATGAATAGGAGAAACGTCTTAGAAACATAATGGAAAGACACAGAATCAGGCAATACAAGTGATACAATGTGGATACGTCACCATCTGGCTTACTACAGCTCTGTCCAAACCAGGGGGAGACATTGTCTGCAGTACCCAGAAGTCCTAGAATCCTCAAGAGTAATACTATCCTGATGATGTCACCCTTTATGTATGGTTCAAAACCCTTTCCAGTGAACCCTCAAGTCATCCCCAAATGGTATTCATTGACCATGAATTGTTCTGTCCCTGATTACTATTACCTTATTCGCACGTAGTTCTGCTTCATCTAATGTTCTTTATATAACATGTGGCCACATAACCAAAAATGGTGAAAGCACAGTGGAGATAGGTTTAATCTTGTCTCTTGAGCCCTTTGTTACTGGGGTCTCACAAACTAAATGGTACCATCCATTCACTCAAGGCCCCTATATTTTGAGAGCTCCCATTCTGGCCCTCCTTTTGTCATGTTTCTCTCTACTAATTGAGGAGGGGTCATGGGCCTTGGTCCTCTAGATAAACTTTCCAGATACCAACAAAACCAGAATTCCCAGCCAAAATGCCCTAGCTTATTTCTGGAGCCCCTATACTCATGGACTGATCATTCTGCTGTTACATGCATCCTAAACACAATGATTCATTTTTTGAGAATATATATATATATATCTTCTGGACACACCTCTACTCAAATAACAGGGACAGAAGCTTCTGCACTTAAGACCCTTCCAGACCTCATGCTATATATCCCTTCCTCTTGCTGTTCATTTGTATCATTTATCATATCCTTTATTATATAATAAATAAATATACACATATGTTTCCCTCAGTTCTATGAGCGATTCCAGCCAATTTTATGGAACCAAGTTGGGGCTCATGGGAATCCTGATTCATAGCCAGTCCAACTAAAGTACCTGTGGCAACCTGGGACTTACAAGTGGCATCTGAAATGGGGGGGGAGGTTAGTCTTCTGGGACTGAGTCCTTAACTTGTGGAATCCGATGCTATCCAGATAGTCTCAGAATTGAGGTAAATCGTAGCACCGCTATCTGGTATTGAAGAATCTCTTGAGGTATATGAAAAAACCACAGATGTGGGGTCAAAAATGAAGTATGATACTAGTGTGAGAGTGAATGAGAAATATAGTCATATTTTCCCTAGACAGGTGCATATCTATTTACATGCATTTGGGGTACCATCTGGTACCTCACAAAATAGCAGTAAGAAGAGAAGAAAGGCAGAAGAATGTGTCTGCTTTACCAGTGTCTTACTAAAATGTACATGTTCTCCTGAGCTCACTGAATAGAATAACATTCTATTTCCACTGATCAGATCTAATGACTTGTCCTCCTCCAGAAGAATTAGCTCTTCTGATTAATATTATCCACTAATTTAGAGTGAAAAAACCCATAAAACTGCCTGGTCTAGAATCATAGAGATCTTAACAACTACATACTCTTAGAGCTACTGTATTTTATCACCATATACTTTTAAGAGGGAACTAACTCCTCTTGAACCATTTTCTTTTCCTCTCAATCATGCATTTAGGTACCGAGAGCTAAGTGATATTTACTAAAACTGAGATCTGTTTTGTCTTTCCTTTTGCCTCTTTCCTCGACCCGTGTAAGTGAGATCTCCTTTGTACCAGGCTAATAGGGCATAGAGGAGGTGGAAAAGCGATGGAGAGGGTCCTCTTAATTTAAATTTGTCTGTGTTTTCTGCATTCTAGCTCTTATCCCCAGAGATATATACAGAAGAAACTATGACAAAAGAGGTATCAAATAGTTCTGTGCAATGAATTAACATTGTGCATACCACCAAAATTGCCCATAGTATGAAGGTACAGCTTCCACATAATGCATTGAAGAAGCGGAAAGTTCAAATGTATAGAGTGTGGAGACTTGTGCATATTGTCCATGAGAAGGTGACCAAAAGAATAATCATACCACTTTGGCTTTCTGGTTTAGGGAAAATGTTACCACTAACACTAGTAACCCACTTTTACTGATTAACAGGAAAGTGAGGAAAAGAAGACAATCTACGCTTCTTATAGCTTCTGGTAAAAATAAAAATAGAATTAAAAAGTTCTATAGTAATATAGAATATATGGTTAAATTACAACATATAAATAAAATTACAAAGGAACAGGTACAAATGGACAAGGACAATGAATTCAGGAGAAAGCAACCATGTCGCATGATATTTTTCCGAATTAAAAGAATGTTGTGACCGTAGAATTATTTTCTAAGACAGTCCTATCATCTTTAGCAATAATAGGGAAAAAAAAGTGATCAAAGGGAAAAAAAAATTCTAAGATTGTAAGCAATTTGACAGACTTAGCAACGCAGTGAGCTGCATGACAGGGGAGTTATCCTTGTCCACAGGAGGGCGCCCCCTGGTAAGAGAGCAAACAGAAGACCCAGAGTAGGTTTTTCCATCAGCAAGCTTCCTGAATGAGAATATTTTTAAAAGATAACATCAAGAATTATATTATGTACCATTAATCTTTACTCTGAGAATAAAGTTCTTTTATAATTCTATGACTCCTCAAAATTTTCTTTTCTTTTTTTTTTTTTAAATTTTAATGTTTTATTTATTTCTGAGAGAGAGAGAGAGACATCGTGAGCAGGGGAGGGTCAGAGAGAGAGGGAGACACAGAATCCGAAGCAGGCTCCAGGCTCTGAGCTGTCGGCACAGAGCCCGACACGGGGCTCGAACCCACGAACCGTGAGATCATGACCTGAGCTGAAGTTGGACGCTTAACCAACTGAGCCACCCAGGTGCCCCTCAAAATTTTATTTTCAAAAAAAGGGAAATGTTACCCATGCTGTGAAAGAAGACACAAGTAGGGAGCGTGTAAGCAAACCCCACCAGGTCATAGGCAGGGCTGAAATCTTCCATGCCTACCAACTCTGAGGCCCACAAGTTCTCCTGAACTTTCCATGATATTGACTAAACCAATAAATCAAGTTAATAGAACAATCTGACTCGATTGTTCCATTCTAGGTGGGAATCAGGAGTTTTGTGGCACCTAAACTCCCCAGGAAGTTTCAACCATGTAGATAATATTTCCTCAAGTCTTCAGTGCCTCTCACTTTATGGGATGGAAGAATTAGGCTGTTACATATCACAAAGCTCATGGTAACTCAATGATCAAATTAATTCAAATTAGCTCAGAAGTGAGCAGGATCCTGAATACCAAAGATAGCCTGAAGCACTGGGGGAAAAAATTCTGAAATGGAAATACATTGAGTTGCAAAAAGGGTTTTAATGTGTTAGCACTGCAATCTTATTTAACAACTTCATTAGAGAACCATAAGCAAGAATAAAAATTAAGGTTACAAAATTTATAGCGCATGAGGTAAAATTGAAGTCATTAAATTTAAAAAAAATAACATAATGAAATTCCAGAAACAGTCAAGCAACAAAGAATAAAATAGGATTCAAGAGGGTATGATAAAGACATATGAGTCTAAAAAGAAGTAAACTTTCATTATAAGCCATAAATCTTGAAATAGAAATCTGAACAGCCCTCAGAAGAAAACCAGAGATTAACTTCCACCATGATGCTGTGGTGCCTTCATTCAGTGTTGTCTGGGTTGCTGAAGGGAAGTGGTCCATTCTGTCCAGTTTCAGTAAAAGAGCTATTAAGTTCATGAGAATGTGACAGTTGCATCCTGTATTGTCATACCTGTCATACCTGTGCTCCCCTCCCTCTTTTTGCTACTGCCAGCCAGCCAGCTCCAGCCACTGTCATCCATGGCCTAGAGGTAAGGTCCCTTGACTCACCCTCCCCAGCTTGAAAGCTGAGACTGTGCAGTTGAGATACATGCACATATAAGAGATGGGTTCAAACTCTTGCTTTCCTTGAAACTGGCCTGGTGAAGATGTTTTGCTTGTTTGTCTATTTCTGCCCCATCAGGCCTGAAACTAAAACAAAACAAACAAAACAAAACAGAATACTTGCGGTCCAGTGCTTTAATTCAAAGGAAGGTGGTTTTAAGGGTGAAACTTTAGATGCTGTGACAGATTCATGGGAGTAACATGCTTAGGCAAAGAAGACTAACTGGCATTTGTAGAAATTTCCCAGAGACAATTGTCTTCCTCGCTTATGCAGAAATCTGCTGGCTAAGTGCTAAAACAGAGTGGTAAGCAATTGTCAGCTGGAAAGGTAAAGCTTTCTTCACTTTGTGTTTCTGTGTTGGTCTGTTCAACTCTGTTCGAACATGTCTATCATTAGTCATGACTATCTAGTTTCGATGCAGCATTCAGTACCTAGAATACTCCTCTATCCTTACCTTCTCTTAAACTGTTACTTGCCTCTCAACAAGATTAGGGAAAGTAACAAGGATGAAAAATGGAACATTTTGGAACCTACAACCCTGTTTTCTAGAAGATCCCTACTGAGAAGCTTTGTACCTCCAGGAAGTATCCCAAAGCCCAGGTGTCTTGAGGAGGCCCCAGGCAGGGGATGGGGCTACTGTAATAGGAGTTGAGGAGACAATTTTGGCAAGCATGAACCTCCCCTACAGCGCTGTATTTGGAAGTGTCCACAACTCTGGCGATCTTAGGTAACTCCTAGCTTCCTTGTAGCCAACCTTATCTTCTAGATATTCTTAATCATAGAAGAAACAATGTATTTCAAGAATTTAAGGACAGTTTATTACTTATCATACCTGAGTTGGTCACCTTAGCTGATAAATGCTTTCATTAATCACTTCTTTATTCTCTAACTCCGAACAATTTAATAATGAGTTATTTATAATTTTTTAATGTTTATTTATTTTTGATAGAGGCAGAGAGTGAATGGGAGAGAGGCAGAGAGAGAGGGAGACACAGAATCCAAAGCAGGCTCCAGGTTCTGAGCTGTCAGCACAGAGCCTGATGCGGGCTCAAACCCATGGACCACGAGATCATGACCTGAGCTGAAGTCAGACGCTTCATCGACTGAGACACCCAGGTGCCCCCAATTTAATTATGAGTTTTAAGATAATTTCCTCAAAAGTCCAATCATTCCCTAGGGCCATACAGTTTCCTTATTGTCCTTGATTCATTTCAACTGTCAAGCTTCCTCCCCTCCCCTTCAATGGGCAATGATTCTAAGATCATTCAGATGAAGTGAAGGCAACCCTATAGATGGTTAATACCATATGGGGGGCAGGGACCAACCTATGAGGTCTTCAGAATGGAAGCACTCGTAGACTCTCTGTCTTAGATCTAGAATCTGTTTCATCCTCTTGTTCATTGTTGTATTTTCCTAATAATCTCTTACCTTTCTCTGAGTCTGCTCTATCAATCTTCCCTCTCTCAACCTTCAACAGAGATTATTTTCCTACAACTGCACACATCTGTCTCTATCTTTTTATTAAATCCTTGAACCATCCTCCTAGTGACACAGCATTGCTGTGATGTAGACCCTAAGTTCCCCCAAACTGCAATGACCTAAAAGTTTCCAGTAGAGCCAAATGTGCTCCTTGGTAGTGAAATATTTGTGCTGTCCAAGTGGAAGGTGAAAGTGGGCACTGCTTGTTAGAACATAGTCGACATGTGTGTGCACATTCACACACACGCATATACATGAAAGAGAGTCTAAATTCAGTATGGATTCTATACCAAATACATTTTTCATGTCCAAGCCTTGAAACTGTTTACAATGTTATGTATAGTGTGTGTGTGTATGTGTGTTTATGTGAACAAAGTTAACCAGGTCAACACAAGAAAGGTGTGCGGTGCCTAACTGGCTGAGTCAGTGGAGCATGCAACTCTTGATCTCAGGGTTGTGGGTTCAGGCCCCACATTGAGCATGGAGCCTCCTTAAGGAAAAAAAAAAAAAGGAAGGAAAGAAAAGGAAAAGAAACAAAGAAAGATGAGGTGACTTTACCCTGAGTTTGTTCTTTCTAGCTACTTCCACTTTTCTTTCTGGGTGACCACTGTGATGAGGAACTTAGTTCAAGATATACATCTAGGCCTTTCTAAACACCTGACACTGTGTGTAAGGGAGATCTGGAAATGCATGAAACAGGACACCTAACTTTAAGAAGGCTATTTTCTTTTCTTTTCTTTTTTTAAGAAGGCTATTTTCTATTAGAAAAACAGTAGACTCTAAAAACATCCCTGGTCTTCTCCCAAGTTAGAAAAAGCTTTTCAGGTGAGCACATTTGAAGTTCTCTTTTCAACTAGAGGGTAAAGGTGTAAGGATAAATGTATAAATGTTGGTAACCTGCAGGCTATTGAGGGGGAGGTCCACAGAAGGAAGGAAGAGGACTGAAGAAATTGCCTCAAAGTATAATAAATAATGCAGGCAGACTGCAGATGGAACCAGGATCCCAGGCTTCATTAGAATTGTCAGTTTCCACAGAAAAATCAAATATATTCTTCAGGGTTTTAGTGTTTAATATCCTCTCAAAGCACAAACAACAGCATATTACTAGTAAGGGAGAGAAGAGGCAGACTATAAAACAATTACAGGGAAAACAGACTAGAACAATTATCATTTAAAGCAGCCAAACAACATTGTGAAGCTGTTATTATTTTTTTTTTTTGACTGGGGCATATGAACTCAAGTGTGGACGAAGAACAAAGTAAAAATGGTAGCATGATACTTTATTTGGCCCTGATGCACACAATTTCTTATCAAATAACGGTTCTGTTTGCCATATTGGTAGCAGAAAGGGCTATTAAGTGCCTCGTTTCTATCACTTCTGCCCTTTGTCCCCTTTACGGCCTCGCTGTGAATAAAGTACGTGCTCACCACAGCTTTTGGCTCAGTGTAAAATGGATTCATAGAACGATCTCAGGTTTCTGATTGAGATTTTCTAAATTGAGTAATGCTGAGGCCAGCTCCACTCCCCCTGACAGGGAAACAACACAGATGTGATGATAGTCCTCAATGGACTGACCTCACTGAGGATGGGATCATGTTGCCCTTTAGAAGTTGATGGCTCTGTCCATGGTGGGGTGTGAAGATCCCCAAGTCAAATCTGCCTTGTCAAACAACCCTCCATGGACCTCAAATTCTCACCATTAGAGTGACCCATTTCAGTAAGTTTTTTCTGCACCTCTGGCAAGCTACCTAAGAGAGGATGACATATTACATATCTCGAGTCAGCAGTAATGAGTTTGTAGAATGGGAAAGCCAGTCCCCAGGAGAACCATGATATGAGGAGGCACAGCTCTGTCAGGTTGACCTGCTTTATAGTCAGTTACCATATCTGTGACTCACTTTCTTCATCTGGAAAGAAGGGCTCTTTTACGATCATTTGGCAACTATTTAGAACACTTTACAACCTAACACAATTAAAAACTAAGGAGCAATGGCTATTTTTCTACTGTACTTTTTTGTTCTTTTTAATTCTAATAATCTAAGTTTAGTTCTCAAACTTTAGAGTGCATCAGAATGTCACAGCACAGATTCCCAGGATCGCACCCCAGGGTTTCTTGTATAGTAGATCTGAGATGGATCCTGAGAACCTGTATTTCTAACAAGTTGCCAGGAGAAGCTGATGTTGTGGGATCAGGGACCACCCTTTGAGAACCACTGCTGTGAAAGTTAAGACTAGATTTACTTGGTCATACTTCACAGTGAAGCCCTGAAAAGGAAATGAACATATTCCCAATTATGCCAAACATTTGCATTCCATCCCAGTTCTTACAAAACTACTCCATAAACTTAAAAAAATCTGCACGTGCACATCAACAAAGCCCAGGGCAATTTATCAGTAAAAATGGTGCTCAGTCATAATCTGTCCGAAGGGGCCTGAAGTACAGAGCTGACCACAGGGAATCAGATGTGCTGATTTTAAAAGAATCTTCTTAGAGGGTTACCTGACTGGCTCACTCAATAAAGCATGCAGCTCTTGATCTCAGGGTTGTGAGTTTGAGCCCCACGATGGGTGCAAAGAGTAGTTAAAAGAGTCTTCTAAGCAAAGATTATCCCAAAAGGCTCACAGTTCAACTTATTATCCTTTGAATTCCCCTGTCATTTAGGCAGAAGAGTTATATAATGGGCAGTTTCCAAAATGGGTTTGTTGGTCATTCATTCGTTTATGCATTCCTTCCTCGAAAACATTTGAACATCTATTACAGGCCAAAGATTGTGGTAGAAACTAGGGTGAAAAACTCAAAATTTTTGCCTCAGGGATCTTCCAGTCTAAGATGAGAGAAAGGATACATAATTCTGAAAAAAAGGGAGACATAATAACTAGCATTTGTTTAAATTCTAAAGTATATGAAGCATTTTCATATTTTATCTCCTGTGGTCCTCAGTGGATACCTCAAAGGTAAGTCTTATTGTTGGCTTTGTATCCAGTTAGGAACGCAAGACTCTGAAACAGTGGGTGACCATGTCACTCAGCTGGTTGGTGGGGGAGCACAGGCGCAGCTCGGGCCTTAAGATTCCAAGGCACGTTGGGGCGCCTGGGTGGCTTAGTCGGTTGAGCGTCCGACTTTCGCTTAGGTCATGATCTCGCGGTTCGTGGGTTCGAGCCCCGCGTCGGGCTCTGTGCTGACTGCCAGCTCAAAGCCTGGAGCCTGTTTCAGTCTGTGACTCCCTCTCTCTCTGACCCTCCTCTGCTCGCGCGCGCGCTCTCTCTCTCCTAGAAATAAATAAAACATTAAAAAAAAAAAAAGATTCCAAGGCACGTACCCTTTGTTCAGCACTGCACCTCAGTTCTGATCCTGCAAAATGTGACCCAAGCGTGTCAAAGAGCTAAAGAGAAGAGTTCCAAAGAATCTTGGAAGTTGTGGGAAACCAAAGTCAAAGATAGTAAGAATTAATGGGAAAAAATGCTGCTTTGGCCAGAAAAAAAAAAATAGGTTAAAACATTTCTCTCCAAAGTGCCTTGGACCATGTTTCTTGATCAAATTTTACACAAAGTCGTTTCTTGCAAATTCCCTCTGCCTTTTAGCCCATGAAATACATTCGACTGCTTCGCCAACTTTTTTTTGGGCCAATTATATTATTTTCAGCATAATGGAGAGAAATACAGTTTAAATCCACTGTCATAGGGGGATTCTGTGAAGGAGCTGTGATTTCCTCAACAATATAATAAAGCATATTTAATAGTGTGTGTCCCCTCCTTCTCTGGCCTTCTAGTTCTTTTCCTATGAAAACACTTATCCACCTGCTTTTCCCCGAGGACTGCATCCTTGAATTTCCTCAAAAAAAAAAAAAAAAATAAGGAAAAGAAAAGAAAAGAAATGTTGGCCTTAAGTGACCTTGCACCACACAGCCTTTCACTGGAAGGCAAGGCCTCCCTGGAGTTCCTGAAAATAATGAGCCTGATTCTCTGCTAAGCACCAAACAGAATAAAAATGAATGTCCTTCCAAATGTTGAGGAGAGTGCTAAGGTTAAGAAGAAACCTGGGGACATAGGCCATGTTGCTGACTTTCATGATGCTCAAGTAACTTTCTGCAATCCATACTCAGAAGATCAGGAGTTCTCCAGGCATTACAGCTCAGGAACCCAAGCCTCTTCAAACCTGTCTAGTACTGTAGGCAGCCCCCATCAACCCCCAGGCCCCTGTTTAAATCCAAAAGCTATAAGACTTTAGGATGCTGCACTATCAGAGGATTAATGATTCAGAGATAGGCAATTATGTATTGGCCCAATAATAAGTGAGTAAAACTGGCGAGTTGCTAACCCCATTTTAGAGCTGAGTGAAAAGGATTCAGAGAGATTCGATGACATGTTCAGATGATTGATTTAGGAGTTAAATACGGACCAGAGAGGTTTTAGTTAAGGAAGAGGGCAGAAGAGGAGAAGAGGGGAAGAGATGGTGGTAAGACAACAGAGTAAGAAAGGGCTCTTTTAAGCTCATTGTTATCATAGGATATTTTCCAAACTCATGCAACATATTATCATGTCAGGGACACCTGGGTGGGTCAGTTCGACTGTTGGTTTTGGCTCAGGCTGTGATCTCACAGTTCATGAGGTTGAGCCCCACATTAAGCTCCATGCTGATGGTGCAGAACCTGCTTGTGATTCTCTCTCTTTCTCTCTCTCTCTCTCCCCCCATCCCTCCCCTGCTCATACTGTTCTGTCCCATTCAAAATAAATAAATAAACTTAAAAAAAAATTTTAAAAACATATTATCATGTCAAAGTGTGAGAAAGAGTTTGACACACCTAAGATTGCTTTCTTTACAAAGATCTCTAGTAAATTCATTTGAATTATCTTTACATGAGTTATGCCTTGAAGTGAGATAAGACCTTACATTCAGCTTTCACTCCTTCTCTAGGACACCCCCAGCTCCCCACCCCCAGCCCTGGATGGAACTGGAGCTCTAGTTTCCAGGGTTCCAGGGTGCCAAGGGGCTTAGCTGCCTCTTCTTTTTCCTGTCAGCCTAAAGAAGGAATCCGGGCATGCCAACATTCAGTAAACTGAGATCTTTATGGCAGTCTTTATTACAGAATATAAAAGATGGTTTCTCATTAAGAGAACATGCAAAAAGCATATCAGAAGTGAAAACAGCACTCAACCCAAAGATAAATGTGTGTGCAATAAGGTACAAATGGCTGGATTCGTTAGTTTTATGTTTTCTAAAGAATTACCTTATATTAAAACGCTGCGGGTTTCTCAGCTTTATAAAACACGGAGAGCAACCATCTTTCCCAGTGTGCATTAGTTACCTTACAGCTCCCTAACAAATCACCCTAAAACCCACACACGTAAAACAACAGCATTAATTTTTTTCATAGTTTCTGTGAGTCAGGAATTTGGGAGCAGCTTGACTGAGCCATTCTGGCTTGGGGATTCCTGTGACGCTACTCTCTGGTAGTGGCTGAGACCAGGGGGCTTCCAGATTTCTTCCTAGGGCCCGAGCTAGGAAGAGCTGAACAGGGCCTAGAAGAAATAGAACTTCTTGGGCATCTCTCTCTATCTCTTTGTGGCCCTCCTCATGGTCTCTTCAGGATGGTGGCTTCCAGGTATCCAGGATTCTTATAAGGCAGCTCAGGGGTGCAAAGATGTGTGCCTTATGCCATATTACCTTCTGTAAGCAAACCCCTGAAGTCACACAGCAAATTTTTCTCCACATTCTATCAAAGTGGAAAAAGGAACTGCCCACCCTCTCCATGAAGGGATGTCAACATCATATTGAAGAAGAACCTACGGGATTTTCTATCCTTGGAAAATACAATCCATGACATGATGGTTCTTGGAATTCTAAATGGATTCAATTGGAGGTTAGAAATTAAATACAATTTATAGATTTTAGTGAGTTGAATTGGGTTTGAATGTCTAGTTACATCTGTGGGACTTCCCAGCATCTGACACAGGGCTCTATCTAGAGTGTTTGCTTGGTAAGAATCTAGCCATGATATGTTCCAGGGGGAAAAAAAACTAAGTCACAGGCTGGATTCCAGTACTTCTCTGACATAAGCAGCTGTGAGAACAGGTTTAACTTTTCCATGCTTTGGCTAATATGTAAAATGAAGACCATACTAAGTCCCCTTCCTGTATCACACAAAATTCATGAAAATAATTCCTGTATTCATGGACCACACAAATTCGAGGCTCTGAGAGGAAAGCTGAAATGGTAGCAAATTATATTCTTTCTATGATCCCATCTATAGGATTTCAGAGACACCACATTCAAATCATTCTTAATTAGTTTGGAAAGTTCCAGGACAATGATTGGGTTATACTGTACCCTTTCCTTCTCTACCGTTCCTGAACGTGATGTTTTAGGATGATGTTATGCTCAAGTGGGAACACCACTAACCATCTCTATTAGTGCTACTTATTCTTAAAGGGATGTTTTCTTGTGCTCACTAGGACTCAGCCATGGAGCTGTGGCAAAGCAATATCTGACTGGTAAATGCCATCCTGATCTCAAAATCACTCTTCTCCTTTAATAACAACACCTTGCCCTGCTACCAGGCCCTTGCTCTTCACCCCTCTTACTTCTTGAAAGAACTCCTTTCCATAAACTTTTTGCTCTTCCATGTAATTGGAAACACAGCTGGCTTGCCTCACAAGCTCTATAAGAATGACCAGGCTTTCTCAGTCCCTAGATTCGTTTAGGTTTTGCTGATTTATCATTCATGCTCGTTCTAACTAATCAGGCATAGCTGACTGAAATAACCTGGAGGAGGGTCTAGGTTCAGAGGAAGGAGCGCTTGCACCAGTCAGTATCATCTGCCAAAAGCACAGGGAGAAGGGGATAGTAATGAGAAATCTCACTGTTTTTAGAGCTGAGCCAGAGCAGAGCAGAAAAGGTGGGGCAAGATCCTAGCCTGTGAGCTGAGGTAACTGAAGATGACACGGTGAGAGAGTTGCCAGAAGTCTGTATGGCAGCAAAGGGCTTGGTTTGCGAGTAGGAAGGCCAAAATAGAAAATACAGTATGACCCATGAAAATATGTTTCTTCTGACTATGAAATTAATGCATTCTTATTATTTAAAAAACACTAGAATGGAAGTATACAAAGAAAACTTTAATTACCTTTTACCCAATTATCCGTTGTCAATATTTATATGCATTTCTTTCCAGGCTTTTGCTATGTATGTACATAGTTTAATGGATAATATTTAATCTTTGGAGAGTGCTATAATCTTTCATTATATGAATTTACCATAATTTCTTTAATCAGTACCTTTTTGTTGCAAAGTGGGCTATTTCAGTTTTTTAGTGCTAATGATAACACTCGGATGCACCATGGTAGGCAAATTGTAAGATGGCCTCCAAGAATTTCAGCCCCTGAGGTAGCATATACTTTCCTTCAGTTATGCAGTCAAACAATAATCTTGATACTGCTATTCACGAATTTTGCAGATGTCATTAAGGTTGCCTTATCAGTTGACCCTTGAAGATGAGGAGATTTTCCCTAGTAGGCCTGACCTAATCGCATAAACCCTTTACATCTGGGCCTAAAGGTCAGTGATAGAGGAAGCCAGAGATTCAAAGTACAAGGTGACTTGACAAACAAGTGTTCATTGTTAGGAGTCACATGGGAAGGAATGTGAGTGGCCTTTAGGAACTGAGAGAGTCAGCAAGGAAAGGAGGACTTCAAGGCCTCAAGGAACCACAAGGAACTCAATTTTGCCAACGAGCTGAATGAGCTTGGAAGTGGATTCTTCCTCAGTGTCTCCAGACCAGAATTCGGGGTGAGTGACAATTTTATCTCAGCCTCATGATACCCTGAGCAGAGAACCCATCTGGTGCCAGACTTCTGACCTACAGAACCATAAATTAGTAAACAGATGCTGCTTTGAGCTGCTACATTAGGGATAGAGCACTAGAAAGCTAATACAGCATCCCTGTGCACAAGTATGCATATTTCAGATTATTTCTTTAAGATTCATTTCTAGAAGTAGGATTAATAAAACAAAGAACTTCAATATTTATGATTATATGTGTATTATATCAAATTTTCTTCCATAAAAGTTGTGACAATTTACACTCTTAGTAAGTACGTATAAAAATTCTTATTTAATCTCTCATATTGATTATATATTCTCTTATGTTGAATACCAAATTATTATTTAATAAATCTGATTTTCTTCATGAATTTATGATGCCACCTGTATTATATTCTAACCTCTTATACATATCCTAAGGTTTACTTCTAGTTCATCTGTTTAGTTCTACCATTCCTATATTATTATTTTAAAAATATTTTCAAATATTTATTTTTCAGAAAGACATAGATAGAGTACAAGCAGGGAGGGGTAGGGAGAGAGGGAGACACAGAATCTGAAGCAGACTCCAGGCTCTAAGCTGTCAGCACAGAGCCCAGCTTGGGGGTCAAGCTGACTAACTGTGATATTATGACCTGAGCTGAAGTCGGACACTTAAATGACTGAGCCACCCAGGTGCCCTGGCCCCTTCTATATTATTTATCTGAAATAATAAATGCTTTGGATGAACACTAAAGGCAACATCTGTGAACAAAGAGTACAACACATGTGGACTAATAACACAAGATGATTCATAGGAGAAATTACAGAAATAGTCAAAAGCCAGAATAGGTGAGAGTAGCACAACATGTCTTTAGAAATGCATCTAGAAATTGGCAGGAGAACCTACTACCAAGTCACCATCGTGGCTTTATTCCCAATGGCCATGGTACTACAAAAGACTATTTGGGGATCTAGGGAAGACAAGGCTCCATCATAGAGAAGCACCTCAGACTGTGGGTTTTTAAAACTACACTAGTTTATCTTCTAGCTTACCTTTTCTTTCTTTCATTCATCTAGATACTTTTAACTGTTGCGTACCTCAGCCCAATGTTCTCTAAAGCTACACAGTACACACTCCCTGTGGCTGGGACTATCATCAATGTGCTGTTTTTACTTTTAGTAATAGGAATTATTATTTTCAGCTGAATATAGAGCCAGCCAGGGCAAAGAGAGCATTCCCGAAATTCCCTGCCAGTAGATACAGTCATGTGACTAGGTTCTGGCCAATAGTATAAAGGCAAATGTGTTGTGTGTGGTGAGTCCAGTAAGTATTCTTTTTTTTAGGTTTATTTATTTATTTTGAGAGGGGTTGTTTTAGGTTTATTTAATTTATTTTGAAAGTGGGGCAGGGGAGGGGGCATGCAGAGAGAATGGGAGAGAGAGAATCCCAAGTAGGGTTTGCAGCTATTAGCTCAGAGCGGGTCATGGCATTCAATCCTACAGCCATGAAGTCATCATCTCAACCGAAATCAAGAGTCCCCTGCTCAACCAACTAAGCCACCTAGCTGCCTCTCCAGTAAGTATTCTTAAAGAGAAGCATACATTTGCTTTTTCTTTCTTCTTTCTGATGACTAAACTGTGGATGTGGTGGTTGTAATTCAGGAAGCTGTTTTGAACCTTGAGATGGAAGTCACATGTTGGGTATAGAATAAAAACAAAATATCTAATTTTTATGATGACATCATCCAAGCTCCATAATGGCAATCTTCTGTCTTTGCTCATGAGAGCGAAAGAGAGAAATGAGCTTTATTATGTTTAAGCTGCTGGTATTTTGTGTTAAGCAAATTTAATCCTAAATGATCATCACCACCATGACCACCACCCGTGAGATAGAGTAAGGAATCCTTGGCTCTCTCTGATGTTAAAATCTTACTTCTCCAGTTTCCTCACATTGCAGTATTTGGTACAGTCCTCCAGAACCTCCCTTCTATTCTCACTTTCTCAAAGGGAAGGTTTGGGGAAGAGAAAATTCCTGTGCCTTCTCACCAGCCAGTGCCAAGTTCTCTGTAACGTCGTCTTACATAGGTCTCATCATTCATAAACTAGTTTGATTCCCTATTTTTATATGATATACAAAGTGATCAATGCAGTAGATTCACAAGTAACACAACAATATTTAGAACCTTAAGTCAGGGAGCAGTGATAAGCCAATAAATAAAAGGCACCTCTGTGATACAGTAGGATATTAGAATCAGCATATATCAAGGCAATAAAATGTTTTTGCCATCAAAGATATATACTGTATTTAGCTCGAAATGGAGAACAAGGCTTGGTGCATAATTAGGGTAAAGAAAGAAATTGTTAGAGATATTCCAAGCCAAGACCAGATCTGTGGCTGTTATCTGAACACATCTCGTAGGGGTTTGTGGCAGAACCATAAATAGGTTAATGACAGAAGAAAGGTGATTTAGCAAGACATCAGGAAATGTGGTTACCATAGATAAGTCCCTTCCCATTAATCTCCTCCCCTGGGTGGAGGTAATCATGAATTCACCTACAACTCATGAAAATGTAGTATCCAAACATTCAAGTGTCCAAGATTATCTGAGTATCATTAATTTATACTTTTTTTGTGTAAGCTTATTCTATTAGTTTGTCCTCAAAAAATCAAAACCAAATATGAATCCTTAAGAGAGGTCTATATTAGGATTTCACAGTATTTGTTTATTGCAATACACTTTGCTGTCAGGATAATAATGACCTTAAACAGATTAGGTCTTAAAAAGTACTAACACAATCTCAAATTGCAGTCTAAGATAATGGCTCAGAAACTCACGGTTAATATTGTTTCTGATACCCATCACTGATTCCCATCAGCACCCAGGCCTTTTAATTATAATTTTGTTTTGTAGGTGCCCTCTATGTGAAGATCTTGTACATGAAACAAATTGTAATTATAAAAAGTGTTTCCTTATTTAAATCATTAAAAAACATATATGATTGCCAAAAAACAGTTTCAAATATGTAGAGGCTCATGTCACCATACTAGAATAACATAAAAACAAACGAACAGAAAAGTGATTTTAGTGAATCCTTAGAGGTACTAATTTCATTAAGCTTTTAAAATGACAAGATGCAGGGGCGCCTGGGTGGCTTAGTCAGATAAGCGTCCTACTTTCGCTTAGGTCATGATCTCACGGTTCGTGGGTTCAAGCCCCGCATCGGGCTCTGTGCTGACTGCCAGCTCAGAGCCAGGAGCCTGTTTCAGTCTGTGACTCCCTCTCTCTCTGACCCTCCCCTGCTCACGCTGTCTCTCTCTCCTAGAAATAAATAAAACATTTAAAAAATAATAATAAAATGACAAGATGCATGAGGCACCTGGGTAGTTCAACTGGTAAAGCATCCAACTTTGGCTCAGGTCATGGTCTCATGGTTTGTGGGTTTGAGCCCTGCATCAGGCTCTGCACTGACAGTGTGTGGCCAACTTGGCATTCTCTTTCTCTGCCCCTCTTCAACTGGCCCTTTCTCTCTCTCTCAAAATAAATAAATAACTTAGAAAATTTTAAAAATAATAAAACTATAAGATGTAACTCCCAAGACTGTATGAATGAACCCCTCAAAGTTCCTTCACCCAAAATGACCATCAGCACTGTAACATTATTTGTAATTTACTTTAAAATAATACAAGCAGTGTACAAAATGCTCAGACAGCATTATATAACGTGTGTGTGTGTGTGTGTGTGTGTGTGTGTGTGTGTGTGTGTTAAACTGAAGCCATGACCTAAGGCATTGCTAACAATTGAAGTAATCGGGAGTCTTCTTCTCTCCAAGCCTGGGGCTGTGACAAGGCCTTCAAAAAACAGTATCTGAATTTTTACCATAAGGTCCGTACATTATCACAAGGAACCTGTGAAGTAAATTTTCACTAGTGAAATCAGTGTTGTTCACGATATGTGTTTGCCTAGTAAACTGTACAGGCCACTGTGCCTTTGCATGAATGAAATCCAAAACTCTGGTGAACCCAGCAGGTGACCACCTTCAAAAAACACCCCTGGTCTCAAACTCTTTTCATCTTGTGTCCATCTATTGAATGCTGGATTCTCTTTCCTACTCCAACTGGGTTAGCTGAGGTTTCTGACAGAATATTGTGTTTTCCATAATGTAAGATTCATTCCTAAGGTCCTAAAAGAACAAAAAATAGGGGCTTCAGTGGGTTTATAGGAAAAAGTTGTTTCAATGTTTATTGCCTGCTGGCAAAAGAAAAAAATAATAATTGTTTGGAGAAACTGATTTTCGTCTTAACAATTCAAGTGGAGGAGGAAATGTATTCCCTAGCTCTCTCTAATGGTCAGAGACTTCCATTTCACCAAAGTAACCTAATAATTGTGAGAAGCTGATTAGATAAACCAATTTTCAGGTCAAATATGGACCAAAATTTGAGTAAAATGCAATACAGAATTTAATGTTTTCCAATAAAGCTGTTTATCAAGTGACATGTTTGACTATATAGGGATCCCATTCACAATGTTTGGAGATAAATACTTTATTTGCAGTGATGACTACCGCAGCAATGAAATGTATTCAAGAGATTTACAATTCTCAAGGATCAGTACTTCAAATATTTTAATCATTATAATGAAAAATGCACACCCAAGAAATGTCATCTCCACCCAACACCTCCTTTTTGTGCCTATTGTGTGATCTCAGGCAAAACTAGATATCCTCTGAAGGCTCAGTTTTCTCATGGCTAAAATGAAGAATTAAACTAAATGATCTCTAAGCTCCAATCGAGTTCTAACCGTTTATAAATCTCTTCATTCAGGGACCATTTGTTCAGGACTTCCCCACTTGAGCTACTACCATAGGCAGCAGGTGAGGAAGGGTGGCCAGAATATAAGACTAATGGTAAGACAGATAAAAGGACCCATAAATAGGTATATGTGTATGCACTATTTTAAGCACTTTAGATGTATTAACTTATTTAATCCCCCCCTGCAACACTACAAGGTAGTGATTACTATCACCCCATTTTATTGATGAGGAAATGGAAGCTCAATAAGGTTAAGTAATCTGCCCAAAGCTACTCCTAGTAAATGGCAGAACTATGTTTCAAATTCATGACTCTCTGGTTCTAGAATATGCTCTCAATCCCTTTCACCATGACTGCATCTGTGTATTTCCCTAGCTAAAAGAAACAGATGCAGAGTTCTGCACTTATTCTTCCACATAGTTCAAAATGATGTCAGGTAAAACAAATAGTGATATGGCCTTGTAATAGTTTCTTTCCCTGAGATCTGGTGCCCCTGGTGAAAAAATCAAAAATTATATTTAATGTACCATGAGATCTCAATAAAGAGCTGGGTGGCAAGCTGCGGACATAAATCAGGTAAACCTTCAAGTTTGTCAGAGCCACTTATGTCTTTCTAAACCTGAAGATGTGAATGCTAGCAAAGAGATTGAGACAAATATGATGGAAATTTTAAGCATCCCCTGGGTAGTTTAAATGAAGAAAAATGAAAGCTGGCATCTAGAAAAATATATATGCAGTGACAATTTCAAAAATCTGAGACTATTAAATAGTTTTAAAACTTAAATTTTTACTGAAAAAAGAAAGAAAGAATATGAGTGTGGCAGTCAGAAAGTAGTAAAATAACCAAGTGGTTGTTAATTAATAACCAAAAGTGGTCTGGCTGTGAAATATTCCAAGATTTCAAAGGTTTCAGTAAAACTGATAAAAATGGCTGGCATATTGGAAACTGTCAGAATTAATAAAATTTCCTAACTAGTGTTATAAAATCAGAATTGTTGGTGAAGGTGTTTACTGATTCTTTCAAATAACCCATTAAAAAAATAAAACCAACAACAATCTGAAAGGTTAACAATTTTAATACTCAAATACTTAGAGAAAAAGATTGAAGTTTTGTGGAATATTAGATAATAAAAATATAATTGCAGTTCAATGATTTTCTGATTTTGTGAGAATTATTTCTTGTGATGAATACAAATCAATGTTAATATAAACAACATTCTCAAGTTAAATTATTTCTATTTCCACTAGAAGCATCCTTGTAATAGGTGAGAAAAGATGATTTTGACAGCAGTAATTACGTACACAGGGGAGGCTGGCTGGTTTAATCGGAAAAGCATGTGACTCTCCATCTTGAGGTCATGAATTTGAGCCCCATACTGGGTATAGAGATTACTTAATAAATAAAACTTTAAAAAATGCTTTAAAATAATAATTAAGTATATAATTATAAGCACAGTGCCCCCCCCTACAAAAAATAAATTGTATCAAGACTTTGGGGCAACTGATTAATTTATATACTATTATATTATCATCATTTAATCTGAAATTATAAATTATAGTAGCAATGAAGCCTAGCATTGAAAAATATATTAAGGTAGAAAAACAATCACTGATATTACTTACTAAAAAGAGAAGATAGTGAGATCCCTAAGTAAGATGAACCCTGGGCACATTTTTATAGCGAGGCTGACTTAAGTTCTGTGTTGACTGATGAATGTAGCATTCTGTGAGCCAAAAGCAAATCTCTACATTCTCTGCTATCATCCATGTCCTTTTCAGCTAATTACTTGAAACTCCAAGCCTCATTTTAGTTATCTATGAAAAAGTTTATAATACAGAAGAGACCATGGAGAAATAAATTAAAGTAAGGTATCAAGGGCTTCCTTCCTGTGGCACTTAGCACATACTACTACATAAATATCAGTTCTCTTCCTGCCATTTTGTCTAAAGTTCTCTCCACTGGAAAAAAATTAAAATAATGAAAGTTATAGATTTCAAGACATTGTAATCCTGTTATAATGATAAGACATAAATTCGGGAAGAGTTAAAAATATATAAGTGATTTTTGTGCAAAAGTCAGGAATGTAATGCTAAGTGTTCAAAAATGACAGGTATCAAGGAAAGCATAAATTCTGGTTACCCCTAAGGTTTCAAGGAAAAGACCAGACCTAAGGAGAATCCTGATGCACAGGTTGGGTTTGATAAGTAGATGGGCAAGAAGTTCTTTTTCCGAACCACCTGGAGCAGTGTGATCTGGGAATTGGCTCTATGTTTTCATGGGGTGGTAGATGACCAGCCTAGCCAAACCAAAGTTCAGCTTGGGAAGCTTCTGTACCAGACCTCATCTTGTTGTTAGTTACTTTCCCTCAGAGGCTTTCGCCTCATCTCAATCAGCTTTCAAATTTCCATTCCCAACATGCATGCCAGCTGGGGTCCTCCCAACTCTCAAAACTGCTTCCTTCCCTGATAAAATGTATAAACAGAAATATCAAAGTCATTGGTTCTGAGCCAGGACATTGAGATGTATCAGAGTCCCTAGGGGAAAGGAGAGCATGTAGGGAGGATCTGGTAGAGGTGATTCTAGTAGCCTGCCCCTATCTGAGACTATCTGGCATAAATTAATACTAAAGAGAGGTGAGACAAATGAGAAAAACACTAGCACATCAATAGAAATCAGACATATGAATGGATCCAAACAATAGAACATATAGAAGAGCTGCATCCAACGGTATGTGGTCCTCGCAAATAGCTGAAGAAAATCTCAGCCTAAGGCATCCTTGTATGATATTAAATAATTGAGAAATGAGCCCAGAATACTGAAAATTTATTCATGACTTTTCTGCAGAATGTGACCTCTGCATCTGAAATGACCAGGTTTTTCCTCCCAGGTGAAAAAGAAATGCATTCATTCTGTTCACATTTTAACACAGAATTACAAATGGCAAGAGAACCTCTCAATTGTGGCTTCCGCTACACAAAGATTAGTCTTATGTATAATGTGAAAGTGTCTCTTGGTTCTGTATCTGTGATTTAGTCACAGCTACACACAGTTATCAGACAAGGTAGGTGTTTATGAAATGAGTTTCCTTCCCCTTGTGGGCAGCTGTGCAGTCATGTGCAAGGGTAAAGAGCAATGTTGTATACTCCTCCGGCTCACAGATATGCATGCTAAGTGTAATGTTTCCATGCTAAAATGAATGCACATTGCCCTAAGTGGCTTTTAAACTAAAATTAAATATTAAAATATGTGGTAATAGATGTGCTTCCCTTCATCTCTGAACTGCTGCTGACCCAGCATTTATAGAACACACATTTGAGGCCACTTTGTCCAGTGACAGTGAGGGATTTGCAGGTTGTCTGTGACCAATAGCACTCATTTTAAATTTGATTGGCCAAGGAACAAGGCCAAACAAATCACCGGAAGCAGAAGTGGAGCTTAAATCTTTATTGGTATTTAGGGGTCACAGTGAGACTCCACCAACTCCTTCACCACTGACCTCACCCCCATCCCATCACCACCCCCAGGATTTGGAAATACAAGAAGTCACATTGTCCTTTGAGATTTCAGCTCTAATATTAACACATAGTTGCACTGATCATGGAGATGTCAAATTACTTTTGAGACAGAATGGCCTCTGGGTCTGTAGGATCTGACTACGTGCTGGAATCAAAGCTGACCTCTCAACCATCCAAAACCAAGAATTATTTCCATTTTATGATTCATTCAGCTTCCCATCAGTGTTTCCCCCCACTCACCCATCCTGTAAGGAAATTCTTAGGCAAACTGGCCCCAGGCTTAGAGTGTCACAGAAAAGAGAGACTGGGAAGAGAGAGACAGATCTGAAAGGTCCAGAGTGAGGAGGGAAAGATGTTTGCTTGCTAAGTAAATACCTAGGCTCCCAGGCTTCTTTTCTTGTGCAGACTCTGAGTAATGGATTAAAATATTGGAAAATCTTTTTTTAAACTTTTTTGAAGTTTTTTTTAACATTATTTTTGAGAGAGAGAGAGAAAGAATATGAGCAGAGGAGGGGCAGAGAGAGAGGGAAACACAGAATCCGAAGCAGACTCCAGGCTCTGAGCTGTCAGTACAGAGCCCGATATGAGGCTCGAACTCACAAACTGAAAGATCATGACCTGAACTGAAGTTGGATGCTTAACCAACTGAGCCACCTAGGTGTCCTGGATAATCTTTTTTTGTAAAAAAAAAAAAAAAAAAAGGAAATTAGGTAATAATCTGGGGACTGGGCAAAAGATCAGATAGTAGAATGAAGCTTTCATAGGCGTCTGGATGTGCTGCAGGATACTAGAGAACTGGAAAGAAAAGAGGTTTTGAAAAGTGTTCTCTGAGTTGTTGTTTGTTCTGAGAGATGCATGAAAAGAAGGGAATTCATTTTTCAGTTATTTTTTGTTACTGAACAGTGGTTCTTGAAAGGTGAGTCTATATGTAGAATGGGCCAAGGGAATCTTTTATAACTGTATTCTGATTAAATACATTAATATATGTAAAGGAAGACACTTATCTAAAGTAGAACTAGTCAGTCACAGAAACACATGGAATCAGAAGGAAACCAATGACTGGTGCTCACAGAAAGTTAAAAGGACTGTCCAGGAGAGGAAAGCCCAGGCCCAAGAACTGCCCCCTCAGGCTCCTGGGAGAGACAATCCCTTTGGATCACCTGATACTTAAGGCTATCAGGGGATAATATCATTCATATTTAAATCCCGCAAGTAATCCCCCTTGATATGATTCCACATTCACCAAGCAATATGTTCTATCCATTCAACGCATTGGATGAGACCCATCCACACAGGGGAGAACAATCTCTTTACTAGGTCTACAAAGTTAACTATTATTTTCATCAGAAAACATCCTCCACACACACACACCCAGGATAATGCTAACCAAATATCCAGGCACCCTGTAGTCAGTCAAGTTAATACCAAAAATTAGCCATCACAGTTGGTGTGTTAGGAATTAAAATTGTTCACTAGCCATGAACAGTTGTATTTATCTTGGAAAATAAATACATTGGCCTTCTGCTTTATACATGTTTTTATGTTAACTTGATTAATAGGAATTAATATCTGAAAAATCAGTTTGCTGTCTGTGTGCTAATGATTTCAGAAATGGAGCCTCCAAGATTGATGTTTGTTTAGCCACTAGTACATTCATGAAGATAACAAATACTACCTAAATAGCTAGATGACCTTTCTCTGGGGAGTCTAACTTTGCTCTTGTACATTCTCTTCATGAATACAAATCTAGCTTAAAAAGCTCTATTCAAAATGAATCAAAGGATTAAGCAGCCACCCAGTAGATTTTAAACAAAGGAAAGAATCACTTAGAATATTTGAAGGGCCATAACCAAAAAGCTGTCAATTTTGAGTGTAGAAAATGTAATGTAATAAAAAGAAGGCAGTGATACTTTGGATCTTGTAAACCAAAATTCTCACCAATATTATTCCAAAAGAAAAATACATCCCCTTAAAATTGTATCATATTACTTGCAGATGGAAAAGAGTAGATGAAGTATGAATATTTTGGAGCCATGAATACATTTTTAATATTTTTGGATGTTGAGCTTTGACATACTTTTTCTTCTTTAAGATGGGATATCTCAAATTTGATGGCCAGATGTAAATTATTACATGTTGGGTTAAGAATAATTAGAAAACATTGAACTTCAGTTCTCTCAGTTTGAAAATACATGGACATTGTAATTATCTCTTAGTTACAATTTTTGAACTCCCTTATTTCCAACCCTAGGAGTTAGAAGCATTACTTTTTTTCTTGAAATTATTCTGCTCAAGAGTGCAACCAACTGGGGCAAGAGATTCCACTGTAAGAGGTTATGCAGTGCATCACCAAGGGCAAATAGCAGGAAAGTATAAAGGGTTATTTTTCAGAATCTCTGAAGAATCCATGTTTGGGCCCAATTAAAGATCTAGACTTTGGATGCTGGATTCGTATAACATCAGTAACATAATACTGTTGCTCTTATCCCTCTAATACACATTTCCCCCGCCCAGCCCTGAAGAATCTAGAAGCAGCAGGAAAAGGGTAGGAGGAAGGACCTTTTAATGCCTGAAAAGGAGCCATAATTATCAAGATCATATTCATAACAGAAAAGCTAAGGCATCTTTCCAAAAGATCATAGGGGAAGGGAAAAAAAGACTCAACAGAATGTGTTTGAAGGCAAAAGTAATCCATTTTCTTTTTGAACTAAATCCATTTCAAATCATTCCATTAAAAAAGCAATCTGTGCATACACACATACGTGTGTTATAAGGATTGCTGTTTTCATTTAAAGTTACCATGGATATTTCTCATGGCATTAAATATCATTCCACATCCTTTTTCTAATTTCATGATATTCATTCTATAAATATTTGAAAATTTAACTGATTCCTTTTTATTGGACATTTAGGTATTTTGCCTAAATTTGCTTTTGTAACCAATGCTATAATAAATTAATACATAGCTTTACGTATAAAGCTTTGCCCCACGATGAGTTTTTTGGGATACATCTTTAGAAGTGAAATTACGAAATCAATATTATATATATATTTGAAGCTTTGGATATATATTGCCAAATTTCAAAATGGATAATTTATTAGTGGATACATCCTCAATGAAAATCCTATCAGTAACTCCTCAGAATCTTCTAAAGTTCATATGAACTTTATTTGCCAAATGTAAAAAGTGAAGAAAGCATTCTAAATGCTGAAAATTATGTGAATTTAGACAATAGAAGATATCCAATGTGAAACTTAAATTTAAACTTTTGGGGGCACCTGGGTGGCTGTTGGTTAAACGTCCGACTTTGGCTCAGGCCATGATCTCACAATTTGTGAATGTCGAGCTTTGTGCTCTGACAGGGCCTGGAGCCTGCTTTGGATTCTGTGTCTCCCTCTCTCTCTCTCTCTCTGACCCTCTCCTGCTTGTGCTTTCTCTCTCTCTCTCTCTCTCTCTCTTTCTCTCTCTCAAAAATAAATAAATAAACATTTAAAAACTTAAACTTTTAACAAATGGTGAAACATTTCAAATACAACTACAACCTACCATCACCTACACCATAAAAAATCCACCATATATTTATTTAATTTCTGGGCTTTCAAGTAAAATTGTTTTTAATGATACCCACACTAGGAATCTATTTAAAATGTTTCACCAAGAAACCTATGGAGAAAGGTCTCTGTTCCAAGAACAGGGACATTTTGGGTAATAGTGGGACTTTGTGAGTACCTGGGTTAAAAATCAGAGCTATTTACAAATAATCAAAATCTAAGACTTCAGTACAGTTCTCCTGTGTTTTCTGGGGAACGAAAAAAATCTGACCCATGGCATGGTTAAACTGGCTATTCGCCAAATGTGTAAAATGTTTTCCCATCTCCTGAACCTAAAACAGAGTCGTTCAATAATCATAATTATTAGTGTGTGGGTAATAATAAGAAATCCTTTAAATTAATATTGTTTATAAGGAGTGTATAAAGCATTGCACATATACCATCTCATTTGAATGTCATAATGCTCTTACAAGAGCTTTTGTTCTTCTTATTTTACACTGGAGGAAACTAAAGATCAAAAAAATTAGTTGAAAGGGGCGCCTGGGTGGCTCAGTCGGTTAAGCATCCAACTTTCACTTAGGTCACGATCTCGCGGTTTGTGGGTTCGATCCCCACGTCGGGCTCTGTGCTGACTGCCAGCTCAGAGCCTGGAGCCTGTCTCAGCGTCTGTGACTCCCTCTCTCTCTGACCCTCCCCTGCTCATGCTCTCTCTCTCTCTCTCTCTCTCCTAGAAATAAATAAAACATTTAAAAAAAATTAGTTGACATATGATTGTGGTATAAACATAGCTAACAGCCAAAGCTGAACCCCGATTTCAAGTCCAGTATTTTTCTACCATGCCCATCTGCCTCTTGGTTTGTTTGTTCATTCATTCATTATTCAACAAGTACACCAATTTGTGCCAGGAACTATTTTCTACATGCTAGTATAGAATCGGTCAAGTTAGGCAAAATCCTTATTCTATCATATCTTACAAGCACTGGGGTGGGGCTGAGGGCAAGGATATGAGCAGGAAAACAATGCTTCAAAATTAATTTGTAACATCTCAGGGAAGGATAAGTGCCATGAAATGAATCAGGGTTAGAGGAGAGATAATGATGAGAGATGCCATTTAAGATTATGTTCTCAAGGAAGTTCTCTTGGACAAAGTTAACTTTTGAGGCCTGAACAAAATGGGGGATCAAGCCACGCAGACATCAGGAGCAAGAGATGCCATGAGGAACATAGAAATTCCCCTGCTTTTTAACATTAGTAGCTATACTTGCAGAACTAAGACATGGCTTGCCTTCTGTGAACTTGATAACTAATTCTAGAGGCAGCAAGGGTGCATTTTGCTTAAATAAAAAAAAAGACCTGTATGGAGGAGGGCAAAGACCAAATACATGTCCACCACATAGAAGTAAAAACATGGTAGCTTCTGGGGTTTCAACTCTATGTGACATGGTTTTTCAATATTAATAGCTTTTTTCTCAGAACAGTGTTGGGGGAGTATAACTTATTAGTTCATTCTTTTTAAATAAGATCTTGCAATTTAAACATAGATTTGGAGCAAATAAATTCCATTCACAATCTTGTAAGCACCTTTCAAAGAGATCAGCTAATATATGAGGAGGATTTTTTTTAGTGTATGTGTTTTATTATTTTTAGTAACATGTTAAAAGGGGATTTTAACTTTCTCCCAGGGCCTGAAGTCTTTAACTTCAAATAATGAGGTGTAATGTTACTCATTTGCATTGTTGGTATGAAATATTGGAGATTTTGTTCATCTAACTATTTGGAGAAATCAAATAAATTAAGGAAAATTCTAATAACTTAGCCCTATAGAAATAACTTGCAAATATTAAGTAAAAGAACAGTCAAGACATGCCAAAGACTTGATTTTATTGTGTGTCTGACTTTATGATATAGAGCCTGTGTAACTGCTGAAATCCACCACCGTAATTATTTTTTTTTATTTTTTTTTAATGTTTTATTTATTTCTAGGAGAGAGAGAGAGAGAGACAGCGCGAGCAGGGGAGGGTCAGAGAGAGAGGGAGTCACAGACTGAAACAGGCTCCAGGCTCTGAGCTGGCAGTCAGCACAGAGCCCGACGCGGGGCTCGAACCCACAAACCGCGAGATCATGACCTAAGCGAAAGTCGGACGCTTAACCGACTAAGCCACCCAGGCGCCCCACCACCACCGTAATTATTGCTATCATTTATTGAGCTCTTTCTGTGTAACGGGCCACCTGCTAAGCACTTCTCATGCATTATGGTAAAGCCCTCTTAAGGTTTTATGATGTAAGTACTATTACAATTCTCACTGTATTGATGAGGAGACGTTAAAGTACCCACTGTCATGTAACTAGGCAATGGCCAAGTTAGGATTTGAACTCACTGCAAGAGCCAAGGCCCTCACAGAATCTGCCAAACTGACTCCCTGCCAGATCTCAGAGTTGAGTTCCCAGTCACTCGGGTGGAATTCTAACAACGTATCTTGTTGACAAAAACAGTATGAGATTCAACAGCCACACATGGTCTCATTCCACCTCAACTCAAAAACCTCACAATTCAAAGATATTTCAGACAGTTCGGTGCATGGAAATTGGAAAGAGAGAAAAAAGGTTGGCTGACTTCGGTAATGAAGGAGATTGGCTGAGCTCTTCTCAAGTATGAGTAGATTTATGAAACACATAGGCTTACCCTTCTACTTGACAGTAAGCTGTGTGACAACAAACTGTATGTATTTCACCATGCCCAATGTGATGCCAGGGACACTTACAGTAGGCCCTTGTCTGCTGACAGAAAAGGGAAAAAGAACTGAAGTTCATACAGAAAAGTCAAAGCCTATATAGAGGATGAGACTTCACATCACTTGTGGAGTAAGCCATCACCTGGTGCAGAACAAGTATGCAGTCTTTAAGCTGTCCTGAGGAGCTTGACTCAAACTCAGAGACAGAAAGTGGCATCAGCAGATGATGTTGAGAACCAACCCAGAAGAGGCCTGGAAGAGCTTTGGCAACCTCCCCTTCCCTATCAGTACATGGCCTAACAGTGTCTCCTGTAGGCACTGGGGAAGTGTTCTGACAAGTTTTTTTTTTTTTTTTATCATCCTTTAATTATTGTGTTGCCCCTGAAGAGAAATATTTTTCTGCCAAGTTAAAAACCTCTCTCAGCAATAAAAATGCCTTTGACCTTTCTGAACCATTTCTGTTTTTCAAGCCTATCTTCTGGAAGATGCTACAGTGGAATCTTCCAGTCATTTGTCAGGCCAGTATCTGTCCATCAACCAGTAGCTGCCCTTATTACTTAACTCAAAGTGGGATATAAGTATAACCCTTGACAATGCGAAGGATTCTTAGTTTCTCCCATCCTGGGTTCCTGGTCTGGTAACGCACAATTCTAAGAGGGAAATCCCAGGCGAACGAGGGATCTCATGTATATATCTATGTGTTTGTGTCTGTGTAGTTGTGTGTCTACACCCCAAACTTTTTTTCTACTCTATGTTTTCTTCAGAGAATGACAGATTGTTATTTAGTTGGTACAACCATATTGCCAAATACTATAACAGACGCAGAAGAGTGTGAATGATGAACAATGATGATGATTCTGGAGGAGCAGCAGATTTTAGAGAAAATAAAGGGGCACGAGTATTTTCTGGAGATGGTGAGCTTCAAAGAGGGTGAGTAGAAAATCAAAGACTTGAGCAACAAAAAAATGTGGTGAAAAGAACCCAAAGGCATATAATAACTAAATATAATGAGTAAAATTTAAGAAGATCCTAGAATTTGTTTTAAATGTCTTAAAATATATTTTGGGAACAAGTGGTAATATTTGAATTTCTGACAGCATTCCCTAATGGTGCTAATCCAAAGAAAATTCCAGACTCAAAACGCAGTGTAATTATTTATATAGAAAACAAGTGAAAATGCTTTAGGGATTCTGCTTAGCTTTAGTGTCTGTTTTGCTCCTAGAAACCAATTTTTGGAGCAACCTTGGATTTGTAGTGCCCACCCCACCCCAGCCTCACAGGAATCATGGTTCATCAGAGCTCAGTGTGGAGCTAGTCAGCTCTTGATTGTTGGGGTGAGATAGGGGAGAGAAGGATGAGGATCTGTCAAATTCAGAGTGGGGTGTACTGGCTAGAATTAAGAAGATCTAAATGACTAGATGTACAATAAAAATCAAGACAGGCCCAGAAGACACAAAACAATGATTCACTTCCTATTAGTGCAATACAAAGAACCATGGTCCCCTGAATAAGCCATGGGGTACATTGTTTAGAGCTAGCTGAGTCTGTAAGTAGTGCTTATACCACATCAGATCCAAAAATATCCATGTTTCATAGTGATAACAGAGCAAAGGAAGGGGTGAATTTTTAAGGAAATAAATAAATACTGATCTAGAGATATTTCTCATCCCACACAGCTCAGACTCTGGCCAGGTTGGCACTACTTGGGGCTGCTTCTGCAGGGGAGAAATAAAATGAGAGCACAGTTGAGAGCAGAGGACCAAAGTGAGAGCAAAAAACCTGGTAAGACTAGAAACATTGGAGAAGCATTATCTTCTTTCTCTGTCCCTCTTCTTTTGGTGCTGTTATTCCTAAAGTTACTAAATGTTCTACATGATTTGTGGGCTATGGTGGCAAGGGAAGGAAGGAGTGGTTTTGCCTTCTTTTCATTCCCAACTATGTGTCCACAAGACTGTATGAGAGAAAGTGCCCCCCAAAACACAACATTTAATGTAAATAGATAAAAACTTTACATTAAATCTTATTGGGGAAGATCTAGTCCCTTGGAAGTAGAAAAGCAAAACATTTTCTATAGGGTTCCATGTATAACACTAGATATCACTGTGTTAATGTTGCACACGTGAACATCTGTAAAATCAGAAGGAGGGAGTTTTCCTCATGAGCCAGTGGGGAGAAAGCAGCAGCAAATATTTCAATTTCCACTGAGACACGTATTACAGAGAACTTGGTCTATGCCAGAAGATTTCTCCCAAAAGTAGAAAAGCAACCTCTGAGGCATATACAAGAGTGGGGTTAAGACCTTACCAGCCAACAAAGGACACAGATGTTTATGTGGTATCTAAAAGTACTATATTGGGGTGTTGGGGTGGCTCAGTTGGTTAAGCTTCCAACCTCGGCTCAGGTCATGATATCGCATCTCTTGAGTTCAAGCCCCACATCAGGCTCTGTGCTCACAGCTCAGAGCCTGGAGCCTGCTTCAGATTCTGTGTCTCCCACTCTCTCTGCCCTTTCCCTGCTCACACACACACACTCTCTCTCTCTCTCTGTCACAAAAATAAATAAATATTTAAAAAATTGTTTTAAAGAAATAAAATTGCTGTCTTATGGTTTCTACTCAATGACTTTTAATTGGGCAGCTCTACCATGTGCCAAGCATGTGCTTGATGGAGATGCATTCTCATACACACACACACACACACACACACCTTTTTTTCAAACAAAATATATGTATAACCTAGAAATAAGCTGTTCCAATCTCTTTGCAAGAGATGTAAATTTATTTTGAACTTTAAAAATTCCATACGCTGTGGCAATGCAAAGCCCCAAGTGCAGGCGTCCTTGACTTCATAGGGATAGGTCAGACATGGCCTGCTTTGCTTGGATCTCCTTGTGCTGCTCTTCCACCAGGGAATGTTCTACTGACTCTTTACCCCAACAGAGTTTCTGATCTCCTACAATCTTGCTGACATCTTTTTTGTTCCCTCTCTTTTTTCTCCGGGGTGGCTCAGTCAGTTAAGCATCTGACCCTTGATTTTGGCTTGGGTCATGATCTCATGGTTTATGAGTTCAAGCCTTGCATTGACCTCTGAACTGACAGTGGAGAGCCTGCTTGGGATTCTCTTTCTCTCTCCCTTTCTCTCTGTGCCTTTCCCCTGCTCACGCGTTCTCTCTCTCTCAAAATAAAATTTTATAAAACTTGAAAAAAAGTTAAATAAAGTTTTGATCCTTAGCCTACAGGCATTTCCCTTTTATAACCAAGCAGCACTGTCAGTAATGGGCACATATAGCAAAGCAATTCAGACTGTAGCATGAGATGTATCTGTATGTGGTAGAAAAACACAGTTGGTGAAATATGCACAAGATAATATTTACATTTTGTGTATTGTTTTATGATTTAAAAAAATGATGATATAAGTGTGATAAAAGAATATATTGAAAGAAGCCAGATGGTCTTAATGTCATTGGAAGAGTTTGGGGAGTTTTATTTATTTCTGTCTTTGTATTTGCATTTTTCATCTAGCATGTATCATAATCTAAGATACCATAAACCTCCCTAATGGTCTCCTCTTTCTCAGAGTCTCGTTTGTATCTGATCTGCAGACTACATTATCATACTCATATAGACTATTAAAATCTTGATTTATCCACAAACATCGGGAGGCAGTCTAAAATGGTGGAAACAACACCATGTCTTGACTAGGAACATGGATTCTAGAAGCAGACAGTCTGGGTGTGATTCCCAGTGCTACCATTTACAAAACATGTGACCTGAGATAATTTACGTAACTGATCTGTGCCTTAATTTTCTCTTCTGTAAAATGAAGAAATTCTTACTTAAAAGATTATGTTGATAATTGGATGGGTTCATGTTTATAAGGCACTGAAATCAGTGTTTAGCTTGCAGTAAATGCTCTATTAGTGTTTCTGTGCAGGGCATTATTTCAGCTGGTGAAAACATGACTTGTTTTCAGGGAGCTGACATTCTAATACTTCCCAAGATCCACAAATAGCTAACTACAGAAGAGCCCCTTTTCCTGGAGTAACTTGTACCAGGAAAATCTTCTTAATGTGGGAAACAGAACGTCAGAGTAAGCACAGTTTAAAAAAATAATAATTGGCCTAGACTTAATCTTAAAAAAAAAAAAAAGAAAAGAAACTCAAAACATGAAATTTTTATTTTATCTTATGTTAATGAAATAATAATTGCAACAGAGTAAATCATGTGTTGAGTTTTGTATGTATTTTTTTCTATCAAAGGGACAGTATGATAACTTCATTTCCTATTTAAATTTTTATAACACTATGACAAAAGGGGCCTCCTTTGTAAAACTATGAGTCAGCTTTATATATTTTCCTAATTCCTGGCTATGCACATTATTCCCCTTTAATGCTCTTGCCATCATCCTTGTCAGTTTTATCTGTTTTTTATCTTGTTAATTGTTTGTGAGTGATTTTAGCATTTATCTGGACTTTGTGATTTCCCATATTTTTGCACTTCTTGAAATTTCACAGCCATCCATTCACTTTGTATCCAAATCATATTAGATGTTTACAGCATCCTTCTACCAGAAGGAAAATATAAGGATATTGTGGTGAGAAATAGATATTATTTATGATAAATGGGGAGAAACACTGGGGCTAACATTTTAAGTTTTCAGCTAATTAGTGACTATTCCCATTCTTTACTATTTCCATTGTCTCATACAGACTCATAACTTCAGAGATTAGGATGGTCAGTAATCACACTTTCTTTATTAATATGTCAGAAAAAAATAAATATAACAGCCGCAGTATACATTACATTCTACAAGAGGAAGCCTGGAAGAAGGGAGTCTGCACCCTAAGGAAGCCTGTGTCTTGAGCTAAGACTAAAAGATTGGGACAAGGAAGAACATTCTCAGATAATAATAGGCAGAAAAATTCATGGTATTTTTAGGGAATAGGGAGCAAATCTGGTAAAGTTAGAGAGCGTACAGATGGTGACCAGAATTTAAATGCAGAATTGCAATGGTGTGAGTGGTAAGTAAGTGATGTGAACCAATGGAGAAAATAACTCTAATTACAGTGTGGAGAGTGCACGAGAAAGGTAAAATATTGGAGGCAAAAAGTCATATTAGGAAGTTATTTAAATCATCCTATCATATCTGCACCATAACTTACCTAATATTCTGTTCTTTCTTTGTTTTTGATTCTTCGCGCTCCCTCCATTTCTCTTCCTTTATTTCCTCCCCACCCCCGTGTCCCACCTATATCTATATATAAACTCTGAGCCTTCCCACCATAAAAATCCAATAGGCACACAAGGTCACAAGGGAATGCAGGAAAGAAGGAACAAAGGCAGCTAATGATTTCTTGGACATAATTTGAAGGGAGAGGGAAGCAGAGTTTCAAAGGGCATCTATATACCAAAATCTAACCTGGCATTTGAAATATCTTATTTCACTTAATCTTAACAAGCCTATGAGTTAGGGAGTCTTAGTTTCAGTTTTTATAGGTGAATAAACTGTGGTTTAGTTTGGGAATCAGGAATTCAGATCCTGTTCCACTGTCACCAATCCATGCTATGTCTGCCATATCTATACTAAGAGGTGAAGAAAGGATGGGGAAAATGGGAACTCTGGTGTGAGAATGATGATTGGAAAGAGGTTTAGGCTAAAAATTACATAAATATCATTAAATCACAAGATCCTTACTAGTTGTTGTTTATTGTTCCTGTTGATTTCTGTTTGTTTGTTTGTTTGTTTTCACAAGCCACATGGTAGGAGATTAGTCTGGGTCAGGTGTCTGAACCAACCCCCTCCATGGGGTTTCTCAAGAAACCACACCCAAAGTCCATATGCTAAAGGAATAATTGCTTGCCAATTCCTTACATATCCCAGGTTCACACTGTTGCAAGAGTTACCCTATTTTTCAAGAAGCAGGACATCCTGAATTGGGTTCCCAGGATGAACATTTTGTAGGGACGTCAGAAGAATACATCAAATTCATGAATTAATTCATTCAATAAATATTCTGAGTGCCTAAAATGAACATGGCATGGCATTAAACAGTAGGAATAGAATGATTATAAACTGATTATGATTTCTTTATTGTGGAGCTTATGTTTCAGAAGAAAAACCACGCCCCTAAGAAATATAGTAATTAAACGACAGTGGGAAGGAGTCAGGAAGAGCAGTTGACCATCCTAACAAGAAAGAACTTGAGCAGCTAGAATCTATTGTCCCTACCTTCAGCTTTCCATTTCAGAAATATCCTCCCTAAGCATTTATGCATTATAGGAAGCCCCTCATCTATTTGGTCTTCGATTGATTGATTGATTGATTGATTTTTAAATGTTTTATTTATTTCTAGGAGAGAGAGAGAGAGAGAGACAGGGTGAGCAGGGGACAGTCAGAGAGAGAGGGAGTCACAGACTCTGAAACAGGCTCCAGGCTCTGAGCTGGCAGTCAGCACAGAGCCCAACGCGGGGCTCGAACCCACGAACTGCGAGACCATGACCTAAGTGAAAGTTGGACGCTCAACCGACTAAGCCACCCAGGCGCCCCTATTTGGTCTTCAATTTAAATGAAGGATTAGGTCGAGAATAGAGTCATCTACACTCAGAATTGAGTTAATTCCATTTAATGTCATGTAATTTTCTGAAAGCTTACTGTGTTAAGGATCTCAAATACAGAACCGAGGCTAGTAACTTAAAGCCGTAAACCTTGAATCTCAAGCAGTTATTTGATGTTTAAATAGTATGTCAAAACAGATAACATACTACAGGAAAAGTAATAATAACTTCTATGTATTATTTCCAAGAACACAGAGGCAGAGGCTTTCTGCTTGTGGCCATAAAGAAGTAGCAGAGAAGCAAGTAAATTATAACTTCTCAAGAATTTATCTCTATTAGGAAATGTAGACACAATGCCAGGCAAACATTAGTCTTTGTTTTCATTAAGAAAAGCAGAGTGAGATGTCCTACGGTGCTAATGGGAAGATCTCTGTCTCAGCTCCTGACACCCAGGAAATGTTCCTAGCATCAGTAATATCTTCTGAAAGTAGAAATTGGATTTCTTATTTGTCCTAGATAGTGTTTCTTTGGCATTGAAAAAAAGGAACTGAAGCATTGCCTACAAAGCCCTACTTAATCTGTACCCCCAGCACTTATCATTACTTCACCCTCTCCTCTTGTTCTCATTTACTTAGTTTCGGCACCCCAGTCTCATCTTCACTGGTCCTCAAATATAACAATTTATGTTCCTGCCTCAGTTCTTTTTCACTTGCTATACTTCCTCCCAGGAATTATCCTCTCCTAAGTAGCCCCATGGCTTATATTTCAATTTGTCAGATCTTTGTGCAAAAGTCACCTTCTGGGTGGGGGTGGGGGTGGTTCCTGGTCCCATTATATAAATTGCAATCCCTTTCCCAGACCTCCCAGCTTTATTTTTCTCCTTAGCACTTGATCAGTATCTAACATGCTATTTGCCTTGTTTATAATCTATCTCCTTGCTAAAAACAGGCTCAAAAAAGGCAGGGATTTTGTCTGTTTTGTTCACTGCTGTATCCTCAGGAGCCAGAACAGAGTTTGGCACATAGCATTCACTCATTAAATATTTGTTGAGGAAATGAATAAATACCATAGTCAGCTACAGCTGGGTAAAGGTCACAGTGAAAGGATTTCCAGCTTAGTGTGAAACCTTCTGAAAATGATGGTTTCCATAACTCTGAACACTCCTTGATAAAGAACCACAGGCCTCCTCACCATTCTTCCAACATACCAGCAGTTAAAACTTTCTTGAAATCAGTCTGAGGTATTAATACAGTTATGTCCAATTTACACCAATAAGAAAAGCCATTCTCAGAAAGAATATTTGTGTAACAACCTGAATATTTGTCCAACCGGTACAAAATAAAACTATACGATACAGCCCTTGAATTATGACTGGCATAAAATACAACCACTGGAACAACTCTTAAAAGATCCCATTGAGCTCCAGACGCCAGGGTTGGTCTTCTTTATTAGCAATGCCAGGAAGAAAAAGCATGTTTACAGCAAAGCATTACATTGGTCATAAAGCACAACCACAAGTTAAGGTAGTTATGGCAGTTCCCAGTGAAATAAGACAATGCAATTATTGTGCGTGCAGCCTTCCATCAAGAATGACAGCCATTCTTACAAACATTTGATTTACACTGTTAAGAACAAACACATAAATGGAAAACCTAAATATATGTGACTGTAAAATTGACTCATATATCTAATAAAAAGGTGATAGCATTCAATACTCAATGTCCATTCAGGGCATGGCTTCCCTCATAGCTAGTTTAAGAATTATTGCATGATGTTACAAGGACCATACACTTGAAAAATACAAATGCAATGATATTTCTAGCTATCAACTACCTTTCCCTTGGGTTGTTGTAAGTAGGGCAGAATATAATCAATCCACAAGGTGTTTCCCAAAATAACTACTCCACTTATTGACTTCTATGGCCACTTATAGAGTATACTTTGCATTAACAGTGACAAAATCTTTATTGCACAATTAAGCATAAAGTTTCTGAGCAAATATCCTGAGAAGGATAGCACGTTAAATTCACAAAAAATGATGTCTGGTATCAAATCTTTTCTCCGGAAAATATTTTGATAGTACAGAGTCTAAAGAGTTCTTCATTCTCTCTTCCTACTTCTACTCTATTTTAATGTATTGCTGGTGGTGATGATAGAAAAATAAAAATACAGGATGTTCTGTTGCCAAGAGAAGCTGAAGAATAAAATCAAGCACTGTGAACCTTCCAGATACATGATCCTAGCTCTTGGTGAAAGTGAATTGATAAAAGATAAGAGATGGGAAAAATCAAGCAAGATAATAAATATAAGAATACCTTATAAAGTATAAATACAAATTTAAGGGAATATTAGGTTAAATATTAAAGAGAAGGCTTCAAGGGTGCTTGGGTGGCTCAGCTGATTAAGCATCTGACTCTTGAATTTGGCTCAAGCCATGATCTCGTCGTCATGAAACTGATCCCTGCATGAGGCTCTGCACAGGGCATGAAACCTGCTTAGGATTCTCTCTCTTTCTCTCCCTCTGCCCCTCCCTTGTTCTCTCTCTCTCTCTCTAAAATCAATAAACAAATAAATTTTAAAAAGAAGAGACTTGGGAAGCTGAAGGTAAACTTCATTAATTTTACTTTTTCTTAATGTATGAGATTGTTCCTTTGTCTAAGTGCCTTAAATCTCTTTAGTTCTTGTATGACTAGTAGATTGTATCTGAAGATATAAATTGGGCTTTTTGGACATACTTTCAGCTATGCTAGCTCTTACAATTCCATTTCCTAAAAAGATGTACAAACAAGATGGTCACATATGGCAGACACTCTTTTCTAGCTGTGCTGCCTACCACTTCCTTGTTGTGTGGTCAATAAACTCCTACCTCTTAAAAAAAAAAGATGGCCACATAAGAAGCACAAAGCATAAATATGTTTCATATTCTTTGAAACACCCATCACCAGCATCAAAGACTGAATTGGCTAAACTGTTGACTAACATGAGAGGAACCTCACACTTTCTCTTACCTGTCTTTCTGCCCCTTCTGTTTATCTGAAACCATCAACTGTGTCTGTCTGTAAATCACTGCATAGCTCCAATGTGGCTGTGTAGGAAGAACAACATGAAAGTCTGGGTCCCTGCCCCAACTGTGTGTAATGAAACACCCAAATAAGTTATTTGTTCTTCCCTGGGCTCAGTACCTCATCCATAAAATATAAGTCTTACTTCCACAGCCTAACAGAGAGAAAAAAATCACCCAATGTTCTATAGTCACTGCTGGTTTGGAATAGGAAACTGTCTGATTTACAGAAATGGGTCTGAGATGTTAGAAAATCATTTTTGTAAACTTGTCTCATTTTAAATCTTCCTGAGGCACTCTGTGAAGTAAAGCAATGCAAGAAATATGTGAAAATAACAATAAGCACCTCCCTATATATATATGTTTTATATGGTGTATTCAGAGAATTGGAGAGTAAACTTCTAAGGGTTGATACTTTATTTCTTCTTAATAGGACACTATGAAAAAATCAAGAAAGTCAGTGAGATAACATAACTTTTTTGGCAAATGAAACAAACCAAAGTTGTTAACTTTAAATCAGTGCCTATCAAGTTGACAGGCCATTTAATGGTTTTCAACCGGGCAGCGAAGAATGAGAGTGTAAGTATGGGGCATTTGGGAACAGGGAGACTTTGGTACACTCCCCTGACTTTTTTCATCCCAAACTTCTCTGTGGTGTAACACAGGAACCAGAATAGTAACACTAGTGGGAGCCTGCAGAGGTCACGGGGTGCCAAATGCAGTCGACCGTAACCTCTAGGTTGAGCAGGCATGAGAACTGGTGAGACAGAAAGAGAGGAGTAGAACAGGAACATGGGGGGCGCCTGGGTGGCTTAGTCGGTTGGGCGTCCGACTTTCGCTTGGGTCATGATCTCGCGGTTCGTGGGTTCGAGCCCCGCGTCGGGCTCTGTGCTGACTGCCAGCTCAGAGCCTGGAGCCTGTTTCAGTCTGTGACTCCCTCTCTCTCTGACCCTCCCCTGCTCACACTGTCTCTCTCTTTATCTCTCCTAGAAATAAATAAGATATTTAAAAAAAAAAAAAGAACAAGAACATGGTTCCTTTGGGCCTTTCTGGAAGTAGAATCCTGTGAATCTCAACAAACAAAAGCTGTACGTCTACCCACAGCTGCTTGTGGATTGCTCTGGGAAGCTAAGCCCAGGGGACTTGAACAACACCTGCACTGGTTAGTGGAATTGCTCTCAGGTTCAGGTGTGTGGAAAAAGCCCAAGGTTGCCTTCCCTCTACATATACTCCTCATGTGGATGCCATTTTCCTGCCTCTACCAGCCTAAGCTGGTAGACAGACAGGTAAATAAAAATTAAAACTCACTGAAAAGAACAAAATTTAATGCAGGAAGTCTGCTATTGTTTGAATGTTTGTATCTTCTCCCATTCACATGTTGAATACTAACCCCTAAAGGTGATAGTACAAGGAGCTGGGCCCTTTGGAACGTGCTTAGGTCATGACTGGGATTAGTTGTCTTATAAAAGAGACACCACGGAGATCCCTTGCCTCCTTCCATCATGTGAGGACACAGAAGGCTCTGGCTAAGAACCCGGAAGAGGATCTTCAACAGAATGTGACCACACTGTCACCCTGATCACAAACTTCCAGCCTCCAGAACTGTGAGATATGAGTTTCTGTTGCTTACAACTGTTTATACCCAGTCTGTGGTATTTTGTTATAGCAGCCTGAAAAGGCTAAGACAAAGGCCATGCTAAACATCTAGAAGAGGTGAAACCCACTGAAGAATTGATGGAAAATCATATGAAAGCTTTCATTAAAAAAAAAACAAAAAACACTCCTACAGATTATTTACAACACAAAAAACTATTTGCTAAAAATTAAAATGACAACTTTTTAACTTTAAACGTAAATAGATGGGGCATCTGGGTGGCTCAGTCAACTAAGCAGCCAACTTCAGCTCTGGTCATGATTTCATGGTTCTTGGGTTCAAGCCCTGTGTCAGGCTCTGTGCTGACAGCTGAGAGCCTGGAGCCTCTTTCTGATTATGTGTGTGAGTCTCTTTCTCTCTGCATCCCTCCCCCCCCGCCCCCGTTTCTCAAAAATAAACATTAAAAATTTTTAAAAATAAAAGTAAATAGGTAAATTAAATAAGAGGACACTTGCTGATGAGAACCAAATTCATATCCTAGAAAACAAAGTAGAAAAAAAAAGCTCCAGTAGATAATAAATACAAATGTATAAAGATTATGAAGGAAAATACAAGACGTGGGAAGGGGAGATGAAATAGTAATAAAATATCCAGAAAGAGAAAAGAGAATAGATGGGGAGTAGTAATTAAATTAAAAAGATAAACATTCTGGAGCCTGAGGGGGACATAGTGAATGAAGCTGTGCCGTCCCCTGTCTATTATGAGGAGGCATTTCGATGCGCAGGATCCCAGCTAGGATGAAGTAAGCAATCTCCACCCTTTTTCTCCCACTGATTACAATGAAAAATCTTGAACAGGATGCATGAGACAACTATCTGAGAACTCTGGAAAGTAAACAAGAACAAACAGATTAGGGAGAAAAATCAAAATACTGTAAAAAACCAATATAGCAGATATTTTTCTGGACTTTTCCCCCCTCCTATGCTTCAAGGCATAGACTCTTGAGCAGCCACAATTCTTGGAATAGAAGGCGGGATTAAAAACAAAACAAAACGAAACAAAACTCAGAGAGGAATTATTTTTCTGCCCTGAGTCCTATGAAGTAGACTGAGGGGGTCACTGCAGGGTAGGCTCTGGGAGAAATCCCTGGGTTGCCCCTACATATTTGTTTTCCAATCTCTGCCTCAGACAAGTCTCAGTCATGAAGCTACATGCAGCAACTGCTGCCACACAAATACCTAAATACCTGAGAGAAAAATGTGAGAGCTGAGACACAGAGTCCCTGTTGTTCAGAGAGTGTACAGGAGGGAATCATCATTATTCTTACCCCTTTTCTCTCACAGTTTTACCTCAAAACTGTCACATTTTACCTCACTGGTATTTTGAGCCAGTCACAGGAAGTGCATGACAGCTGCCGCAAAGCTAAAACCCTAGCTTTTTGGCCAGAGGACCAGGAAAGGGGGCTATGGAGAGCTAAGGTGTCAGGGGTAATCATGATGAGAAGAGAATCCGAGAAGGAAAACCCCCAGATATGTTTTGAAGCCTTGGGCTGCAACTGACCCATTTTACCACTAAAAATGATAAAGGCCAGATAGTGTTATAGTTGAATTATAATTTTAAAGGAGGTTGATAAGTAAAAGAAAAAGGAAATAAATGAATCACAATTGAAAAGAAAAAAGATATGAGCATCTTAATAGAAAATCAAGACATTGACAAATTGTCAGAATTATTAAGAGAGTTCCTCAAAGATTCTGGGTATAAAATCAATTTTAAAATACCATTTGCAAGGGGCACCTAAGTGGCTCATTTGGTTAAATATCCTACTCTTGACCTCAGCTCAGATCTTGATCGCAGGGTCATGAGTTCAAGCTCTGCATTGGGCTTCACACTGGGTGGTGTAGCCTACTTTAAATACCAACTGCAGTCCTACAACAAAGACTTAGAAAATGTAACTTCTAAAAAACTGAGCCTTGTAACAAATAACAACATGAGTTATTTACTTATTCATGCACCATTCAAAGAATGGAATTAACAAAAAATCTGTAAGACACAAACATTCTTTAAAATGTTATTGGAAGATAATATAAAAGACCTTTATAAGTTGAAGGGCATACAAAGTTCCTATATAGGAAGATTGATTATCATCACTTCTTCCGTAGTTAATTCATATATTCAATTCAGATGAATTCTAATCAAATTCCTGCTGGGTTTTTTTTTTTTTCATGGAACTTAGCAAGCTGATTCTAAAATATTCATGGAATGAGGGCACCTGGGTGGCTCTTGATTTCAGCTCAGGTCATAACATCACTGTTTGTGAGTTCAAGCCCCATGTCAGGCACTACACTGGCAGTACAGAGCCTGTTTGGGATTCTCTCTGCCCCTCCACTGCTCATGTTTGGTTTCTCAAAATAAATAAATCAACTTAAAAAAAACATTGTATGGAAACAATGTGTTTAAAAATTTTTTTAATGTTTATTTTTGAGAGAGAGAGAGTGAGCGGGTGAGCATGAGTCGGGGAGGAGCAGAGAGAGGGAGACACAATCTGAAGCAGGCTCCAGGCAGGGAGCTGCCGGTACAGAGCCCAACATGGGGCTCGAACCCACTGTGAGAACATGACCTGAAATGAAATCAGACACTTACTGACTGAGCCACCCAAGCACCCAAAGGAAATGATGTGTTTAAGTATTTCAAGGAATAACAAATCAATAGCAGAAGATATTTTTTTTACAAATAGTTTATTGTCAAATTAGTTTCCACATAACACTCAGTGCTCATCCCCACAAGTGCCCTCCTCCATGCCCACCCCCCCACATCCATCAGTCCTCAGTTTTTGTCAGCATTCAAGAGTCTCTCATGGTTTGCCTCTCTCCCTTTCCCCACCATTTCCCCCTTCTTCTCCCCCTTGTTCCTCAGTTAAGTTCCTCCTAATCCTCCTATACGTGCACACATATGATATTTGTCCTTCTCTGCCTGACTTATTTCGCTCAGCATAACACCCTCAAGGTCCATCCATGTTGCTACACATGGCCAGATTTCATTGTTTCTCATTGCCACGTAGTATTCCATGGTATAGATAAACCACATCTTTTTGATCCATTCGTCCGATGATGGACACTTAGTCTCTTTCCATGGTTTAGCTATTGTGGAGAGTGCAATAGCAGAAGATATTTATAACAACGCCAAAACAAAAGATTATCCAATCATTACCAACTATCATCATCACCATTAGGGCACTATTACCTCACCCACACCCTAAATGGATTAATAACTTGTGAAATGCAAAACTTTCAAAATATTTAAAGAGTACAAAGATTACTATATTCAGAATTTGAAACAAGACAGAAAAGTCATAAGCACCAAAGAAAAGGAGCTACAACTACATTGATCCCATTAAAGCCAAAACTTCTACAAATCAAGTCACTAAAAACAAAATGAAAAGACAAGTCACTATGTAGTAGAAGAAGAAGTCATTAACAAATAAAAGATGTTTGCACTGTACACAGTCAAAAACAAAGCAAAACAAATATTATCCAGAAGAAAAAATCTTTTTCAAGTTAACAAGAGAAAGGAAACAACACAGTGGAGACTGTAGATATGAATGGGGAACTCATAGAAGGGAAAAACTAAATGTAACCTTCCCGCAACTCAGGGAAATGCAACTTAAAGCCAAGATGGTGAGTTATTTCTGATTGGTTAAAAAAAGAAAAAAAGGCTGAATACATCAGATGTGGAGAAGCAGGGATCCTCACACATGTTATACTATTGATGGAAATGTATATTTTTAACATCAGTTTTGACAGCAATTTGGCCATTTGTGGTAATGTAGAAGAAGTACATCCATAGCCCAGCAGTTCAACTCCTGGTAATAGATCCTCAAGAAATGCTCACACTTATGTAAAACCACATAAAAAACCTATGAGCAATTTTGCACTTTGCAGCATTATTTGTAATGGTGCAAAATTGGACACCACCAAAATATCCATCAAGAATACCCTAGAAGGGCACTTGGGTGGCTCAGTTTGTTCGGTGTCAGAGTTCAGTTCAGGTCATGATCTCACAGTTCATGAATTCAGGCCTTGTGTCAGGCTCTCTGCTGACAGCTCAGATTCTGTGTCTCCCTCTCTCTCTGCCCCTCCCCCGCCCCCCATGCTCTATCTCTTGGTCTCTCTCTTTCAAAAATAAATGTTAAAACATTTAAATTTTTTTTAAAAAAAACGAGTATACTAGAAACCCTGGGAATGATGTCATCAACATGGCAAAATAAGAGTTTTCTATCCTGTTTCCCCCAATGAACACCAGTTTTTACAGAGGGTTTGGTACAAGTCCAGGAGTCCAGTGGGAAAAGTTACAGCATATTTTTGGGGCAAAAACATTAAAAAATAAAGAAAAATCTGAGATGATATGCATTGAAGAGGGTAAGAGAGTTTCATTTACTCATTTCATTGTTCCCACAATGCTCACTGAGCATAGCTCAGTTGGACAGAAGAGACCGCTCAGGCCATGATCTCCCCCATGGTGGAAAGGGAGAGTGGTGAGTGAGCATCCATCCTCCCTGTTATGCAGAGAGACACAGAGACCAACCAAGACCACTGAAGCCGAATTAAGGGAGTCTTTATTACTGGCCGGGACCGCCCAGAGTTAACACAGAACTCTGAATGTGCGGCCCTGAGTCCGAGGACTTAGGGCTTTTTATAATGAGCAAGTAGGTAAATGGGCAGTACAGAAGTGGAATTGACCAGTTATTGTTAAAAAAAAAAAAAAGCTACAAAGTGATAAAGAGAGCAGCCCTCATCCTGGTATGTAGAACAACATTTGTTATTTTCAAGGCACGGTTTAGGGTTTTGGGGAGTTTCACGAGAATAGCCATTATCTCAAGGACCAAGTATGTAGACTGTGCCATAAATAACCATGAATAGGGAACATCAACCCTTGTTTTCTTTGTGTTTTTTCTTTTTCTTAACCCCGAGGATAGTCATGTAGCCCTCTGAGTGCAGGCCCAGATGGCAAACTCTGGGTCAAGTTGGAAGGGCTGCAGCTACCTTCATGTACAACACGCCCAGCTGTGCGGGACACTGCCAAAGAGCCCCTTTTCTCTCTTGCCCACTAGAATGCTAAGTTGTGAACTGCATGACTGAGGGGCAGTAAGTAGCTGGTAGAAAAGGGGTCAGGAGGCACCGGGGTAGCTCAGTCTGTTAAGTGTCCCACTCTTGATTTCAGCTCAGGTCATGAGCAGGTCAAACCCATGTGGGTTTTTAGGACTGAGCCCCGTGTTGGACTCTGCGCTGACAACATAGAGCCTACCTGGGATTCTCTCTCCCTGTCTCTCTGCCTCTCCCCTGCTCATGTGTGTGCACATGCTTTCTATCTCTCTCTCTGGCTCTCTAAGTAAATAAACATTTTAAGAAAAGAAATGAAAAGCTGTCAGGACTTGGAACAGTAGTAACAAAGGGACGTAGATGCTATGAACCACTTTGCAGACTCCATCATGAAGCCTACCCAGGAGCCCCTGGGGAATCCAGGCTACTGATCTCCCCAGGACTCGCTCACTGGCTTGCCCATTACTCTTTGTGCCTCACCCACACAAACGCCCATCCTGTGGTTGGCTCCCTGTATGAGCCCCCAAGGGCAGCAACAGTGAGCCTTTGCAGATAGCTAGCTAGCAAGCAGTAGCAGAAAGCCAGACCAACTCAGCAGAATAGTGAGGGAGCACACAAATCTTGTGCATAACACAGCCCTAGGGAAAGCAAACTGGGAAGCTGTCAGCACCCTGCATGGCCTAGCAGGCATACAATCTTAAGAATTTCCTTCAGGAGGGAATAAGAAGTATGGAACAGGCGTATCCACAAGAAAAGACCATATTAAGCTTCAGAATTGCTAACAAGACTGAAAAAGGATGTTTTTTTCCTTTTCAGATAGATGTGGCCAAGTGACTAAGAGCAGGTTCATAAAACGCTATTGGAAATTGTTGAGTAGGATTATAGATTTAAGTAGGGACAGATAGCTGAGGGCCATCTCTTTGGTCCCATTGCCTTTTCTTTTTTCCATGGGACATTAGGATGTCATGGAGATGAGCCAGGCCACAAATCATACTTCTACACCAAAGACTTCAAAGTTGTGTAACTAGAGAAGGGATGGAAGGTAGGAAGAAGACAGAGACAGATTTTCCTTCCCAGAGCTCTCGCAAGGACCTAACACTGCTGATGCCTGGATCTCAAACTGCCAGCCTCCTATCCTTGAGAGAAGAAATGTCTGCTGTTTCGAGCCCCCTGGTTTGTGGCCCTCTGTTATCGGCAACCGTGGCAAACTAGGGCCATGGTTTAACCTTTATTCCCGATTAATACAATCACCAGCATTATGGGTTACAGATTTTCTTGCTTGTATTCAAGAAAAATAAGTTGTTTCTAGAAACAACGATCCTTGGTGACTTGCTTTGAAAGTTCTCATTGTAAACTCTACATGAGGCATGCCCTTGTAAACCTTCATTTTAAGGTTTATGTAGGAAAAAGAAAATCATTACCTCATACTGATTCTATTGTTCAGAATCATAGAATATTATAATTAAAAATTATCTTTGGGGCGCCTGGGTGGCTCAGTCAGTTAAGTGTCCAGCTTCAGATCAGGTCACGGTCACATAGTTTGTGGGTTCGAGCCCCACTTGAGGCTCTGTGCTGACAGCTCAGAGCTTAGAGCCTGCTTCGGATTCTGTGTCTCCCTCCCTCTCTGCCCCTCCTCCACTTGCTTACACACTCTCTCTCTCTCCCGTTCTCTCAAAAATAAACAACCAAAAAAACTAAAAATTATCTTAAAGATTATTTTATTGGTAGCTCACTGGATGCAATTATTTAATATGTGCTCCTCTATGCCAGGCACTGTGCAAGAGGTGAAGGTAAGGTTTCTGCTGTCAGCCTCAGGATGGAGAGTGAAACCAGTCACTGAGATGGAGAAGAGAAAAGACCATTTGGAAAAGAGATAAGATATTCCATTTTGAGTGTGCTGAATTTCATTTGCCTATGAGACAAGTAAGTGAAAATGTCTAAAGGAAAATTGGGCTAGAGATTCTGATTTGGGAATCATGCACTGATAATAAATGATACTTCCCAGGAAATATGTATGAAGCACCAGGTTTGGTGGGTGAGGCCAGAAAGGGCAGGAAATAACCGTAAAGAACCCCTGGCAGGGAAGGAGACTTAAAATACCTGCAGAAGAGAGTGCCAGGGAGGTCAGAGAATAACCAGAAGGGTATTGCACCATGGAAACCTGAGATGGAGTCTTCCAGGAAGAAGAGAATAGTCAATAGTACAGAATGTTTCCGAGAAGTCACATTCAATAATGAGTGAATTGTGCTTTCTGGATTTTGCAATAAAATATTGGCTGGCCACCCTAGGAAGAACAGGTGTAGTGGAGTGACATGGGATATAAATCAGGGACTCTTGGGTGCCTCAGTCGGTTAGGCATCTGACTCTTGATTTCGGCTCGGGTCACAGTCTCACAGCTCATGAGTCTGAGACCCACGTCAGGCCTTGTGCTGACAGCTCAGAGCCCGCTTGGGATTCTCTCCCTCTCTCTCTGCTCCACCCCCATTTGCACTCTCTCTCTTTCAAAATAAATAATAAATAAACTGAAAAAACAAAAAGAAATCAACCTGATGTGTCATGAGGAGTGAGGAAGAGGCAGGATCTAAGATGTAGCAGGTTCACTTTTAACCAGGAGAAAGAATGGTCAGGTGCTAATTGCAAGAAGCTACATAAGTTTGTAGTTCTTCAGGTAGATCTGGTGAGCTGATAGTTGTCTTTATTATATACGAGGAAACCAAGTCACCAAGAGGTGATAGAAGATATTCAGCTCTAAAAAATACTATGTTCCTTTCTGATGTTGAAAATATTATTTGGACCATTGAGTCAGTCAAGATTATTTACTAAGTACAAGAAAGACTTTTCTTTCAAAAAGTTTCAATTCTAAGAAAGGAAAGACACCTGGGTGGCTCGTTGGTTAAGGGTCCAACTTCGACTCAGGTCGTGATCTCACAGTTCGTGGGCTTGAGCCCTGCATTGGGCTCTGTGTGGACAGCCCTCCCCCACTCATGCTCTATCTCTCTCTGTCTCTTGAAAATGAATAAACGTTAAAAAAAAATCCAAGAAAGGAGACAAGGCAAAAATGACAAACATTCAAAAGTGGCAGCAACAGGTCCACACATTTTGTGCGGGAAAGATTGCAAGATTCTAAACAGTGCAGAAAACAGAGAATAAAGACAATCAGGTCTCCATAATGTCTGGTGTGGGTGTGCTACCTGGAATCAAGTAGAAACATTCTACAATAATGTAATCGTGTAAACCCAGTGAAAAGCCTTCAGAGAACTTTGGGGGCAGTATCCCAAAGTGCCAGCAGGTGGGGATGATATTCCAAACAAAGATGCAGGTCAGGCTACAGGTGTGTCCTTATCACCAACGTATGGGAGTGACACAGTAATAGATTAGCTATGCAGTTCCATGTGAGTGTACCGACCGACAGGTGTGCTCCAGAGAAAAGGGGACCTTCCTCACTTTCCCAGTAGAAAAGAGGTTTCCTTTTCTTTTTCTAAAAAATATGGAATACAATGATTGTGTTGAACTGAATAATTATGAATGTATTTTGTTTTTTCTTCTCATCCTCAAGTTTTGAAATATGATTATACTGTTTTTAAGATCAAAAATAAATAAAAAGGAGGCAGGATTGCAATGAGCCAATTCCCCCTCCAACAAAATGTGTATCTCTAGAGATTAATTAAAAAATTAAAAAGGATTTTAAGGTAAATCCTGGTCATGTTGGCATTTATAATCACAGTATTAATATGTGTTTACAGGGGCACCTGGGTGGCTCAGTCGGTTAAGTGTCTGACTTCAACTCAGGTCATGATCACACAGTTTGTTGGTTCGAGCCCTGCGTTGGGCTCTGTGATGACAGCTAACTCAGAGCCTAGAGGCTGCTTCAAATTCTGTGTCTCCCTCTTTCTCTGACCCTCCCCTGCTCATGCTGTCTCTCTCTCAGAAATAAATAAAAAAACATTAAATTTTTTTAAAAAAAAGGTGTTTGCAGACGCATGGCATTTGTTAGATAAATGTGTGCAATATTTGACTCCTATTTGGCAAGCAAAAAGTTTCTCTATTATAATCACGGGAACACTGAAGACATATTTACACACTCAAAGCAGTGTTATGTTGTGCTTTTGCATAAAACTTAGCTGTAGTCTTAAAAAACTTTTTCTTCGATTTGATTTTTTGAAAAAACAGGGAGAACAAACTTCTTTGAGCATAGGTTTCCTCCAGGTCTCAGCCCATCGATAGATGCTACCTGCTAGGTAGCACTCACCTGGCCTGTACTACTTAAAGCGCCTTCTGCAGCCATTTCTCTCATGGGAGTCGATGTGGTTCCGCTGAACCTGCCCTCGTGTTTCTTATTGTGATTGCAAGATGCACTTCAGCAATAACCACCAAGGAACTTTGAAAAAAGATTTAATCCTCACAGGTACTGAAGGACACACAGCATGCCCAAGGGCCCCACGGTGTAATAGAAGGTAGAGGGACCTTTGCCTTTCCTGGGTTCTAAGGGTGGGATGCCTAGGGTTTTTCAAATTCACTCTTCATTGGTGAATGTAAAACATAAGACCTGGGATTAGGATGTGGGAAGGAAAAAGCAGGGTCACTAATGTGGTCAGTTTCCTAGGTTCCCCATCACTTTCTAAAGGGAAACTTTATTGGTTGGAGCTGCCTGGTTTCTTGTTTTACTAGTAGCTGTCTCGTACTGTCGATAATATATTTAGTCGAGATGGATGTTTTTGAAATGGATGGATACTTTGACAATCAAAATCTTAATGTCTGACATTCACATTATAGGGTATTTGTTTAAGAGACATCTCTGTGTGTGTGTGTAGTTTTGCTATTTATTCCTTTGCCTTAATAGTTCTTACACAATTTAGTGTTAGGCAGAGCTACACTTGGCCTTATAAAAATTTGAAAAGCTGAGGATTACAAGTACGGTTTTATTGGTTTGTTGTTTGGTTGGACTGGTGAGCGTCTTAAGGGCTGGTGGGTTGATTTTTTTTTTTTTCTGAAATCAGTCTCTGGGTTTACAAGGACACTTTAACTGAGCCAATTCTGTGGAGCATTTTCAGAGAAGAATTTCTAGAGCTTCTCTAATTGAATGATAAAAAGGGTCTGGTCAATGATTGCCTGAAATGATGTTATGTGTGAAAAAGCAACTTGCCAGCAGAAGCATTTCAAAATCAACCAAATAAAAATCGAAGGCCTTTTTTTTAAGGGAATATGAAAATATGCATGTAGAATATTAAAGATAAAATTACTCCTGTGGATGAATTTTCCAGTATGGAGTGTCCATGCTACAAGAAATAAAGTGGGGAAAACAAGAATGTGTGCTCTTCAAACTTCTTTATCTAAAATGGGAGCACAGATGAATATCTGGGCCAGCTGTTCAGCTTCGCTTGATCACACACTGTAATGATGTGGAATTGGGGTAATGAGGCTACTACCAGCCAACTGGTGGACATTTTATTACATCTCATTCCTAAAGAAAAATGTGCCTACTGCCTACCATCCCAGAAACGGTAGCCACGCCACACAGGAAATAGAATGTTTGCAACTTGACATCTCTGTGGAAACAGGATCCCGGAAATGATTTTCAATTGAATCCTGCTATCACTGGCAGGTTGAAAACTGTCATCTTCAACTCTGTAATTTTACCATTTATGCATCCCTCATCCGCATCTCTCAGTGAAAGATTTCTTCCCAAGACAGAGAGGTGAAAAATACATTTCCTGTTAAAAACTCAGTTGCCCCTGGCATTTAGTATCCCCACCACTATGTTTCGTTTCTGTTCGACCCTTGAAGAAGGTAATGATTCTCTGGTGTTGACACCCCACCATTGAGCTGAAATGTTAGCCCTGCTGTGCTGTGTAGATGATGCGATTCCCTCAAGAATTCAGGGGAAAGCTCTTTTTTGTTTGATTCCATTGGATGAATGCTCTGGGCTATGGATTGAGGTTATTTCCACAAAACCCATTTTCGAAACCATCTTATGTTCTGTTTAAATGTGCTTTAAATGTTACATTCTGTGGAAGCTTAAGATCTCTTGAGGGGAGGGAACAATCAAAGCAGTCTAATTCTATACCATTTGATGAAGGGATTAATTACTTGTATTTAAAATTCTAGATAATTGAAAGGAAAGGAAAACTTAGAGCCATCTAGAAAGAAGTCAGCTGGCAGGGAAGCCACAGATGGGAAATTTGCACAATGTCAAGAGGTTTCAGGAGTAGAAACAGCTGCACTGCCTTTTTAACAGCAGAGCTGATTGATCCCAGAAACGTCTTCTGTACAATGTGAGGTGTTACGTCGAACATTTTGAAATCCATTCCTTGATTCCAGTATTTGTGCAGAGCCACTGGTAGTACATTAAATAAATGGGGCACTCAAAGTACCAACATGATTATAATGGGAATTTCTTTCCTTATGTGTATTCATTTTGAAAGAAAGAGAGAGTAGGATGCCCGAGCAGGGGAGGGGAAGAGAGGGAGAGAGAGAGAATCCCAGCAGGCTTCGCACAGTCAACGCAGAGACCAATGTGGAGCTGAAACACCAGACTGTGAGACCACGACCTGAGCCAAAATCAAGAGTCTGGATGCTTAACCAACTGAGCCACCTAGGCACCCCTGTAATAGTAATTTCTAATGCTTCTAAATTACTTCTAATTTATCACACTATTGTAAGCATCATTTATATTAGCTTATTTGTGTAATACTCATAAAGTAGTTACTGTTGGAACCTCAAATTTTTTGAAATTGAAGTATAATGTACATACAGAAAAATTCTTTTGGACAAATGCATACAAGACAGACAACTATCCTTCATCTCACAAAGTTTCCTCATACCCCTTCATAAAAAAGTCCTCTTTTGAAACAGGCACCCTCCTACACTGTTGGTGGGAATGCAAACTGGTGCAGCCCCTCTGGAAAACAGTGTGGAGGTCCCTCAAAAAATTAACAATACAACTCCCCTATGACCCAGCAATACCACAGCTAGGAATTTACCCAAGGGATACAGGAGTGCTGATGCATAGGGGCACATGTACCCCAATGTTCATAGCAGCACTCTCCACAATAACCAAATCATGGAAAGACCCTAAGTGTCCATCAACGGACAAATGGATCAGGAAGGTGTGGTTCATCTATACCATGGAATACTACATGGCAATGAGAAAGAATGAAATCTGGCCATGTGTAGTAATGTGGATGGAACTTGAGGGTGTTAAGCTAAGCAAAATAAGTCAGGCAGAGAAGGACAGATACCATATGTTTGCACATATAGGAGGATTAGGAGGAACTTAACGGAGGACTGTAGGGAAGGAGAAGGGGGAAAATAGTAGGGAAGAGGGAGAGAGGCAAACCATGAGAGACTCTTGAATGCCGAGATCAAACTGAGGGCAGATGGAGTGGGAAAGGGAAGGGGGGTGAAGGGCATGGAGGAGGGCACTTGTGGGGATGAGTACTGGGTGTTATATGGAAACCAACTTGACAATAAACTATTAAAAAAAAAGAAAAAGAAAAGTCTTCTTTCCTGAAGCATCTCCAGAGACAGCCACTCTTTTCCTTACATCACCACACTTAAGTTTACTGTTCTAGAATTACCTATAAATGAAATCATAAAGTATATGTTATTTTGTGCCTAGTTTCTTTGGCTCAGATTCATATTTTTCAGACTCATCCCTTTTTGTAACATAAATCCGTAATAAGCCATTGTGTGAATATCGCACAGTTTGTTTACTCACTTTCCTGTTGATGGACATTTGTGTTATTTCCAGTTTTGAGCTGTCATGAATAAGGCAGCTGTCAGTAGTCTCGTTCAAATCTTTCTGTGAACATGTGATTTGAATTCTCTTGGATTAGGATTAGAAGTGTTAAGCCATAGGTTAGGTGCTTGGTTTCATTTTATAGGTAACTACTGGGCATTTTCCCAAAGCGGTTGTATCATTTAACATTCCCACCAACAGTATGTAAGAATTCCAGTTGTTTCCCATCCTCACTAACGTTTGGTGTTGTCACACTTGTTAAATTTGCCCATGCTTATGTATGTGCTGGTATCTCATTTTGCTTTTAATTATTATGTCCCTGATGAATAGTGATGTCAAGCATATTTTCGTTTGCTTACTGACCATTTGCACGATTCCATTGTGAGGTGTTGTTGTTCAAGTCCTTTGCCTACTTTCAACTAAAGTTGTTTGTATTATTGTTGAATTGTAAGAGTTGTTTGTATATTGTAGATACAAATCTGTTATCAGAAATACACCATGTGCATATTTTCTTCCTGGGTGTGGTTTCACTCTTCATTATTTAATGGAGTACTTTAATGAGTAGAAGTTTTAAATTTTGATGAGGCCCAATTTGTCATTTTATTTTCTTTCAAGGTAAATGTTTGCAGTGTTCTAGACAAGAAAACTTTCTCTACATCAAGATAATGAAGATAGTACCCTAGGTTTTATTTTAGAAACCTTCCAGATTTGCCTGTTATGTTTTGGCTTATGATTCATCTTAACTTATTTTTGTTAAGTATAGTGTCAACTAGGTGTTAAAACTAATTTTTTTCATATAGGGGTTCAGTTCTAACATCATTTATGGGGAAAAAAAGACTTCTTTCCCTTCTCACAATTAATTGCTTTAATGCCTCTGTCAAAAGTCAACTGACATTATACCAGTGGCATGGTCTATTTCAAGATTTGCTCTTCTGTTCTATTAATCTCCGTCTATTTTTATTCTACGCTGACGCTTGTCTTTCATAACTTAAACATAGAGTTCCATTGTCTTCTGGCTTACATTGTTTCTGATGAGAAGTTTCTCATTCTTACTGTTGTTCTCTTATATGTAACATGTTTTTTTCTCTAGCTTCTAAAAATTTCCCCTTTAATTTTAATTTTTTAGCTGTTTGGTTACAATGTGCCTACATGTGGTTTTTGTTATGTTTGATCTACTTAGGGTCTGTTACATGTCTTGGATCTGCAGGTTCATAATCATCAGATTTGGAGAACTATGATGATTATTTTTTTCTTTTACCCTCAGTCAGTCTCTCTCCCTCCCTCCCTCTCTTTCTCTCTTTCTCTCTCTCACCCTTCCCCCCTCTTTCTCCTCTTTTTTTGGTACTCAAAATTAATGAAGGTAACACCACCTGATAAGGTCCCACAGGTCCCTGAGTCTCTTCATTTGTCGAACTTTTGGTTTTGTTCTGTGCTTCAACTTGAATGCTTTCTATTAGCCTTTTGGCAAGTTTCCTGATCCATAGCTTCCCTGGTATCTCACATACCATTGAAAGTATATTCAGGAAAATTTTCATTTCAAATCATGTATTTTTTCTTTCAATCACATCCATTTGGTTAATTTTATAGTCTCAATTTATCAGATATTCCCTGTACTATACCCACTTAAAAAAAATTCTCAGACATTTTAGTAGCAGTTGTAAAGTCCTAGTATACTAATTTCTGCATCTGTAACATCTCTGTGTCTGTGTCTATTGATTGTTGTTTCTAAGTGTAGATAACCTATTCTTGTTTTTTAATTGGTGCCAAACATTTCAAACGATAGGTTTCTGAGAGTGAATTTCTCTTATTTCAGAGAGTACTGAGATTTATGCTGCCATTTAGTCTATATACAGATGGGTCAGCTTTTTCTGTGGAAACTTGGTTTCAAGCTTTGTTAGAGCATGTGGAGTGTCCCTCCTTCGAAGACTAGATTAGTCCTGGTCATAAAGTGTGGCTTTTCTGCGGTAGCAATGAAATATCCAGGGCTTTCAGTGAAGTTTCTACACTAATTTCAATCCCATTGTCTCCCAGAACAACGTATTATCTAGAATCTGTGTTCATCTCACAGTCCCCTAATAGCTGCTTTTTTCCAAGTCTCAAGGGATCTTGTCCTGACCTTACACAGCTGAGTATTCAGCCAAATATTCAAGGGGATGCCTCAGTGAATTCATGTATGCTCTTGTGTGTGTAGCTCCTTTCACCTTAAATTTCTGCCCTTCAGATCTCACTCACCTCAACAGTTCCAGATCCTATCTCCTTATTTTGCACAGCTAGACTGTTTATCTCTTTGTTTTACACTTAAAAATACAAGTTTGGGGAGGGGCGCCTGGGTGACTCGGTGGGGTAAGCGTCCAACGTCCACTCAGATCATGATCTCATGGTTCATGAGTTCAAGCCCCGTGTTGGGCTCTGTGCTGACTGCTTGGAGCCTGCTGTGGATTCTGTGTCTTCTGCGCTCTCTCTCTCTTCCCCCCCCGCTTATTCTCTCTCTCTCTCTCTCAAAAATAAACATAAAATTTTTTTTAAATACTGGTTTGGAGAGAGCATTCAAGCAGAAACCTGGCATAAACTATCTCACTATCTCACGTGTTTTCCCATTACCCATAGACCATAGCTTTCAAGGATCTAAATTCATTCTGTCTGGCTTCAGAGTGTGTGTTCTAATGGAAAGCCTGGCAATATTGCTTTGAGATTTCTTTTTGGGGAGCTTCAATTTCCTGAAATGAAAAAAGAAAAAAATACATTCATGTGGTAGGCCATGGGCAGGTGTACTATATGCCTAGTGACAAAAAAATAGAATGTGGTGTTATATAACCATGGTGACAGAAAGCAATAATTTAGTTTCTCTTCCAGCCAAGTAGTACAATACACAGTTTCTTTGTTTTTCTGACCTTGTGGCTTGTTCGTTCATGCAGCCTTACTTGTTAAGTACTCAACATCAGAGTCCCCTCCATGAAAAACTGAAGACACTGTGAGGAGCAGCAGCAACTCAGTCATTTGTGTCCTTGATGTCACTTATCCTGTTGATTGGGCCAGAAATAAACCACAGCGAAAGTCACCTCAAGCAAGTTGATGTCATTTTTGTCAGACTTCTGTCCTAGTCTTTTATGATCTTGGCTAAGAAACCCAGGCTCAAAATTGTATCATTAAATCTCTTTGTAATCAATTTCTCCACCTAATTCAAAGTAATTAGAATTCTATATCTTAAGCAGTCTTAGAGACACTTTTCACAAGAGTACTGGGTTCATAAAAATTTCTAGTGGCACTGCTGACAGAAACATTGATGTTTCTTAAAAAAATGTTTAGGGGCTCCTGGGTGGCTAAGTTGGTTAAGCTTCTGACTATGGTCTAGGTCATGATTTCATGGGTCATGGGTTCCAACCCTGCATCTAGCTCTGTGATGACAGCTCAGAGCCTGGAGCCTGCTTTGGATTTTGTGTCTCCTTCTCTCTCTGCTCCTCCCCAGCTCTCTCTCTCTCTCTCTCTCTCTCTCTTAAAAAGGAATAAACATTAAAAAACAACTGTTTATTCCTTTATTTTAAATGTTTATTTATTTATTTTATTTTATTTTACAAATAGTTTATTGTCAAGTTGGTTTTCATTGTTTATTCCTTTTTGAGAGAATGTGAGAGGAGAAGAGGCATAGCAGAAGTACAGCAGTGAGGCCGAAGTGGAGTTTGAACTCATGAACCATGAAATCGTGACCTGAGCTGAAGTTGGACACTGAACTGACTGAGTGACCCAGGCACCCCACATTTATGTTGCTTTTAATGAAACACCACAGATAAAACAGGACAAAGTTTCCCCTATAAAGGGGAATTTAGGTTTTGGGTTTGGCTTTGTGTTTTTAGATTCTGTAAAATTTGGTTTTTATTGCTAAATTAAAAGTCCTTTCCTTGATTTACTAGTTACAATCCAATATGTATTTGATAATAGATGTCCCAGAATCTTCCCTCAGAAACAGAAAGATACTTCCATGTAGTTGTTCAGACAGTCCCAGGTGATAGGGGACTGTCTGAGCAGTCAGTTATATTCATTAATATGAATTGTTCAGGAAAAAACAACTTGGATATAACTTCAACTTGAACACATATTATGCATATATTTAATGGAAGTAACTGTAAGAAGATTAGGATTTTAAACTCATAAGGGACAGAATTATTTTACTTATAACAATATTTATGATCTGTCTACTGGAGATAAAATTTATGCTCATTTCATTCATTAGTTCACTATGAAAGGAGGCAATATGTAATGCTTTGAAGTGAGTAAAAAACCTTAATCAAGGGCATAAACTTAGCAGGAAATGGACTCCTTCAAGTGCAAGAAACTAAAGCTTTAAGTAGGACTAAGTATAAAAGACATGTGATAAGGGGTCTGCCTCCCCACAGCTCTCTTCACTGGTTGCTGCCTGTTAGAAGTTGTAGGTGCCTGGGGCGCCTGGGTGGCTCAGTCAGTTAAGCGGCAGACTTCAGCTCAGATCATGAACTCATGGTTCGTGGGTTTGAGCCCCACATCAGGCTCTGTGTTGACAGCTCAGAGCCTGGAGCCTGCTTCGGATTCTGTGTCTCCCTCTCTCTGCCCCTTCCCCATTCGTGCTCTGTCTCTCTCTGTCTCTCAAAAAATAAATAAATGTAAAAAATTTAAAAAAAAAGTTGTAGGTGGCTGCTGCTATATTTGTACCATGTGACGTCAAAATGGCAGCTCATTGAGCAAGGAGTACCTGACTACTGTATCTAATTCTCTGTTTGCATTTTTAATTTAAAAAAAAATTTTTAAATGTTTATTTATTTTGAGAGGCTGGGAGAGGGCAAGAGGGGGAGGAGGTACAGAGAGAGTGAGAGAAAGAATCCCAAGTAGGCTCTGGGCTATCAGCACAGAGCCCAGCATGGGGGTCAGTGTCCTGAACCATGAGATCATACCTTGAGTCGAAATCAAGAGGCAGGCCCTTAACCAAGTAAGCCACCCAGGCTCCTCACAGTATCTAGTTCTCTAACCAGCTAGTTATCAATCATATTCTCTACACTTAATTTAAACTAAGAAGTACTATCAGGAAAAAAGTAATATGTGCAATTGAATTCAATGGACATGGTGCTTGGCCTGAGATAGTGATTTTAGTTCTATGTGTGCCTGCTACTGAGAAAGGAAATCTGCATAAGGTGGAGCAAGCATTTAGAGAAAAGAAGTAGGAAAAGATCAAAAGCTCCATAAAAGGTAGATGTACAAGTCATGTTTTCTGGTTTCCCAATTCCTGGTTTTACAGGTGTATCTGTTATTCCCTTGAAGTTGCCTATGAAATCCTTGAAATCAATATTGTTTCATAGGAATTAGTTTGAATAGCTTCCATGTAATTAGTATTCTCTAAGATGCTTCACCACTGCAGTCTGATGGTATTTTAAAAAGTTAAAATGGGGGTGCCCACATGGGTCAGTCAGTTAAGTGTCCGACTTTGGCTCAGGTCTTGATCTCACAGATTATGACTTTGAGCCCCACATCGGGCTCTGTGGTGGTAACTTAGAACCTGGAGCCTGCTTCAGATTCTGTGTCTCCCTGTCTCTCTGCCTCTCTCAAAAATAAATAAAACATTTTTTTAAATTAAAAAAAAATTTTTTTAATGTTTTATTTATTTCTGGGAGAGAGAGAGAGACAGCGCGAGCAGGGGAGGGTCAGAGAGAGAGGGAGTCACAGACTAAAACAGGCTCCAGGCTCCGAGCTGGCAGTCAGCACAGAGCCCGAGGCGGGGCTCGAACCCACGAACCGCGAGATCATGACCTAAGCAAAAGTCGGACGGTTAACCGACTAAGCCACCCAGGCACCCCAACATTTTTTAAATTTAGAAATAATTAGAATGAACTGGACTTAATTTTAAAAGTTTGTGTGGAAATGCTTATCTACAAAAGCAAAGGGTGGCCCATCCACCTACCTAAATAAGATCTGTGGTCCCTTTGAAAATAAATGAGCCAAGCTAATTAACCATGTTCAAGAAATAAGCAGCTGTTTTATATTGCCTTACTGATTAAGAAACCAGGGCCAAGAGACTGATAATACTAAGTAGCTATTGGTGCTTGAGAATCAACATAATATCAAACTGCATAAAGTAAAATGGAAATGGAATCTGCTATTTGGCTTCTGGTAGCACATGTTAATTCCCTTTTCATGAGTTATTTTTCTGTCCTTTATTTCTATTGTGACAAATATATAATCTTCACTAACAGGGCTTTTTATGTTTACCCCCATGACCTCTTTAAGCTTAGATTTTGTCTAATGTTAATGTACCAAAACAGATTTTGAAATACCTTATCTCCTTTACCTTACTGCACTTTCAGGCATTAGAAACAATCAGCGTTAACTGGCTGTTCACAGCAACAAAACCTCCCCTCAGCCTTCCACATCTACAGGCTCTAAGTCTAATAGTATCTAGTATCTATGGTTTGCACAGCATTCTGAAGTTTTTCAGGTGCTGTCCCATGTAACATCTCATTTCATCCTCAGTAGTAGACTCTTAGGCAGATGAAGAAGTAAAGGCCAGGAAGTCTCGTGTATTTATCTGTGGACTGCAGAAATAAATTACTGTGATAAAATGGTCTAATACACGTTTAATATTTTGTGTTTCTGTAGCTCACAAGTCCAATACCGTTTTACCAGGCTGAAAGCAAGCTGTTGCCAGAGTTGCATTGTTTTCTGGAAGGGCAAAAGCAATATCTGTTTTTTCCTGCAGGTTTTGAGCAGAATTCGGTTCCTTTGCAGGCTGTGATCCCCATACTCTAGCTGGCTGTCAGCTGAGGGTCTTTCCTAACTTTCAGAAGCCAGCCACTTTCCTTGACCTATGGTTTCCTCGTACATCATCAGTGCCATTCACTGTACTGTCATGCTTCCAATCCCTCCCCCTTGTGTACATCCTGTTAGATTGTGAACTTAGTCACATTCTCTAAGTCTTCTTTGCCATGTAAAGCAAACGCTCTGCGATTAAAGCGTGGACATTTACACAGGTTCTGGGATTAGGGCATTGACGTTTTCGGAAAGACCATTATTCTGCCTACCAAGCTCAGTGAAGCTAATTCAAGTCTCTGGAGTTTCCTCCCAGGCTCAAAACTTAAAACGGTTAGAAAGGATTATCAACCAAGATTTTGAAATCTCCTTTCTAACATGGTCCAAGTAATACAAATAATATTGTAAGAATATTGTGTTATGTAAGAACCCTAAGAATTTTCTGGAAGCCAGAAAATTCACTATAAACCCCTCTTGTGGTCTTCTGGATTAAAGCTAGAAAACTGATGAGAAATTTTTTAGTCTTACCCAAACTGGTACGTAAAGGAATAAAATTCACACTGCTTAATTTCATTGTAATGAGGAGTCTGAGATTGTTTCCTAGTCTTTAATCCTAGTCACTGCGCTAAGTATTTTCTTTTACCCTCACTGCACTCCCTAAATCAGAAAAACTATGAATATAGTCAGGCATTGTCATGCATAGTCCCTTTTGTTTTCAAAAAGAATATCCTCTTCTCTCAACGATGCTGTCTACATGTGTTTTCCATGCCTCCTTCTAGAATGGATACTCCCTAGAGTGCATATAAAATTTTTCATATACTGTGCCTACTCCCGTAGGTTTATCTATATGATTCTTCTCTTTATTTCCTTGACCTTAATCTTTCTTTCTGGCTCATTCCAGGTCCCTGTTAAACTTGCTGAACCATTTATTCCTTCATGCTTACCCTACCATGGGCCTCTTTTCTCTCTATAGTAACTGAAGCTTTGCCCTTTTGGGGGATATTCTCCCCTCCCCATACCATTTCTAGTGTACTCCTAGGTGCAGCTCTTGTCGAAAAGCAGTCCATTTTGTGCTCGCACTGCCACACCAAGTCAACTAATTCATGGACGAGACTTGGTTTTTCTTACCTCCTCTTGGAAGCTCACAGCTGGTCATAGGCACAGTCGGCCATAAGTCTGTTGGTGTGAGCTAAGAAATAAGTGCCTGAGCAATAATGGTAGGTAACAGGGTGTGCACCACATCTTCATGCCTGTTAATTATGCCTCTAGACTTCATCAAGTTTCTTGAAATTACTATCTCCATCTTACAATGGATCTTCCAATCTTACTCACACTGCATTGCTGGTTAGGCCCTCCTAACATTTTGAATGGAGGGGCTTGACCGTCTCCCAGCTCATGATAGGTATCCCTGGCTATATGGTCCCTTAATGTGCCATATTCAGATGCTCCATCTCTCCTGTGTCCCAGGAGTATTCTAAGACTCGCTTTATGAACAGAGTACAATTTTTTAAAATAAATTGAATAGCCTTTTTCTCCCTTCCAGAATTCTAGGATGTTGCCCTGTAACCCTTTTACTGGAACTTTTCTAGTAGCATCTTTACCTACAGACATTTCTCTTTTTTTAATTAATTAATTAATTAATTTTTAAGAGCTTTTTTTTGGTTTGCCTTTTTTTTTTTAAAATATTCTCAAGTTAGTGGACACACAGTGTAATCTTGGCTTCATGAGTAGATACCTGTAATAACATAGTTTATTTGACTCAAGTGGCAGACCTGCTTATACTGCAGCCTCAACCTGCTAGGGCCTTGTCTTGTTGCTGAGCTCACTCAAAACTACAGACTTTCATCTTCTCCCATTAGTAGTCATAACAGTATTCACAAGTGATACTTCAAAAAGCCCAAGAGGATGACAGCAAGCATTTTGCTTCTGTCTTAATGGTAGGAAGTTAGAGGCTGCAGCATCGTGCCCTTCACTCTGGAGAGAATGTCTCAGCACACATTCGCTCACCTAACACCTTCACCAGTGTAGCAGACCCTTGAGTTCTGGTAGTATTTATCACCAACCTCTGGTATACCTGTGTTTTACCAAGGCATTCTGAAAATTTATAGCTTCTTTCTCAGCAGATTTGTTTCAAGTATGCTGTAAATACTTAGAACGAAAGTAATGTCCTCCAGAATGTCCAGCCTGCCAAGTTCCCTGTCAATTATATTGAATAACAGGTGGAAAAGTTCATACTGGCCTGGATATAGAACTTAAGGTACACTGTTGGCTCTTGAGCACAAACACAAATCACTTCTTATTCTACCTGATGAGGATGGAAAAAATACATTTGCAAAAGAAAAGCTCTAAACCATGCCCTAGGAACTTCAGTTGGAGCTACTACTTGGTTAAGTGTGTGATAATACATTGACCTATGTTTTGATCCATTTGGTTTTTGCAAGCAAGTAACCAGTAAGTTAAATGAAGATCTGATGGAGCTCTTTCTCCTTGCATCCTTTAAGCCTTTCAGTGTGATGCTAATCTCTGCAATTTTCTCTGGGATGAATTATTTGACTTGCTGTATTGGCAGGAGTAGAAAGGGCATATTTTTAGGGGATCTACTTGGCCTTTTGCACTAAAGTAGCTTGAGTTTAATGGATCAAAGAACAAATATGAGAGTTCTATTAAGAACATATACTTACAAACTGGAGACATGGGCCATCTACTGTAAGATGGATATGGTTACAGCTCCTTTATTACCAGACCTTGATAAGCCCTTATTCTAACAGGGTTCCCTGGTGTCCTTGTCAGTTTGGACCCTGTATCAAACAACCTTCAAAAATATGTGGGTATTCATGGGGCGCCTGGGTGGCTTAGTCGGTTAAGCGTCCGAATTTCGCTTAGGTCATGATCTCGTGGTTCGTGGGTTCGAGCCCCGCGTCGGACTCTGTGCTGACTGCCAGCTCAGAGCCTGGAGCCTGTTTCAGAGTCTGTGTTTCCCTCTCTCTGACCCTCCCCTGCTCATGCTCTCTCTCTCTCTCCTAGAAATAAATAAAACATTTAAAAAAAAATTTAAAAAATTTATGTGGGTATTCTTTTTTCCTTAGTTTATTTTTACCATAATAAATGGCTGAACGTGCCTTTTGGGGAAGTACTGGAAGAATCAAGTGTATACAGTATGACACACTTTTTTCATAGTGTTGTAGGATCTTTCCTCTTGGAAACCCAGTCTCTCCTTTAGTTGATGGATTTTGAAATCAAATGCTTCAGAGACAGAAAGTGTCTAAGGGATCATGAGTTTTCACTAGGCAGCTGGCCTCAGGCTTCTATTCATGCCATCCTAATTTCTTCTGGAGATGGGTATACGTATACATAGTGTCAAGTAGAGTCTAGCCTTGACTTGATGCATGCACCTCTGGAGGCTCTGGACCAGTAAACCCAATAGAAGCATAGTGTGTGAAAAGAAACAGGTGAAATTATTTTAATCTGATTTATTTAATCTTAAATATATACAATATTGTTATTTCAACCTGTAATCAATACTTTAAAAATTGGGCATGTGGGTGGCATGGTGCGTTAAGCACCTGATTCTTGATTTTGGCTCATGTCATGATCTCACAGTTCTTGAGTTCGAGCCCTGCATCGTGTTCTTTGCTGATGGTGTAGATCCTGGTTGGGATTCTCTCTTTCCTTCTTCCTCTGCCCCTCTTCCATATGCATGCACATGCTCTTTCTCTCTCAAAACAAATAAACTTTAAAAAGCACTTAAATCATTTTGGCACATTTTGCATCCTTCTTTCTTAGTATGTTTTTGAAATGTCAGTATTTTATAAATCCAGCACATCTCCATGCTAACTAGCCATGTTCAAGGGCCCAGTAGCCACATGCAGCTAGAACTATATTAGACAGAACAACTTTAGACCATAAAATGTACCACAGAATTGTCCCACCTTGGGTCAAAGGGACTTAAGCACCTCCATATCAGTCAGTCAGAAGGAAGTAGAGGGAAGTAAGCATAAAACTTCCCTAGACATTGTAGGCTAAAGTAGCTCTCAGTAGTGAAAAGCAATTCTCTGAAAAAGGCAACAGCTACAAGCCATTTTCTACAGCAGTTGAAGCTGTTAGGGAATAGGTGCATTGGATAAAAAGGGGGATCTACTTGAGAGTCCCATGGTATCTACTACACTAAGTTAGTTAATATAATATCTGTTACTTGGATCTAAAAATCCTAAGATGCAACAGAGTGTCTGGAATGTGTCCCTCTATCCCATGCCTATTTTTAAGAAACCTTCCTAATGTGAGCTACTTCCCAAAGCTTCAAGCTTTTTGCAGTTCTTAATAGAGAAAAAGGACACAGGGCAGACCTAATGTATCTAACTGGGTAAGTCTGACAAATTAAAAACCAAAGCCTTAAGTTAAAGCAGTGGCTCTCAAAACCTGCTCCCAGAATCATTTGCAAACTTGTCAGAATGAAAATCGAGAAACTCAGTGGGGTGGGGGCCAGCAGTCTCAGGGAGAGCCAGCCCTCCCAGTGATTCTGATGTATGCCCTAGAGAGGACCACTGAGTTCTTCCCTTGGGGAAGGCAAAACCTAAGCCCAAGCACAGCAAAGGGAGATTCATAAAATACGTATGTTCCTTGACCTCTTTACAGAAGGCAGGCTAGTTGCCTAGATTAACAATCCTAATGCTGTATGCACTTGTCATGAGAGACCTGAGAAGAGATGGCCTTCATATTTGATGCATTCTTAATTAAGATAGTGTAACTTACTGGTTCTGCATTACAGGATGCTTGAGGCTAGTGCTCTATTTTCAGAGTTTAAAAAATGATTTTGAGTTTGAACCTACTGTGGGAGAGAGCAGCCCACTATGACACCTGCTGGTACAATAGACCTAACACAAAGTATCAGAGAAACAAACATGACAGCCAAGGAGCCATGCCTAAGTCCTCAGCCAAGCTGCCCTAGATTGGCTAAAATTCATGACCAGATACATCTGGGGCATTCACAAAGTGCTGATTAGTTTGCTCTTGGGATGCAAGGCTCCCAGCCAAGTTGCAAAGAACAAGCAAGTGAGCGGGAAATAAAGTAAGTTCAGTTAGAGGCCAGACACAGAAAAGTCATCAAAACAGAGGCAAGAGACCCAAAACACTTTGAAGTTGGAGATCAAGTTCAAATGAAGAGGTTTTTATTTAGTTAGTACTTTTTAGTCACTTGAAGATGAATCACCAGAGGGTCTTGAGGTCTTGATAAGTGCTGTATGAAAAGTTTAGCACAGAGCACCTGCATTGCTCAGTTGGTTAAGGTCCTACATCAGCTCAGGTCATGATCTCATAGTTTGTGAGTTTGAGCCCCACATCAGGCTCTGTGCTGACAGCTCAGAGCCTGGAGCCTGCTTCAGATTCTGTGTCTCCCTCTCTCTCTGCCCCTTCGATGATCATGCTCTCTCTCTGACTCTCAATGATAAATAAACATTAACAATTTTTTTATTAATTAAAGTTTATCGTGGTTAATCTTTAATTGTTGCCACAGGCTTCAGAGGTATGAGAACAAATGGTGTGATCATGGGCAACTTTATTAGGTAAGGTGGTCTTCCAGGTAACCCTGAAGAAGCCTGAATACATTTGTTTGGATTATGAACAAAAGTAAAATAATTTAAAACACTATCCCAGAAAACTTGCAATCCTCTCCCCCGAGAATGTCTGAGAAAGTAGTTCAATTTGAGAAATGCCATTCTGACTGATTTTCTCTTGGATTTTCTCCCCGACTCTATGAAAATTTAAGAGTCCTTTTTTGTGAAGTCTCTTCTAGAATTGCGAGATTAATTTCTTTCTGCAATCTCTAGTGTGAATAGCTAATTTCTTTTCTAATAAAGAAATACCCATAGATGAAAATGTGGCAACTTGATTATAACAAATAGGACATAATGATGACGAAGTGTTTACATACTGAATTTAATTAGTATAATGCCAACTCCTATTCTCATGGTTGCTATCCATCACTGTTTTACTCCAATCCCAATCCACTGTGAAACTGCAAAAGTTGTTGCAAATATTTGCAGATGTTTCTGCTCTAAGTGTTTACTAAAATCTAAATAAGGCAAAACAATATATCAATAGGCTCTTCTATATATAATAGCTCTGTTATCCTTCATGATGGCCCTATTCATCTTATCTTCTGCACCATGATTTACCAAACAATTTTCAAAGAACTAGAACATACTAAAATGTACAACCTTTAAAGTCTGTAATAAATAAGACATCCATGTGCATCTGTGTGTGACAGCATTTTAGGTACCAGCTGTATTACTGAATTATAATCATAACCATTTCCTGTGATTATACTGTTTATGTGTGGTGGTGCCTGTTGTAGAAATTATATTTATATCAGAATCACATTACTTTGATTTACCAGTTGCATGGCCCTGATCAAGCCTTTCAGCTTCTTGGTGCTCAGTTTTTTTTTTTCTCTGTAAAATTGGAATAATAATATTACCTGTCTGTGTAAAATTGCTTTGAATAGTATCTGACACATGGTAAGCACTCTATAAAAATGTTGGATGTTATTAATAAATACCAGAACATAGAATTTACTCCATATTTTTCTGGAGAGATTTATAAGGAAATTTGAAGCTAATTATTTTATAATCTCTCAAGACATGCTTTTGGATAAGATGGAAAAATAAGGCTAAATGACATTTTAATAAAGTGAAATCACTAAAGAATCAAATCATAAGCATTTGATTAGTGGATTGATGTCACTGATCAGGGAAATCTCTACTGTACTTTTCAGTATTCTCTATCCGCTCCTGACCTGTTTAACATATTGTCAATGACCTGAATAAAGATGGAAAAGCATACTTAAATTTTCAAGTAAAATTGAGTTTATGATTACAACATCTCTATATCATAGAATCAGGAGTTTCATCTATTGAACACACTGTGATGGGCATTTTATATGCATTATCTATAATCCATAGGATAATACTTTGAGTTTGGTATAATTATCTCCCATTGAAGGACATTTGTGATTGCCTACCTTCCTTCTTTTGATGAGAAAGACTTGAGAGAAACCACCTGCCCTGTAATGACCCCCAACCTTAGGTGCAGTCCCAGGGGTGTATCATGTTTGATTAAAGCAGCAGTTACCTAACTGTGGCCTTAAACAGCAATATCAGTACTGTCTGCAGCCTTACCAGAAAAAGAAATGGCTAAGCCACACCTCACATCGACTGAATCAAAAACTCTAGGAGTGGAAACCAAGAAATCTGTTTTGCCAAGACCTCCAGATGAGAGTGTTGCATAGCTAGTTTGAGACTGGTCTAAGCCTGAGGCACCTGGGTGGCTCAGTTGGTTAAGCGTCTGACTTCAGCTCAGGTCATGATCTCACAGTTCGTGGGTTGGAGCCCCATGTTGGGCTCTGTACTGACAGCTAGCTCAGAGCCTGAAGCCTGCTTCAGATTCTGTATCTCCTTGTCTCTCTGACCCTCCCCTGCTCACGCTGACTCTCTCTTTCTCTCAAAAATAAATTTAAAAATTAAAAAAAAAAAAGAGAGTGATCTAAGCCAATCTGATCACCCTACACCCTTTGCTAAGGGACTGATCTAAACATAGTCATACAATAAAATCTGGCCAATGACCTGTGAAGAGAATTCTGAGAGACTTCTAGAAAACTTTCTCTTTCTTTCTTAAAAAGAACATTTTGAGAAGTCTCCCTTTTGCTGATGGACATATTTCTACCTTTATTAAAAAAATACTTATTTTGAAACAGTGCATGAGTGTTGGGGTGGGGGGAAGAATAGAGGAACAGAGACAGGAGAGAGAGAATCCCAAGCAAGCTCCCCACTGTCAGCACATAGTTCAGTGAAGGTCTCAGTCCCATGAACCATGAGATCACGACCTGAGTGAAATCAATAGTCAGATCTCAACCCACTGAGCCACTTAGGGGCCCCGTATTCCTCTTTGGTAAAGGGAACTATGGCAGCCATTTGGAGCCATAAAGGGAATTTGCCTGAAGAGAACACAGGGAATGTAGCAAAATGGGAAGATGGAAATAGCCTGAATCTTGATCCTATCACTTAACTACCAAGTTTACCAAAATTAAAATTGTCTTAGCTCCAGACTTCATTGTATTTATTGAAGTATAATTGACATACAAAGTTATGTTCTACATTTCAAATGAATATATTGATTTGACAATTTGACAATTCTATATATTACACATTGGTCACCACAATGAGTATAGTGGCAATCTGTCACTACACATCTTTATTATAGTATTATTGATAATATTCCCTATACTGTGCTTTTCATCACAATGACTTTACTTGTTTTATAACTAGAATCTTCTGTCTCTTAATTCCCTTCCTCTGTTTTGCTTATGCCCCATCCACCTCCCCTCTAGCAACTACCACTTTGTTCTCTGTTAAGAATCTGTTAGTTTGGGGAAGCCTGGGTGGCTCAGTTGGTTGAGCATCGGTTGGCTCAGGTCATGATCTCATGGTTCATGGTTCAAGCCCTGCATTGGGCTCTGTGCTCAGCACAGAGGCTGCTTTGAATCCTCTGTTCCCCTCTCTCTCTGCCCCTACCCCACTCACACACTTTGTCACCAATAAATATTTTTTTAGAAAGAGAATCTGTTGGCTTTTTCTTTGTTTTGGGGGTCTTTTTGTTTTGTTTTGTTTTTTAGATTCCACATATAAGTGAAATTATGTGATAATACTCTTTCTCTGACTGACCTCACATAATTCCTTATAGGTCCATCCATGCTATCATAAATGATAAGATTTCATTTTTTCTTATGATTGACACTGCCATAAACACAAGGATGCAAGTATCTTTTCCAATTAGTGTTTCTTTATTCTGGATCATATAATATGTTTGTTTTAATTTTTTGAGAGAACTGCATACTACTTTCCACACTATACTTTCTCACCAACAGTACACAAGGGTTTCTTATTTCTCCACATCCTCACCAATACCTAAAATTTCTTAGCCTTTTAATATTAGGCATTCCCTCTAGTTTAAGGTGATGTCTTGGGGCACCTGGGTGGCTCAGTCAGTTAAGTGTTGAACTCCTCTCAGGTCATGATCTCACAGCTTATGAGTTCGAGCCCCACAATGGGCTCTGTGCATCAAGTTCTGCGCTTACAGCTCAGAGCCTGGAGCCTGCTTCAGATTATCTCTCTCTTGTCTCTCTCTCTCTCTTTCTCTCTGTCCCACCCCACTTGTGCTCTGTCTCTCTCTCCTCTCTCTCTCTCTGTCTCTCTGTCTGTCTTTCTCAAAAATAAATAAACATTAAAAAATTTTAAGGTGGTAACTTGTTTTGATTTGTCTTTTCCTGGTTATTAGTGATGTTGAACATTTTTTCATGTGTCTGTTGGCCATTCGTATGTCTTCTTTGGAAAAATGTCTCTTCGGTCCTCTGCCCATTTTTTAATTTGAGTGGGTTTTTTGTTTGTTTTCGTTGTTTTGTTTTTGGTGTTAAATTGTATAAGTTCTTTATATATTTTGAATATTGACTCCTTATCAAATATATCACTTAAAAATGTCTTTTCCCAGGCAATAGGCTGCCTTTTGTTTTGTTAATTGATTCCTTTGGTATGAAAAAGCTTTTGTTTTGCTGTAGTTCCAGTAGTTTGTTTTTGCTTTTGTTTCTCTTGCCTGAGAAAACCTATTTAGAAAAAAATGTTGCTAACACTGATGTTCAAGAAATTACTACCTATATTTTCTAGTAGGAATTTTAAGGTTTTTGGTCTTATATTTAGGCCTTTAATCTATTTTGAGTTTATTTTTGTGTGTGGTGTAAGAAAGTGGCCCAGTTTCATTCTTTTGCATGTAGCTGTCCAGTTTTTCCAGCCTCACTTATTGAAAAAACTTTTACCAATTATATATTCTTGCCTCCCTTTAGTCATAGATTAATTTAACCATATAGGCAATGGGATTATTTCCTGTTCTATTAATCACTGTGTCTATTTTTGTGCCAGTATGGTACTGTTTTGATTGGTTTAGCTTTGTTATATAGATAAAGTGATGTCTCCGGCATTGTTCTTTTTTAGATTGTTTTCACCATTGAGGTTTGTTTTTCTTTTTTTGTCTTTCCATGCAAATTTGTTCGTTCTAGTTCTGTGAAACAAAGCTGTTGGTATATTGATAGGGATTATACTGAATCTGTAGAGTGCTTGGAGTAGTATGGGCATTTTAACAATATTGGTTTTCTGAATTTTTGAGCATGGTATATCTTTCCATTGTGTAGTTTTCAATTTCTTTCCTATATATTTTATAGTTTTCAGAGTATAAGTCTTTTACCTCCTTGGTTAAATATATTCCTAGGTATATTATTATTTTTGGTGTAACCACAAATGAGATTGTCTTCTTAATTTCTTTTTCTGCTATTCATTGTTAGTGCACAGGAAGGCAAAACATTTCTGAATGTTAATTTGATATCCTTAAATTTTACTGGATTCATTGACCAATTCTTACAGTTTTTTGGTAGAGTCTTTAGGATTTTATACATATAGTAGCATGTTGTCTGCAAAGAGTGACAACTTTACTTGTGAGTTGTAGATTTGGAGAAATTTTGATTCTTTTTCTTATATGATTGCTACAGCTAGAACTTCCAGTACTATGTTGAATAAAAGTGGTGAGAGTAGACATCCTTATCTTGCTCCTGATCTTAGAGGAAAATCTCTGTGTTCCACCATTGAGTATGATAATAATTGTGTGGTTTCTATATATTGGCTTTATTATGTTGAGGTATATGCCCTCTAAACCCACTTTGTTGGAGTTTTTATCATGTACAACTGTTGCATTTTTTACAATGATTTTTTTGTGTGGATCTATTGAGATGATACAGGTTTTGATTGATTGTGATGTGTTATATCATACTGATTGATTATTGAATATTGAACCAAGCTTACATCCCTGGAATGAATATCACATGATCATGTTGAATGATCCTCTTAATGTGTTCTTGAGTTAAGTTTGCTAATTTTTTGTTGAGGATTTTTGTATCTGTGTTCATCAGATATATTGACGTGTAGTTTTCTGTTGTTCTTGTAATTGCCTTTATCTGGTTTTGCTATCAACACAATGCTCTCCTTATAGAATGAATTGGGAAGTTTTCCTTCCTCTTCTATGTTTTGTAATAGTTTGAGAAGAATAGGTATTAACTCTTAAGTGTTGGATAGAATTCACCTGTGAAGCAATTTAATCCTGACATTTGTTTGTTGGGGGTGTTTTTATTACCAAGTCAAATTGGTTGCCAGTAATTGGTCTGTTAACTTTCTAAGGATTGTATGTTTCTAAGAATTTACTCATTTCATCTAGGTTGTCCAACTTATTGGCATATAATTTTTCATTATCTTATAATTCTCTGTATTTCTGTGGTGTCCATTATGTCTCATTCATTTCTGATTTTACTTATTTGAGTCTTTTTTTTTAATGAGTATGGTTAAAAGTTCATTAAATTTGTCCTTTCAAAGAACTAGCTCTGGCTTCATTGATGTTTTCTTCTTCTTTTCTTTTTTGTTTTAGTTTCTATTGCATTTATCTCTATCTAATATTTATTATTTTCTTCTTTTCACTAGTTTTGGGTCTTGTTCTTATTTTTCTAGCTCCTTTAGTTGTAAGCTTAAGTTATTTGAGATTTTTTTCCTTTCCTGAGAGAGACCTATATCACCGTAAACTTCTCTCTTAGAACTGCTTTTGCTGCATCCCAAAGATTTCAGACTCTTGCTTGCATTTTCATTTGTCTCCATGTATTTTTAGATTTCCTCTTTTATATCTTCAATTATGCATTGGTTATTTATTAATATGTTTTTCAGCCTCCATGTGTATGTGTGTTTTTCCAGTTTTTTCTTGTAATTGATTTCTAGTTTCACACCATTGTGGTCAGAAAAAATGCTTGAAGTGATCTCAGTTTTCTAAAATTTATTGAGACTTGTTTTGTGGCCTAACATGTGATCTATCCTGAAGAATGTTCCTCATGTACTTGAAAAAAAAGTGTATTCTGCTGTTTTTGGATGGAATGTTCCATATATATTTGTTAGGGCCATATGGTCTCATGTATCCTTCAAACGCACTATTTGCTTACTGATTTTCTGTCTGGTTGATGTGTCCATTGATGTAAGTGGGGTGGTAAAGTTTCCCAGTATTATTGCATTACTTCAATGTGTCTCTTCATGTGTGTTAATATTTGCTTTATGTATTTAGGTTCTCCTATGTTGTGTGCATAGATATTTACAATTGTTAAATCCTCTTGTTGGATCGAGACAGAAAATCTAAAGCAGCCTCCACACTGCTAATATGTTACTAATATGTAACATCCCATTCTCCTTTTTTACTCTTCATTGCTACTTTTTACAAAATATTATGCTAAAGTGTTAAAAATTCTTTCAGCTGAGACTGATCAATAAAAACATATGCAGGGTGTGTTTTCATATCCTTATATCTATACCATTGATGACATAATTGATTTAGTAATAAAACATTAAAATACTTAGGATTATCCATGGTTACTAGTTTTTTTACACCATTATTAGTCCCAGCATTTATTTCTCATCTTGCAGCTGAGAATTTGTTTTTGTTATTTCTTAAGGACAAACCAATGTTTTAAAATTTTTTTTAATGTTTATTTTTTGAGAGACAGAGAACATGAGAGAGGGAGGGGCAGAGAGAGAGAGGGAGACACAAAATCGGAAGCAGGATCCAGGCTCTGACCTGTCAGCACAGAGCCTGATGTTGGGCTCAAACCCACCAACCACGAGATCATGACCTAAGTGGAATTCGGACACTTAACTGACTGAGCCTCCCAGGCGCCCCCAAACCAATGTTTAAAATGTAAAGAAATTATACTTAATGTCTTTATTTAGCCTAGAAATTTCAGTGGGAAAAAAAACAAAATGTTTTCTTGTCATATTTTTTTCTATGTTTCTCTTTCCTTTTTCTATCCCCATGTTATAGTACCTGGATATTTTTGTATTCTAATGGGAATATTGTATGTTTTCTTGAAATGTCTCTCATACTTTGTCATAGATTGTTTTCAATGATGATCCTTAAAACAATACAAGTTCTGTTCAGCAGTAATGCTTGTCCATAGTACTTTGATGTGGTCGGTTCTCCATATACTCAGGTGATGTTTGGTTTCTCTTCTCAGATTTACAGCTGGAGGACAGAATGATGTACACCACATCAAGCTGAATGATCAGCTTTCATGCAGGGTTTTTTTAGTTTACCTCTGCTTTCTGGAAGCAGCCTCATTACCTACCTTTACGACCTGAAACTGTGTTACTATGAACCTTTAATCTTTAGCATTATACTTCCCAAGGCTATGCAGTGTCACAATCCTGAACCTCTTCTCCTCTCTAGCTCTTGCCCAATTATTTTCTGGTATAAATACCTTTTAAAAAAAAAAAAGGTTTATTTATCTTTAAGAAAGAGAGAGCAAGTAAGGGATGGGCAGAGAGAAAGGGGAACAGAGGATCTGATGCAGGATTCATGCTGACAGTGGTGACCCTGATGCAGGGCTCAAACCCATGAATTGTGAGATCATGACCCAAGCTGAGGATAGACACTAAAGCAACTGAGCCACCTAGGGACTCATAGAAATACCTTTAATAAAATTAGTAACTTGGTAGGAAGAAATAATATTCGAAGATTGAGAGTGGGAAAGAAAACCAGGCATTTGAGCATGTTTAGGATAAAGCAACAGATACCTAATTTTCTGTTTTAAAATTTTTTAACATTTACTTAGTTTTGAGAGACAGTGACCGAGAATGAGCAGGGGAGGGGCAGACATAGAACTCAATGCAGGCTCCATGCTCTGAGATGTCAGCACAGAGCCCGATGCAGGGCTTGAACCCACAAGCTGTGAGATTATGACCTGAGCCGAACTCGGACGCTTAATGGACTCAGACACCCAGGTGCCCTATGATACCTAATTTTCTAAGTGACTTAGGTCTTGAGTCTGGATATAGTAATAGGCCATAATAATGATAGGAAAGGTCTTTATGCAATTTTTTAGGTGTACTATATTTCATGAATCAGAGCCATGTTCTTTTCATGATAAGCCATGAAAGAACTCTTAGTATGGTATTGTTCATTGCTCTCAGTTTTTGGACGCGTACATTTATCCTTTTTCTTATACTGGAAAATGGGAGAAATAGAGGCTATAATTGAGACTGCTAGACAAATGCTGTATTAAACAAGGAGTTTCTTATGGAAGCTTATCTTTTCAAAATGCCTTTGAATTTTAGTCCTTTCTACTGAAGCACAAAAATTTTTTTTCTAAATTTGGTGTAATTCTTGAGCCTGATCACTTTGCATAGCAGATTATATTTTGCAAAGATGGCTGCAAAAATATTTTGCATTTCACATGCTTGTTTGCAATGTGACCTTGATATTCCCTCACCAAGAAATGGAGTTGATTTCTCCATGTCCTTGAGTATGGGTAAGACTTGAATATGGATAAGCAATAACATATAGCAGAATGGGCCTGTCCCCTTCCCATCTTGTTTTTCTGGTAACTTTGTCTTTGGAAGCTCATTCTGAGAAAGTAGCTGCCATCTTAGGAGAAGACAAAACTACCAACAGAAGATACGTGTAAGGTGCTCCAAGGCAATAACCCTCAGTGACCTCCCGGGGGACAACTAGAGTCAATTGTCATCATCAGAGTGGGTTGTTTGAAATATGTAGCCCCCTAGAACTTTGAAATTATGTATCCCCCAGGAGCTACGTGATGTCAGCTAATATGAGCACCCCAAAATAAAAACTACCCAGTTGAGCTCAGTCAATCCCTACAACTGTGAGAGAAAATCACACGTTTGTTTTCAGCCACTAAGATTTGAGGTGATTTGTTAAGCAGTAAGAGGTAATTCAAATATTATCTTAAATGTAACCAGATCCTGTGAATCATTGTTTTACCCCTCTGAAGCTCATCTTGAGCTTTTAATAGTAGTATTTCAGAAAACCAGCAGTGGGCCTAAATAACTTTAAGAATAAAGATAAATTGAACTAATATAAATAATATTGGTCCAAATAGTGTATAAAAGTGTGTCTTTATGTATGTTCATGTATTGGTTAACGTACTAGTTTATTAGGACTGCCACGAAAAATCACCACAAAGCTAGTGGCTTAAAACATAAATTTATGTCACAACTCTGGAGGCCTAAGTCTGAAATCAAGGTCTTTGTTGACAGGGACACGTTTTCTCTAACGTTGTTAGGGGAGAATCTTTTCTTGCCTTTTCCAACTTCTGGTGCCACCTGACATTCCTTGGCTTCCTTGCCTTGTAGCTACACTACTGTAGTCTCTGTCTTCATGTCACTTTCTCTTCTATGTGTGTGTCTTTTCTATATGCCTGTCTGTCTCTTTCCACCTAGATAAGGCAGGATTATCTCCTCCCTCAAGATCCTTAACTGAAATATATCTGCAAAGACCCTCTTCTCAAGTAGGATGTCATTCTCAGGTTCCAAGGATTTGATACAGTTATTTTCTGTGGGTCATATTTAGGCCAACCACAACTGGTGTGGGAAGGAAGCGGTAGAAGGAAGTCCCTATAACCCTAAGGTTTCAGGGGAAGTAAGTAAAACTTACAGTCACCAAGCAAGTGAGTGAGTTTATTGCATAGGGTTTCAAAAACATAAATGCTGCAGTGTGAGTTCTTTTCCTAAGATTGATGACCAAGTGTGGGATAATCTGTGCATTTACCTTGTGTTCAGTTGTTAAGATCCCTGACACTGCATTTATTAGTTGAGATAAATGTAAGCTGAATATTTGTAATTGTTTTTAAATGAAGCTCATTTAAGGGTTACATGGATACTAACAAGGTTAACTTCATCAAACAATTAAGGATAACTTCTGTTACAACACATTGGGATTGCCCAGCTAAACTGCTTACACTGAACACATTTTAGTTGGTAGTTACTCTCTAACTTAGTCATTTGCCTCATTATCCCCCCTCATATAATTGCCATAAGTATATTGCTTATTTCCTTTACTCAAATACTGATTATTTTCCTCTGCACTGTTCCAGCAATAATCCTGGTACTTAAAACCATCTAAGCATCTTATTTACCTTATATTCTTTAAAGGAGAAAATCTCATAGGAAAAATCCATAGCTCATATTCTCACATTAAGAAGCATAAGAACTAGTTAAGTGAAATGCCAACGAAATATGCCAGTAGTATTGGCAGGTGGTATAATGTCTGGTGGCAAAAGCACTGAAACACCCAAGTTAGTTAATGTTGGCAATTGAGTTATCACATGTTTATGACTTGTAAGTTCAGTCACTATTGATTGAAATTGTGCAATATCTGAGCCAAGATTAAGCAGATAATTAAATTCCTCTGCTGAGCCATCCATATAATCCATTAAATATTTCCACTGGTTAAATTTGATTTTGAAGTAGCATATTTAACCATTCTCTCTATTTGTCTCTTTTGTACACACACGCACACACACACACACACACATATGCAGACACACACACACTCTGAGAGACAGAAGTAATGGGCATGATGTGATCTGCCAAAAAAAAAAAAAAAAGACACAGGAAGTAAAAAATGTCAGACTTTTGAAATTCCTGCCCTTCTCTAGTCTTAGAGAATAAAGACAAAATGGAAATACAAACAGTATTTCTTATTCCACATACTTATTTACACTATACATCTGAATATTGGGAACTATATTCTGAGTCAAAAACTAAGCAGTCTTTTAAAAATACTAATGCCATAAAAGGAAACCATCACTTGTTTTGGAGCATAGTTAACGATACTAGTGACACACACAGATATTTGTAACACAGAGGGTCCCTGTGTTGCACGTATAACCACTTTATTGAATAACCTGAATAAGACAGGATTTTATTTTCCATCACTACTCCTTTCTAATATAATTTATAAAATCTACCTTCCATGTCCCCTAATGACCTCTCATTCCGTTTTTAGTGAGTATAGTTCAACTTAAGGTATGAAAATTATCATCAATCAAAATCAAAACCAACTTTACATTGTCTCTAATTTTGCAATTTTATTTTGACTTTTTAATTTAAATTTAAGTTAGTTAACATACAGTATAGCTTTGGCTTCAGGAGTAGAACCCAGTGATTCATCTTCCGTAGGACACCCAGTGTTCATCCCAAAAAGTGCCCTCCTTAAGGCCCATCACCCATTTAACCCATTCCCCTACCCATCTCCCCTCCAGCAACCCTGTTTGTTCTCTGTATTTAAGAGTCTCTGATGTTTTGTCCCCCTCCCTATTTTTATTATTTTTGCTTCCCTTCCCTTATGTTCATCTGTTTTCTATCTTTAATTCTATATATGAGTGAAGTCATATGATATTCGTCTTTCTCTGACTAATTTCACTTAACTCGTTCCATCCATGTTGTTGTAAATGGCAAGATTTCATTCTTTTTCATCACTGAGTAGTATTCCTCTGTGTGTGTGTGTGTGTGTGTGTGTGTGTGTATGCACGTGCGTGCACACACGCGTACATCTTTATCCATTCATCAGTCAATAGACATTAGAGGTCTTTCCATAATTTGGCTATTGTTGATACTGATGCTATAAACTTTGGGTGCATGTGCCCTTTCAAATCAGCATTTTTGTATCCTTTGGATAAATACCTAGGAGTCCAATTGCTGGGTCACAGGGTAGTTCTGTTTTTAAATTTTTTGAGGAACCTCCATACTATTCTCCAGTATGCACTCCCACCAGCAGTGCAAAAGCTTTTCTCTTCCTCCACATCCTGGCAAAGGAACAGAAAGGGGCAATGAAACAGAGACAATGGTGCTGTTGGAACCAAAAGTTAAAGGAACAGTTGAAAGGAGAAGTTGCAGACATAGAGGGGATCAATTTATATATGTCTTAAAGGGTTAAACTATGTTCTTACCCTGTGGGTGAAGTCTTAGAGGGTTTAAAGGGAAAAGTATAATAGATTTGCTTTCAGTTTGGTGAACTGCTAAAAGTCACCCGTTAGTTATAGAAGCATAACTTAAGACCTCAGTTTACTAACACTCAGACCAAATGTCATTCCATAAGTCTAGTAAATCAATATAGCCTGAAGGCTTGTTAAAATACTGGTTGACAGACCCTACCACCAGAGTTTGATTCAACAAATTTGGAGTGGGCTCAATAATTTGTATTTCTATGAAGTCTCCAGGTGCTATTGATACTGCTGGTCGAGAATATACTTTGAGAATCAGTGCATTGAATCATATCACTCAACAAATTAAATATAGGACCATTCAAAGAGGTTTGGGTATAAAAAGAAAGAAAATCTCAGGCACAGAAACAGCAAAACAGTGAATAACCTAAGAATCACTTATGTTTAGTCGGGGAGCATTTTTTTTTTACCTAGCAAACATGGCCTTGGGCTGCAAATTCATCTCCATGCATCTCATTCTCTTACCTATATAACAAGGTCATTGTACCAAATGAGCCCTAACATCTCCTCCAGGTATAAAAGTCTACAATTGTACAATTAAGCTACTTAATTGTATTTTGTGAAGGTGTTACATTACTTTTTACAGTGTAAGTTACATTACTTTTTACTCTTTAAATATGCATTTGGATAAAAATAAGGAGAGAATGGTTTAAGAGATAACCTGGGAAATTGGTAAGAGTTAAAACTGGGTTATTATCCATGGCTGAGAAAAAGAGGCTGGACTGTAATATTAAACACACATCCTATATAGGATGGTCATCAATTAAATATCAAGACAGAATTAGGTTATTTGCTAAACTTCTTGAATTTTAAAATATTTAAAAACTCAGTTTCTTGAGACATCCTTCTAAATTATTGTTTATCAGAAACATAATCCAAATATTATTTTCCCTTTACCAAACATCTCAATATCCTTCTTGACCATCTTATTAGCTAAGGATTCCCATAGTGAGACAAATTTTAAAGTACCATACAAATAATAAATATGTACAGAGTCTATATGATATAACTGAGTCATTTTCTTTACAAAACACATCAAAAATGTTTTAATAAGACTTCATGTATATAGCATTTTGCTTCATGTTTAAGCTCAATTTAATTCCTTTTAAATCATTTCTTTAAGACCATCTTATTTCTTTGTTACATTTTCTTACTGATTATGTATTGGGAATTAAATAGTATCCAATGTTTTAACTGTAGGTTTTAACTTTTCTGTCCAGTTAATATGTTCTACATAATTATCTGTGTTAATCACATTAAAATATCTTTTAATTTTAGGAGAAATCTACTTTTTCATTACCGAAATAAACTTATTAATTTGTCTTCTCTCTGTCATGTGTACCTGTCTTTGACTCCTTTACTTAGTAAGAGTTAAATCTTTGTTATTTTTAAATGCTTTACCTCAGTGAACCCTTGTCATTTTCCTTTTGGCCTAAAAATAGCAGCCCTTTTCAAAATCATACACTCTTGAACATCTCTGAGGCTAAGGGTGAAATTCAAATTTTTTTTGCAGAAGTTCTTACAGACTGCTCAAACTAAGTGACACAAAATAATTTACTGGAAGGATGTCAAGATGACTCTCAGAAATAAAGGAAGAGATGCAGGACCAGGAGAAACTCAAAACATCTTGAGAGCAGAGCCAGAGGCCCAAACACAATCAGTTCTCTTTCCTCTTCTACTCTCTGTGCTCTCCTTTGTGTGACTTTATTCTCTCATGATGCAGGAAAGCTTTCTCCAAACCATGGGAATGTGGCCACAGGCTACTTGCTAACCTAATGGGAAAAAGGGTTTTCTCCTCCAACTCTAAGTACATGTGTAGGAATGCACATGTACTTGATCATGTTCGTCAAGGTATGACCTTGATCAGGTCATACCATCTCCTAGTCCAGTCACTTTAGCAAAATTAACATAGGATTGTGATTGGCCCAGTCTGTGCCATATCCCACCCTTATACTAGTTGAAGTGTCCAAAGGAGAAGCACCTTGATTGCTAGCTTCCTGGTTGTATTGGAGTAAAAGTCAAAGAAGGAGGGTATTTTCCCAAACAGTCAAAACAGCGTGTCACTACTATTTCAGTTATTATTTCAGTGTTAACAAAACTCCCCAAGGATGCATAGCCAAACAGACCAGATATTGGCATGAACTTACTCTCTCCTTATTGAGTCTGTACTGAGAGAATGACAAGCTTTAACGTCAGCAGAGCTTCCTGTGAAGACCTTGTGATGAACCATCGGCAGCTCCCATAGGTATTGACTCCAAAATGATAACTTGGCAACGCAGCTGCCATCAGCAACAACAGTTTTGACTCTCCCCTCTCCCAGAACAGCTCCACTTCCCACCACACATGTACAGTTCAGTGAAATTCTCCCAAAGGGAACTCCAGAAGGAGTGCATCATAGAACAGTTGTGTGCTGGCAGCAACAATGCTATGGAACTCTAAATAAACTTGCTCAAAGTGCCTAAGGACCCCGTGAGGAAAACCAACCCATGAAATACACCTGTTGCCACACCTTACTTGCCTCCTCCGCAGCTTCTTACTGTGTCCTGAAAAAGAGTTCAGGTTCAGGTCCCTGTGCTCAGTGCCTTCATAATCCTTAAATGTACCCAAAGGCTGGAGTGTTGGAAGTAGCATTCCACAAAAAGAATGCTATTTGCATCCAAGTTTCCAGAAGACTCTCCAAGAGCCAAATTTAGGCTTCATTTGTCACCACATAAGCAAGCAGATTCTACTTTACCATCCCAGGATTATTAATGTGTGATATATTTCTGGAAGAACGTATTAGAAATTGATGCTATTAATTCTAGAAATTCCAGAATATTTCTAAACTCTGTATAGCCTTTATTATGCAAATATATTTAATAAAGACTAAGGATAGCAAAGTCTGAGTACTTTCAATGATTCGACTTATAGCCAAAGTCTTTAAATCAAAAGTAAAAAGGTATGTTGCCACTATTAGTAAAAATAACAAGAAATAAATAAAACATTAGTAAAAATTACAATAAAAGAAACTAGAAAAACGCTGAGAAAAATTGATGACTGCCTTAGGGGATGTTGATAAGACTGTGTTAAACCCAAGGACAGTGAAGGCCAACTGTCCATTCATTTCTTTGACATGTTCGGCAATGAGATAATAGTCAATTATTAATAATAGTACTGAGATGAAAGGTCTTAAAATTCTTTTATGGTTTTAAGTTTTATTTGGTATCTTGGTATCTCAAATTGATTTTGTCTTAATTGTTTATGTCTGGATATGCTAAATATCTTTGAATTTCTAAAGAACTTGTTGATCAACATGATGGAGAAAAATTTCTCCAAGTGCTTCTTTGAATATAATTTTGTTCTAGTTGATAAAATTGATAATAATGGATAGATTATCCTAAAAAAAAAGACAAATATTTCCAAACCATCTTTTAAGGATGCAGTATAAGGAATGCACGTTGGGATGCGAAAGACTTGTTCCCATTGTACCAGATTTTATTTTTTTTAATTTTTTTACTTTATTTTGTTTTTAGTTTCAAGTTTTTATTCAAATTAAAGTTAGTTAAAATACAGTGTAATACTAGTTTCAGGAGTAGAATTTAATGATTTTTCACTTACTGAAAACATCCAGTGCTCAATACAACAAATGCTTTCCTTAATACCCAAAATCCACCAGCCCATCCCCCATCAATTTCCCCTCTGGCAACCCTCAGTTTTCTATAGTAAATAGTCTTTTATGGTTTGCCTCTCTTTTTCTTCTCCTTATGTTTGTCATTTTCATTTCTTAAATTCCATGTGTGAGAGAAATCATATGGTATTTGTCTTTCTCTGCCTGACTTTCTTACTTAGCATAATATTCTCTAGTTCCATCCATACCATTGCAAATGGCAATATTTCATTCTTTTTGATGGATGAGTAATATTCCAGTGTGTGAGTGTGTGTGTGTGTGTGTGTGTGTGTGTGTGTGTGTATACACCACATCTTTTTTATCCATTTTTCTATCGATGAGTATTATGAATCATGCTCCTATAAAACCAGGGTGCAGGTAATCCCCTTGAATCAGTATTTTTGTATCCTTTCGGTAAATACTTAGTAGTACAATTGCTGGATTATAGTATAGTTCTATTTTTAACCTTTTGAGGAACCTCCATACAATTTTCCAGAGTGGCTGCACAAATTTGCATTCTCATCAGGAGTGTGAGAGAGTTCCCCTTTCTCCACATCCTCACCAATGCGTGTTGTTAACTTTAGCCATTTTAACAGGTGTGAGGTAAAATCTCATTTTAGTTTTGATTTGCATTTTCCCATTGGTGAGTGATGATGAGCATCTTTTCATGGATCTGTTGGCCATCTGGATGTCTTCTTTGAAGAAATGTCTGTTGGTGTCTTCTGCCCATTTTTAAAATTTGATTATTTGGTTTTTTAGTTGTTAAGTTGTATCCGTTTTTTTTTTTTTTAAATATTTTTATTTATTTCTAGGAGAGAGAGAGGGAGACAGCGTGAGCAGGGGAGGGTCAGAGAGAGAGGGAGACACAGACTCTGAAATAGGCTCCAGGCTCTGAGCTGGCAGTCAGCACAGAGCCCGACGCGGGGCTCGAACCCACTAACCGCGAGATCATGACCCAAGCGAAAATCGGACGCTTAACCGACTAAGCCACCCAGGCGCCCCAAGTTGTATCAGTTTTTTATATATTTTGAATACTAACATTTTGTCAGATACTTCACTTCCAAATATCTTCCCCTATTCCAAAGGTTGCCATCTAGTTTTTTTGATTTCTCTTTGCTGTGCAGAAGCTTTTTAATTTAATGTCGTGCCAATTGTTTATTTTTGCTTTTGTTGCCCTTGCCTTAGGAGACATGCCTAGAAAAAAGTTGCTACAGCTGATGTCAAGGAGGTTACTGTCTGTTCTCTTTGAGGATTTTTATGGTTTCTAGTCTCACATTTAGATCTTTCACACAGTTCGAATTTGTTTCTGTGTATGATGTAAGAAAGTGGTCCAGTTTCTTTCATTTGCAAGTTGCTGTTCAGTTTTTTTTTCAACACCATCTGTTTAAGAGATTGTCCTTTTTCCAATGGATATTCTTTCCTGCTTTGTCAAAGATTAGTTGACCATATAGTTGTAGGTCCATTTCTGAGTAAGTCTTTTCTATTCCGATGATCTGTTTGTCTGTTTTTCTGCCAACACCATAACGTCTTGATCACTACAGCTTGTCAGTATAACTTGAAACCTGGAATTGTGATGCCTCAGTTTTGATTTTCTTTTTCAAGTTTTCTTTGGCTCTTAGGGTTCCTTGGTGGTTCCATATAGTTCTTAGCATTTTTCTAGCTCTGTGAAAAATGCTGCTGGTGTTTTGATAGAGAATGTATTTATACCTAGATTGCTTTCAATAGCATAGACAGGCAATTTCACAGTATATGTGCTCTCAGGCCGTGAGCATGGTATGTTTTTCTAATTCTTTTTTTTCAGGTGTTTAAATCTCTTTTATTTATTTATTTATTCATTTACTTATTTATTTATTATTTATTGTCAAGTTAGTTAACATACAGTGTATACAGTGTGCTTTTGGCTTCGGGAATAGATTCCCATGATTCATCACTTACATACAACACCCAGTGTTCATCCCGACAAGTGCCTTCCTCAATGCCCATCACCCATTTCCCCCTCCCACTTATACCCCTATTAACCCTCAGTTTGTTGTCTGTAGTTAAGAGTCTCTTCTGTGTTTTGTTTACCTCGGGTCTGTTCTCTGCAAAGTGTCTCCCTGCCTGCAGTGGAGAGTGTTGGGACCTTGGCCAGAGTGTGGCAAGTTTTAACTAAGTGTGCCCTGGTCTGCTTATTAAAAGAGACCTGATGTTATTTCCACTAGGGCTGAAGTTTTGTAGAACCCTATGGTCAGTAGACATGGGGCATGCAGGGGGCTTGTGCTAGTCATGTTGGGGAGGGGCCCGCTGCCCTGATTATCAGGCACACTTATCTGAGAGAAGAACCACCTGCAGAGCACAGGGTAGGTGGGTCTTGGTTTAAGTGGTTTAGGCCACTATGTTGATTCTGTGCTGCTTACTAAACTTAGTGTATAGGGGTGAGGGAGGTAAATGGCACCCAGAGAGGAAAGTTCACACCTCCTGCTGTCCAGAAAGCCCTCCCAGAAGAATTGAGCAATCTCACCTCATGTGTCCCAGGCATCCCTCAGATCCTTGCTGTCATTCTGTTTCTTCCTTGGCTATCTGCCTGCCCAGAAGTGCCCTGAACTTGTGTTCTATCCAGGCAAGAAGGCTCAGTTTTAAAAATCCAAACTTTAGGGACCTGGTATGGTGGAACCCATGCTAGTCCTCTAGGGGAGGGTCTCAACACACTGGGAATTATGCAGAAGGACAGTTTCACCAAAGTGCACAGGCATGGATTTTGGAGTAAGTACAGCATAGGACCAGTGTCCAGGTTAGCCATCCTTGGCTGATATTTCTACACCTGTGTTGAGGGGCCAAGGAGGGAAGTAGCACCTGTCAGGTCTTTTGTTCCTGGGGAGGCAATGCCGCCTTTCCCATATGCACTCCAAGAATGAGGAACTGTCCCTCCCTGTGTGTCCCAGGGGATCATGAGATAGTGTGTCCACTACCAGGCTATCTGCCTCCTTCTCCACTGCACTGCCTGTCAGGTTCCAAATGGCCATATGGAAGACCTCTGAATCTCCAGTCTTTGAGTCCACTGTAGTTAAAACCCAGGAAATGTTTTCCCAGTCATTGGCTCTGGGAAAGTGTTTTTCTTGGGCAACCCCCTGTGTGGTCCTTTCTCCTTTCTCCTGACCAAGGCCCCCTCCCCTCCACAACATCTGCAGTCCTTTCCTCCCACCCCCAAGTCAGGTCTCTGCATCTCCTACTTTACACGATGTGGTCTCTTCTTTCCCTCTAGTTGTGTAGTTTGTTCTTTCAGTCCTCAAATTGATTTCTTGGGTTTTTTAGAATGATTTGATATTATCCAGCTGTGTTCGAGAAACAAGGCAAGCCTAGGGTCTTCCTATTGCCCCCATCAGCATTTTGTTGCTAGCAATCAGATAATGTCGTGATGTTCTCTCTTATTAAAATAGCTTACCATTACTAAACTTTTTATTTTAAATGGTCCATCTTAATCTTGATTCTTTAGTACTCAATGGATATATCTCATAAAGTGTCAAACAGTGCTCTGATTTTTATACTTCCTGCCATTTGGTGCTATTTCATTAAGAAGGAAGACAGCACTAGAGCAATGGAAAGCACACTGGCCCAAGTAGCAGCTGACCCTCTTCACTTCCTGGCTTCGTCATCTAGTTATATGCTGTAAGGATAGGAAGGGACTAGCACGAAACTGGTGGTTCCCAAACTTTGCTGTACATTACAATCACCTGAACAGCTTTTAATCAAATCACTTGCATATTAAAATTAAACCTGAACATCTGAGGGTATACCAAAGTTTGGGAAACTTAGTACCACCTTACTAGATGATTAGTAAAAAGAAGGTATACTCAATAAAAAGAAATTAGGGCATTAGTAGGAAAAACTGATCTTGTTCAGCGACTGTGAAATAGAAACCTTCGTTTGAAGCCTGACGATGGGATGGAACCTCTTGAGAAGTAAATTGCTAGAATAGATTTTGCTTGTGTCCAACCCTGGCCTTTTTCACCAGAAGATAAGTAATAACAGAAACTTTAGAACAAAAATACATTGTATGTAGAGCAGCTGTCCGACAGGGACAATGTCACAGCAACTATAGGGTTAATGCTCAAATTATGTAGAATGTGCACTAACATACATAAGAAGAAAACAACATGAGTTTGTTATTTAATTCTCTTGTCAACATAAGCCACTCTAATTCTTTTCCTTCTCGCTTACTTCTTTTCTCCTTTTGGAAGGCAAGAAGGATGCTCTATCCCAGAGTCCTGGTCTCTTGTGAATATTGTGGTCAGAGTTGCCTCTATTTAATTCATAGGAGGAATGTGATTATGTTAGTATTGCTTAGGGTAACCAATGACCTACTGGAGGAATCTGTATGGTAAGAAGAGCTCTCACAATGGTTTTTGAGAGGGTTTAATTAAAGAAGAACATAGGTTGATAGAACGTACAGTATTATTTGAAGCAATCCATATGCATCTTTAACCACACTAGCAAGCACATTCAAGCACAGTCAACCAGCTTAATGAAAGAAATCTTATGTTTCACTAGACAAAAGAAGAAATAAATTCAAGTCAGAAAACAAAACCAAAAACCATTGTTGGTGTTTATAACCACCCAACCGATAAGGAAAGAAATGGTATCTTTTGAAAGCAGTTTGTAAAAATGAAATAAAGATAAGATACAATAATTAACCCTTGTATTTACCTCATTTACATGGAAATGCCCTCAAAGTTTCATTTGTCTTAAGTCTTACATTGCCTCAGTATATTTCTAACATCACATGCTTTTAAATAAATGAATAAAGTGAGTTATTTTCATTTTTTATTTTTTTAAGATCTTAAACCATTCTGAGCCTTGCTTTGCTAACTTGTATTTCTCTAAAGTTAGGAGTCTCAAAGTCTTGGAAATTGATCTGTAGCTTTCCTTTAGTTCTACATATATTTTTAACAGCTTCATTGAGATATAATGGGCATGCAATAAACTGCACATCCATAAAGTATACAATTTGATAACTCTGATGTAGATAAGCACCTGACAAACCATCAATACAAATTAGATAATGAACATAACTCACATCCCCAAAAGATTCATCATGTACCTTTGTGATTGTTCCCTTATAATTTTCCTAAAATCTCCACGCCTTCTATTCCCTGACAAATGCTAATATGCTTTTTGTCATAAAAGATTAATGTGAATATTCCAGAATTTTATTTAAGTGCAACCATATACTCTTATTTTGTCTTCTCAGCAGAATTATCTTGAGATTCACCCATGTTGGGATGTCTATCAGTGAGTCATTTCTTTTTATTGCACAATAGAGTCCAATATATGGATATACCAGTTTGTTTACCCATGCACCTGTGGATAGGCATGTAGGTTGTTTTTAGTTTAGGGCTACTACAAATAAAGGTGCTACGTACATGTGTTTGAAATCTTTGTATGAATATATGTTTTCATTTCTCTTGATTTGGAATGGGATGGCTGGCTTGCATCTAGTTCATATATGTTTAACTTTTAAGGAAACTGTAAAATTGTTTTACAAAGTGTTCATTTTATTTTATATTCCAGCTAGCAGCATGTGAGAGTTACTCTATAGATTCACCAACACTTGGTAGGGTCAGTGTATATAATTTTAGCCATTCAAGTAGGTGTATAGTGCTATCTAATTGGACTTATAATTGTATTTCTCCCATGACTAGTAATGTTGAATACTTTTTCATGTGTTTGACATTTGTAGATCTTCTTTGCTGAAACACTTGTTGAAATACTTTGTCCTTTTTTTGCATGTTTGTTTTCTTATTACCAAGTTTTGAGAATTCGTTACATATCATGGGTACAAGTCTTTTATCAGATACAAAACTTACAAATATTTTCTCCCAGTCTGTGGCTTGTATTTTCACCTTTTCAACACTGCCTTTGAAGAGCAGAAGTTGTTAACTTTGATAAAATTCTGTCTATATTTTCATATTGATCATACTTTTGGTGTTGTATATACAAAAGCTTTGCCTAACCCAAGGTCAGAAAGTTTTTTCTGCTGTTTTATTTAAAAAGTTTTAGGCTATCCATTTATATGATGCAAGGTAAGAATCAAAGCTCATTTGTTATGTATGACCATCTAATTATTCAAGTAACATTTGTTGAAAAGATAATCTTTCCTGCACTGGATTACTTTTGCACCACTTAAAATTAGTTGTTCATTCTTGGTGGTCTTATTGTGTACTCCCTATTCTTCTTTACTGACCTATTTCTCTTTGTGGCAATATCACATTGGCTTGATTATTGTAACTTTATCAGTCTTAAACTCAGCCAGTAGTAACCTTCAAGCTTGTTCATCTTTTTCAAAGTTGTTTTGGCTATTCTAGTACATTTTCATTTCATATAGGTTTTATTTTATTTTATTTTTAATGTTTATTTTTGAGGGAGAGGGGCAGAGAGAGGGGGACAGAGGGTCTGAAGCAGGCTCCTCACTGACAGCAGAGAGCCCAATATGCAGCTTGAACTCAGGAACTGTGAGATCATGAACTAAGCTGAACTCAGATGCTTAGTCGATTGAACCACCCAGGCAACCCTCCATATAGATTTTAGAATCTGATTGTAAACCTGTAAAATAATTTTTGACTGAGATTGCACAAAACTATAGAGTAATTTGGGGGGGGGGGGGGAATGGTATAATAAAATGTTGAAGTCTTCCGTCTCATGAATACAGTATAACTCTCCATTTGTTAAAGACATCTTAAATATCTCTTGGCAATGAGGTGTGAACTTCACTGTACATGACACAGGCTGTAAGAGAAGAAAATAGAAGCATGATGAAAATGCAAAACAAGGGTAGGTCAGGGGAAGCACTAGGAACTAGCCAGCAACATCAAGGACTTGCAGAGGGCCTGATACATAAACTGAGTCTTTAAGGGTATGTAATTTTCTAGTTGAACAAGAGGATGTGGGAAATAGCAGGGTATGGTAGGCATTGCATAACACTGCCTGTGTTGTCACTCGAGTTCACAGTCTTATTAGCGCTAGCCAGTACTTTAACTGCAATGAACAAAGAAGAGTCAGAGGTAGAATGAATCCATAAAGCATGCAGTCATGTCATGTGAAGACTGGATGACTACAAAGTGAGTTATACGAACTCTGGTTTTATAAAAGTTCAAATAGAGAAAAATATTAGGAGAAGAAAGTCATCTACCCCAAGGGTAAATGGGCATTTAAATCTGAAATGAAGCTGCACCACTCAAGTCAGAACCATGTTCACAGTGCAAACAATAATAAAGTTTTAGCACCAGCCACATTGAATCAGTGTTCTTAATTTGTTCTCATACAGAGTTAGAGCTCTAAACACCATCTGTAGGCTGTATTTCCCAAATTTTTATCACTACCTTAGATTCCTATTCTGATCTCCAATTTGGTATATGTAAGAGCATCTCAAATGAAACACTACCAAATAACTTTTGTTCTCTTCTCTACCTACATCCCCCCAGTGGGCCCTTCCCTAGATTTTTCCACCTCAATAAATGGCAACTGCAACCATTTGTTTGCTCAGCCATCTGGTCATCATGGAGCTATCTCTCTGACACCTGTAACTGAATCCATCAGCAAATCCTCCAACCTCAGAATATACCCACAATCTGACCACATCTCACTACCTCCATTCTACCATGCTGGTTCAAGTCTGTATTATTCCTTTCCGCCTGTCAAGACTCCTTGTTACTTGCCATCCCTGCAGTCTTTTCACCATATAAGCCCCAGAGGGATCTATTTAAATATGTCCTGTCTTATATCTCTTCTATCTAAAACTCTCCATTAGCTTCTAGTCTGCTTCAGATTAGTATATATACATATACATACATATATATATATGTAAATTAGGTAGATAGATAGAGTTGACCCCAAGGCCCTATATAATCTGCTCCCTCCTGTACAATCATAGCTCTCTGATCTATGCCCTCCTAACCCCCCATTATTCACTCTGCTCTAATGCTTCAGCCACACAGTCTTCCTTAATGTTATTCAAACATACCAAACAGCCTTCCGCCTCACTGTTTATTGTTCTCTTTGCTACTTCCTTCATGTCCTATGGGGTTTAAGGAGAACCTCCTTGGCCTTATCTAAAATTCAAATGACCTACTCACTCCTACCTCCCTTCTCATCTTATTTATTTTTGTAAAATTCCTGATTTACCGCATACTTGATTTGTTTATGTATTTCTTGTTCGGCTCCCACCCACTGTTCTGTGAGGGCAAAGATATTTGTCTGTTTTGTTGACCACTGTATACCCAATACTAATATCTCTGATATACAGAAGTTCTCAACAAATAACTTTAAAAAAATATGTAGCTTTTCATTATGCAATAGCATTGGGAAAAGCATGTAATTAAAATACATTCCAGAATTCGGTAAGCAAATACTTACTGAGGCTTGAAACCAGAAGGGGGTAGCAAAGCTTCGCCAGCTCAGTAGGTAGCCACCATGGGGAGGCAGCAATTCAGAGGGGACAACAGAAAATTCGACCCAGCTCACACTGAGAGCCTAAGCTGAAGACAGTGAAACCGCAGAGCTGGTTCAGATAACGTCCCCACTGAGAAGTATGGAGAGTGGCCGGAAGAGAGGGAGACAGAGCTTTTTCAGAGGAATGAGACCCACAATGGGTGTCTATGAAATGGATGGAGGGTTGATATGGAACCAAATCAGGTGCCAGAGAACTAGGCAAATTATCCCAATAAAGTCGGGCAAACCTTTCAGTAGTGACCACAAGGAGGTACTAGTCTCAATGCAAGCCAATTTATCTTCATAGCCAGAAGCCAGTGGACCTGCCTCTGAAAAAATAGATGGGGAATTGTGTAGTTAATAACATGTGTGATACCTCTCCCTTGAGGGCTATGGTTCTTTTAATCATTGAAGTGTTTGACATTTAATATTTTGTTAAGTAAAAACAATACTAGCAAGTGCTTTGGTCCAGACCACTACAAAAAATAACCAGATATTGGTGCTTTGGCACTCACAAAACAAGTTAAAATAGTTATGGCCACAAGTGGTCAGGAAAATACAGGAAATTTCCCCATTAGTCCCTCAGACTCTAGTCATTTATTCCCTAATAAATAGTCATTCCTTGAAGTAGGAAAAAGAGCACACAACAGTCCTGTCGATCCTGGTACCAGTCTTTTCAAGACCCTTTCCAGGTTCCTTTGTCCTCAAGGTTCATTCATGGTTCATTCATGGTTCATTCATCCTTCTTGTTTATCTTGTATAAGTTAGTTACTCTGCTTAATATGGTAGCTTTTGAGCATTTGAAATGTGGCTAGTGCAACTAAGGAATTGAATTTTAAATTTTTTCCTTAAAATTTTAACTAAACTGCATTTATTTATTTATTTATTTATTTTTATTTATTTATTTTTTAATATTTTTATTTATTTCTAGGAGAGAGAGAGAGAGACAGCGTGAGTAGGGGATGGTCAGAGAGGGAGACACAGACTCTGAAATAGGCTCCAGGCTCTGAGCGGCAGTCAGCACAGAGCCCGACGGGGCTCGAACCCACGAACCGCGAGATCATGACCTAAGCAAAGTCGGACGCTTAGCTGACTAAGCCACCCAGGCGCCCCTGCATTTATTTATTTTTAATGTTTTATTTATTTTTGAGAGAGAGAGAGAGAGAGACAGCACGAGCACAGCACGACCTAGACGCCCCAATTAAACTGCATTTAAAAGCTCATACCTGGGGCTCCTGGGTGGCTCAGTCCGTTAAGCGTCTGACTTCGGCTCAGATCATGATCTCACGGTTCATGGGTTCGAGCCCTGCTTCAGGCTCTGTGCTGACAGCCAGCTCAGAGGCTGGAGCCTGCTTCAGATTCGGTCTCCCTCTCTCTCTGACCCTCCCCTGCTCATGCTGTCTCTCTCTCTCTCTCAGAAATAAATAAAAACATTAAAAATTTTTTAAAAAAGGAAACTTTTAAGTATGTTTGAAATAACTTGAGTTACACGACTCTACTTTTGACCATAAATGATATGAAACACAAATACATACATATTTCCAATGAAAATGTAGCATGTGAACTAAGATGTTGAATTTTGATGACTTAGTACAAAAATATAGAAAATATTTTAGTTATAATTTTTATTTGATTGGAGAAATGATAGTATTTTGAATATTTGGGTCATTTGAAATATACCGTTAAATTCATTTCACCTACATTTTTTTCTTAATGTGGCTGCTAGAAAAAATTTAAATTGCACATGTGTCTTATATTTTTATTTCACTATTCTAATCTAAAGGCTTATTGCTGAAACAGGTCTGTGTATTAGCAATAAAGGTGTCACCTGGGAACTTCTGAGAAATGCAAAATGAAAATCTGCCTTAAGAAAAATCCCCAAGTGATTTATTTACCCATTAAAGCTTGAGATGCATGGATCTAGACTGCACTGCAGCTATCAATCATCACTCACCCACTTTTCCTTCGTATCTTTGGCATATGGAAGCTCCTCAATCAATATTATTTAATTTCTCTCAAATTTCCCTCAAACGCCTGGGGTACTAGACCATGGGCAAGCTATATACTAAACCACACTGGTCTCAAGAAATTGTTGCTCCTCCCATCCCCTGGTCTTCCCTGCCCTTCAGCTACCATAGCCTAATCCAAACTCTGTGTTTATTCCATGTATTATAATCAGACTCATATTGTGCTAGAACTAGATGGTGACTGTTATAGGTTCATTGCTCTGAAAGCGGAGCCTCAGAGAGGCATTTGTTTTCAAGAGATTTATTCACAACGATCTCAGATAAGCAGAATAGGGAAGGGGGGAGGGGGGGGGTGAACTAAGCAAGGATTTTGTCTCTCCTGCAGGCTAACTTTGTCCTGATCTACAGAGATGGTCTGAAGCCCAGATTTTACTACTGTACTGTCTCCACCTTCAGGCAATGGTAATCCTTTTGTACCTTTAGGCTAGTCATTCATTGAGTGAAGCTGGGGGTCAATAGATAGCCTCCATATCAGGTGGTTCCTTATAGCTGAAATCTTCTGTATAAGGGGACAACTATGAGCTGTTACCAGCTAACTCACAGTGGTTGCGTAAAGAATACACCAGCTTTTAAATAAAATTGAATTGAGCACCGACAGTACTGACAGCCATCAAATCCATTGCATAACAGATTTACTTGGTTTTCAAATTAAGTTTACTCCATCCAAGCGTAGCTTCTCTAGGATTCTGACTGGATACAATTTCTGGCGAATCTTACGAAAAGAGGATTCTTAATGAAATACATTCTCAGATGTTGTTTGGTCTTAAGGCTAATACTCATACCATCTGCATCCATCACCACCACCATTCTAAAATCTCTTCCTTTCAGCTAGCCCTTCTGCTGGTCTTGGTGGTTTAACTAGAAAGCTGGCCCAGATCTTTATCCTTGAGGGGGCTGAGGTCCTGGTTTCTATACAGCTGTTAGGCCATGATTGCTTTATTGTTCATTTACAGTTACAACTGGGTATTTATTAAAAGAAGCCTCAGTAGATCACCTGAACACAAACATACTCCATCATGCTCTCGTTTTATAGCAGTATTTCTACTTCCTCATGATGATTATCATTAATTACATTTACCAGTGTATCGTATTCTTTCGTCATTTATTGTCAACTATCATGGAGATCTTATTGTGACAGAAGCCATAAATTTAAGTTTGGTGGGACTCATACTGTGTCCCCTACCAAATAGGGGACTGCTAAAACCCCACAGAACCTAAACTCACCACCCCAGGTGAGTCCCTGGGAGTGGCTTTGACTTTAAAACCTTGATTTCTGGACCCATGTATTCTACATTGTGGTGGCACCATTGATTGAAGATAGAAACTATATTCTGGGGACAGTGTGTCTTCCTGAGGTGGTGTGCTTCTCAAGCTCATAACTCATCTGCACCTTTAAGAATTAGTTCTTTGCTTTATTCTGAGTTAGAAGGTGAGAGATCCCTAAAAACTGTACAAAAATGGGAGGTCCCTGAATCTTTGTATGGTTCACCTCTCACCCTCTGGAGTATATGAAGTTTAACAGCTTTCCAGAGTTCTTGCTTCATGTTTATCAGATCTAGTTAACCATCAATATATGATTGATAATTTCAATATAGTGGACTAATGTTAAATTTAGCAGAATGATTAGATGATTAACGTCCCTTCAAACTATATTAAGACAGAGATGAAGATTAAGATAGCCTTGACATAAGACCATGTATGCATTCTTGTTTTCTATCTCATGTGAATTTAAACTGCTTCTGATACTGCTTCTGATGTGAGATAGCCCAAAGGATATGTTCATTTGATGGCTTTTCTATTTTTAAGAATATCAGAACTGTACACGAATTCCCATTTCTTTTTTTTTATTTTTATTTATTTCTAGGATAGAGAGAGACAGCGTGAACAGGGGAGGGTCAGAGAGAGAGGGAGATACAGACTCTGAAACAGGCTCCTGGCTCTGAGCTGGCAGTCAGCACAGAGCCCGACGCGGGGCTCGAACCCACAAACCGCAAGATCATGACCTAAGCAAAAGTCGGACGCTTAACCAACTAAGCCACCCAGGCACCCCGAGAATTCCCATTTCTATAAGCTATTTGATCCCTTCCTCTATAGTTTGCCACAGCAGCTCTGGCATCTCTACAGTACTTCATGTACACCATGATTCTTTCCAAATGTCCAAGAGTCATTCCAGAAATGTATTAGAATCAGTCACTTAGCACTATTGCTAAGGGTTTTAGTCCTTATTACAGGAGAGTGCTTCCATGTACTCAAACTATCTCTTACCAGCTTTATAGTCCTCCCCTCTTGATTTAACATTGGTATTCATTCTCAGACATAATATCCTGGTTTGGGTTGGTATGTATTGACTAGGAGTTATAGCAGTTTGGACACATAATTTCTCTGCTCTGTTGGCCATACCTAGCACTTTCTCATTCAGGATATGCTGAGGTTTTATTTTCTGGTGGCCAGTATACAATATAGGGCAGATTCTCAGGAGAGTGGGGATTCTGTAAGGCACCTGCCTCCTTTGAAGCCTCTGCATAGGCTTCAAGCAAATGGACCTTTATCTTCTATCATAGAGAGCAGGCTAATCTTGCAGATTCAGAGCATTTAAGGGAATCCAGGAGGTCAAGGATCTCAAAGGTTCTCATGCACGTCTACCCAAATACCCTCTTTCCAATTCTTATCATCACTCCTATCAGGGCACTCATTTTAATGTAAAAACACTTGACAGGGTTGAGATTTCAATCTTTCTGAATGTCTACTACTTTTACGATTAGGTAATGAACAGTGTTTTCAACATGACATGACCTGTGTCTGTGGAAGATAAGAGACTCTTTGCCTGGTGCCAAGGAGGCACTCTGATTCTCACCTTTTGGTTTATATTGTTGATTAATAGATATGTTTTGTCATCTCTCAAATGTTAATCAGCCAACCAATATCAGTCTTTTTAGTTATTTCCTCACTCTGTTCAACCCACTGAACGTTGCACCAGTAACAGATCTCTCTTCAGCTATCTCCCATGTCAGTTCACTAAATAAAGTCTTAGCAATTATTCTACTGCTTCATGCTAGGGACTGTCAGATTCCACCTACCATCAGTGATAGCGTCCTCATTGTTATCTAGCTGCACAATAATCCACAGTGAATGAGGGAACTATAAAAACCCATCTTTGAGTCTGCATCCGAAAACCACTTCACAGACTCATAAAATGTAAGCACCTAAAGATACTAATTGTATTTGATATTCCTGGAAGCAGACACAGATTCTTGTTCAAGTGATTCTTGATGAGTACTTTGAGAAGAAGAGAGAGGGAAAGAAGATAAATCTTGTGCAAAGTTCATCAGTGAATTAAGATATGCCTGTCTACCACATGTCAATTGGTCATTGGTTGAATGGCTGAACTGCCCTGGATTAGGGATTTGGGGTGGTGGTTTAGATAGCCCCCCAGGCAAGGTGGGTCAAATTTCCCTGAGGACTCTCCTTTAGAAGAGAAGGCATCTTGAGTTCTATTAGCAGACACTGACAACAGCCAGCAGATGAGTAGACCAGCCAGTAAAGGGAATCTGGCATTTATTTATTTATTTATTTATTTATTTATTTATTTATTTCAAGGCCTTAAAACTAGCCAACTCAGTGATTTTTAAAGTTGCTCCACCTTTTGTATCACATACTCCTTTAAGAAGCCATTGAATGTGGTGAATCCTCCCCACAGAAAAATCTATATGCATTCAGATATCTGCATATATTGAAAGGAGGTTTACAGACAAGTTAATTAGATTCAAAGAATTTGTATGACTCAGCCAAAATTTATGCTGCAAGGTGGAGCAGAATGAGATGACCAGACCACCAAAGTTGTGAGCACCTAAATTTTTTGATGAAAACAAATTTATAATTTATTATACATACTTGAGGTATTAAAGGAATAAGATATCTGAAAATTTCCCTGTTGCCTGAATTCAAAGATAGGTTAAAGTCATGCTTGAGATCGTCAATTTTTTGTATTTATATATTGCTGCTTGCAACTTTGAAAACAATCATAAAGATGTACTTAGAAGTGAGTGTTGTGTTAATGGGACTAGGAGAAAGGATAAACATTAAACTATAACCAGGGCTCACAAGTGCCTTGTTTTTACCAAAAGCATATATCTTAATGTTTTCTTCTGTGTGTTTAGTTTTGTCTTCATTTAGGATACCTACAGTAAGAATTTACAAGTTCAGATATGTTAAGAATGCCTGTTGTACAATGCAAGTTTTTATATGTCCTGTTTTCTCATTAGTGGTGCTATAGAATGTTAAAATGTAAGCACTTTTATAAGACAAGGAAGGCTTCAATTAAAAAAAAATTAAATAAGTTTTACTCTGTTACAATATTTTATATAATTAAAGGTTATTGACTACTCTTTCAAAAAATGGCTTTTGCATGCCACCTTGCTACTTTGGGAGTTTATAGGAGAAGACAGGGAAAAAAAACCACATTACTTTCTTAAAATACAGCTAATTTCACTGACAAATTGAGCCCTTTGGGAGTTTAACACTTCTGGTTTGATACTCAGCCTCAAAGTTAACAATTACCTGTTTTTAATAGATGATACGGATTTGGTGAAGGTGACAGTTGTAGTTTCAGAAGGGTGATTTAAGACCCAGGAAAAATAGCTCTAGTTCTGGCGTTTAACATTATAGGCTTTGGCTACCTAAAAATAACATGCATACCTAGTGACATAGTATATACATACACACTCATATCTTCTTGTTTTCTGTAGCCTTACATACTTCAGTCATGACCTGAGGTCTTGACAGTTTAACTTTGAGGATGCCCAAGCGTGTAATATGGTAAATGCTCTACTTTCTCAAGTGCATTATAGAAATGACCTCAAACATAACCCTGTCCTGCTGAAGGGTGCTCTTAGGAGACTGATCATCACATCATTTTGTTTTGCAATAAATACTTAGGAATGGTCTTGGGTTGTTTTTCCCTAGTTACCTCTACCTGGAGGTCAGGAAAGCCCAGAACACTAGTCTTTATGCTGGAGGAATCCTTCCCCTGCACTGGCAGCATCACCCAGAGCTAAAATTTCTTTGGGGAGCTCTGGTATATAGGAAGCTATTGCTGCATCTGGGGAGGCTCTGTGTTATCTCCTAATTTTTCATTATCCTTTGCATCGTAAGTAAATGTACATCCTTTAAATGTGCCCATTTTATCTTCCTACCAGTCATACCTCTTTCTCATTATGATAAACTCGAATGCATAATAAGCAAGCCATACTTTCTTAGTATTGAGCTGAATAGTAAGGAGTTAAAAAATAAAGGTACTGTTTTTTGAAAGGGCCTATAACATGGTAATGTTTAACAAATACACTCATTATGTTATTTTATCTTCCAGCAAAGTATTCACTTTTTCTCAATACTAGAAAACAATTAAAATTATTTATGTTTCAGCATTAAAAGTTTTAACGCTTGGACCCAAGATGGAGACTTGACAGTGGACACTAATTTATTTCATCAGTCTGAACGTAGTCATTTCTTTTGTCTCCATTTCTATCATATTTGTTTCCTTTGGGCAACATTTTTTGTTTGATTTCTTTTAATTCCCTCTCTTTGTTGTCCTTGACTCCTCCTTGGGCTCTTTCTCAACTGCAATAATAACGCATATATGAAAGGTCTTTTCTCAGAACAGGCACAGCATTTGTAAGGCAATTTCTCCTTTGTGTCCCCTGCCTTAAGCAATGAGAACAAGTGCAAAAAATTAACTTGAAACTAAAGTATCTTTGCCAGTCATATTTATAAAAGACTGAATCCAAACTCTGACTCTATTTACAAAATCAAAACTCAAGCTCTAAAAAATTACTTAGAATTATTTTATTTAGTAAATAGCTTCCAAATGAATGAATAAAAATAATCAGATAATAAGAATTTAATGCTGGAAATTTGCCTACTCTACACAATAGTTTGTAACACAACTATTCACTAAACATGACTATATTTTTTTTCTAAGACTGGTTTATAATCTTGGGATTTAATAAATAAGGACTTAAGATTCTATAGTAAACACTCATGACTGACCTAAGCCAATCTGATCATTCCTAATTATGAGATACTTTTGGTAAATAGCAATAGTCTGGTTCAAAAGAGATAAGTAAGGATTCTGTCTTTTCCCCCAAAGTCTTGTTACCAGATGGAATATTATTATGAAACAAGTCTCAGACCAAACTTTGCCCAGGTATAGATCCTAGAGAAAAAATTAGGCCAAAAAAAGTGAGAAATGGAATATTCAGCCTTATAAAGGAAGAAAATTATGACATATGCGAGGGAACACTGCAGTTAAAATGATAGAGACAGAATTTTGAATGGTGATTACAAGGGACTGGGTGGAGGAAGGGATAATAGGGAGTTTATCTAATGGGTATGGAGTTTCAGTTGGAAAAGTGTGAAAGTTCTGCAGATGGATGGTCATGATGATAGCACAACATCAATGTATTTAATAACATTGAGCTGTACACTTAAAAACCATTCAGGTGGTAAATTTTATTATGCATACTTTATTACAATACCAAAAAAATGGGGAAGAGAAAAAAGTGATTAGCCTATTGTATAGACTCAGTGACATCCTATCCTTTAAAGCACTTTGCCAGAAAGCTTCACCCAAGGCAAATGCAGTAACATTCTAGCTACAAGGTTCTGTCAACCTTCTGGTAAGATCAGATAACAGACACATCCCAAAGTGTCTATCCACAGGAATCAGTGGAGTTTGGAGTCTTAGTGTTAGGCTACTCTCAATTCAATGGCACAGTATCCTGGAATTACTAAATTTTGATTACCTATTCATGCAATCATGGAGGTAACTGTCAAGTTTTGTGTTTTTGTTTTGTTTTGTTTTGTTTTGTTTTTTGGCCAGTCTGTATACTTTGAACATCACTGACAACATGAATAAAGAATCATTTCTGGGGCACCTGAGTGGCTCAGTCGGTTAATTGTCTGACTTTGGCTCAGGTCATGATCTCACAGTTCATGGGTTCAAGCCCCGTGTCAGGCTCTGTGTTGACAGCTAGCTCAGAGCCTGGAGCCTGCTTTGGATTCTGCATCTCCCCCTCTCTCTGACCCTCCCCTGCTCAGGCTGTCTCTCTCACTCTCAGAAATAAATAAAAACATTAAAAAAAAAGAATCATTTCTAACAGCTACGTCCTAATTATCAAAACATCAGGTATGCATCACTTGATAATGCTAGTCATTCTGACTAGTCTTTCAAACATCTCAGGGATATGGATGCACTTAAAAGCCATTAACCATTGTCCTAGAGTATAGATTAAAACTAGTATGCACATTTATCACACTATTTCTCTACTTAAAGATTAATGGCTCTTACTAGTTACTGGATTGCCCTTCATGAACTCTTTTAAACTCTCTTGTTAGGTAATGAAGCATTCTCTGGGCAGAAAATGTCTACCCTCCTGACACTTGCTCCAAATAGTTGATACTGTCCACCCCTCTTAGTCTCCCAGCTTTCTTATTTTCCCCTGTAGTCTGATCCTTAAGTGTTTTAGTGAAGAGCCTCTCTAATAAACCCAGTCTTATATTTCTCCCGTACTATTATCTACCCTGGGGTGCCACTGAGAAAAGAGCCTGATTTTCCTTCTTTGTGGGAAGAATGAGAAAATGTTATAAGTAGCTCATGTAAAAGTATTCATTATAACTCACAATCTCCCAAGGTCCTAGGAGAATGTGCCCTAGTACCTGGAGGGTCCTTTGTTGTTGAGCTCTGTAAGATGTAAAAGGTTAGAGCTAGAACTAAATTGCTCTGTAGAAGAAAAAATCAAGAGGCAGAGATTGAAATTCCTGAGGAAGAGAGCTAGCAGGGGTACCTGGGTGGCTCAGGTGGTTAAGTGTCTGACTTCAGCTCAGGTCGTAATCTGGTTCAAGCCCTGCAGCTCTGTGTTGACAGCTCAGAGCCTGGAGCCTGCTTCGGATTCTGTGTCTCCCTTTCTCTGCACCTTCCCTGCTCTCTCTCTCTCTCTTTCACTCTCTCTCTAAAAAGTTGGGGACGGGTGCTAGGAGCACAGAAACCAGGGGTTCTGGGTGAGGAGCCTAAGTAACATCATTTTGAGATTAAGGCCTCCATTAAGAGCAACCTCGGGCTGCACGTTGCCCCAGTTCCAGGAAAAGCTTCAGCTGAAGCCACCCTCCGGACCACCCTTGGATCAGCCAATCGAAAGAAATGTGTAACATTCCTGTGGTCTGAGTCAGGGCTGGGAACTGCAGATAGTTACTTTGTACAAACTAGCCAATCACTCACCTCTTGCCTAAACCCCACGTAGGCCCTTTGAGCTTACCTCATAATTGGTCATTTTCAAAGGATTCTCAAGGGTCATGATTGGGTCCCACCAAAACTAACGAACACCTCACAGATACTGAATGGTCAAAACTGTTACCATGGGTGCTGTACAATTATGATTGGTACTTATGTGGTGATGCTATATATACAAGGTGTGCACTGTAACACCCCCGTCCCTTACCCCATAAAATCCCTGCTTGCTATTGTTCGGGGCTTCACCCTGCTGCCGCTGTGCCGGTTGATGGATGAGCCCCTGCTTGAGCTTGTAATAAAGACCCTTATGTACTTGCATTGGTGTCGGCTCCTTGGTGGTCTCTGGGGACTTGCTATTCGGGCACAACATGGGCTATGCCCAGTAAGATGAGTGAGAGCAGAAAAAGGAGTCCAGTGATGGTATGGCCAGAAGCAGAGACTTAGGAAGGGACAACAAAGTGAGACTTTGAAAGCGACGTGGGGGGTGAAGGAGCAGTGTGATCCTGCTGGGATCCACAAATCTACAAAGATTGCAATATGCTTGGTGAGGTCGGATTGCTTGTGGAAACAGAGAAAAGAGCTGACTGAGAACAAGATGGACAGCTGACCTCTGGGTTCTGTAAAGATGCATAAGATGCCTTAGAAGTCAGCTCTGTGTATGAAGGATTGGGATTTGTAACATCACGTGGGACAATGGAAGAGATGGAGTCATATTCTGTGTGTAGCAGGGATAATGCAGCTGGCGATCTCTAATAGCTTCATATGCAATACCAGAGCAGATACACAAAAAATCAATAACAGGAGCAATCCAGATTTACCAAAAAGCAATAAATACACATGGTTACACACCTAACATTCTTCCCTTAGTCATTTTTTCAAATAAACACTTTAAAGCATTTGGTACCTTAAAAATTTATCCATTTTTTTCTATTTTTTTATTCCCCAATTCTATCTTTGCATTCTATCATACTAAAAGTACACAGCAGAAATAGGGAAGACATATCTACCAAGAAGAAAGAAAAATAAAAAGGCACAAGGGCAGCCAAAATGTAAACTATATGCTAATAGCAAGGAGAATAGTCACAGTTTGGAGACTGCTGTTTGAAATCACAGTCAGGGGGCGCCTGGGTGGCTTAGTCGGTTAAGTGTCCGACTTTCGCTTAGGTCATGATCTTGCGGTTCGGGGGTTCGAGCCCCGCGTCGGGCTCTGTGCTGAGTGCCAACTCAGAGCCTGGAGCCTGTTTCAGAGTCTGTGACTCCCTCTTTCTCTGACCCTCCCCTGCTCACGCTGTCTCTCTCTCTCTCTCCTAGAAATAAATAAAAAACATTAAAAAAAAAATGAAATCACAGTCAGTATCCACTTAATGTTTCAAGGTTTCCAAACTGAGCTCTTGATTAGTATCTAGCACTACCTGATTTAATAGTCACCAAATTGGAGGGATACATAGAAAAACACATTACCAAATTTCAGACGGCTCAGAAATAAAAACGTATAATAGAATCAAGATTTTGAAACTTTGGTACATGCGCATCACAAAACAAAACCAGTATGATGATGACAAGCTACACAAATCTCCAGTTATACGGAGACCCATTTTTGAGCTCCAGATCCGTGTTTTCCATCTGCCTCCTTGCCCTTCCATCTTGGATGTCTCTATGGGCAATCTCAGGTTTCATATATCCGGTGTCATGGTCTTCCTTTCTGAAATATGTTTCTTTTACAGTATTCTACATTTGTTTTGAACACAACTACCATCTAGCCATTTATGCAAATAAGAAATACATTGCAGTCATCATAGGCACCAACTTCGCCTTGTGTGACAATTTCACCTCAAGATCTCTCAGATAGGAAGGTTACTCTATTTCTTCCATGCTGCCAGCGTTTCTCCCCAAGGTTACCATAGTAGCCCCTAATTGGTCTTATTGAGTCTGTTCTTAATTCCCTCCAATTCATTCTCCACACTGTTGACAGGATGATAACTTTTGAATCACGGGTCTGACACATTCAAGCAGCTGCTTGAACTCTTTAATGGATTCTCACTGGTTTGGAAATAAAGAATGAAATATTTACCATAGCCAGTGAAGCCCTGCATAATCTAGCTACTTGTTAAGCTGCATTTTATGTTACACTTTTATTCTTTGACTCTGTATCCACCCCAAGTGCTTCTTTCCAGTTTCTTGAACTGACGGTTCATAGTTCATCTACAGAGCCTTTACACACTCTTTCCTTCTTCCTGAATGTTTTTTATTTCCCGTTTCACCAAAGTGCCCACTGTTACTTTTTCCATGCTTACTTTAATCATTATTTTCTCAGAGAAGTCTCCCTGAGCTCCCAGACTTGGCAAATCCTCCAGGTATATTCTCTCCTACTACCTTATCCCTTCCTCATGAAGCATTTATCTTTTTAATTTTTCTTTTATATGTGTGATGATTTGTTTCCTATATGAGGCCAAAGCTTTTAGAAGAGTAGAAACAATTCTTGTTGTATTGACCATAGGATTCCCATAATATTTGACATAGTATATGCCTATTAAATGTCTGTTTAATGAAAAAAAGATAAACGTTGATAATAGGTAAATGTACAATTGTACTTCTGTTCCAAAATCTTAATGAATTGAAAAGACTTGGATTTGAGTTTATGAAAAACCTGTTATTAACAAAGAGTACGGCTATAACCTTTGAGTACATGATGGGCGTTATCATTGGGCATTGATCTGTATTCCCACACTATGTCTGTAGCAACATGCCTTTGTACTGGCTGTTCCTGGAGTGCTCATGTCTTCATGTAGACACACAACTTAACCTTTATCTCATATCTGCTCAGATACCACTGCATCAGAATCCCAACAGGAAGCTCCATATTTGGTGCTTGATATCTCAAGGGACATTTATGAATTGTAACCTCACTCCCACCCTCAGAACCTTTTTTTTTCTTTCACTGCTTTACTTTCCTCTATAGCACATTTTACTTTGTAACATACTGTGGATTTTACTTATTTATTTGCTGCCTTTCCTTATAAGAATGTAATCTCTAAAAATCTCCAAAGTCCACACAGAACTTTGTTCTGTTCATTGCTATAACTTCCCACTATAAATGGACACATGATAGACGGTCTGTAAAAATCTCCTGAATGAATAAATGGACTAAGTCCTACATTTTTAAGAAGGGCATCAAATATTCGAGGGGAGCACCGGGATGGTGAAGTATCTGGCCTGTGTGTGCCATAAATAGCTGAAAGGTTTAATCACACTTAGCCTCAAAAAGAAATGGCATTGGATTGCCTTCAGATCTTAAAAGGTTAACCTTTAAAGGTTAGCCCTGTAAAACAAACATTCTTTTAATATGTTCCATCAGAGGACAGAAGTAAAGGCAGTGGACAAAATGTTTTTAAGCAAGAATATTTCAGGATAATAAAAAATATATGATTAGTGAGATCTGCCCACTAATAAGACAAGGGAAATTTTGCTTTGTTCAGAAGGAAATTGTTCATCATTGGAAGAGCCCTAACAGAACTAAATGGCTATCTTCCAGGTTATTATGAAAGCAATTGCTGAATTGAATGGAAAGTTTAACTAAATTTCCCCTTGCAGTACACCATATATACATTTTGGTTGAACAATGGAATGTTTATGTTACCATTGGCCAATGTCAAGGTCAAAACTGAAAATTACCATCATAGATTGAATTCTTGAATATCTAAATAAAGCTGAAATTTTATTTTAAAATATTACTGTGGGGTGCCTGGGTGGCAGTCAGTTAAGCATCTGACTTTGGCTCAGGTCATGGTCTCATGGTTCAGTTGGTGGTTTTGAGCCCTGGGTCGGGCTCTGTGCTGACAGCTGAGAGCCTGGCACCTGCTTTGGAATCTGTGTGTGTGTGTGTCTCTCTCTCTGCCCTTCCCCTGATGGTGCTCTGTCTGGCTCTCTCTCAAAAATAAATAAATAGTTAAAAATAGAAAAAATATTACTGCAGTGTATCATTCAAAAAGCCTCGTATTATAATCATGAATCATCACTTAGTACTACAGTTGCTAGGTGCTCATTATACGTGTGATTCTGAATGCTCATCTTCATGTGAGATGAGTGGAGCTATGAGTTCATGACCTGAACCAAAGTCACACAGTCGGACACTTATCAACTGAACCACCCAGAGACCCTGCCTCCTTTGTTTTTTTTTAAAGAATTACTGGGGTGCCTGGGTGGCTGAGTCGGTTAAGTGTCCGACTTCGGCTCAGGTCATAATTTCACAGTTTGTGGGTTCGAGCCCCACATTGGGCTCTGTCCCAACAGCTCGCTCAGAGCCTGGAGCCTGTTTCAGATTCTGTGTCTCCCTCTTTCTCAGAAACTCTCCTGCTCACACTGTCTCTCTCGCTCTCTCTCTCAGAAATAAATAAAACATTTTTTAAAATAAAAAAAAAATTACTTACCTGGGCCTCTGTCCTTACTGGGCAGCTAAGAGTAAAGTCAGCAAATGAAACTATCAGAAGGCAAACTTCATTAAAGACCTGAAGTGACAGCCACTCTGCATACTAACTGTTTATGAGACAGAGAGTTATATGACATGATAGGCACCTATGTAAATAATGCTCTTTTGGTAAATTTGTGAATTTAATGTTCTCAATGTCTAAGACCATAAACTTAAATATCAGGACAGACAGCAGAGTTGGGTCTTTTTCAGGGAAAGCTGTAGTAGGCTATCTGGTACTTTCAGACCCACTGCTGCCATAGTGAGTTAGAATAAAAACTATCATAGTATTTAAATGCTTATATTTGCTTGAACTACTTTGGCAAGGCAGCACATATGAACCACAGTTTTTTTTTTTTTCTCTCCTGTCCCCTTTTCTTACTCCCTGATAAATAACAATTGCTTTTGCAAACCAATTTCATTTAAATTCTGAAACCAAAAATGGGTCCTATAACAGCGTTTGATGATGGAAGGGATATGTAATCTCTTTGAAACTAGTAACATTATCAATTTTGGTCAATCAATTGGTTGCTTTGGTTTCAATAAATGTACTGATTGAAAGACTACTTTGAAATATTAGAAAAGACACTTCAGGTGAGGGGCAGATTGATTAGGAGGTTATCTCAGTAACTAGGAAGGAACCGCTTTAAGAGTTAGTGTTTAAAATGTGTACCCTGCAAAAACAGACACATAGACCAATGGAACAGAATTGAGAACTCAGAAGTGGACCCAAAAGTATACAGCCAACTAATCTTTGACAAAGCAGGAAAGAATATCGGATGGAAAAAAGACAGCCTTTTTAACAGATGGTGTTGGGAGAACTGGACAGCAACATGCAGAAGAATGAAACTAGATCATTTTCTCACACCATGCACAAAAATAAACTCAAAATGAATAAAGGACCTGAACGTGAGACAGGAAACTATCAACACCCTAGAGGAGAAAGCAGGAAACAACCTCCTTGACCTCCACCGCAGCAACTTCTTACTTGACACATCCCCAAAAGCAAGGGAATCAAGAGCAAAACTAAACGATTGGGACCTCCTCAAGATTAAAAGCTTCTGCACAGCCAAGGAAACAACCCAGAAAATTAATAGGCAACCAACGGAATGGGAAAAGATAGTTGCAAATGACATATCAGATAAAGGGTTGATATCCAGAATCTACAAGGAACTCACCAAACTACACGCCCGAAAAACAAACAACCCAGTGAAGAAATGGGCAGAAGATATGAACAGACACTTCTCCAAAGAGGACATCCAGATGGCCAACAGACACATGAAACGATGCTCAGCATCCCTCCTCATCAGGGAAATACAAATCAAAACCACACTGAGATACCACCTCACGCCAGTCAGAGTGGCTAAAATGAGCCAATCAGAGAACTCTAGATGCTGGCGAGGATGTGGAGAAACGGGCACCCTCCTACACTGTTGGTGGGAATGTAAACTGGTACAGCCCCTCTGGAAAACAGTGTGGAGGTTCCTAAGGAAACTAACAATAGAACTCCCCTAGGACCCAGCAATAGCACTGCTAGGAATTTACCCAAGGGATACAGAAATGCTGATGCATAGGAGCACATGTACCCCAATGTTCATAGCAGCACTCTCCACAATAGCTAAAACATGGAAAGAGCCTAAGTGTCCATCAACAGATGAATGGATCAAGAAGATGTGGTTTATCTATACCATGGAATACTACATGGCAATGAGAAACAATGAAATCTGGCCATGTGTAGCAACATGGATGGACCTTGAGGGTGTTATGCTGAGCGAAATAAGTCAGGCAGAGAAGGACAAATATCATATGTGTGCACGTATAGGAGGATTAGGAGGAACTTAACAGAGGACCAACGGGGAGAAGAAGGGCAGAAATGGTGGGGGAAAGGGAGAGAGGCAAACCATGAGAGACTCTTGAATGCTGACAAAAACTGAGGACTGATGGATGTGGGGGGGAGGAGGGATGGGTCATGGAGGAGGACACTTGTGGGGATGAGCACTGGGTGTTATGTGGAAACTAATTTGACAATAAACTATTTGTAAAAAAAATAAAAAATAAAAAATAAAAAAATAAAATGTGTACCCTGAACAAGTAGGCTAGCAATTACTGCTCAGTCCACCTAATGATTATTGTAGTAGCCCTCCAAATAATATAATGTTCCTAATAAAAAATCACTTATTTAAATCCTTTTGTTGTTTACAAGACACTGTCACATACTGCTCTCGTTTGCTAATCGCAACAACTGGACTAAGACATAGCATTTAAGAGAAATCAGTTTGATAGTTAAATAATCTTGGAATTAAAGTTACAAGATTTGCGCAAGATCATTTGGCTCACAAGTCATGAACCCAAGCCTCTTTTGATATTTTCACAACATCATACTTTCCTTTTAAAGAAAGTTTTTCCCATTATATGTTTTAAAAATTTGGGAATGAACATAAATGTATTCATTCTATATTTATGTTAAATACTTTATTTTTGTTATTTAAATTATGTTAAATATTTTAATTGTTATATGTAACTATGTTATATAAAACTTATAATAATTAATATTAATAACTTCCTGATGTAATGTCACTGGAGGGTTTTCAGTGGAATCACATTTCATTCCAAAAGTAATGAAACACATTTTCAAAGCATATCTACTTTTGAGAGGGAGAGTGCAAGTGAAGTAGGGGCAGAGAGAGAGAGGGCAATGGAGGATCCGAAGCAGGCTCCAGGCTCCATGCTGAGAGCAGAGAGCCCCGATGCAGGGCTCAAACTCACAAACCATGAGATCATGACCTGAACTGAAGTCAGATGCTCAACCAACTGAGCCACCCAGATGCTACATAATAAAATACAAATTAGTGTGTATTGATTAATGGCAAATACAAAATCAAGTTTATTCAGCTTTTTCAGATTTCATTTGACTTCAATTTTAATCATGTCCACTTAATCTTACACATCCTGAAGAGAGAGAGTTAAAAGTAAACATGTACCAATACCTTTTCCTGAGGGCTTTTTCTTCTCCATGTGTGTTATCGATAAATCTCCAGTAGCGTTGCCCTACTTAATAACTTCTATCCTAGTTGCTTAACTTTTCTTCTGCAGGAACAATTCAGATAGGTAGGGATTATTTTGCCAGTGTCTTTTTAAACTTGATACATCTTTGCTCAATCTGGGCCCTGTGTATTCACCAGCAGTTCTTTTATGAAACATTAATTGCTTTGACCCTTGTCCTTGGGCCCTGCTCACTTTCCCAAGTCTAGGCCTCCTATAAATCATATCATTGCACTCTCTTTGTTTTTTTTTTTTTTTCCTGAGATGCTGAACACTTTGAAGGGGGTCTAAAAACCTGCACATAGACTTCTACCATTATTCAAGCTTCAGCTTGGGTCTTTTTCTGATGTCCACTAATCTTTTATTCTATGCTCCATTAACTACACCCTCACCACTTAAAATAGATATTTTTTAAAAAAATTTTGCCCACCTAAATATCTGTTTCTATATTCTGATACAGTACCCAATATTCCTTTGGAGGAGTATGCCTCTTCCACTTTCAACCCTTGTCATCTGAGTAAGGAGGCTAATTTTTCCCCAAACTCCTATTCCAACGCGTCCACATGTGAGTTTTATGGGTGAGCAAGTAACACTCAGTTGGTGAAATTGTTAGTTACATCCTTCTAGTCACAGCGATTAATGCGAATGGGTGTGCTGCCCAAGTCTTTACACTGAGTTCTAGAACTTTGCTGCAACTATTGAGAAAGAGGCATTCATGCACTGCTCTTGCTAAACTGTTTGAATTTCAGCCTGGTACTACTGGTCACCAATTTTGCCACCACCTAGACTGATCCTGCCCAAAAATAAAGCCAACACAGAGAAAAATAAGGCCAAAAGATTGAGGTATACTGCTCATGGCATCATTTCAGCACTTAGATCCAAATATGCATAAAACTACCATAGGCTTATTCCTCTGAACTAATGACTGTTTTCCTTAAGTCAACATGAATTTGCTTTTGTGTCATTTCACTGAAATGAGTCCTAACTAAAGTACTATTGTACAGAAACTATTTTCTTAAAAGTTGTCAATAATACTAACAATAACAGCTGGTATTTGTTGAGTCCTTACTATGTGTCTGATACCATTTTAAACTCTTTACATAGATAAAATCATTAAGACCTTATAATAACTCTGTAGTATTTACTATTTACATACAGACTAAGAAACTAAGGCAAAGAGAGATGAAGAAACTAGTCCTAAGGTTTCATAAATATAAGTGTGATTCCAGCCCAGGCATTATGGTTCCACAATCTAATACCTAAACTATATTGCCTTTTGAGTCATCAATTCCAGAAACCTTTTCTCATCTCCCTTAACCTCTTTCAACACTATCTACTTGTTCTTCACAGTCTCACAGAAAGCCTTTGATTCTACGACATGGTTTTCTTACAGTTCTTTCCAATTCTTCTAACAGGAACTTGTTTAGCTCTTCTTCTGCCAGGCCTCCTAAATCTAGAAGTTTCCTAAGGATTCTTTATTGTTCCCTTGAAGGTCTTAAAGCTTCTAGTATCACTTCTGTGCAAATGATGCCATTAATTCAAGCTTTTATTTCTAACTGCCTGCTGTCTCCAAATCACCTAAATGGCTGCTCAGATTTCAAGTGGCATGAGTTGCAGCATGGATTCATGGGTTTCTAGGATTAAGTTATAACTCCCATGTTATTTATTTTAATCTTAGTTGGAAATTATCCCTGAAGCCAGAAATTATAAAACTCAACTCTCAGGTAATGCAAAGTCTACCAATACCAGTACTTTGAGGTGACTACATACTCAGCTAGCCATTCTATCTGGTCGGATGAAAGATTCTGTTAGTAAATTTTGAGATATCAATTATCTAGCAGTTAAAATAAATTAGCACTTACTGGTATCTTACAATCATGAAGTTGTTATGTCATTTTACAAAAAAATAAATAAATAAAAGATCTGTAAAGTATTGATAATCATACTCTTCATTTGTAACTTAGAGATGATGAATGCTTGTTAAGATGTTTATTGTAGACAATTGTATGTCTTCACTTCAGGTTGTAAACTGGCAGGGAGGTTGTGTTTGGTTTACCAGACTTGTACATGTGAACTCCTCTCTAGGGTTCTGGTTTTCAAACTTGATCATACATTGGAGTCACTTGTGGTGTCTTCCCAAGAAATTCTGATTCACTTGTACCATGGGCACAATAGACCTAGGTATGTTGACCAACTCTTCAAGAGATTCCAAGGTATAGTCAAGGCTGAGAACCACTGTTTTTTTTTTTTTAATTTTTAAAAAATGTTTTATTTATTTTTGAGAGAGAGAGATAGAGATAGCATGAGCAGGGGAGGGTCAGAGAGAGAGGGAGACACAGAATCTGAAGACTGGCTCCAGGCTCTGAGCTAGCTGTCAGCACAGAGCCCGACGTGAGGCTTGAACCCACAAACCACTAGATCATGACTTGAGCCGAAGTCGGAGGCTCAACTGACTGAGCCACCCAGGCGTCCCTGAGAACCACTGTTTTGAGTGTTCACTTTTTAGGTTGCTATGGATCAGCAGTTGAATTTTAACTTCTAACACAACCTTTTTTAGTGCTAAAATTTTATCCAAAATTCGATTTTAACTGGGCACCCTGTTTTTATTTGCCAGATTTGTTAACCCTGTCATTTCTCTGACTATGTTATGTGGCTTCATAGGAAATAAGAGGCTAAATTACATGCTTTATTCAGTGTTAAGACTTCTGTGTTGTCTTTCTTCTTTCAGTCCTGTTGGTAATAAACTTAGTCCTTCTAAAAAGTTTATTTTAGGGTGCCTGGGTGGCTCAGTTGGTTAAGCATCCAACTTTGGTTCAGGTTACAATCTCATGGTTCGTGGGTTCGAGCCCCGTGGCTGGTTCTGTGCTGACAGCTCAGAGCTTGGAGCCTGCCTTGGGTTCTGTGTCTCCCTCTCTCTCTGCTCCTTCCCCACTCATGGTGTGCATGTGTGTCTCAAAAATAAATAAACTTTAAAAAATAAAAATAAAAAAATAAAACATTTATTTCTAAAACAAAAGAAAAAGAGTACTGGCCTCTGCTTCTATGAGCTGCCCACATTCTTTTATGTGGTTTCCATATTGTTTCCTCTAGCTCTGGGAGACTGTTGCAAGTTCTAGGGCTTAAATCTCTTTGACATTCTCTTCTGTGTCCTCTTTCAGACTACAGCTGGAGAAGGTTTTCTTCAGAAGGATCATGTGATTAGTTTGGGCCCACCTGGATAATCTAGGGTAATCTCTCTATTGGAATTCATAACTCTAATTACATCTGCAAAGTCCACTTTGCTATGCAATGTAACATATTCAGAGGTCCCGGGGATTAGGATATGGACATCTTTTGGGGGCCATTGTGCCTACCATGCTTGGCTTGGGTATAATTTTCATTTTTCTAGCACATGCCCACCTCACCTCTTTTTTGTAATGGAGCATACCCTCCAACTGTTTTCTGACAAAGGATGCCTGAAAAGATTTATTTAAAATTTTGCATCTTTGAAATATCTTTTTTCATCCTCATGTTATTAATTTCTAGGTTGGACATCATTTTCCTTCAGAATTTATCTTTTATGTTTCTGTCAAAAAGTCCAATGTCATTCTAATTTTTGAATCATCATAAGTGATCTATTTATTCCTCCCTGGAACCCATTAAAATCTCTCTGACACATGTGCTTTGAAAGTTCACAAGAACATAAAGGTGTTCTTGATATAGACAGTGATATAGATAACTTTTATCCATTGAGCTAAAAGCTTGTGTCCTATTGCCCTTCAGTTCTGAGGACTGTTGTCTTGCTTTTCCTCAATAATTCTTTTTCTTCTATTTACTGTATTCACTCTCAGATATTTGACCTTTCCTAGTTGCCCTGGGTACAACGTGCAGTACAAAGTTGAAATGAATTAGCAAGAAAGGACGTATTTGTCTTATTCCTGATTTGGGGTGAAAATATTCATTCTCTCACCATGAGGTATGATTTTAACTCTAGTTTTTTTTTTTTATAAATGTCTCATCAAGTTGAGGAGCTTCCCTTAGTCGAATGTTTTTGTCATGAAAAGGTGTTAAATTTTATCAAGTGCTTTTTCTTCTACTGAGATGATCCTGTGGTCTTTTACCCTCTAGTCTATTCTAAGAGTACTACATCAATAAACCAACTTCAAATTCCTCAGATAAATCCCTCTTGGTCATGTTGTAAAATGGTTTTTCTATGTTGCATTTGGTTTGCTGAAAGATTTTTTGTTTTTTTGTTGTGGATTTTCTTTCTTTTTTAAAAAAAATTTTTTTAATGTTTTATTTATTTCTAGGAGAGAGAGAGAGACAGCGTGAGCAGGGGAGGGTCCGAGAGAGAGGGAGTCACAGGCTGAAACAGGCTCCTGGCTCTGAGCTGGCAGTCAGCACAGAGCCCGACGCGGGGCTCGAACCCACGAACCGCGAGATCATGACCCAAGCGAAAGTCGGACGCTTAACCGATTAAGCCACCCAGGCGCCCCTGGAAAGGATTCTTATTCTACCTATATTAAATTTTTTTTTTAATTTAAGAGAGAGAGAGAGAGAGAGAGAGAGAGAGACAGAGACAGAATGTGAGCAGGAGACAGTGTGAGGGAGACCGAATCTGAAAGAGGCTCCAGGCTCTGACCCGGCAAGGAGCCTGATGCAGGGCTCAACCGCATGAATCATGACCTGAGCGGAAGTAGGGTGCTTCATTAACCGACTGAGTCATCAGGCACCCCTGTTGTAGATTTTCTATTAATATTCATAACCTATACTGGTTTGTAGTTTTGTGTACTTTTTGATGTCTTTGGTTTTTGTTACTGGTTTCAGTGGATTCTCAGGTGGGAAATCATCACATACAACCCTAGTTTTGGACAAGAATCAACCTCAGCTGCTTCAGGCAAATGGAAATTTCTGCACCTAGCAGAGAAAACTATATAGTTTTTAGAAGTTCCCCTCCTTAGAGCTTCCTTTCCCTTCCTCAAACCAATTAATAACATTTGGCTTTTAATGTTCGGGACTTTATGTGTTTACTTCTGATGATCAGTTCTTATTGTTCCGACCTACTGCTGGCAAGTCAACGTCTACTCGAGAGGCCCCGCCCCCCTCTCTGAATAAGCACTTTTGATGTACCTCTGGTCAAACACTCATCTATACCAGCTGTGATTTGTCAAGAGTGAAGTCAAGAACACTTCGGTGATTACTCTCAATTGAACAAAGGTGGAACGGTAGGAACAAGAATAGGCCCAGCAGGTGCGCTCAGAACTCAGGCCTTCAGGGGGCGCCTGGGTGGCTCAGTCCGTTAATCGTCCGACCTCAGCTCAGGTCATGATATCACGGGTTCGTGGGTTCGAGCCCCGTCTACAGCTCTCTGCTGACAGCCAGCTCAGAGCCTGGAGCCTGTTTCAAATTCTGTGTCCCTCTCTCTCTAACCCTCCCCTGCTCACTCTGTGTGTCTCTCTCTCAAAAATAAGTAAGAGACATTAATAAAATAACTCAGGCCTTCAGGAGCGACAGGGCGAGGCCAAGACTGAAGAAGGCACGGGAAACTTCAACTGCTCTGGTAAGGGGATGGAGAAAGAGAGTAACTTTGCCCCTGGTCTCCCCGAGCGGGGCATTGCTGGCGCTGCTCAGGTCTGCGCGCGGCCAGGTCAGGGCGGGGCGCAGCCCACACTCGGCCTGCGGGGGCGGGACCCACGGAGGTGAGGGAGCTGGGCGATCCGCGGTGCGAGCGCCGGGGCGCCGAGACTGAAGCGAGCTCGAGCGCTTTCCGCGGGGTTTGGCTCCTGTCGCTTCCCGTCTCGCAGAACCGACTTCGCGGTCGCCAGAGCCGCTCGGCCTCGAGTCCTCCGAGGCGGGCAGTGAGCGGCCGGGCGCGCCGGGAGGGGGCGCGGGGCAGGCGGCTCCCGGAAGCGGACGCAGGTAAGGGCCGGCGGCTCCGAGCCCAGCCTGGCGCACCTGCCCGAGAGGGTCCGGCCTTCACCGGCCCTGACCGGCCGCGGCTGCCCGGGCCGCTGCTCCCCGAGCTGGGACTGCTGGAGGGCTGGGCTGGGCTGGCCTCCACCTCCCGCGCCGGGCCTCAGGTGATGCGGCCGCGGTGGTTTAACTTTCGCACTTGAGGCTCACCGTGGAGTCCTCAGGGCGCGGCCGTGGACGGGGTGGAATTACGCCTGGTCTGGAAACGTGAGCCAGGGCGGTGAGCCTTGGGGCCGGGGTAGTGGGGGCTGGAGGGGGGCGGAGCAAGGATCCGGCGGAGGGCAGGGAGTGAGTGGGTGGTGGGTCACTGGGTGGACTGTTGGCTGCCGTCCACGTCGGAGTTGAAGAACTGAGAGTCTTCGTGGGGGGAGTCGGCACACACTCCCCCATTCCGTGGCCCGTTGCCTCTGCACAGAGCCACTTTCTTTTGTCTGGTCCATTTTGGTATTGGCCTTTCAGCTGCTTTTGTTGCAGCCTTGGATCCAAAGTGTACAGAATTTGCTAGGCAGAGGTTAGAAGGAAGCTTTGTGCAAGCCTTCTTCAGTCTTGGCCTAGCCCAAGGTGGGAAGAGGGTTGTTGGGGGGTGTTATTATTAGGGCCGTAATTAGTATGCGTTAACATGTATTTATCACCATGTCCTTTTCCAGATAGTACTCAATACTTGAGTAGCATCTGATGGTTTTGGGGCACCTATGACAACATTCATTAGCTAACTTCAAAGGAAGGTTGTGTGGACAGGTTACTATTAAATTGCCCCATTTTATAGGCCAGGCACCTGAGGCACCCACGCCCAAACATTATGTCCAAACTAGGCAGTCAGCCCTTAAGGAAGCTGTGATTAGAACTTGTCTGGCTGTATCAGAGAACTCTAGATGCTGGCGAGGATGTGGAGAAACGGGCACCCTCCTACACTGTTGGTGGGAATGGAAACTGGTACAGCCCCTCTGGAAACAGTGTGGAGGTTCCTCACAAAATTGACAATAGAACTCCCCTATGACCCAGCAATAGCACTGCTAGGAATTTACCCAAGGGATACAGAAATGCTGAGGCATAGGAGCACATGGACCCCAATGTTCATAGCAGCACTCTCCACAATAGCTAAACCATGGAAAGAGCCTAAGTGTCCATCAACAGATGAATGGATCAAGAAGATGTGGTTTATCTATACCATGGAATACTACATGGCAATGAGAAACCATGAAATCTGGCCATGTGTAGCAACATGGATGGACCTTGAGGGTGTTATGCTGAGCGAAATAAGTCAGGCAGAGAAGGACAAATATCATATGTGTGCACGTATAGGAGGATTAGGAGGAACTTAACAGAGGACCAAGGGGGAGAAGAAGGGGGAAATGGTGGGGGAAGGGGAGAGAGGCAAACCATGAGAGACTCTTGAATGCTGACAAAAACTGAGGACTGGTGGATGTGGGGGGTAGGAGGGGTGGGCATGGAGGAGGACACTTGTGGGGATGAGCACTGGGTGTTATGTGGAAACTAATTTGACAATAAAGTATTTGTAAAAAAAAAATAAAATCTAATGTAAAAATGGAAAAAAAAAAAAACTTGTCTGGCTGTGAGTTACCCTCCATCCAGTCAGTCACTCAGCCTCACACAAAATGTAGGGCCCAGAGCGCCCATCTGATACATTGTATTTTTGTTAAGTCGTTAATTACTAAAACCTCTCAATGAAATGGAACTGAGCCCTTTTCCAACTCTGGGAATAGCACCCATAAAAATCATTTTAGTACACCAGAATCATTTTGTTACCAGAACCCAAGTTCAGGGTGCCTCAGTTGGTTAAGCATCTGGCTTTAGCTCAGGTCATGATCTCCCATCCTCTGTCCCCTCCCTTCCCCCCCTTCATCTCTCCCACTCTCTCCCTCAAAAGTAAGTGACCATTAAAAATTTTAAGAAAATTACTCAGATACTAAACTTTTGGTAGGTATTACCAAATTGCCTTTCTTAAAGTCTGTATTAGTCAGTGAACATTTCACAGCACTCACCAACAAACAAGAATATGGGCTTTCCAGGGTGCCTAGGTGGCTCAGTCGGTTGAACATTGACTCTTTTTTTTTAAAATTTATGTTTTTAATTTAGATCCAAGGTAGTTAGCACATGATGCAACAATGATTTCAGGAGCAGATTCCTTAATGCCCCTCACCCATTTAGCCCCCCCACAACCCCTCCAGCAACCCTCTGTCACTGTAAGTCTTCAGAGTCTCTTATGTTTTGTCTTCCTCCCTGTTTTTGTTATTTTTGCTTCACTTCCCTTATGTTCATCTGTTTTGTACCTTAAAGTCCTCATATGAGTGAAGTCTTATGATTTTGTCTTTCTCTGACTAATTTCGCTTACCATAATACCCTCTAGTTCCATCCACATAGTTGTAAATGGCAAGTTTTCATTCTTTTTGATTGCTGATATACTCCATTGTATATATATATACCACATCTCTTTACCCATTTATCTCCCGATGGACATTTGGGCTCTTTCCATACTTTGGCTATTGTGGATAGTGCTGCTATAAGCATTGGGGGTGCATGTGCCCCTTTGAAACAGCACACCTGAGGGCAGTTTTGTTAACTTTTTCTTTCAGTCATGTACTCGTTGCTTTACAAAATCACTAAGGAGAATTTTTTTTCATTAAACTTTGGGTATAGTAACATATCAAAATAGTAAGGTAATTGGTTTTCAAAATAAAGATGTCTGTATTACCATTTAAAGTGAACTGCAGGGGCGCCTGGGTGGTTTAGTCGGTTAAGCATCCAACTTCAGCTCAGGTCCTGATGTTGCAGTGTGTGAGTTTGAGCCCCACATCCGGCTCTGTGCTGACAGCTCAGAGCCTGGAGCCTGCTTCAGATTCTGTGTGTGTGTCTCTCTCTCAGCTCTACCCCACTCGCACTCTGTCTCTCTCCCTCTCAAAATAAATAAACATTACAAAAAATAAAAACAAGTTCAGCCTCCTGTTGCTGGAAAGGCTTAAGAGATGAGTTTTGAGTGGAAAGGATTATCAGCTTTATTCATGAGGCTGGCCACCTGGGGAGAAGGTGACTTTGGGATTTCTGCCTCACCCTGATATTTGTAAAATATCTTGATCAGTTAGGGGGCACAGTAGTCTGACGTTTCTTGACTGTGTGCAGACTCCGTGATGCCAGGTACAGAGTTAGCTTTGTACTCGGAGGTTGTGCAAAGAAGTTCCTTGGTGCCAGAGGTTCATTGTGCAAGAAGTTCTGATTCCTTGACACCCAGAGGTGGTTGTATAGGAGTGTTCTGTTCTTTCTGCAAAGGAGGGCAAGGTCTATAGATACACAAAAGGAGGTCAGTAAAGTCATTTGTGTGACCTTAAAAAGAAAAAACATTTTGCTAAAATATGGCTGGTCTAATTGGAAAGCTGAGGGGCTTTCACGCTGACTTCCTGGCCTCCCTGGCCTGGGAAAGTTTTGGTCACGTATCCCCAAGGCCAGTGGTCTGCAAATCGTGTAGAAAGCAAGTTAGTTCTGTTACAGATCAAGGGCCCTAAGGCAAGGAGTGTGTTAACTTGAAGCCAAGTTAACCCAGAAGACCAGCTAGAGTGCTGTTACAACTTCAGTTGTTGCATAGGATACGGAGAGTAGTACTGAGGCCTAAATTTCTTGGTCTTTGATCTGTCAAATGTTGAATCTCCTGTATAAACACCATGCCACTGGGAGCCCTAAACATTTATTTAATGAATAAGTGGAATGGAAGAAGTATGCTCCCAGGTATCCTAGAAAAGTGTGCAGAAAGTTTTCCCAAACAGAAGAATGAATTAAGCATTTAGGAGAATAGCCATTTTAATAATTTTAATGAAATTTAACTTGTAATCATGTTGTACTTTTTTTTAACTCTCAGAACCCTCAACAGTTCACAAGTTTTCCTAGGGCTTGCTCTTATGTGAATTTGCCAATAGATCTTTTACTATCCATTTTTCTTCTTGTTTTTCATTTATGTATTTGGTTCTTCAAAGTGAAGGTATTTTTTCTTCTAAAATCAAGTATCTAAAAAACAAGCCTTCTTTCTTGGTAAAATAGACTCAAGTAGGACTTTTCTGAGTGTATTTTAGGGTGGACACTAGCCTCTCTAATAAGTTGTCAAACACCAAGCAAGAAGCAAGAATTCTTTCAGACAAGTATGCAATGAAATTTTAATCACTTTGATAGATGTCTGAAATATTTTATGACACACCTGTTTCATATAATGCTTTTTTATGAAGCAACATAAAACTAAACATTTCATTAGAATTTTGCTAACTGCAATATGCTTAGACTTAATTATCAACTCAAAATGAACACAAATTTTTTCCTTCTACTGCCTTCATTCACTCACCACCCCCCCCCAAAAAAAAATAAATAAAAAGAATGATTAGTTATTAGTGATATTTGGAGAGTTAATGAAGTAAATATTTTTAACTGCATAGAAGAAAGATGCTCTGGCACTTCAAAGTGTGACTATAGAGTCCTGAAACCCTGTTCTTCCCCAAACATTCTGTTACTTATTTTTGAATAGAGAGTGGTCATTCTAAGTAGTCACTTTAGGAAGCTAAATGCTTCCAAAAGTACTATGTCGTATTCACAGTTATTCTGAATCTTTTGTAATGTCTAGTCAGCTTATAAGTACAAAAACATATTTCAGGATTGCTTTTATAAGTACTTGTTTTTGTCGGTATTTTTAAAAAAAAATGCGTAACTCCGTTTGAACACCTTTTTCATTTGCTAAATTTGATAAAAGGTTTCGGTGTAATTGTGAAACTCTTCTCTACCTTCCAGATTTTACCACTCTTAAGTATATTTACAAGATTATTTGGAAGGCTGTGAAAGCAATTTCAAAGCAGTGGTTTCAAAATAGTTTCAAATAATGGCAACATCGTTTGAATAACTTTGCATCCTTCCCAGAGTGAGTACTCTGGAGGGGACAATGCTTACTGAAGGCTAAAGTTCTATGTCTGTATTTGTATAGACATAGATATATTTATTTTTATATGTACATTTGTATGTTAAATATTTTGAAACTCATAATTTGAATTTATAGTAGTGAACAATAAAATGGGGACATAAAAATGGCCACCTTAAAATATCTTGTTTTGGTCCTAGTATACTATAAAGTGGGTAAAAAAAGAATCATGGTGGTGAAAACTAAGTATTCTTGTTTCTGTAAACATCGTCCACTTAATTAACAAGGTGTTTTTTTGCTTTCTTAGATTTTGAAAACATTGGAGGAAATGACTTGAATGGCAAATCTCTTAGAAAAGCTAACTAAGGAAATTAGATCTTTTGCATTTTTTTATATTGACAAATTTCTCTGTAGCAAGCAGAAATATTAGAGATGGTTATATTAATAATAGAACCAACCTCGTTCTATAATCTCTTTACTTGATTATTTCACTGGTTTGATGGCTGGAAAATTTTGGAAACAATCAGTAGATCATTAGCACACATATTTAAAGGAGTTTCAAAACATCCATCATAAAATTGCTGAGATAAGCATGAGAGTTATTCTTAATTAGAATTGCCTGACCTAGTATAAAAGTCTGTTGAAAAAATTTATCCAGGGGACCAGAATTGAAGTATGGGCACCAATATAGATAGCTTTTAATGAATAGTACGGGCGGGTTGGCTAATGATGTAATGAGTAAATTGAGGACTCTTAATTATTTAATAGAGCTAGAAATTAAAACTGAGGTGTATTTTTCTGACCATATTCTGTTTGAAGTTTTGATTTTAAGGCAGAAACTATTCTTTCTCAACTTGTCTTCTGGAGAATATATAAACTGTCTGATAAATATTTATATGGCTGCACCTGGCTGATTTAAAACCAGCGAAGGCTTTATGGCCCTAAATAAAGCTTACTCTGTTTTAGTCAGGCATTATTCTTTTTGCTCACCAAACAACCATATCCTTTCTCAACTTAGTGTTTTGATTTCTATTATTTTCCTTGCTCAAGATACCTGTTTCTCTGCACTCTACTTAACTAATGCTATCTAAATCCTTTCTCTTCTTAAGACCCAGCTGTAATACCACTGTTTTCCACAAAAATTTCCCTGATTCTCTAGTTCTCGTTTTCAGTTTACCAGGTAATTCGAGTTGTTGATTACTGTCTATGTTTTTTATTGTTTCGTTTACTTTGTCCTTGAACTTACTCTCCACCCAATTTTTTTCCTTGAAGGCACAAGTCATATCTTAAATATATATATATTTCTGTATCCTATATAGCACCTATATAGCATCCTATATATATTATTTATATATATTATATATATATTTATTATTTATATATATATATTTCTGTATCCTATATAACACCTAGAACTCTGGATAATAGTAGGACATATCAGCTTATAAGGTTAAATCTGTAAAATGAATTTATTAATCAGATACTGAGGTAAAATTTCTTCATGCTTCATAATTATATCAGTCCTTGTTCTAGTAGAATACAGATTCTAGCAGGCTCATATGGAATAATGGAGAAGAGTTTAACTTAAAAATTGTGCCTGGGTTAAAATAAATGAACAATGGATAGTGAAGTATCCCAGGCCTATCTGTAATGGGAGCCATTGTCATCACTAGGCCGGAGGGTAAGAGAAGAGAAACAGTACTGAAACCCAAATACAGTAGCTATGTGGGAAGGGCTATCTGACTGCAGCTCTGGCCTTTGTGTGATCAGGCAGAGAAGCAGCTGCGGGAATAATTACCCCAGCTTCACTTTCTTCCAGTCGTCTGATGTCCTGTTTCTTTCTAGTTTAATTCAGTTACTAAACGGGCAAGAACACTTTATTTATGAATGATGCATTTCATTTGAACCACTCTGCCTTTTGCCCCCTTGTAATGTTAGTTGGTATGGTATTGTTATACATGCCGTCTCAATGATTTGTTTATTTTGTCATATTTTATGTCTTGCTTATAGAGTACATAGAACTATCTGCATGGTCATTGGCAAATCTCCCTTCACCATTCCAACCCTTTGATTTGACTGAATCAATGGAGGGTGCCCATTCTTGTCTCTGTGCCATTTTCAGAGATCATTGATATTCAGTTTTGGTGTATGGGGTTCTCAGTGCAGTCATTCTGATTCAGGCAGGCTTAGGATAAGGCTTGAGCATCTCTTCTTTTAAAAAGCATTCAGATATTTCAGATACATAATATGTGAGAACCACTAGCAAAGGTAATCACTTTGACCCAAAAGTTATGGTTGTCACCCCCTTTCTCTTTATTGTACGTATAGCGTGGTGATTAAGGCTCAAATGCAAATTTGGTTTTGTTTTATGTACTCTTGAAAGCAAAATAAATGTTTTAGATTTTTCACATTGAGAAATGCTTATGTATAGGATGCAAGACTTGTGGCTTCCATGTTAACAAATTTAAAGTTGAGAAAAATCATAAAACATTTCAAATAAACCATATAGAAAATAATATAATGAACACTCATGTTCTCACCACTTAGTCCTATAAAAAATAACATATTACTATTTTTGATGATTTTTTAAAAGCCCCCCTTAGATTTCTTCTTAGAAGTTACCATTATCTCAAACTTATTCCCTTTAGTGTATTTCTTTATTTAAACATTTTTAAAATATTTATTAATTTTTGAGAGAGAGAGCAAGAGAGTGAACGAGCATAAGTGGGGAATGGGCAGAAAGAGAGGGAGACAGAATCCAAAGCAGAATCCAAAGCTCCAGGCTCCGAGCTGTCAGCACATAGCCCTCTGTGGGGCTCAAACTCACAAGCTATGAGATCATGACCTGATGCTCAACCCACTGAGCCACCTAGACCCCCACCCTTGAGTATTTTTAAACTCATGATACAGAAATATGTATCAGTAAACAAAACATAACGTTGTTGGACTTTCCTTAAATTTGTAATTGTTACTATACTGTGTGTGTCGTTCTTTAATGAGTATATTTATGCACCTTTTTTCCTTGTGTTTCATAATTTAGAATTTTTTCTAGATATATGTAGCTTTAGTGTACTTTTATTATACAGTATTAAATTATATCAATGAATAAAAATTTATTTTTCACATCTGTTGTTGACAGTTTGACATGTTTCCAGTGTTTTGCTACTCTTGCAAAGTGTTGCTAAAATGAACATTCCTATATGATCTATTAAAAAATCTAAATTTTTTTAATGTTTTATTTATTTCTGAGAGAGAGATAGTGTGAGCACGGGAGGGTCAGAGAGAGAGGGAGACACAGAATCCAAAGCAGGCTCTAGGCTCTGAGCTAACTATCAACACAGAGCCCAACACGGGGCTTGAACCCACGAACTGTGAGATCATGCCCTGAGCTGAAGTCAGTCGCTTAACCGCCTGAGCCACCCAGGTGCCCCATATTAAAAAAAATTTTTTAATGCTTATTTATTTTTGAGAGAGAGAAAGAGAGAGACAGAGCATGAGTGGGGTAGGGGCAGAGAGAGAGGGAGACACAGAATCTGTGGCAGGTTCCAGGCTCTGAGCTGTCTGCACAGTGCATGAGGTGCCCAGCTCAAACCCACAAATCACAAGTTCATGACCTGAGCTGAAGTCAGGTGCTTAACCGACTGAGCTGCCCAGGTGCCCCGATATGATATATTTTTTAAGTTTTTATGTGTGTGTACAGAAAAACCTAGATGTATAACTGTGAATCAAAAGATGCACACTCTCTCTTACCAGATTTTGCCAAATTGCATCTTCAAGTTCCTATGAAGATGTACTGTAAAATGAAAAGTCAACATAAAACAAAACAAACAAAAAAAACCCTATAAAACGCAAAAACCAGAGAAGTGACCGTAAGAAGCAGATTGTCCTCTGCTGAGAACTTCTCTACATCAACACCTTCATTCCCTGTGCCGCTCTTGCCTCTTGATACCGACTGCCTGATAAATACAAACTAAGAGGCTTCTTTCTGCTCCTTCATTCATTTCCCTCAAGTATGCAGGTCTTCCACCAACTAGCAAACTGGGAAGACATCCCTCTGAACTTCTGAGATACTGCTCAGCAAGGCAGGAACTCCTGGCTATTCCTGTGATCCATGCATATTGCAGCAAGTGCATAGGCAGAATGTAGCGGGTTCTTGGTGGGTGCCGCAGAGCATTTGTAACCTGCAGCAGGGAGAGCCCTGTTGATGGCATGTGGCAGCAATTGTACTTGGACTTGTTTTCATGCTTCCTGTGGGTTCTCTACCAGGGAAAAGGATAGGCCATAAAGGCTGGCGCATGATGTCCCCCCGTGAAGAACAGAATAGAGAACAGACAAATAGGCAGTTGAAGCCCTGCTAGAGACAGGGAAGCCATATGGAGTGCTTTGTGTATCAGTAGGCTCTGCCACCATAGATCCAAGCAGGTGGCCAGAAGACTGACCATGGTAATTTTTTCACCTTGCCTGTATAACCCCTAGTCCAGGCAGATCTCCTTGTGATTGAAGAGTATATGGATAAAAAGAAAGAAAGCAACCTCATATGACACCCCTGAAATATTGTGGAACAAAGGAAGGTTTATTATTAAAGGAAATTGTGATGTAATGGTAATTTCGAGGTCTTGATAGGTAGTAGCATGATTTTTTCCATATTTTAATATTTTATGCCCATATACTGTATACCCATAGCCCTCAATTTGCGCCTCAAGGAGTCTACAAATACTTATATTTAGCCCTTTATTTTGTCAAGTTGAAAATTTGGAAATCCTTATAAGATTTTGTATTAGGGGAGAAGGGCAACTGCTTGTATTTTCAAAATAATGAACTCACAAGAAATTTCACAAGTTGAATCAATTTCATTAGGCTATTTTATTAATCACCATTAAAATATTTGCTGTGTGAAATTTTGGATGTTGGAATTAATCATGAGTAACTGTTGAGAATGTAGGATAAGTTAGTGCATCACATGTGCAGAAACATTAAAAGAAGGCAAGCGGAACCATATACTCAGTAGCCTCTGAGGGCCTCACTGAAGGGGAAGACAAGAAACAACCAGTACAGCATGGCTGAATCAGGATTATTATAAATCACATCTTCTTAGTACACCATATAAGAGCATCACTGAATTTCAGAGAGATCCATGCCGAAGGGCTATCTATGCAGAACACTTGTCTGCAGAAACATTTGCTACCGGAGAGTGGGAAACTGGAGAATGATAACTCATTACCTATGTCCTGATGTGGATTCCATAATTCTAAAGAAAGGCAGGGGGAATACGCAAAGGCAGGGCAAATGTTTAAAGTGAAAAAGTACCAGTACCCATTTGGTAAGCTAGGAGTGTGAGTAGTTTGCGTGGACTCTGTTAACTCATTGCAGCCTGTTTTATTTTTAGAAGAGTTAAAGGGGATTACTTCTGATGTCAACCAAAAGCTGCTGAACACTGAAAGTAGATCTGGAAGCTTGGAAGTTGTTACTCATTCCGTGTCTTACCAGCTGCTTTTCTTTCTTTCTTTTTTTTTATTAAATTTTTAATGTTTTTTATTTATTTCTGAGAGAGAGAGAGAGAGACAGTGTGAGCAGGGGAGGGTCAGAGAGAGAGGAGGAGACACAGAATCTGAAGACAGGCTCCAGGCTCTGAGCTAGCTGTCAACACAGAGCGTGATGCAGGGCTCAAACCCACTAACCATGAGATCATGACCTGAACCGAAGTCGGACGATTAACTGACTGAGCCACACAGGCGCCCCCTAGCTGCTTTTCTTTTTTTTTTTTTAAGTTTTTTTTAAAGGTTTTTTATTTATTTCTAGGAGAGAGAGAGAGAGAGAGCGAGAGAGAGAGAGAGAGCGAGTGTGAGCAGGGGAGGGTCAGAGAGAGAGGGAGTCACAGACTGAAACAGGCTCCAGGCTCTGAGCTGGCAGGCAGCACAGAGCCCGACGCGCTGCTAGAACTCACCAACCGCTAGATCATGACCTAAGCGAAAGGCAGACGCTTAACCGACTAAGCCACCCAGGCGCGCCAAGCACTAGGAAGGCCCCAAAAGAAGCCGCAGAATAATGATTTGTTTTGCATTCACATCTTCAGTATGGAGAATAAAATGTTTCAGGTTTTCATAAAGTCTTGGTGACTAGAACTATCATTTTTGGCCTAAAATTTTTGAAGTCACATCTTTGCTTATTGTTGAGGGAGTACATGGAATGAAATATCTTCCTTTCCCCACATTTCTTTCTTGATCTATTAGAGAGATTCTGTTCCACTCTACTGTTTGGAAAGAACTGGCAAGGAAGCTTTTGTCTTCAATCCACCTTACTCCTCTTCCCTCCCCTTTGCCCCTGCTTCCAGAACTGTGAAGTTTTCCAAACATACTATAAGAATAATGACTAGAACTCTGAGGACCTTACCAAGTAACAGGAAAATAAGTTTTCCTGCAGTAGTTAACAGAAAGGGAGGCTTTCAGTTATGATAACCTGAAAACCTCTGCTACAAATATCTTGAACTTGTCTAGAAACGTTTGATAATGTATCCTGTACATTTAGGGAGGACACTGCATCTGCATATCCTTCCCTGTATCAGTTGGTAGCAATTCCATCTTTAAAGTCACTCATTCTAGGGGCGCCTGGGTGGCTTAGTCGGTTAATCGTCCGACTTTCACTTAGGTCATGATCTCGCGGTTCGTGGGTTCGAGCCCCGCGCCGGGCTCTGTGCTGACTGCCAGCTCAGAGCCTGGAGCCTGTTTCAGCCTGTGACTCCCTCTCTCTCTGACCCTCCCCTGCTCACGCTGTCTCTCTCTCCTAAAAATAAATAAATAAATAAATAAAACATTAAAAAAAATAAAAAATAAAGTCACTCATTCTAAAAAAATTGGGAGCTTCTTTTATTCTTCTCTTAGACTCCATTTTCAGTCTGTCTGGAGACCCTGTTGCATCTGTTTACAATATATATCCAGAGTTGGCCATTATTTACTAACACCACTGCTAGCACCCTGATCTGAGTCCTGTCTTTTAGCTAGATTACTACCACAGTATTTTCCCATTCAGATAGAGTTTATCTGGTAGAGGAGGTAATTGATAGTTTTAGTAGGGGTATTTCTGCTTTATACTCAAAATTTTTATTTAAAAATGAGCCATGAGGCACCTGGGTGGTTCAGCCTGTTGGTTATCAAAATAAGTTAGGTGCTTTTCAAGAAAAAGGTTTTTCTGGGTATGAATACCCAAGTGTATGTAGAACCATTGACATAGTTCAGGTTGTTGAATTTGACTTTATCATGTTTGAATCCTGAAGTGTATAATGTAAACAGTTATTGAAGAAGATTGAGCTCTCTCTGTAATGTATGACTTAGTTTTAGAATGAATAATTTGCTGACTTTAATTGCCATTTTAAACACCCTAGCCACCAAGTCTAGATTTGCAAAACTGCCATTTTAGAAATTACCCGACTTGTCCTTTTGTTTTTATAAAGCATCTGATATCCTTGAGAAACTTGGTACACTAAAGGAAGAGGATTCTTGAATTGTAAGCCAGCTTTTATTTAATTATATGTGTTCTAGAGATATCTATTGAACCACAGAAGGCATGTAAATTCCAATGGAATCTAGTCATATCTATAAGACTCCTAATTTTTAATTTCTGCTTAACTAAAGATTACTTTTTGGATCCTGTTGTGTTCTTAGTAGGTCATAAACAATTGTAGTGACTGTTATCTTGAAAATTCATGTATATTTACAACTTTTCAATGAAAATTAATTGTAGTCTTTTCTTTGGTCTGCTTGGATTTGGTACATTTTATTCTTCTGTGTTTACAACACATCAAGATTTACTATCAGCAAGGGGACATGGCATGGCTTCAGTTTACAAAATAACATCTGTGCCACTTGTTCTTACTAGAGTTATTACATATAATGTTGTATCTATGTCAACAATCATGGTTCCAAAGCCCACTTTGGAACATTGGTGGGGTAACTGTGCCCTATAAAAAATGATATTTCTCTTTCATTTTGTTACTTTTAATAGTATAAAATAGTATATGAGAAATAGTATATAGTATAAAATAGTATATGAGAAATAGTATGTTCTCATTTCATGAAATATATGAAGATATACTACATATATATATATATATCAAATGATATACATATCAAAAGATATAAATGTTCTCATTTCATGGAGACATAATTCCAGTATAAAAGTTTAAGATGATGAGGTATGCCTTAGTCTACTGGCTAAAAATATACCATGATGCTCTTAAGCAAAAAAGTCATATACACATTTGTAATTTAAGCCCCCATAGGCTATGGTGAGTATATTTCTCAGTGAGTAACGGAATATTCCAGTTTTGCAAGTCATTTTCTCTCTGATTTTAGTAGTAATTCTCTAAAAAATCAATATCCTATCTCATCAGCATCAAATATGCTCCGATGGGCATATTTATTTATTTATCTTTTAGTATTTTATTTATTTTTGAGAGCGAGATAGAGACACCATGAACAGGGGAGGGTCAGAGAGAGAGGGAGACACAGAATCCGAAGCAGGCTTCAGGCTCCGAGCTAGCTGTCAGCACAGAGCCCCATGTGGGGCTCGAACCCAGGAACCGTGAGATCATAACCTGAGCTGAAATCAGACTCTTAACCAACTGAGCCACCCAGGCACCCCCTTATGGGCATATTTATTTGTAGACCTGCTTCTGAGCCAATTTTCAGCAGACATAGAAAGTATAGATGCTTCATAATTTAGGTAAACTGATAGCAACATGATACTGAGCTAACGTGGTATTGAGAATAGAGATCGATATCTAGTGTAGTTTGATTAGATTTTTCTTAAAAAAAGTTAGAAATGTTATTTGCTCTGAGATAGTCTGAATTGGTTAAAATAGGTTAGTGTTTTATTTTCCAATTTGGTATGTATTACTCATTTCAAATTTTATCAATTTCACCTCCTTTGGTTCTAATTTTTAAGAAATTCATAGATAATTGATAAGGGACCTCTAAATTATTCATCCATTTCACTCTTAGGTATTTCTTCCTTAATCACTAACAGATTACTTTTAGTTTGGGACTGTGTCTATCCTCAGCCTGTCCCACCATTTTATTTTAGAAGCACATAATTTCTCTGGTTAACAGGTATAGAGAAATTTTGCCTCAGAAATGCTTCAAATGCCACCCATATTTGATTTAGATGCTATTTGGGAATTAGAGTTGATTCATGAATGGGTTAAGATTTGGGGGCTATTAGGATAAGATGGATGTATTTTGCATCTGAAAGGACATGTATTTGGGGGCCAGAGGAAGATATGTTAAGAACTGAACTCTGTCCCCCATCCACCCTTACCAGCTCCATGTGTTGAAGTCCTAACCCCCAATGGTATTTGGAAATACGGCCTTTAAACATATCATTAAGCTTAAATGAGGTCATAAGGGTAAGCCTTTAATCCAGTAAGACTGTTATCCTTATAAGAATGGAAAGAGACACCAGAAAAGCACATGCACAGAGGAAAGGTCATGTGAGGATCAAGTAGCTATCTGGAAGCTAGAAAGAGAGACCAAAATTTTTGGCACTCTGATACTGGATTTCTGGTCTCCAGAACTGTGAGAAAATAAATTTTTATTTCTTAAGCCACCTAGTCTGTGGTCTTCTGTTACAGTGTCCCAACGAAACTAAAACAGGTAACATGCTGGCAAGGTAGAGCTTTTTCCTATATTTAGAAAACCAGTGTTGATATTAAATTTCATTGGAGAAGCTATTTTGAATTGCATAACTACCAAGATGAAAGTAAATGAACCCTATTTTGTTAATGAGTACTAATAACTTTGAGTAAATAGTGCTATTTTTACATACCAAAATAATTACATACTTTTTTTTAAGAGAACAAACATGAGCAGGAGAGAGTGGTAGAGAGGGTGGGGGACAGTTGAGACAGAGAGAGAGAGAAAGAGAGAGAGAGAAAGGGAGAGAAAATCTCACATAGGCTCTATGCTCTGCTATGTTCTACAACCTTGGGACCTGAGCTGAAATCAAGTCAGATGCTCAACTGACTGAGCCACCTAGATGCCCCCTGATGTGTTATTTTTAACTAAAGGCTATTGTTTATATTAGGGTTCACTCTTGTCACTGTATATAGTTCTGTAGGTTTTAGGCAAAAATGATATCATGTATCCTCCATTCTAGTATTCTACACCCGAAAATCCTCCTGTGTTCCACCTACTTTATCCCTCCCTCTCTCTGCCCAAATATTAGATGATTATATAAAAAGATGATGAAATTGCTGGAAATCATTAATTTAAAATTGTCTTTCTTTACTGTTCTGATAGAAAAGTTAGAATACTTTTCTAATTAAATACAAAAATGCTTTTGTTGGTGGTGTTGTATGACTGATGTGTTAAACTTGAAAGTAGTCAATAGGAAGAATACTGCATCAGTAACTAGTGTCCCTACTTGAGAGGTCTTTACGGGAGTTTTTTTCTATCTTGACCCCTTCCCAGTTGTTCAGGATTTGGATTACAAAAGGCTTCTTTAGCATTTAAACAATTATTTGGGGATGAAAGAGACTAGGAATGTTTATCTACTTTCCCATAAAGTGATTTTTGACACATCAGCATTCAAATTACAGAGCCCCAGTATGAGCACATTGCTATATATTCCCCAGTCTTCTCCATTTTTACCTTGGTGATGGGTAAGTAACCCCTTTCTAGACAGAGGTAGGAAAATACATCTCTGGCTCCTTGTCCCACTGAAATTCCTTGACTTCACCTGTCATAAAAACTGACCTTGTACCCGGGACTAGATGATGAAAGTTGCCACTGTAGATATGGCACCATATTGAGCATTCTTTATCCACTGTTCTCAAGCAGAGAGACAAGCTGTCATGGTAGGGAAAACAGGAGGAAGGACTGACTTTGATGTCACTGCAGATTTTTTAAGTAGTTCCTATATTGAAATATGATACGTATAGAAAAGTAAATGGATCACAAGTGTCCAGCTTGATTAATTTTCACAAAGTGAGTACAGTCATATAATGAATCGCCGCATTTGGAAACAAATACTGCATTAGAATTACTACATTACTAGTCCTGCATTACCTTAGTTTTTAATTTCACATTGTGTCCCAGTAGATTTCTTTGAGCAGCACAGTGTCTTCTTCGAATAAGGAATACTGTGGGAAAATATTTTCCATGATTTTATTCTTACTATGTAACTGGTGAGAAATGTACTTTTGGGATGGGTGAGGTGTCTTTCTGCTCATTAGTAATATTGGAAGTAATGAATATAAATCCAAAAGTTGAATTTAAACATTTAAACTGCATATATATACCAATATATGAAAAATTTGAATATAGTACCCAGTAGATGAAAATAGTCCCGTTGAGATGAAAATCAATGGAATGAGCAGTGTGGTAATGGAACAAAGAAATGGACATGTGCGTGCATGACAGAAGTATTGTTTATACGTGTTTTCTCCACAGTTATCAATGAACAAACCTGCTAACCAGGGTGAGTTATATTAAAGTTCTAAGAAGGTGGAAATATCTTCAGCCCCAAAGAAAAGTGATGCCATGTGTTATAACAGGAATTGAGTTTCCTTTTCTCTTATTAACTCATTTCAGTCCTCAGACCTTTCATTTACTCTCTTTTATTGTGTTTGGTAGCAATTCTGCTACAAAGTTTAATAAAATGGTGAACATGAATATCATTGTCTTCTTTTCCTGATTTTCAGGGAATGCTTTTAAGGTTTCATGGTCAAGTGTTATAACTGCTAAAGATTTCAGTAAACACTTCATTTTGCCAAGTTAAGGAAATTTTCTGTTTCTATGATGCAAAGGATTTTCATTTTTTAATTATGACTAAGTGTTGAATTTCACCACAAGTTTTTATTTTGCACCTTTTAAGGCAGTCATGTGTTTTTTTAATCCTTTAGTTTGTTGAATATATTGGATAAAATTTTCCCCCATTTTGAACCTTCCCTGAATTTCTGAAAATACTCCTATATGATCAAAATGATTTATTCTTTTAATTGACAGATTCATTTGGCTAATATTTTATTTAGGATTTTAGCATTTATGTTCATTGGTATAAATTTTTAGCATTTATGTTCATTGGTATATAATTTTCTATAATCTTCTTGTCTGGTTTATGTATCCTTGTCTACTCAGAATGTGAATATTTTTGAAGCTAGTCTTCGTTCTATATAAGTTACATAGTCATAAAGTTATATAAGTTACAAAGAGTACTCATTTCTTAACGTTTTGGTAAAATTTCCAACAAGATCATTTTTGTCTGGACCTCCCTCCCTTTTTTTAATGGGTTTTGGAGGAGATATTTTGAGTTGTATTTCAATTTTTAAAGCTGTTAAGGTTTATTCGTGTTTTCTAATTGTAGATTAACTTTAAAAATTGATAAATATGTCCATTTAATGTCCAATTTAAGTTCATGAATAACAAAGAAGGTAAGCAAACCTTAGAGACCCAGAAGTGTGGAATTAGTCTTGTGCCAAATGCTGATATATTACCATAAAAAGTGGTAAATAGCAAAAGGTAGACAAAGGAATGAAACTTCTTTATGGAGGTTATAATTCAATTGTTAGCTTTGGAGAAAATTTCACCTTAATTCATTACAAATATGTTCTCCATAGGGACTCATAAATCCTTCTTAAGTATTTTGAAGGATATAGCTGAGAAATAAGACTTTCATAGGCAATATTTTGGGGACTGCTGGTTTGCATAAAGTAGCAATTCTCAGAACATGATCCACAGTCCCTTTTGTCTCTAAGACTTTCAAAAAATCAGGTCAAACCATTTTCTTGGAAGTATTAAGATATCATTTGACTTTTTATTTTAAATTCTTTTAAAGTCGCAAGTAGAGGAGAGGGGTGGGTAGAGACAAAATTTTAAGTAGATTCCATGCTGCTTAGCACAGAGCCCAATGCAAGGCTGGATCCCATGACCCTAGCCAAAACCAAGGTGCTCAACTGACTGAGCCACATAGGTGCTCCTCCTTTGCCGTTTTTTTTTTTTTTTAATGTGTTAACATGTTCATTAATCATGCAAAAGCAGTAGTGAGTAAAACTGTTCTCTGAGTAGAATCAAGGCATTGGCAACAAATTGGACTAGTTCTCATTTTCTTCTTCATTGCCCTCACATGTAGTTAAAAAACTGTTGATTGAAGCACTACATATTATTGATTTTATTAAATTTTCCTCTGAAATACATACTTTTTTTAATCTGCGTGAATAAAAAAAATAAAGAATGCAAAAGCACTTAGTACACTGAAAGCTGATGGTGGTAGTCTAGAGGAAAAGCCTTTTCAGATGTTTTAGTTGAGAGCTGCACCGTATGCCTTTCCCTTGTACACCATTTTTACTTGAATGATTGACAGAATATAGTTGTTCACACTTGGGTATCTGGTAGCATTTGTTGGAAGTTATAGAATTTTAACTTTAAACAAAAATTAGTGCTTTGGAAAACTTGTATCCAACACTGTGGGCTTGACTACTGTCCAGTAATTAAATAGCTTTTTTGCTGAGGTTGATGGTGATATTAACATATATGGCCTTTTTGATATTCTATAATTAAATGTACTGATGTTTGGGAGATATACAGAACTCAGGAAGACATTTTTTTCCAAATCCCCAGTGCACTGAGGAAATACCAGAAGTTGGGCCAAAAGTATTGGGATTGATAATGAAGTATGGCAAAGGGAAACCTATGAACAGGCAATGTGGAGAAGAGCAAGCAGGTATTACAAACTAGCTTGGTCCAAGAGACAAGTGTGGGATAGGAAATAAGGTTAATATGACAAAGACTGTGACATATGTGGGAAGGGTCCAGGGGAGCACTCCATGTTAGAAAAACGTATATATCTGATATGAACTAGAATAAGAGATGAGGAATAGGATTTGTGAGAAAAGCAGCCAAATACTACTGTACCTAAATTCCGTAGTCCTAATCCACTTGTAAATTGCATGGGAGTTCTATGAATAGTAATATCAGAATTCTACAGTTTGTTACCCGCATCTCTTGACTTAGAACCCAGCCCCCCATGCACAAGGCCCTGTATTTATTTCTGAGCCTTATGAAATGGCCCATATGTACTCACCAATAAGTTCATTTTTGTGTTGTACTATTTCCCAAGATCACCTGTCTCTGTTGCTTTTCTCTTTGCTTCAGTAGTACTCTAATCACTAACCCCAAGTCCTCAGAGTGTTAAAGCCATGTGGTGTTAGGTGTGCTGCCCAAAATTTGTCACAGAGTATCAGTGTATCAGTGTATCAGAGTTCAGAAAACACTTTTTAGTAGTTTACTTCTACATTTCTCTCTCTTCCTAGAACCATTACTAGTATCCAGGTTGCTGAGATGAAGATGAGTTTGAGCAGCCAGCAACTATGCTGTGTTCACATTTATTCACAGATTACCATTTTGGTAGTAGGTTCATTTACCATATTTGGCTGCTTCCTTTAGCATAGATTCTTTAACAGAAACCACCTCAGCTTTCTTATAAATTCATCACTGTTGGGTAATTTCCAGTTCTCCTTCTAAGGTTAGGTACGTATAAACATAGCTTTATTTCTTGGGCTCCTCACATCCCTTGCAAAAGGATTTCTGTCCAGTCTGTTCCACTAATAGTTGTCTAGACATACTTAACGCTTGCTATTGGAAAAGGACTTATTGTAAGCTGAGCTGTCTCCCAAATTTTGTTCATTTGGTTAAAACAAATGTTTGCTGAGTGTCTGTTTGATTGTAAGAATATGGTGTTAAAAAGAATACTGTGCTTTTAAGGAGTAAGTTGAGCTTTTCCGTGCCGATAGCCTTCTTGCAGCCATGTTGAACATTCCTAAAACCCGCTGGACTTTCTGCAAGAAGTGTGACAAACACCAGCCTCACAAAGTAACACAGTACAAGAAAGGCAAGGATTCTCTTTATGCCCAGGGGAAGCGGCGTTATGACAGGAAGCAGAGTGGCTATGGTGGGCAAACTAAGCTGATTTCCCGAAAAAATGCTAAAACTACAAAGAAGATTGTGCTGAGGCTTGAATGTGTTGAGCCCAACTGCAGATCTAAGAGAATGCTCGCTATTAAGAGATGCAAGCATTCTGAACTGAGAGGAGATAAGAAGAGAAAGGGCCAAGTGATCCAGTTCTAAGCTTCGTATTTTGTTACGTTATGAAGTCAATAAAATCTTGAGGTCATCTTCACTTCATTTGGTTACAGTAGGTCTTTTGAGTGTGAAATAAACTAGTGCCCTCAATAAAATTCCCATTTTGGGTAAATTTATGCTTGAAAAGAAAAAAAAGGAGTAAGCTGATAGGACACACGTACACAGAGATAAGTGTAATGCAGCATGACCAGTGCTGCTGTAGAAGTGTGTGCAAAGTACTAAGGGAACATGGAAGAGGGAATGTTTGTATTTTTCTGTGGGTATTTCTATAAAAGAACACTTTGTGCTCAGCCTTAAAGGGTGAAAAGTATTTGTTAATGTAAAGTCGGGGGAAGAGAACTCATATTACAGTAGGAGAGAACAGCGAATCTCAAAGTATGAAAGCAGAAAAAGTAATTTTGGGGAACTGCACAAAGATCTGCATTAGTGTTGATGTGGAGTATTCATGGAAGGGATACCAAGGCTTGAGAAACAGCTTAGAGTCAGCTTTTCAAGGGTGAAATAAGGCTTTGTTTTTTGTTTTGGAGAGGAAAGACTAAATGATATTCTTATTTTCCTTGTAGAAAATAATCTTAGTCATATGAAGGGGCAATCAAAAAGTGTGCAAAAATATAGAGAAAAGGCATTATAGAGGATTATACAAATATGTCAGGACATTGAATTGGCAAAAATACTATGAAGTTTTAAAATTAGGAGTTTTTAATGTATGTGGTAAACATTTTTTAACTTTTTACTTAGTGATAGTTGTAGGTTCAAATGTGAATTGTGAATTATAGATTCACAGAGAGATCCTGCATATCCTTCAAACCATTGATTTAATTTACACCTCACCAGTTACATGCACTCCTTTTGTGTATTTAGTTCTGTGCACTTTTATCACATGTATAGATTCATATGAGCACCACTGCATTCAGATTGAGAGCACTTCCATCACAGGGACCCCTTGTGCTACCCGAAGGGCTTTTTCTCACCTAATACGGAGCTTTGAGCGTATTTTGTGGCTTGGTGTCTCTTGAACTGTGGTATTTTGATCACCCTAACAACAGCCTTGTGTTCTTTTTAAATATACCAATTCTACCATAGAAACAGTTTTCTACTCAAATTCTGTATGAATGTGACCCTGCGACCTATATTTAAATAACACCCCCAGGTGCTCCTTACATTGTACTGCAGGGGGATGACTTTGAGCTG